>CM064862.1:40732310-41932310 GCA_032719365.1 Prinsepia uniflora
ACTGACAACTTTGACAAGATGATGACGTGGACTACCATGTCATCATTGTCAACCTCCGACTGGGTCAACCTGTTTCTCTATAACGGGTCAACCGACCCGCGAACTTGACCCGACTCTTTCTTCCTCCTCCGACCACTAAATCGTGCTATTTTTCAACCCATCGACTCGTAATGATCCCAGAAAGGGATTTATGACCTCAAAATCGACAAACAATGGCTAGAAAGTACCTGTTAAGCTTGATCCAATTTGACATGCTTTCCAATTCGATTTCCAGACAATTCTGGACACCTTCCTTCAAGATTCCGACCACCTTCCTTCACGATTTCGGCCACCTTCCTTCACGATTTTAGGCCCTGTGAGTTCGTAAAACCCCTAGGAATAATTTTCGATCCTCAAAACCGTCCAAAAATCCCTCTAAACCCAACTTCGAATTTTGAACCCAAACGACTTACCTCTCGGTTTTCCAGCCACTGTACGCGGTTGTCCTTGCCATTAGTCCCTTCCTCTTCATCTCAGGTCACTCTCTCAGTCTTTCTTTTGCTCAAATAACAAAGGATGATGGAATGAGGGTGTGGGTGTGGGTTTTGGTTTTGGGTAAGGATGATAAAAAAAATGAAGATGAAATAAAAAGGTTGCATGAATTTTTTTTTTTTTGGGGGGGGGGGGGGGGGGGGGGGGGGGGCCAATTGGATGAGTGAAACTTGTCACTTATACCTTATACATTGGTCCACCTCAGATATTTTGACCAATAAAAAACTGCAACTGTACACTTTCTCGTAATATGTGAATAGTACCCAATTTCGACGTGCCACCTGTCTGCGGACTACGTAGTGGGCCTTGGTCAAAGTCCAAATAGTGTCCCAGGTCAAAAGTCAACATTTTTTCCTAACTAGGGGCAAAATGGTCATTTCACATTAAATTTCCAAATTTACATTTAATTAAAAGTACGGGGCGTTACACTCCGGTTCCCGAGTGATGTATGGAAATACCCCCAAGGTAACTGTTTGTCTAAATGATATTTGTGCCTAGATATCGATTTTGGTTTGGCCTACTGGTAGTGCCTATTTGAAACATGAGTATAGTATGTGTTGGATGACCGTTGATATTGATTGTGGTGGTGGCCTATGCGTAGTGCCGTTGTAATGACCCGTCCCGGATTTCGGGATTAGATTAGTGAATAATGACATATTAGTGAAGTTAATCGATCTGACTTACGTGTTCCATGTGGGTTAGACAGGTGTTTAGCCTTCGTGTCGCACGTGGGTTAGACAGGAGTATTACTTATCCCTTGATCCCGGGGGATTGGGGGTGGGTCATGTCAGCCATGGTGTGATGAGTGATGTGGATGAAACTTGAAATAGTACCTAGTTAAGATTGATTATGAGTTGACGAAATAAATTAAGATCATACGAGATCTTAATATAATTTTCCTTTGGTGAATTATTTGTTTATTATAATATTATGTGTTTTACGAAGTTTTGGTATAAGTATGTTTTGAGCCTCCGACTCGATTTTTTTTATGGCTTCGATTGTGAATGTGATGTGTAACATGATTGAATGGTTCCTGGTGTAAGACCCGTGTCCTGGAGGGAACGGTGAACAATCCCACATTCCTGCGAGGGGAATGGTCTGGGAAGGGAATGGTGGTGTGCCTTAAAGGTGTAGGCACACACCTATCTAGCATAAGGCCTTTTGGGAGCTCAGTGGCTTTGGGGGGGATTGGAACCCCAAAGTTAAACGAGTTGAGGCTGGTGCAATTCCAGATGGGTGACCCCTTGGAAGTTGCACCGTGAGCTCCCGAAAACAAAACCGTGAGGGCAAGGAGGCCCAAAGCGGACAATATCGTGCTAGATGAATCGGGACCTGACAGAAGAGGGTCGGGTCCTGACAATTTGGTATCAGAGCCAGACCCCGACCGGGAAGTGTGCCAGCGAGGACGCTGGGCCCTAAGGGGGGTGGATTGTAAGACCCGTGTCCTGGAGGGAACGGTGAACAATCCCACATTCCTGCGAGGGGAATGGTCTGGGAAGGGAATGGTGGTGTGCCTTAAAGGTGTAGGCACACACCTATCTAGCATGAGGCCTTTTGGGAGCTCAGTGGCTTTGGGGGGGATTGGAACCCCAAAGTTAAGCGAGTTGAGGCTGGTGCAATTCCAGATGGGTGACCCCCTGGGAAGTTGCACCGTGAGCTCCCGAAAACAAAACCGTGAGGGCAAGGAGGCCCAAAGCGGACAATATCGTGCTAGATGAATCGGGACCTGACAGAAGAGGGTCGGGTCCTGACACCTGGGCAGTTTATATGTGTAGATATGATATATTGTGATGAGAAGTCGAGTTAAGAATTGATTAAGCCTGGTAAGGGCTTGAATGTACTAGTGGATAAAAATTATTGTTGTTGGTGTGATAAATGATTTGGGCATAACTTAGATGGTGTTTTGTATAATTTCCGAAAACAAGTTTAATGGTAACGTATAAATTTTTTAAATAGTGTAGGTTATGATGACTTGGTTGGTGAATGGATATGTGTAACGACCCGTCCCGAATTCCGGGAATAGATTAGTGACTAATCAAGGATTAGTGAGGTTAATCGGTGATTAGTCGAGCGAAATCGGACGGACGACACAAAATGACCGTTTTACCCTTGATCATGGGCAAAATGTTGAATTTTGACCCGGGAGGTCCGATTGTAATGACCCGGAAATTCAAAAAAGGAAAATTGGAAAAATTTGAGGAAAATGACGATTTTACCCCTGGTTATAAGGGCCGAAAGTTGACTTTTTGTTCGGGGACCTTGTTTAGACTTTCCGGAAGTACCGCCGAATAGGTCTCGGGACGCTGAATCCGTAGACAGGCGGCATGCGTCAATCGGAGTTCGGACGTGAAAGTTATGGGTCTGCGAAGGCTATGGGTATTGTGGTAATTTATTAAGGCAAGGGCAAAATGGTAATTTGCCACCGCAGGGTATATGGGACGGTTGAACTAGCTAATTCAGCTAAATTGGATGAGGATTTGCTGCTGGGTGACATTTGTCACTTTGTGAGGGGGATTAGTGGCAAATGGTGATTTCCATGTTTGAATTATAATTAATTAACCCATTTAACAAGTGTTCTCTGCAAAACAAAACTAAAAACAGAGGCTGGGACCTTATTTGATCAATTCCTCCCAGCAACCAAAACATGGGAATGAGATATTATTGAAAGTGAATTCGTGAGGAGTAATAGAGAAGAATAAGGGGCGTTATGAACCCAGTTGAACCCAGTTGAAAACCCAGAAAACCCGAAACCTTGAATGAACACCTAAGGATCGAATTTGAACTTGGGGATGTAATTGAGTGAAATTGATCTTTGGTTTAGCCTCCTGGGAGTGAGAAAAGTGGAAATCAATAAAAATTGAAGGCAATACGATGTGTTTTTCCTTAGAACATAACGGGGGAGGATACTAGATTTTCGAGGTTGAGTCGTGGAATTTAGGACATGGAATCGTGAAATTAATCATGGAAATACGTTCATTAGGACTCCACGATGCTTCCTGATGCATCAATTGAAGGAAACAAGTGAGAAATTGTGGAGATGGGATGATGAACAGTGCTTCGGTGTTCTTCGATTAATCGAGCTTGATTCGATTGAATTAAGGTAAGGTCCCATGTAATTGAATTGACAGAACTTCAATTTAGTCTATAACGATGCTAACGGACAATTGAATTGTAGAAGTCGACGTCGAATTGATGGGGATTGAGACGGGTTAGCACGCGGGTTGTAGGACCCGTTTACCAGCTAAACGGGTAAGGAAAGAGACTGTGCAGGTTACTGTAGCTAGGCGCGTGGACTCACGCGCAGCAACTCACGGCAGCACGTGAGGGCGCGTGGGCCTGATTCTCGAGGTGAGTTCAACATGACTTTTGTTCTATGCAATGTAACGAACATTTTGGCTTTGGTTTCAAGTCGATCAGACACCGTCTCGATAATGTTACGAGGGTCCGAAGGTTTATGTTACGATTGCCGAAAAATTATGAGGAATTCGTATGATGTTACTTGAGTCCTTAGTGACCCTGAGTAATGTTTTTGGACAGGATTCGAGATTCCTGACAAGTGTCGAAAATTATGGAAACGCGTGCAGCTTGGGAAGCGAGCGGTTTGGACGGTGTGTGAGTGGGCGTTTGTTTTATAAACCATGATGCATGCATAGTTAAATGTTTTACATGATTAATTGCATGATTTGACTTGTATTGATGTCTTGATGATGTGGCATGATTATGTGTGATTTAATTATTATTTTAATCGGTCTTTCGGACACGTTTTACGAGAAATGTGCAAATGGTATTTTGGACTAGGCCGGGAGTCAAAAAGGTTTTGAAAAGGATATTTTGACTTAATTGGTGAGTCAATGATGATTTATGGATTATTTTAATGTTTTCCATGAGATTTTACGAATTTGCGTATAATTGGTATTTGAGCTTAAAACCTTGTCGGGAATGCTTATGATTTGATTTGAGGTCATGGATATGCTTGATATGTGTTGTGGTATGGATTGTATTTGTGATTGTGGATCCTGGATACTGGATCATGTGTTGGATGGTGCGAGTGCAGTTCCTAGACGTGACTCGGATGTTGCGTGAGTGCAGTTCCGGAGTATGTGGTACGTCTAGATGGTGCGTGTGCAGTTCCCAGACACGATGGATATGACTCGGATGGTGCCTGAGTACAGTTCCCGAGGTTGGCCTACGCGTAGTGCGGATGTGATTGTGTGATTGATTGTGCACTTATGAATAGTGGGGATTGATGGATTGATTGATTGGTTGTATTGTTTGATGTTGATTGTGATTACGTACTGGTATTGAGTACGAGTTTTTGGTCTGTGTGATCAGGTGCTTATGTTTTCATCTGTTTTGGCCTGAGAGCCGGTATTTGATTTGTTTTGTGATTTGGCTGGAAAGTCGGTGCTTGTGATTCATATGTTTTTCCCCTATGCATGCATGGTTTGATAAACTGGAGGGTAACTGATGTATTTTGAAATGCGTTTTCAATTATATTATTTTTGTCCACTCACACCTTTTCTGTTTTGATGACCCTCCAAGCTGTGGCACGATTTTCGGGGCTGATCGAGAGGCGGAGGCATGAGCGAAAATCAGTGCAGTTATCCCTGGTCTGACAAGTGCTGAAGGGTACTTTCGGGACTTCAGTTGACTTGTCAGACGGGAGCAGGACCGGGCACGGTTATCAAAGTCCAGTTGGGATGAGTCCTGTCAAATTGGTATCAGACCATTGGGTTACTAATTTTCCATGCCTCTGAGATACGAGCCATGTGCGCGGCCTGGTGATTCGACGAGATAAGCGGGTATAGAGAATCCCCGCAGTGGTTATGACCCTGGATTGGGGGTCGGATATGGTATCATGTGTTCTGGTTGTGTCGGACTTGTAATAGTCCAGATAGTTGTTTACGATAACGATATGGTATATGGTGGGCATGTTAGGCCCATGATAAACTTAACCCGGGGATAGCGGGTAATGGGACTCAGAGGGAGTCCGAAATTGGTTTAATGTCTATTGAGAAATCCTGAATAAGATGTGGTTCACCTAGGGATGTGTGTTAGGTGACCGGATATGCCAGTGGTGGCATTGATGTTGGTACATGTTGATTTTGGACTCGAGAGGAGTCGAGACATTGAATTTGGACTCAACAGGAGTTAAGAGTTGGTTTAGGACTCGAAATGAGTCATGATGTGCTATGAGGTCTCCGGATGAGCCGGGAAAGATGGAAAAAGTGGTTATGGTTGGATATAATGAGTGAGGGTTCACGTGGGAACCCGAGAGATGTTGTTGGGGAGGTTGTTTGAATTTCGGGGACAAAATTCTTTAAGGGGGAAGGTTGTAACGACCCGGAAATTCGAAAAAGGAAAATTGAAAAATTTGAGAAAAATGACGATTTTGCCCCTGGTTATAATGGCCGGAAGTTGACTTTTTGTTCGGGACCTTGTTTAGACTTTCTGGAAGTACCGTTGGATAGGTCTCGGGACGCTGAATCCGTAGACAGGCGGCATGTGTCAATCGAAGTTCGGACGTGAAAGTTATGGGTCTGCGAAGGCTAGGGGTATTGTGGTAATTTATTAAGGCAAGGGCAAAATGGTAATTTTCCACCGCAGGATATATGGGACGGTTGAACTAGCTGATTCAGCTAAATTGGATGAGGATTTGCTGCTGGGTGACATTTGTCACTTGGTGAGGGAGATTAGTGGCAAGTGGTGATTTCCATGTTTGAATTATAATTAATTAACCCATTTAACATGTGTTCTCTGCAAAACAAAACTAAAAACAGAGGCTGGGACCTTATTTGATCAATTCCTCCCAGCAACCAAAACGTGGGAATGAGATATTATTAAAAGTGAATTCGTGAGGAGTAATAGAGAAGAATAAAGGGCGTTATGAACCCAGTTGAAAACCCAGAAAACCCGAAACCTTGAATGAACACCTTAGGATCGAATTTGAACTTGGGGATGTAATTGAGTGAAATTGATCTTTGGTTTAGCCTCCTGGGAGTGAGACGAGTCGAAACCAATAAAAATTGAAGGCAATTCAATTTGTTTTGCCTTAGAACAGAACGGGGGAGGATACTGGATTTTCGAGGTTGAGTCGTGGAATTTAGGACATGGAACCGTGAAATTGATCGTGGAAATACGTTCATTAGGACTCCATGATGCTTCCTGATGCATCAATTGAAGGAAACAAGTGAGAAATTGTGGAGATGGGATGATGAACAGTGTTTCGGTGTTCTTCGATTAATCGAGCTTGATTCGATTGAATTAAGGTAAGGTCCCATGTAATTGAATTGACAGAACTTCAATTTAGTCTATAACGATGCTAACGGATAATTGAATTGTAGAAGTCGACGTCGAATTGATGGGGATTGAGTCGGGTTAGCACGCGGGTTGTAGGACCCATTTACGAGATAAACGGGTAAGGAAGGAGACTGTGCAGGTTACTGTAGCAAGTCGCGTGGACTCACGCGCAGCCACTCACGGCGGCGCGTGAGGGCGCGTGGGCCCGATTCTCGAGGTGAGTTCAACATGACTTTTGTTCTATGCAATGTAACGAACATTTTGGTTTTGGTTTCGAGTCGATCGGACACCGTCTCGATAATGTTTCGAGGGTCCGAAGGTTTATGTTACGATTGCCGAAAAATTATGAGGAATTCGTATGATGTTACTTGAGTCCTTAGTGACCCTGAGTAATGATTTTGGACAGGATTCGAGATTCCTGACAAGTGTCGGAAATTATGGAAACGCGTGCAGCTTGGGAAGCGAGCGGTTTGGGCGGTGTGTGAGTGGACGTTTGTTTTATAACCATGATGCATGCATAGTTAAATGTTTTACATGATTAATTGCATGATTTTACTTGTATTGATGTCTTGATGATGTGCATGATTATGTGTGATTTAATGATTATTTTAATCGGTCTTTCGGGCATGTTTTACGAGAAATATGCAAATGGTATTTTGGACTAGGCCCGGAGTCAAAAAAGGTTTTGAAAAGGATATTTTGACTTAATTGGTGAGTCAATGATGATTTATGGATTATTTTAATGTTTTCCATGAGATTTTACGAATTTGCGTATAATTGGTATTTGAGCTTAAAACCTTGTCGGGAATGCTTATGATTTGATTTGAGGTCATAGATATGCTTGATATGTGTTGTGGTATGGATTGTATTTGTGATTGTGGATCCTGGATACTGGATCATGTGTTGGATGTGCGAGTGCAGTTTCCTAGACGTGACTCGGATGTTGCGTGAGTGCAGTTCCGGAGTATGTGGTACGTCTAGATGGTGCGTGTACAGTTCCCAGACACGATGGATATGACTCGGATGGTGTCTGAGTGCAGTTCCCGAGGTTGGCCTACGCGTAGTACGGATGTGATTGTGTGATTGATTGTGCACTTGTGAATAGTGCGGATTGATGGATTGATTGATTGATTGGTTGTATTATTTGATGTTGATTGTGATTACGTACTGGTATTGAGTACGGGTTTTTGGTCTGTGTGACCAGGTGCTTATGTTTTCATCTGTTTTGGCCTGAGATCCGGTATTTGATTTGTTTTGTGATTTGGCTGGAAAGCCGGGTGCTTGTGATTCATATGTTTTCCCCTATGCATGCATGGTTTGATAAACTGGAAGGTAACTGATGTATTTTGAAATGCGTTTTCAATGATATTATTTTTGTCCACTCACACCTTTTCCATTTTGATGACCCTACAGGCCGTGACACGAGGTTCGGGGCTGATCGAGAGGCGGAGGCATGAGCGGAAATCAGTGCAGTTATCCCTGGTCTGACAGGTGCTGATGGGTACTTTCGGGACTTCAGTTGACTTATCAGACGGGAGCAGGACCGGGCACGGTTATCAAAGTCCAGTTGGGACGTGTCCTGTCAAATTCTGTCACAACCCTGCCCATCTAACACAATATTGTCCACTTTGGGCCCAGCCCTCACGGTTTTGTTTTCGGAAGCTCTCGTGCAACTTCCCAGTAGTTCACCCATAATGGGATTGCACCAGCCTCAAGTCGCTTAACTTTGGGGTTCCAATCCCCCCTAAAGCCACTAAGCTCCCAAAAGGCCTTGTGTTAGATAGATACGTACCCACACATATAAGGTACTTCACCTTTTCCCTCCCCGAGCGATGTGGGATCGTGCACCGATCTTACCTTTCCAAGCTCACGGGTCTTGCTCACCATTCTTGCTTCTCAAGCTCACGGTTCTTGCTCACCGTTCTTGCTTCCAAGACCGTGTCTTACAATCCACCCCCCTTGGGGCCCAGCGTCCTCACTGGCACACTTCCGGTCAGGGTCCGGCTCTGATACCATTCTGTCACGACCCTGCCTATCTAACACAATATTTTCCGCTTTGGGCCCAGCCCTCACGGTTTTGTTTTCGGAAGCTCACGTGCAACTTCCCAGTAGGTCACCCATAATGGGATTGCACCAGCCTCAACTCGCTTAAATTTGGGGTTCCAATCCCCCAAAGCCACTAAGCTCCCAAAAAGCCTTGTGTTAGATAGATACGTACCCACACATATAAGGTACTTCACCTTTCCCTCCCGAGCGATGTGGGATCGTTCACCGATCTTACCTTTCCAAGCTCACGGGTCTTGCTCACCATTCTTGCTTCTCAAGCTCACGGGTCTTGCTCACCGTTCTTGCTTCCAAGACCAAGTCTTACACCGATGGCCGAGGGCCAAGGACCATTACGTAGATAGGGTCGATACGAATCCATCGACAAACGGCACGCTGAAATCGGACGTCGAACGAGAAAGTTATGATTCACGGAAGTTAGATTGCACTAGGCACGTATTACAAGGCAATTATTAGGTGGCATTATCTGATTGGTTGACTTTTCAATGGGACCCATGGATGAGTGACAAGTGTCACTCATCCTATTGGTCACTACCCCAAAAAGTGGATCTATTTTAATTAAATAATAATATCCTAGATTATTTTATAATTAATCCTACCCACCTCTCATCCTAACCCTTCATCTCATATAATCTCTCATCTCCACCATCATTTCCTTCTCTCTCTCATCTGATCATCATCAGATATTATCTTCATTTTATCCCCTAAACCGAGCACCATTCTTCATTTCTCTCTAAGTCACCAGAACACAAAACACACCACCCCACCATCTTTGTTTATGTGTGTGCAACCGTGAGAGTGATCGAGATAATGAGAGACTGAGATGGACATGAGGCTGCAGGGGCATCAGGACGGTGTGGCCACCGTGGATAGCGGAGGAGAACCGAAAACCGCGAGGGTGAGTTTTGTTTGAATTTTTATGTCTCTATGGGCTGGAGTTCGTTATCAACTTGATAGTTAGGATGCCGATACGATAGTTAGTAGGATTGAATCGTAGATCGTCTTGGTTCCGCACTCGAGGCCGGGGTTGCCATAGTTCTATCATGGTTGGCAGTGTGGGACCCTACAAAAGGATGAACATAACAGTACTTCAGAGTTTTGATCGTGAGACAGTTAGATTGGGATCATCTTTCACGATGCGGTAGGATTGGATTGACGTCCATACGATGTAGGGACCACGGGTCGGTCAGATTTTGAATTTTACGGCTGAGGACAGTTGGGTTCAGAGGAACCCTAGGGTGTGATATTGGAATCCTAAAGTATGATGTATGGTTCAAAAAGGTGAGTTGGCGAGTGGGTTGATTCTAACGCCTTTCGGAGTCAAGACCGTCGGTCGGTCGGTCAAGTCATGTCAGCTTTAGTGATGGGACTGCACTCTGCAGTCGAGGTTGCAGTAATCGGTTAGACCTAGTTGGTTGTCGTGCTACATAGTTGTGATGGATTGTTGGTGCAACTAAGGTCATGGGCGACCTGGTAGACGACATTGGTTGAGTCGTTTTACGACTAGTTAGAGTGTGGTTGGACAAGTTACTAGGTTTGTTACTTATCGATGTAAATCCCGGAGTGGGGATACGGAGTAGTTAGTATTGGCGGTTGAATTCCGTTGCATGCGGAGTCTCGATAGCGATGCCTGGTGGTTGGGTCTACACGATATGTGGCAGGCACTACCATCGAGAGTGATTGTAGTTGTGGTTGGTATGAATCGGGGGACGTTCGGGAATGTTTCCTTTCTCGTATGAGTTATCAGGACGACTGTACCCAGAGTTGTTGGGTATGAGGGAGGCAAAGTTTCTCCAATTCGAGCAGAGGTACAGGGTCGTCGCTCGGTATGAGCGGAGATCCAGGGTTATCTAATTTGCATAGGGTGTGCTGGTACTGGTGCTGGTGCTGGTGCCAGTGATTGTGATGACGATGAATCACGAGTCGAGATGTGACTCCGTCGAGATGGGCATATGTTCGGTATCTGTGGTCTGGGAGTGGATCACGGATAGTGATGGACTGGATTGGATCCAACAGTAGTTGAGATGTGAGGATCGAGTAAGTGATGGTCCACATCATTTTGGATGTACATAAACGGTAGGAATCGATAGGTGAACTTGGTAGTAAGTTAGACTGGTTACAGACACGTGGTTGATGTTCGAGTGTGTTGGTTCCGACATGATCGAAACTTCGAAATCGAGAGAGGTTGTGATTGAGGCGACGAGGGAATGCTTGTTTCCGTATTGGTAATAGGTATTTCGAGGTCATTTGACTTCTCATGTTCTACCATGGCAGATGATAGTTGTTGTCACCAACACGTTGATCGTGCATTGGTTGGTAGACCCGCAATTGTTTTGGGTCATCAGGAGGAGTTGGGTATTTTGAAGTCAGGTGAATGAGATTTCTCATTTTCTGCTAGATGGCAGATGATGTTGGGTTACATGGCGTGGTGAGTGTAGCGAGTTTTGTTTGCATTCACGTAGGATAGATTTTGTTGTCATCGTCTTGGTTCATCCTTGATTTTCCTAGGTGGAATGACAAGGATCGATACGAGGAAATTAGAAAAGACCCACAATCTCGACGTGTTTCGTCGTTGACTGATCTGTTTAGATGTGGGAAATAGTTGAGGAGTGATGTGACTGACTAAGGATTCAAGAGGGTGTAAGACCCTATGAACAGATTTTAGGTGGATCGTTAGCTGAGTGAACATGTGTGGATCCTAGGTGGATCTGGATCGTGATCTTGATGATCAGGCTAGGTGGAGAGTGTATTACCCTTACTTGGATATTTGAACAAGGGAATGTTGGGACGACTCCCTTTCGAAGTCAATCCAGCATGAGACGATAGTTGGGTGAATCGAAGTGTACGATTACCTTGGACATTTAAGGAGGAAGGTGATGGGACTGAACTTCCTTTCGAGGTTAATCCGTATGGTGTTTTAATTGAGCGAGTAGGTTTCCGACGGGGTCGAATTTGGTCAGCCTTAGAGGTGTGAGTTATGGGATTGGCTTCCCTATGAAGTCAATCGAATGCAATATGGTAATTGTAATGACCCGTCATGAATTATCAGGATTAATTAAGAATTAATGATGGATTAGCCTCGCTAATCGGGGATTAGACGAGGATTAACAGACGAGCAGGAAAAAATGACAATTTTACCCTTGGAATGGACGAAATGTTGAATCTTCGTTCAGGCGGTCAAATAGACTTTGGCCGATAAATGTGACATAGTTCGGGACGTCCCGAGTTTATAGACAGGTGGCACGCCCGATTCCGACATTCGAGGAAGAATTTATGAAGTTCGGAAGTTTGAGGGCATTTTGGTAATTTGGTTAAAAAGAGGCAAACAATTCACTTTTGACTAGGAGGTCCGATGGCTGAGGGTTGAGGACCGTTACGTAGATCGAGGTGATACGCATACGTAGACAGGCGGCACGTCGAATTCGGACATTCGACGAAAAAGTTACGGTTCAAGGAAGTTCAAAGGAACTATTTATGGCTGCACGCTTTACGAGGCAAAAAGTGGAGTTTTGTCTTATGTGGGCCTAGATCTTTCCCTAGGCCCAATGGATGAGTGACAAGTGTCACTCATCCATTGCCTATCACCCTACATTCTTGCATATCCCTTCCCTTCATTTTCATTCGATCATCTTCCTAACCCGAGAGCCCACAAGCCTAAACCCCATGTCTGCCTTCCCCTGTGACACTTGAGTGAGTTTGGGAGGATGACTGAGGGACAAAGATGGACTGATGAAGCTGAGGATGGCAAGGAAACGGTTGAGCCGTCGTGCACGGCGGAGAGGAGGTAAAAGATCGGTTTTGTTATCTTGAATTCAAGAAATCGATTAGGACATTATGGACTGTTTTGGATGTTTAGAGTGAGCTTATTGGGTTGTTAGGAAGAAAAATAGGATATTTTTTATGGTGGTTCGCGGCTGAGGAAGCCCAGGGGGTGATCAGGAAAGTTGGACCGTGGGATTCAATTGGAACGGGTCGGATTTTCATGGTTTTTCTTAGTTTCTTTCACACCAATACACTCCTAGGGATTAGATAGGAAGATTAGGATTGGATTGGAAAGGATTGGACGAAAAATGGGTGAGAAACAAGGTTGGGCCAATCACGCCGGTCCAAGCGGACCAGACTTACAAGCGAACCGACCAGACTCGGTTCAGTCGTAAGAAGAAGGAGATGAACAGTGCGCGCGTGGCTCCCACGCGTAGCCACTTCAGGCGGCGTGTGTGGGCGAGTGGGCCACCTTTTGGGGGTGGTTCCAACATGTGAAATCATCTATTAAATGTAACGAACATTCTGGGACTAGTTTCGAGTCGATCAGACATCGTCTCGATATAGTTCGGGATGTCCGAAGGTTTCGGATCGCGTTTAAAAATAGTTAGAAATTTCGAAAAATTACGGGGTTTTAGTGAGGGGTTATTTAAGTAGTTAGTAACCCTCTTAATTAATTTGGACAGGTTCGGGAACCCCTGAAGGGACTATTGGCCCGGGAGAGGCTTATGGCACGCGTATCGAGGCGCGGTTTGGGACAGTCTATGAGTGGACCTTTCTTTCGAAATTGATGCATGCATAAATGTTTTATAATTGTTCTAGAACATGTTTTGTGATGCCATGAGTGAATTTTTTTGTGGTAGCCTAGGATTTACGTATCTGCACGTATTTCGAGATTTCCAGTTTTATACGATGTTTATACGTGCTAGGTTTTCAACGAGAGTTTAATGAATGGGTTTTGGATTTGGAAATATGAACTCGGGCATGAGACCCATTTGATTTAAAAACTCTCAGACTTGGAGTCCATTTGATTTGACGAGGAATCGGACCGAGGATCCATTTGAGCTATATGATCGGGCCGAGGGCCCTGTTGGTTTATGAATCCGGGCTTGAGGCCCATTTGGTTGTAATATCGGGCTGGAGGCCCCGTTGACTGTAGTATCGGGCTTGAGGCCCTATTGGTTGTGAAATCGGGTTTGAGGCCCCGTTGATTTATTGTTTCGGGCTTAGGGCCCAATTATTCGTGATATCGGGCTAGAGGCCCGGTTGATTGTGAAATCAGGCTTGAATCCCAGTTCGGTTTATGAAATGAGAATTCGGGCATGAGGCCCTGTTAAACCGTGGATTTAGGCAGAGGCCTGTGAAAGTGCATTTGAATCGGATTCGAGGAATCCTGTTGAGATGAATCGGGTATGAGACCCAGTTGAAATATGTTTTGAGAAAGAAAGAAAGTATTTGAAAATGTATATATATACCCTCCATATGATTTGATTGGTTTCTTCCAGTCGTCGACCTGGAGAGTCACGATCCATAGACCAGAATGGGTATCCCCATAGGGATCCCGTTCTAGGAGTGGGAGTTATGATGTGGTCTTGGACCAGATTCCGGAGAGATGATCGGACTAGGTCTGAAGATAGAGCCTCCCAGATGGACAATTCCTAGGGGTAGACTCGGAGTGAGACCCCGAGTAGTGTGCACACTAGTATAGAGATGAATCGTGACATATATTGGGGATGTGTTCCCTAAGGGTTGTGTGCCCCGAGTTGGCATCTTCTCGGAAGTGCCTCGGATGGGTTATACGTATGAGTATACGTATGAGGTTCCAACGGAAAGTGATTTGGGGCAGAGACCTCGTGTTCCATGTTTTAAGATTGTGATTTCGGGTCGGGGACCCATAAATGGATTTATGGTTCATGACGGTTTATGGGGACCGACATGAACCCTTGAAAGGTTTTTATGATTCATGACGGTTTATGGGGACCGGGCATGAACCCTTAAAAGGTTGAGAATGTTTTCAAATGGTTTTATGAACGTTTTGGTAAACGGTTTTTGAATGCATGCATATGCTTTTAGTGAAGGGCATGAATATCTTTTGATGAAAATGTTTTATTAAAATATTTATTTTCGTCCACTCACAGTTTTCATATTTTGAATGCCTTTCAGGTTGATCGCATCTGCGGGCTGTAGTAGAGACTGAGACATCACACTCCTCCTCCGGATCCTGGCGTACTCTGGAAGCCCCTATGAGGGCTAGAGATGGAATTATCCCTGGTCTGACACTTCGTGTCAGACGGGAGCAGGCACGTCCCAAGATAATCCCAGGGGATTTGGGACGGGTCTTGTCAGTAATTGATTGAGCAGATAATTGATAGGTTTGGATTTAGTGAGTCTCGGTAGACGTGGGTAAGACTAGATGCTAGTTGGCATGAGTGGGTATGCCTTGGTAGGTGTGAGTCGGATTGGTATGTGTTGGATTACGTGATTAGGAATAGACGTGGTGATACTGGTCGGGTGACCATGGGACTCGAAATGAATGATGGGTTGGAGTTTGATCTGTCTAATACTAGATTGGACAGATGGACTCCAATAAAAAAAATTGAAACGTGATTGGCCACGGCCTAGGTTGTAGGCTGGTTGGTGGATAGATGTACGTACTCGGTAAGTTGTTCGAGATACGATACTGGACAGACTTGTGGTGTCCAGTGACGGTATATGGGATATACCATGGGTACGTCGGTGAACATGCTGGTAGTCAGCTTAGTTCCGATACGATTGGATTAGTCAAGGACGTGGACCGGACATTAGATATTGTGCACTGGGTCATAGTGATTCTGATGGGTCCAGTTACACATAGGTCAAGTGAGGTGTTGGTAGGTGTGTACTCAGGTTGAGTGAGTTGGCGGTTAGTGTAACCACAAGTAGGTATAGTGTCAGTTTTCAACTGGGGACTGTCAAGTGGTGACAGTTTAGCGGGATGTTTCAACGTGGATCGATGAGGGAGGTTTGGTGACTCCCAGTGGGAACAGACGTCATGATAGATTGGTGTTTGAGGAAGGAACTGTCAAGTCGATTGTGTCAGCGAAATGATGGAATTTTCAAGTGGTATCAACTTGGAACGTGTGGTCATTTTCACTCGAAGAGGTCAAGTGTGGACGATGTGACGTGAGAGTTGGTGAAACATCTAGGTGCAGACAAGTATCGTTCTAGTTATTAGATATACAGGTGTACATTTGATGTGAGGTCGTTTGTGCTTTCCACGAGGTGGTTGTGGAATTGGTATAGTTGGAATTTCAAGGACAAAATTATTTAAGGAGGGAAGGTTGTAACGACCCGTCCCGAATTCCAGGTTTAGATTAATGACTAATCAAGGATTAGTGAGGTTAATCGGTGATTAGTCGAGCGAAATCAGAAGGACAACACAAAATGACGATTTTACCCCTAGTCGTGGGCAAAATATTGATTTTTAACTAGGGAGGTCCGATGGTCGAGGGCCGAGGACCGTTACGCTGAAATCGGACGTCGAATGGGAAAGTTATGATTCACGGAAGTTCGATTGCATTAGGCACGCATTACAAGGAAATGATTAGGTGGCATTATCTGATTGGTTGACTTTTCAATGGGACCCATGGATGAGTGACAAGTGTCACTCATCCCATTGGTCACTTCCCCAAAAAGTGGATCTATTTTAATTAAATAATAATATTCTAGATTATTTTATAATTAATCCTGCCCACCTCTCATCCTAACCCTTCATCTCATCTAATCTCTCATCTCCACCATCCATTTCCTTCTCTCTCTCATCTGATCATAATCAAATATTATCTTCATTTTATCCCCTAAACCGAGCACCATTCTTCATTTCTCTCTAAGCAACTCGAACACAAAACACACCACCCCACCATCTTGTTTGTGTATGTGCAACTGTGAGAGTGACCGAGATAATGAGAGACTAAGATGGACATGAGGCTGCAGGGGCAGCAGGACGGTGTGGTCGTCGTGGACGGCGGAGGAGAACCGAAAACCGCGAGGGTGAGTTTTGTTTGAATTTTCGAACTTGGGCTTTAGGTGTTGTTGGGCGATTTTAATGTTTGGGTTGGCTTTCTGGTGATCATAAGGACCATTTGGGATCAAAATCAGTGGCTGGGGACGACAATGCAGCCCAGAAGGACAGCCAAAAAAATAGGGACGTGTTCTTCGATCAGAGAGGTAATTTCTGAGGCCTTTCTCGTGTATTGAGACCGTAGGAAGATAGATTTTGAGTATAGGAAGCTTTAAGAATCAAAAAGGAACAAAATGGATCGAAAATGAGTGAAAGGGAGCCCTGGACCGGTCCGACTCGAACCAAAGGACCGCGTTTGACAGAGGTTAGGGGTGACACTGTAGCTGACGAGTGGGCAACACGCGCAGCCCCTTTGGGCGGCACGTGAGGGCGCGTGGTGGGTCTTTTGAGGAAGTGTTCAACATGTGAATTAATCTATTCGATCTAACGAACATTTTGGAACTGGTTTCGTGTCGATTGGACACTATCTCGATATTGTTCGAGACATCCAAAGGTTTAGGATCGAGTTTTAAAATAGGTAAAAATTCGGGAAAATTACGGGGCTTCAATGAGAGGTTAATAAGGTAGTTAGTAACCCTCTAGATTGATTTTGACAGGTTTGGGAGTCCCGGTGACGGTGATTAGCTCGGTGAGACTTACGACACGCAAATCGATGTGGCAGTTTAGGACGGTCTGTGAGTGGACCTTGATTTCTAAACTGTGATGTATACATAAATGTTTTATACGTTTTATGAATATGATTCTATGATGTTGATTTGGATATTTGTGAATTACATGGTTTCACTCATTTCGAGGCGATTTATGTGCTTACACGTAAATCGAGGTTTACAATTTTGCACTGATTATCCATGCTTATAGTTTTGGAAATGATTTCATGAATTGGTTTTGGATTTGAAAAGGTAAACTTGGGTTTGAGACCCATTTGTTTTGGAAACCCTCGGACTCGAAGTCCATTTAATTACGTTCACGGGCAAGAGGCCCAATTGGTTCTTGAATCGATTTTGGATTTGGAAATATGGACTGGGCACGAGACCCATTTTCTTTACGAACTCTCGGACTTGAAGTCTATTTGATTTAACAAGGCATCGGGTCGGAGTCCCAGTTGGTTTACGTATCGGGCTCGAGGCCCAATTGGTTTGCGTATCGGGCTCAAGGCCCAGTTGACTTATGTATCAGGCACGAGGCCTATTTTGTTTACGAAATCGAGCACGAGGCCCATTTGGTTTATGAAATCGAGCACGAGGCCCAGTTGGTTTGTGAATTCGGGCATAGGGCCCAGTTATGGTTTACGATTGTGAATTTGGGTCGGGGACCCATAAATGGATTTATGGTTCATGACGGTTTATGGGGACCGAGCATGAACCCTTGAAAGGTTTTGAGAATGTTTTCAAATGGTTTTTCGTATACCATCCTTTATATATGAATTTTCTCCTCCTGGGAGGGTCGTTGGCTTGGGTGGACCCCTCAGTAGTCACGGAACACTGACTGAGTGGAATCGCCCTCATTGGGTTCCTTACTCTCAGAAAGGCTATGGATTATAACCCCTAGGGAGGGTCATTGATCTACAGACATTGACCTGGGTAGACCCTGGGGAGACTTGGGCTTTAAGACCCCGGGTAGCACGCACGTAGCTCTAGATACCGTAACAGAATTGGTTATATGATATTTATGATAAACATGATTTCTTAGATTTGCGAAATTGTGTTTTATGAATGATAAATGGATTTGGACTTAGTTCCCACATATGTTTACTATGTTATGGATTTCTGTAAATGGTTTTGGGCAGGGGCCCGTATAGTTTGGGTTATTGAAGCATATGTGGTTTGGTAAATGGTTTTACTATGCATGCATACTTTTTAGTGAAGGGTATAAAGGTCTTTTATAAAATTTGTTTTCTGAACTATTACTTTTCTTCCACTCACAGTCTTTCTATTTTCAATGCCCTTCAGGTTGAATACGGTGCAAACTGTAACAGAGACCAAGACATCACATACCTACGCCGGATCTTGGCGTACTCTGGAAGCCGGTCTGGCTAAAGGTTCAAATTTTCCCTAGTTTGACACTCCGTGTCAGACAGGATCGGGAGCGTCACTCGTTAATCTCAGGGGGATTGCGACGGGTCCTGACATTATGTAAGGGTAATTTGGTCGTAATGTGATGGTCCATTCTATTGATTGCGCATATTGTTCGGAATTTTTGATGCCCTATAATTTGTATGATTTGACTAGTATCATCCGGTTGAGTTTGGATTTGTTCTAAAATTTCGAGGACAAATTTTTTTAAGGAGGGTAGGTTGTAATGGCTCGAATCACGGGAAAAGTGAAATTAGGTTAAAAAAAAGACGATTATGCCCTTAAGAAAGTCAAAATGTTGACTTTTTTGCTATGGACCTCATTTGAGACCTCCAAGAAGACCGTTATGAAGCTCTCGAGATCCTGAGTTCATAGTCAGGCGGCATGCCAAAATCGAAGATCAAATAAGAGAGTAATGGGTCAAAATGGTAATTTTTCCACCAACGGCATTTTGGTAATTTTGTATGAAAGGTCTAGTAATTTCTATAGAATTCTTCATCCTTCTTTAGATTTTCCTTATGAAAATCTCTCCACCGACCTAAGTTGTGTTGTTGGTATGTTTGATGGAGTTCGGTGGGGGAGAGACTGAAAATGAAGGTAGAGAGGAAAATAAGAGAAACCTGATCTAAACTAGGGAAAAACACTGAAAGAAGAAGATGGAGTAAGAGAAGAAGAACATAGGGAGTAATTGGTGTGACTTAGTGAATGAAAATAGGAAAAATAGTGAGGGTTGTGAGGGAACCCGTGGGGTTCCATTGATGAGTTTTAGTCTTAGGTTAAGGAAGCATGCAACAGACGATCCCAGTGTGTTTCTGAATGCACGTGAACCTTATGAGGAAGAGAAGAATGGTTGTAGACGTAGAGGAGCGACTGAAACGCTCGGGG
Source organism: Prinsepia uniflora (assembly GCA_032719365.1). Classification (NCBI taxonomy): domain Eukaryota; kingdom Viridiplantae; phylum Streptophyta; class Magnoliopsida; order Rosales; family Rosaceae; genus Prinsepia; species Prinsepia uniflora. The sequence continues at coordinate 40,751,985 of CM064862.1, forward strand.
ACTCCATGGCCGAAAACAGGGAAGTTCAGAACGTGATATCAAGGTAAGGTTTCCTAGTTTTGAAGTCATAGATCAACTTTTGAGATTGTGTAGATGCATTTAGACTAGTAATTTGTAAAAATCGTATGTGAATGCTAAGTTTTACAACCGGGTCGAAGTCGCGGGTCAAATGACCCGAAACAAGGACCCGCCCAGAGGTGGACGATGGTCCCTGATGTAGGCTCAAGCGATGTTGTTTGGCGTCTAGTGAACATCAATATTTTAGCATATAATTTTATGAGTTCAATGGTGTAATTTCCAGATCAATTGGACATTTGATTGTTATGATATCAAAGTTCAACTTATATAACTATATTAGAATTCAAATTAGAAAATAAGGTGGGTGATTTCAAGTGATAAATAGGTGATGTTTTATGGTTAAGTTATTGATTATTGATGATAATCATAAAAATAGTTTGTTTATGTTATGGTGTATGTTAATCCTTTAATTTAATGTTTTTGTTGTCAACTTGCGATGATTGTTGTGAAGGATCATCGAACTATTGTTAAGTTGGTCATACGATTGTAAGGTCATGATAGATTGAGAGGAATTATGATTAATAGACATGTCTGGGTAAGCTTAAAACAAGTGGTGATGCAAGTAATGTTAAGGATAGTTTATGATAAATATATTTTATGGAATATCCAAAGAGAACACGAAATAAGGTTTGCAGGTTTATTACTATATTAAGACATTATCTTACTTATTGTGGGATCATAGTGTGAATAATAAAGATAACGAGATCAGACATAATTGATACGCTAAAACTAAGCATTAAAGTAAACACAAAGTCACACTCAACACTTAATAAAAACATATGCAAATTAAAACCTTTTTTTTTTGGTAGATTGTAACATTGATAAGTATGGATCGTTCTTAACCGAGGATTGAGGGTACTCAAGCATGATTCTCGTTTGATTAATTAATAAGGGGGGTAGTTGATTGTTTCTATTATCCTACGTGATTAACTAATCTAAACTAACCTAATCTATTATTTACATGGTCAACTCATCTTTAACCTAACTCATTCATAAATTAGGTCAATTCCAAAATCTACGAAATTCCCTCATCTCAATTTTACGAAATACAAGCAGATTATCTCAAATACGTGCTTGGAAATTGCCATATACACTTTCAATGATCTAGACTTGGAAATTGCCCTACATCTAATCAAGCATCAAGCACAACATACAAGTATATAAAAAAATAAGATACTGGAACACATGGAAGATTATTGAAACTCATATAAGATATAAAACCATAATTATATTAAAGATCAATCCAACAAAAAGATTGTAACGACCCGTCCCAAATTCCTAGATTAAATTAGTGACTAATCACAATTAGTGAGGCTAATCCGTGATTAGTAGAGCGAAATCGGACGAACGATGCGAAATGACCGTTTTGCCCCTAGTGGTGGCAAAACGTTGACTTTTTAATCGGGCGGTCAAATGGACTTTGACCGATGACCGTGACGTAGTTCGTGACGTCACGAGTTCATAGACAGGTGGCACGGCACGTTCAATTCCGACGTTCGAGGAAGAAGTTATGACGTTCGGAAGTTTAGGGGCATTTTGGTAATTTGGGTGAATAGGAGGTCAAAAGTTTACTTTTTGACCGGGAGGTCCGATGGCCGAGGGCCGAAGACCGTTACGTAGATAAGGACGATACGAATCCATAGGCAGGCGGCACACTGAAATCGGACTTCAAACGGGAGAGTTATGGGTCACGGAAGTTCGATTTCACTATGCACGAACTTCGAGACGGGGACGTTTCGGCAAAATCTGATTGGGTGGATATTTTGGTGGGCCCCATGGATGAGTGACAAGTGTCACTCATCCCATTGCTTTGATCCCCCAAAATGTGGATCTAAATAATTAAATATTATTATTTTAATTATTTTATAATTAAACCTAACAACTATTAATCCTAACCATCCATTACCAACTAACTATCAATCCTCACCATCAATCTCTCCTTCTCTCATCAGCCATCCCCTTCTTCTTTGTTCCTTACCACCCGAAACCCCATAACCCATAATCCTCCATTTTCTTCCTTTTCCTTCAAAAACCAAAACACACAATCACACTTCACCATTCATCACTTGTATGAGCTGGGAATGACCGTGGGGGAAGGGTGAAGGGCTGAGGACGGAAAGGGTGGACGGTGGCCCACGGTGGAGGACACGGCGGAGGAGAACCCGTGAGGTAAGAAAATTTCAAAAATTAGAAATTGGGTTTTAATGGTTTTTACTTGATTCCATTAATTGGGTGAGGTTCCTAGGACTCCCAGGAGATGAATGGGATTGGTTTCGAGGCATTAGACGGCCTGGAGCAGCCGTGAACGGCGGGAGAAGTCACGGCCGCCATGGCCAAGCTAGAAGGTATGGTTTTTTATGTTTTCCTTCCATTTTAATGTCATAGGACTGTAGGTTAGGATTAGAGGATGAAAATGGGACAAACGGGAAGCATTTTGGTGGTCGGATGGCGGAGAACCGGCCGGGTCAAGCCGCGGGTCACGGCGACCCGGTTGCAGACATTCGGGTCGACCCGCGAGGAGGCAAGGATGACTGATGACGTCATCCTGATGACGTCATCATGTCAGGGATGACGTCATCATGTCAGATCTGACAATGTCAGACTGACATGTCAGACAGTGGGCCAATGGGAGCGTGACACGTGTCACTGTTAGGGGCTGTCAATGATGACGTCATGCTGACATCAACGATGACGTCAGCAGGTACTGTAGCAGGCGCGTGAAGCCCACGCGCAGCCACTTCAGGCGGCGCGTGAGGGCGCGTGGCAGTGAATCTGGGGAAGGTTCCAACATACGAAATCATCTATTCGATGTAACGAACATTTTGAGACTGGTTTCGTGTCAATCGGACACCGTCTCGATATGTTTCGGGGGCATCGGAAGGTTTAGGTTCGGGATTAAAAATAGTTGAAAATACGGGAAAATTACGGGGCTTTAGTGGGAGGTTAATTAAGTAGTTAGTAACCTTCTATTACGATTTGGACAGGTTTGGGAGTCCCGGTGACGGTGATCGGCTCGGGGAGCCGTATGGCACCCAAATCGAGGCGGCAGCTCGGACGGTCTGTGAGTGGACATTGTTTTCTAAATTGGTGCATGCATAAATGTTGATTATATGTTTTATTACTTGTTTGATGATGCCATGGGTGCAATTCTATGTGGTTACGTATAAGCACGTATTTCGAGGTTTCGGCCTTATACGGTGCTTATACGGGTCTGTATTTCTGTATTGATTTAATGAACTGGATTTGGATTTCAAAATGATAAACTCGGGTATGAGACCCATTTGGTTTTGTCTCGGGCATATGACCTCAGATATCGGGCACGGTGCCCAACTGATGTCCTATGTTCGGGTATGAGACCCAGTCACTTTACGGTTTTGATTTCAGGTCAGAGAACCTTAAATGGATTCCCAGGTTCATGACGGTTTATGGGAACCGGCATGAACCGTTGTTATGGTATCGTGGTTCATGACGGTTTATGGGAACCGGCATGAACCCTTGTTGGTTATTACGGTACATGACGGTTTATGGGAACCGGCATGTTACCTCGGTTATGTTATTACGGTACATGACGGTTTATGGGAACCGGCATGTTACCTGATTATGGATATTATGGATCATGACGGTTCAGGGGAACCAGTCATGAATGTTTATGTTATGTATATATATGTTCATCTACCTTCCTTTACTTCCATTATCTTCTCCGGGGAGGGTCGTTGGCCTGGGTGGACCCCGGAGTAGTCACGGAGCACCGACTGAGTGGAGTCACCCCCCAGTTGGGTTCCTTACTCTCAGGAAGGCTATGGTTACTATTACCTCGAGTAGGGTCAGTGGTCTGCGGACATTGACCTTGACTTTGAGAAGACTCGGATTGAGACCCGAGTAGCACGCGCGTAGCTTTGGATACCGTGACAGGATTGGTTGTGTGACTTATATATATGTATGTGATGGATATATGATATATGATATGTGGTGTGTACAGGTGTGCACAGGATTTGGGCAGTGGCCCGTATGGTCGTTTTCATTGTGGTCCTTTCGACCTTGGTTTATATCTGCTTTGGGCTTCGTCCCACATATGGTTTGTTTTGGATAAATGGTTTTCGAATGCATGCATGCTTTTTAGTGAAGGGTACAAATGTCTTCTCGTTAAAATGTTTTTTTTTATAAATTCTTGTTTTGTCCACTCACAGTTTTTAATGTTTTGACTGCCCTTCAGGTTGACATCGGATGTGGACTGTAGCAGAGACCGAGATATCACATACCTCCTCCGGATCCTGGTGTACTCTGATAGCCCGGGAGGGCAAAGGACGAAAATATCCCTTGTCTGACACTTCGTGTCAGACGGGAGCAGGGTCATCCCGCACTAATCCCGGGGGGATTGGGATGGGTCCTGTCAAAGATCATTCAATAACAAAAGACAATCACAGGATAAAGAGGTCGTGTTACACTTTTTCTCCTTGGAAATTGCCCCACGGATGCTAAGTAGCTCGATACTCCTTGGCGAGACACTGGAAAATTGCCCTATATGTCACAAGTAAAGGTGTTTATGATGGAATATGGTGTGATTGGATTTTGTTGAGGAAATCTCGAATTGATGAAAAAGAAAATTTTGTTAAGTAGAGCTTTGGTACAAAGAATGAGCGATTCCTACAAATAACTTAAGCCTCTCTATTTATAGGAGAAAATTAATCCTCAAATAAATAGGTGTTCACAATTTAAATCCTAAAATAAAAATGAATAAATTAATTAAATTAAAGTCCTAAAGGATAAAGGTAATAAAAATCATAATTAAAAAGGTTTCCTAGACAAAAAGAAAAAAACCAAGCTTGAAATGGACAATTTTCCACAAGAAAGAAGAAAAATAGGTGATGGAATTGAACAGGAGTCGGTTCGGTGGAAGCCCACTAAAAATTGGGCTGGAAATTGGTGGTAAATGCAAGGTGTAAGACCCGTGTCCTAGAGGGAACGGTGAACAATCTCACATTCCTGCGAGGGGGAATGGTCTGGGAGAGGATGGTGGTGTGCCTTAAAGTTGTAGGCACACACCTATCTAGCACTAGGCCTTTTGGGAGCTCAAGTGGCTTTGGGGGGGATTGGAACCCCAAAGTTAAGCGAGTCGAGGCTGGTGCAATTCCATGATGGGTGACCCCCTAGGAAATTGCACCATGAGCTCCCGAAAACAAAACCGTGAGGGCGAGGCCCAAAGCGGACAATATGGTGCTAGATGAGTCGGGTCCTGACCAAGGAGGGTCGGGTCCTGACAATTTGGTATCAGAGCCAGACCCCGACCGGGAAGTGTGCCAGCGAGGACGTTGGGCCCTAAGGGGGTGGATTGTAAGACCCGTGTCCTAGAGGGAACGGTGAACAATCCCATATTCCTGCGAGGGGGAATGGTCTGGGAGAGGATGGTGGTGTGCCTTAAAGGTGTAGGCACACACCTATCTAGCACTAGGCCTTTTGGGAGCTCAAATGGCTTTGGGGGGGGGGGGGGGGGGGGGGGGGGGATTGGAACCCCAAAGTTAAGCGAGTTGAGGCTTGTGCAATTCCATGATGGGTGACCCCCTAGGAAGTTGCACCATGAGCTCCCGAAAACAAAACTGTGAGGGCGAGGCCCAAAGCAGACAATATGGTGCTAGATGAGTCGGGTCCTGACCAAGGAGGGTCGGGTTTTGACACAAGGTCAACGAGTGGTCAACGCGCAAGGAGGCTGAGGGTGTGTTTGGTGGATGCTGGTCGAAGCAGGCCTTAAGGGAAGCGCGCGTCGAAGGGAGGGAAGGAATTTTGGTGGACACGCGCCGAGCTTGGTGTTGCCGCGAAAGTCACTCTTAGAAATTGGTAGGCGCTTGCCGAATACGCTTTTGGGCTAGTTTAAGGGATTCGGTAGCATGCTACCGAATTTCCTTACCCTTTTTGGTGGCTTCCCTTGATTCAATCATAACTTCTCCAATAACTTTAATTGAGGTGATTCTTTAGCCTAAATTCTCGTAATTCCGAGTTTTATCCAATTCTGCACATTTATCACAAAATATGTTATTTTCTACAATTGTTTGGTATTTAAACATTAAAATATAAGCATAAAGGATATAAAATGATGCTTAATTCAAGGCTTATCAAATACCCTCACACTTAGACTTTGCTAGTCCCTAGCAAATACCAAAACAAACTAAGAATTTGAAACTCATCTTTCTTCATTTTTTTTCTTTTTCTAAAAATAAAAACTATTAAGCCCTTAACCATTTGTTTCAAATTATATTAACATAAGTATGCCATCAAAGATTTACACTAAGAAGCTATATAGCATATAGAATTCAAAAGTTAATACATCATAACAGAATACCTTGACAAGTAAGACAATGAGTAAACTTGGTGAAATGTGTCTCAACATGAATAAAACAAGTATGGATAAACTCACAAGGATATGCACTCATGATTTCCATTCAATGTGTATAGGGGTTTGTATTTGCACTCAAGATATGTGAGAAAGATGCTCACATAATAGAAAGTAAGTTACTTCATAAAAATTTCAAATGTAAACCATAAGATAGTGAACATACACAAATGAACCAAAACCATAAGCTTACTCAAGTGATATACTCAACTAATCAAAGTTTACTCATCTTTAGAATCATAAGGTCTTAATTTAAGTTTGTAATGAGGCTAGGTGTAGAAGCATGGCTTTTTAGGATAGTAGTATTAAATTTTGTTCCAGGACTCAACCAAAGACTCCATCACATAGACATAAGTGTTTTCCATAGTCATAGGCCAAGTATCAACTTGTTGGGTCTTAATCTTCATTATCAACATCTTTTGAACTTGTAATTAGGGCAAGTGCCGAAATTCTTCATTGTAGGCCCTCAAACTTCATTGTTCCAAACCACAAGCATAGGGGACTTAGCTCAAAACTCAAATTTAGTACCCCATAGAACTTTGTTCTTGATTCTATTTTTTTTCATCAAATTTTTTTCTTTCCTCTTTCTTTTGAGAGGTAATACAATGAATAACAACATAGTTTGAGCAAGTCATTCCCTACACTTACATATAAGTCTTCATTAAAGTCTAAAGACTAAAGACTAAAACACAGAAACTATTTTTGGGGTTTTTTTTTGTTTTGTGAATTTTTTTTTTGAAATAAGACTCAATAAAGTCTAAACCCCTCCCACATACTTAAATCTGACATTATCCTCAATGTATGAAAGTGAAAGCATAGAATCTAAATAAGGAGGATTGATTTACAAAAATAAAGCAATAAAGACATAAAGTAACTAAAGTAAAGAGAGTGAAGGTTTAAGGAATGCAAATCTCTGTTTGATGGCTCCTCCACTTCTTCGTCATTGGGTTGCCTCCTAAGAAGTGCTTGAAGTTTAACGTCTTTAGCCTAGACGAAGTGCTTCAATCAACTCATATGATGCGAGGTCTATGCACTCTTTCAAACTCCGCATCGTGCTCTCCATTTTGCTCTAGGTAATGCTTCAATCCATCTTGAATTTGAAGGTCAAGTTCATGCGATATCTCCTTGACAAGGGCGTCCCCTAAGTCTAGTTCATGGACATTAGATTAAGTGAATTTCATATTGTGTTTTCCTTCAAAAAATTGAGGTGAGAATATGTACATAAAACGAAGACGAGAAATAGAAAGAAGTGTACACAAAATAGAATTGTATGTACAAAGAACGGGTTATAGATAAGTGAGAAGAAAAGAAGTAAAAATAGTTTAAGAGTATGAAAGGTAGAGTCACAAAAATGGCATGCAAAAGCACAAGTTCAAAAATGTCCAAAATAATGCAACACAAAAAAGTCTACACGAAGAATGGTGTGAATGCATAAAAGGGCCGGAAATCGTTAGAACCTGCATAAGACATAAGAGTTATTTGACAGTGCATGAAAAGAATGGCTTGTGTCAGGTCTCGTCCCAATCCCCTCGTAATTAACGTAGGGAAAACTTATAAACAGATCAACTGACGCGACCACCTCTAGATCATGGTGGACACATCACCGATTGATCTCCTGAACCGTCAGCACTCCGAAGTCGAGCCTCCAGTGGCTGCTCGACAACTGGACGTGCATCGTGACCTCTCCGGAAGGAACACATCGCCAGTCCAGAGACGAGCATCGTATCGTCCATCGCCGTGCACATAGCACTCGTCGCGACCACAACTCAAACCTGTAGGTCATCAATAGGGCCATATGCCCGAGACAAAACCAAATGGGTCTCATGCCCGAGTTTACCTTTTCAAATCCAAATCCATTTCATTAAACCGAAACCACAAACACGTATAAGCACTGTATAAAACCGAAACCTCGAAATACGTGCAAATACGTAAACACACACAAATACACTCATGGCATCACAAAACATGTATTAAAACACATATAAAATATTTATGCATGCATCAATTTAGCAAACAAGGTCCGCTTACAGACCGTCTGAGCTACTGCCTCGATAAGTGCACCATCTCCGAGGTTCCTGAACCTGTCCAAATCATAATAGAAGGTTACTAACTACTTAAATAACCCCTCATTAAAGCCCCATAATTTTCCAGAATTTTTAACTATTTTTAAACTCGATTCTAAACCTTCGGACATCCTGAACTATATCGAAACGATGTCTGATCGACATGAAACTAGTCCCAAAATGTTCGTTACATCGAATAAATGATTTCGTATGTTGGAAGTTTCCCCAAAAGAGGATTCACGCGCCCCCATGCGCGGCCTGAGTGCCCTGCGCCTAAAAACCACGCACAGCACTGTTCCATGTCTTCTTTAGTGGGCAAACCGGTCTAGTCCGGTTCAATTTGCACAGTCGGTCCACCCGAACCGGTGTGACAGGTCCAACCCTCTAGCTCCTTCATTTTTCATCCGTTTTCACCCATTCCAATTCTTATGGCTTCCTTTCTTCTTTTTCAACCTAACCATGTCCTTAAATCCAAGAAACCAAGCCTAAAACCCATTGGTTCTAAAAATCATTTTAACCCAAAACTTCCTAATCACAGTCTGGGCACTTCTAGGGGTCAAACCTTCAACCTAAGGGTTCCAATAGGTTCCTAGGATCACTAGAAAGAGGTTTGGGGGTTCGATTTGGGTTAACTTCGCCGGAAACCAAATTCAGTGGGTAGCCACGGAAAATTTTCCAGCCGTCGTTCCGGGCTGCGCAGCCACTTTCCACCATCCAAAACCTTCTCCTAAGCCTCCTACCAATCCCTTAAACACATCCTAATCAACATCTAACTTCCTAAACGTCCCAATCCAAAAATCCAAATTCGAAATATATAGGGGGTTTGGGTTTACCTTTGCTGTGCATTCCACCGTCGCCTACGGTTGTCCAGCAGGCTGCCACCGCCTCCCTTGGTCCATCACTCACCCTCAACTCCTCTCCTGGCCTCAGATTAAAAAATGGGAAAGGGTTGGTGTTTGGGGTTAATTGGGTTTGGATGTCGATCGAATGAAACATACGGGGGAGTGGTTACATGTGTCTGTGTAAGGGAAGCAATGGATGGGTGACATTTTTCACTCATCCATTGGGCATGGGGAAAAGATCTGGGCCCCACTCAGGATAAAAGTCCACTTTTTCTTCGTAAAGCCTACCGTCGTGAATAGTACCTCAAAACTTCCGTAAACCGTAAGTTTTCCGTCGAACGTCCTATTTCGACGTGCCGCCTATCTACGAACTCGTATCGACTTGATCTACGTAATGGTCCTAAGCCCTCGGCCATCGGACCTCCTAGGTCAAAAGTCAACCTTTTGCCCTCGTTTAGGGGCAAAATCGTAATTTCGCCCTGAACGTCTATTAATCCTCGACTAATCCTCAATTAGTCTTGCTAATCCATAATTAATCTTAATTAATCCTTAAAATTAGAGACGGGTCATTATAGCCTGCACCTTTGATCTCACTTCCCTAGATTCACTTAGTCATAGGGGACCTAAGGATGAAATATGAGCATCATGAAACCGCATGGAGGGTATGTAATCTACCAATGCAATAGATAGAGTCTTAGAGTGACATGAATAACTTTCCTACTTTGCTTCTCATAGTACTTTCCCGGGCTTACGGCCTACGCGTACTGATAAACATATTTCAATTCCCTCCACCATTCAACATTAATCATGCCTAGTTGGGATAGATTTAACGCGAGAAGCAAGGACTAATTTCGAGAACACCCCAAGGCTAACTTGGCCAAGGTATGTACTCTATTAGAGTCCTCTTTCTTAGTGCCTCACTTGTCACCAATCATAACCCTCCTAGACACCATAACCCACCGATGGAAGTTTTCAAAATAGAGATTTACCAAACCCAAGTGTTTACAACCTCCGCCCCAACCTCATGTCCATAGATTCAAGTCTACATTGTGTGGTGATGAAATCTACACATCACGAAGGGTTAAGGAGAAAGTAAAAAAAGGGGCGCTACCTGTTCTTGAAAGTAAGATTTTGATGGAGACCTCTACGTCCACGCGGCTCAAGTCATTAGCTTGGATGTCGAACCATTGTCCCCGTTTGGGCAAGTCCAAAGTGACCAGATAGAAAGAATACATGCAAGGGGAGGATGATTTTAGAACTCTGAAGTCCTACTTCTCAATGCAAACATGATTTTGGAACTCCGAAATCCTACTTCTCAGAGCTGGCCTATAGCATGCATTATCTCATGTCCTAGAAATCAACTTGAAAATTTCTTACTAAGGTCAGACATGTATTTGTTTCAAGATAACTCAAGTGTTAACAAACTTCGCTCCAACTTCAAGACTTTTAAGGGACATGAAGGTTTTAGGAGTAAGTTAACAAATGAAACTTCACATATTCCATTAAAGATCAAGATCTAAACTCCAAGTACAATTGATCCACATATGGCCGAAACTAGTTTGAAAAAAAAAATTATTTTTTATATTATGGATATGGGCGGTAACCCCTCAAGGGTAGGTTTATTTTGGTTAATCAATTATTATGGATATAAGTTAATTAGAAATATCCCTGGTCTGACAAAAGTTGACAAACAGGAGCAGGGCCGGTTCGGGTTTTCATAGTAATTGGGACGAGTCCTGTTAGTATTTCTCCTTCTTCCCTTTGTAGTTGTTGTCATAGGAACCTTTTCTCTTACCTGAATAAGAGATGTTCCCATGACCTTAGAGCTAACTGCTAGAGTCGTGATGGGGCTTGGACTGCTGATTACCCTGGGGGGAAGAATAGGCATGGGTGGTAGTCTACTTCGGCTCTACTCGTGGAACATTAAAGTTTTTTATCTTGGCATGGATCGCCGCTTGTCTTATCAGTTCACTGTAATCATCCCATCCTTATGTGAAGGCATGGTACTTGAAGGTAGACTCCTTCAAACTGTTACAGAATGCCCTTTAGGATACCTTATCGTCCATTTCCTGGCACTTGGAGTACTCGAGGCTGAATCTAGCGACGTACTTCTATAAGGACTCATTCTCCCCTTGCTGGAGGGAACCTAGGTCTTCCGTGCACAACAATCGATCCGTCAGGATCATGAACTGGTTCAAGAAGACTGTGTACAGTTGGTTGAAGGAATCGATCATTTGTGGTTCAAGCTGGTAGAACCAGTTGAGTGCGGCTTTAGTGAGGGTGAAGTCGAAGATTAGGCATTGGGGCTCATCAAAGAGGTTTTTGAACACCACTAAAGATAGGTAATTGCTCATATGAGTAACTGGATCTCCCTTTCTAATGTTGATAGGTCATTAATTAAGCATTATTTTATATTATTTTATACCCTTTATACTTAATTTTAAATATTAAAATAATAAATAATTGGAGAAAATAATATATTTTGTGATATTTTTGAATAATTAAATAAAACTTGGAATTTGGAACGTTTTGGCAAAAAAATTGTCCCGATCAGAATTATAACGAAGAAATTATGGACGAAATTTGGTGAAATTATATATAAATCTATTTTTAATTTTGAAATTCATTTGTTCAAGCCCAATCCAAGTTTACAAACCCTTTTTGTGCAGCCTAGAGGAATGTGCCCAGCCCAAATGTTTTCAAACCAGTCGCCAAGCCCAAAAGACGCGTGCGGGCCCAGTTGCAACTCACGACCCGCTAAAACCTGCCCCTGCAATCCAGCCCACCTCGCACGCCTACCCGCCTGATCCGCTGAAAAAGCCTGGCCCGCTACACTCCGCCAGCCTAGCCCACGCGAAGTCAAGTCCAATCCCACCTGCCACGCTGCAGCCCTACACCGAAGTCCACCTGCCCTTGTCAGCGCCAGCTCGCCGAACCTACTCACTTCTAACCCGCATATTGACAGGACCCGCCCCGATCCCACGGGGACCACAAGGGGACGTGCCCTGCTCCCGTCTGACACCCAAGATAACATACCAATTTTAACCTCAAATGTTCAAATTAATAAATAACCCAATAAAGTTATACATCAAATCCAAATTTAACAGATGTCAGACAAGGGATGAAAACCAAATTACAAATTGCGAGCACGACTCTAAAATAATCCTGCGGGTCAAACCACCCGACAGGGGTTCAGATACGCAGAAATATATCTATGCATCAGCCTCAGGATCCTCCTCTACCTCAGTAGCACAGCCTGGAGGGGTTACCAAAACATTAAGGGTGAGTGGGCCGAAACTCAAGTTTATAAAACCGTTTAATAAGTAAAACATATAATTTACCCCTCCGTTTTCCAAACATGCATGCATCAGAATTTAAAACCAAAAATCATATAATATGAATAATAAGGCATGTAATAAAACCATAAACATAATTTTAACCACTGCACTATACACTCCAATCCTGACATCCCCGATGTCTGACGTCCCTGACATCCCTGATGTCTGACGTCCCTGACGTCCAATAAGGTCACAGTCTCAAGGCTACGCGTGCCACTCGGGGTCTCAATCCCGAATCCAATCCCCGAACCCTGTCCGGGTACGTCATCTCAAATGCCTAGCGTCATAGACGCTCAACGTCCCTGACGTCAAATTATAGCAATCCTGCTCCTGAGTCATTTTACGGTCCGGTTCCTCCGTAGAATGACCCCTCGCAGGCAATGCGCCGTGACCACTCCGGGGTACCACATCCGGAGGAGACAGTATAATAAGAATGGATCTATACAGTACATTACCAAATACATTTTATTGATATCCACATGCAAAACATATATATACATAGATAAAATCCAAACTAATCTTTAAGTTTCAACAAAACGGGTCTCAAACCCAAATACCGTGGAACGTGCCATAATCATAATTTCAATATCATCAAAACCGTTTCTTGATTCCAGCATGTGAATATAAGTAAATCAAAAAACATTTAAGCATGCACGGTTTAATGAAATCGGGCCCACTCACAGTACAATCCTCCTGAAAATCGGATGTATACCCTCGACCTAGTACTATTGTACAATCCCTGTCATGTCCAAAGTATACGTAAAGGTCAATATAAACCCCTAACATTCAACCATGAAACCCTAGACTGAAACCGGCCCTGAAAAGCCGCCCGAACGCGCTTCCCGAGGCAATAAAACCTTATTTTGACCAACTTAATGATCTCCGATGGACCCGAAACCACCGCCATTGCATCCGGATCGTCGAAACCTAAAGAATGGTGGTTGTCCCACCAAAAATACTGTTCACACGCGCCCACACGCTCTGGTCAACGCAGGGACAGTCCCTGCTGACGTCAGCATGACATCATGCTGGCAGCTGTCAGGTCTGACGTGTCAGATTCTGGCAGGTGCCATGTGTCAACACCTGATTAGTCCACATCACTGATTTGTCAGGCCACGTGTCAGCACAGCACTGGTCCACGTCACTAACATGTCTGTAACGACCCGTCCCAAATTCCATGATTAGATTAGTGACTAATCACGATTAGTGACTAATCACGATTAGTGAGGTTAATCGGTGATTTGTTAGGCTAAATCGGACGAACGATGCGAAATGACCGTTTTTCCCCTAGTGGTGGAAAACGTTGACTTTTCAATCGGACGGTCAAATGGACTTTGACCGATGACCATGACGTAGTTCGTGACGTCACGAGTTCATAGACAGGTGGCACGTTCAATTCCGACGTTCGAGGAGGAAGTTATGACGTTCGGAAGTTTAGGGGCATTTTGGTAATTTTGGTTAAAAGGGGTCAAATGTTGACTTTTTGACCAAGAGGTCCGATGGTCGAGGGCCGAAGACCGTTAAGTAGATAATGACGATACGAATCCGTAGACAGACGGCACGTCGAATTCGGACGTTCGACGACGAAGTTACGGTTCACGGAAGTTCGAGTGCACTATTGCACGAATTACGAAACGAGTTAACTTTTGGACTCTAGTGGGGCCCAGATATTTTATGGAGGCCCAATGGATGAGTGACAAGTGTCACCCATCCATTTCCCAGGGAAATTGTATTCATGCATCGACCATTTCCCTTTGCCTTCACAACACAAGCCGATCTCAAACACACCCACCATTCTCCCATCCGTGCAAACCAAAACCCATCCAATCTTCACCCATGACCAGGCAGAGGACCAGGGAGACTGAGGAGGTTGCTGGGCGGCCAGAACCGCCGTCCACGGCGGCTGGAAGGAGGAAGAACCCGTGAGGTTCACGGTTAGCCCATTTTGATCCATTTTTCCATTTTTGTTGTTATGGTTGGGTTTTAATGGTTTTAATGAGTCCATTAGGTTGCTAGGGACATGTTGGGAATGTTTAAGGAAGCTTGGGATGGCTGGGCAGCCATGGGAGAGTTTTGGGAACTTTGAACCGTTTGGTTCAAAATCGAACCATGGGTTTAGGCGGTTTTTAGGTTGTTTTAAGGATTGGAATGGATAGAAAACACCAAAATAGGATGAAAGGAACCAAAAAGGAAGAACTAGGATGAAAAATGGGGTGTCTAGGGCTGTGAACAGGTCACGCCGGTCCAGTTGGACCGGCCAAACCAGGTGAACCAGCAAGGAACAGTAAAATCGGTCTGCTGAAGGTTAGTGTCGATGAACAGTAATCTGTCCCTTCTAGGAGTGTGTGAGGGCGCGTGGTCCATAATTTGGGAAAGTGTTCAACACGGAAATCTTCTATTCAATGTAACGAAGAATTTGGGACTGGTCTCGCGTCAATCGGACATCATTTCGATAGTTTTCGGGGTGTCGGAAGGTTTAGGGTCGGTTTAAAAATAGTTAAAAGTTTGGGAAAATTACGGGGCTTTGGTAGGAGGTTAATTAAGTAGTTAGTAACCTTTAAAATTTGGACAGGTTTGGGAGTCCCTGTGATGGTGATCGGCTCGGGGAGCCGTATGGCACGCAAATCGAGGTGGCAGCTCGGACGGTCTGTGAGTGGACCTTATTTTCTAAATTGGTGCATGCATAAATGTTTATTATATGTTTTTAATACTTGTTTGTGATGCCATGAGTGCATTTGTATGTGGTTACGTATAAGCACGTATTTTGAGGTTTTGGTCTTATACGGTGCTTATACGGGTCTGTATTTCTTTATTGATTTAAATGATTTGGTTTTGGATTTCTAAAAGAATAAACTCGAGTATAAGACCCATTTGGTTTGGTCTCGGGAATATGACACTATTTATGACCTTCGGGTCTAAATCGTGGTCGCGACGGGTGTTATGTGCACAGCTATCGACGATGTGATGCTCGCCTCCGGATTGAGATGTGTTCCTTCCGGAGAGGTCACGATGAACGATTCGTGGTCGGGCAGCCTAGGGAGGCTCGACTTCGAAGTGCTGACGGTTCAGGATAGCGATCGGTGATGAGTGCACCATGATCTTGTGGTGGCCGCGTCGGTTGATTCGTTCACGGCGACATACCAAGATTGAGAGAGGTCCTGGATGGATGGTTGCACGCATCACTATGATCGGAGTCGTGACTGACCCTTAGATATCGGGCACGGGGCCCAGCTGATGTCATATGTTCGGGTACGAGACCCATGCTACTTTACGATTTTGATTTCAGGTCAGGGAACCTTAAATGGATTTCCCGATTCATGACGGTTTATGGGAACCGGCATGAACCCTTAATATGGTATCATGGTTCATGACGGTTTATGGGAACCGTATGAACCCTTGTTGGTCATTATGGTACATGACGGTTTATGGAAACCGGCATGTTACCCTAGTTATGTTATTACGGTACATGACGGTTTATGGGAACCGGCATGTTACCTTGATTATGGATATTATGGATCATGACGGTTCAGGGAACCGGGCATGAATGTTTATGTTATGTATATATATATATATATATGTTCATATACCTTCCTTTACATGTTCTATCTCCTCCGGGGAGGGTCGTTGGCTTGGGTGGACCCCGGAGTAGTCACGGAGCACCGACCGAGTGGAGTCACCCCCAGTTGGGTTCCTTACTCTCAGGAAGGCTATGATTACTATTACCTCGGGTAGGGTCAGTGGTCTGCGGACATTGACCTTGACTTTGAGATGACTCGGATTGAGACCCGGGTAGCACGCGCGTAGCTTTGGAAACCGTGACAAGATTGGTTGTGTGAATTATATGTATATATGATATGATATATGATGTGTGTTTACACAGGTTTTGGGCAGTGGCCCGTGTGGTTTGTTTCTTATGGTTTGGATCGAGTCCCTTGTGAATTTAGGTAGTGGCCCGTATGGTCATTTTCATCATGGTTCTTTCAACCTTGGTTTTGGGCTTAGTTCCCACATATGGTTTATTTCGGATAAATGGTTTTCGAATGCATGCATGCTTTTTAGTGAAGGGTACAAATGTCTTTCGATAAACTGTTTTTATAAACTTTTGTTTTGTCCACTCACAGCTTTTAATGTTTTGACTGCCCTTCAAGTTGACATTGGATGTGGACTGTAGCAAAGACCGAGATATCACATACCTCCTCCGGATCCTGACGTACTCTGATAGCCCGGGAGGGCAAAGGTCGGAATTATCCCTTGTCTGACACTTCGTGTCAGACGGGAGCAGGGTCATCTCTCACTAATCCCGGGGGGATTGGGATGGGTCCTGTTAGCGTGGTATCAGAGCATAGGATTGCTTGTAGGATGCTTATCAGAGCGGGGTTGTCTCTATTCGAGCAAACGTGTAGCTCTCGGAGTAATGCGCAGGTCGAGGATGTGATATCTCAAGTGGCTACAGTTCGTGGTCAACCTGATTGTTGGGATGCTGATATGATAGTTAGTAGGATTGAATCGTGGATTGTTTTGGTTCGGCATTTGATGCCGGGGTTGCCATAGTTTTGTCGGGGTTGACAGTGTGGAGCCCTGCGAATGGTGAACATAGAATTACATTAGAGTTTTGGATCGTGAGGCGGTTAGTTGGGATCGTCTTCACGATGTCGTAGGATCGGTTCCGACGACTGGTTTGGAGTTGTGACCATTGGCTGGTCGGACTTGGTTGAGTTAAATGGATTACATTGCAGTTGGTAGCCGGATTCGAGGAATCCTAGTTGGATCGACGTCTTTACGATGTCGGGACCACGGGGTCGGTCAGATCGTGGGATATACTGTCTTATGCAGTTGGGTTCAGTGAAACTCTAGGTAGTAATTGTGGAACCTTACCTTATGGCGTATGGTTCGAAAAGGTGAGTTGACGAGTGGTTTGACTTTGACGACTATTCGGATTTGGGGTCGTTCGTCGGTCGGGTCATGTTAGCTTTAGTGATGGGACTGCACTTCGCAGTTGAGGTTGGTACTTGTCGATGAAATCCCAGGTTTAGGATACGCGATAGTTGGTACGGTCGATGAATTCCGTTGGATGCGGAGTCTGGATATCTAGGTGTTTGGTAGTTAGGTCTGCACGAGTCTGTGGCGGGCGCTACTACCGAGAATGGTCGTAGTTACGATTGTTGGGAATCGGTGACGTTTCATTTTCTCTTATGCGTTATCAGGGTGACTGTACCCAGAGTTGTTGGGTACGAGGGAGGCAGAGTTTCTCCTATTTGAGCAGGGGTGCGGGGTCGTCGCTTGGTGTGAGCGGAGATCCAGGGTTGTCAGATTTGCACCCTGTGTGCCGATGCTGATATTGATACTAGTATTGTTGTTAGTGTGTGCTGGTATTGATACTGGTGCTGGTGCTAGTGCTGGTGCTGGTGCTGGTGCTAGTGCTGGTACCGGTGATCGTGATGACGCTGAGTTACGAGTCGGGATGTGACTCCGTCATGATGGGCGTATGTTCGATATCGGTGATCCGGGAGTGGATCACGGATAGAGTTAGACTGATTATGGACACGTGGTTGATGTCCGGGTATGTTGTTTTCAATCTTGTTGGAACTTCGGAATCGCGAGAGGTTGCGATTGAGGTGACGAGTGGAATGCGGATTTTCCGCATTAGTAATGGGTATTTCATAGTCGTTTGGGTGACTTCTCAGGTTCTACCGTGGTAGATGACGGTAGATGACGTTAGGTGATGTTTGTTGTCACCAGTACATTGATCGTGTATTGGTTGATGGACCCAGGATTTGTTTTGGGTCATCAAGTGGAGTGAGTATATCAAAGTTACATGGCGATGTGAGTGCAATGAGTTTTGGTTGTATTCACGTAGGTTGAATTTTGATGTCATAGTCTTGTATCATCCTTGATTTTCCTAGGTGGAATGCCCATGGATCGATACGAGGTAGTCAGTGAGAACCCACAGTCTCGACGTGTCTCGTCATAGACTAATCTGTTTATATGCAGGAAATGGTTGAGGATTTTGGACGTCGTGACGATCGGGGATCGTGACGTTCATGGTCGGTTGACGTAGTGTTGGATCTGGATCGTGATTTTGATGATCCAGATAGGTGGAGAGTTTATCACTCCTACTTGAGTGTTTGAGTTGAGGATGATGGGACTGAACTTCTTTCCGAGGTAAATCCCGTATGGTATATTACTCAGGCGAGTAAGTGTCCGATGAGGTCAGATTTTGTCAAACTTAATGTTATGTGGATATTGGGATTGGCTTTCCTAGGAAGTCAATCGATAATATTGTGGTAATCGGTTGAGCAGGTATCCGATAGGTTCGGATATAGTACGTCTCGGTAGACGTGAACGATATTTCAGGTTTTGGAGTCAAATTTCTGGATGACGATTCAGGATTTGATTTTGGAACTTGAAAGAGGATTTCTGGAATTAGGTTATGGAATCGGATTCTGGGTGACGATTCAGGATTTGATTCTAGAGCTTGACTGTGGATTTTCTTTTATGGATTTGGGTTCGGAATGGTCATTCCTAATACTAGTCTACGGAATGATGGTTTCGGATTCGAAATTGGACATGATTATGGATATGATTTCTGGGTTTGGATTGGGGATTTCTTATTAAATTGCGGATTCAGATTCGGAATTGGGAATAGATGATGGGTTGGAGTCTCGATTTGTCTAATACTGGATTGGACAAGTGCACTCCAAAATTGAAATGTGTTTGACTACGACCTAGGTGGTCGTGTTATTGTTATTGTTGTGATAGGATTGGTGGATAGATGTACGTACTTTGTACGTTGTTTGAGGTACGATACTGGGCAGACTTGTCGTGCCTGGTGACGGTATATAGGTTATACTAGGGGTATGTTGGTGAGCGTGTTGGTAGTCGGATTAGTTGAGGTCGTGGACTGGACATTGGATATTGTGCGTTGGGTCATGGTATTTTCGATGGGTCTAGTTACACACAGGTCGAGTGAATGGTTGGTTAGTGTTCACTCATGGTTGAGTAAGTTGGTGGTTAGTGTAACCACAAGTGTATCGTGTTATTTTTCAACTGACGACTGTTAAGTAGTGACAGTTTGTCAGAGGTGTCAGCGTGGATCGTTGAGTGGTTGGTAACTCCCAGTGGGAGTAGATGTCGGGATAGTTAGTGTTTGAGAAATGAACCGTCAAGTTGGTTGTGTCAGTGAAATGGTAGATTTGACAAGTGGTGTCAATTCGGGACGTATGGCTACTGTCATTCGACGTGGTCGAGTGTAGTCGATACGACATGAGTGTTAGTGGTACGTCTGGTTGCAGACGAGTATTGTTCTAGCTAGTGGGTGTACTAGTGTACACAAGCGTGAGATCGAATTATTTCCACGAGGTGGATGTGGAATCAGGATAGTTGGAGTTTCAAGAACGGAACTAATTAAGGAGGAAAGAACGGTTGGATTTAGGTCGGTTGGAATTTCGAGGACGAAATTAATTAAGGAGGGAAGGTTGTAACGACCCCTCCCAAATTCCATGATTAGATTAGTGACTAATCACGATTAGTGAGGTTAATCGGTGATTTTTTAGGCTAAATCGGACGAACGATGCGAAATGACCATTTTGCCCCTAGTGGTGGTAAAACGTTGACTTTTCAATCGGGCGGTCAAATGGACTTTGACCGATGACCTTGTCGTAGTTCGTGACGTCACGAGTTCATAGACAGGTGGCACGTTCAATTCCGACGTTCGAGGAGGAAGTTATGACGTTCGGAAGTTTAGGGGCATTTTGGTAATTTTGGTTAAAAGGGGTCAAATGTTGACTTTTTTACCAAGAGGTCCGATGGCCAAGGGCCAAAGACCGTTACGTAGATAATGACGATACGAATCCGTAGACAGACGGCACGTTGAATTCGGACGTTCGACGACGAAGTTACGGTTCACAGAAGTTCGAGTGCACTATTGCACGAATTACGAAACGAGTTAACTTTTGGACTCTAGTGGGGCCCAGATATTTTATGGAGGCCCAATGGATGAGTGACAAGTGTCACCCATCCATTGCCCAGGGAAATTGTATTCATGCATCGACCATTTCCCTTTGCCTTCACAACACAAGCCGATCTCAAACACACCCACCATTCTCCCATCCGTGCAAACCAAAACCCATCCAATCTTCACCATGACTAGGCAGAGAACCAGGGAGACTGAGGAGGTTTCTGGGCGGCTAGAACCGCCGTCCACGGCGGCTGGAAGGAGGAAGAACCCGTGAGGTTCACGGTTAGCCCATTTTGATCCATTTTTCCATTTTTGTTGTTATGGTTGGGTTTTAATGGTTTTAATGAGTCCATTAGGTTGCTAGGGACATGTTGGGAAGGTTTAAGGAAGCTTGGGATGGCTGGGCAGCCATGGGAGAGTTTTGGGATCTTTGAACCGTTTGGTTCAAAATCGAACCATGGGTTTAGGCGGTTTTTAGGTTGTTTTAAGGATTGGAATGGATAGAAAACACCAAAATAGGATGAAAGGAACCAAAAAGGAAGAACTAGGATGAAAAATGGGGTGTCTAGGGCTGTGAACAGGTCTCGCCGGTCCAGTTGGACCGGCCAAACCAGGTGAACCGACCAGGAACAGTAAAATCGGTCTGCTGAAGGTTAGTGCCGATGAACAGTAATCTGTCCCTTCTAGGAGCGTGTGAGGGCGTGTGGTCCATAATTTGGGAAAGTGTTCAACACGGAAAATCTTCTATTCAATGTAACGAAGATTTTGGGACTGGTCTCGCATCAATCGGACATCATTTCGATAGGTTTCGGGGTGTCGGAAGGTTTAGGGTAGGTTTAAAAATAGTTAAAAGTTTGGGAAAATTACGGGGCTTTGGTAGGAGGTTAATTAAGTAGTTAGTAACCTTCTATTAAAATTTGGACAGGTTTGGGAGTCCCGGTGATGGTGATCGGCTCAGGGAGCCGTATGGCACGCAAATCGAGGCGGGAGCTCGGACGGTCTGTGAGTGGACCTAATTTTCTAAATTGGTGCATGCATAAATGTTTATTATATGTTTTTAATACTTGTTTGTGATGCCATGAGTGCATTTGTATGTGGTTACGTATAAGCACGTATTTCGAGGTTTCGATCTTATACGGTGCTTATACGGGTCTGTATTTCTTTATTGATTTAAATGATTTGGTTTTGGATTTCTAAAAGAATAAACTCGTGTATAAGACCCATTTGGTTTGGTCTCGGGCATATGACACTATTTATGACCTTCGGGTCTAAATCATGGTCGCGACGGGTGTTATGTGCACGGCGATCGACGATGTGACGCTCGCCTTTGGATTGAGATGTGTTCCTTCCGGAGAGGTCACGATGCACGATTCGTGGTCGGGCAGCCTAGGGAGGCTCGACTTCGGAGTGCTGACGGTTCAGGATAGCGATCGGTGATGAGTGCACCATGATCTTGTGGTGGTCGCGTCGGTTGATTTGTTCACGGCGACATACCAAGATTGAGAGCGGTCCTGGATGGATGGTTGCACGCATCACTATGATCGGAGTCGTGACTGACCCTTAGATATCGGGCACAGGGCCCAGCTGATGTCATATGTTCGGGTACGAGACCCATGCTACTTTACGGTTTTGATTTCAGGTGAGGGAACCTTAAATGGATTTCCCGGTTCATGACGGTTTATGGGAACCGGCATGAACCCTTAATATGGTATCATGGTTCATGACAGTTTATGGGAACCGGCATGAACCCTTGTTGGTCATTTACGTACATGACGGTTTATGGGAACCGGCATGTTACCCTGGTTATGTTATTACGGTACATGATGGTTTATGGGAACCGGCATGTTACCTTGATTATGGATATTATGGATCATGACGGTTCAGGGGAACCAAGCATGAATGTTTATGTTATGTATATATATATATATGTATATATATGTTCATATACCTTCCTTTACATGTTCTATCTCCTCCGGGGAGGGTCGTTGGCCTGGGTGGACCCCGGAGTAGTCACGGAGCACCGACTGAGTGGAGTCACCCCAAAGTTGGGTTCCTTACTCTCAGGAAGGCTATGATTACTATTACCTCGGGTAGGGTCAGTGGTCTGCGGACATTGACCTTGACTTTGAGATGACTCGGATTGAGACCCGGGTAGCATGCGCGTAGCTTTGGAAACCGTGACAAGATTGGTTGTGTGAATTATATATATATATGATATGATATATGATGTGTGTTTACACAGGTTTTGGGCAGTGGCCCGTGTGGTTTGTTTCTTATGGTTTGGGCCGAGTCCTTTGTGAATTTGGGCAGTGGCCCATATGGTCATTTTCATCATGGTTCTTTCAACCTTGGTTTTGGGCTTAGTTCCCACATATGGTTTATTTTGGATAAATGGTTTTCGAATGCATGCATGCTTTTTAGTGAAGGGTACAAATGTCTTTCGATAAACTGTTTTTATAAACTTTTGTTTTGTCCACTCACAGCTTTTAATGTTTTGACTGCCCTTCAGGTTGACATTGGATATGGACTGTAGCAGAGACCGAGATATCACATACCTCCTCCGAATCCTGGCATACTCTGATAGCCCGGGAGGGCAAAGGTCGGAATTATTCCTTGTCTGACACTTCGTGTCAGACGGGAGCAGGGTCATCCCTCACTAATCCCGGGGGGATAGGGATGGGTCCTGTCATGTCAGTGACACGTGGCAGTCCCTGATTGGGCCACGTCACTGACATG
Source organism: Prinsepia uniflora (assembly GCA_032719365.1). Taxonomy (NCBI): domain Eukaryota; kingdom Viridiplantae; phylum Streptophyta; class Magnoliopsida; order Rosales; family Rosaceae; genus Prinsepia; species Prinsepia uniflora. The sequence continues at coordinate 40,775,384 of CM064862.1, forward strand.
TCAGTGCTGACTGTGCACTGACATGTGACACGTGTCGGTTGAAGAGTGGTCCACGTCACCTGACAGGTCTGACAGGGTGCCACGTCATCACCACTGTCCTCTTGACGGGTCAACCCGTTTCTCTGCAATTGGGTCGATCAAACCCGCAATCTGACCCGGTCACCAAACCTTCAATTCTGAACCATTTCAGTTCTAATTTCTTCCTAAGTGTTCGTCTCAATCTCAGTAAGAGTTCTATCTAATTAAAATCATCAAACAGAGACTGGATCGAAGGCTTACCTCGATGAACAGAATCTGGGTTCCCGTCGCCGTTTAACCTTCGTTCAGGTCACCTCAGATCACGAATTCACGTCCTATAGGTTCCTAACAGTCCATAAAGGTGAATAGAATTAACAGGAATCAACAATGAACGTTGGAAGTCAAGCTTCCAAATTCAGAGTTTTCAAAACAGTTTCGGGTTTTAGGACCGCCTACCTCACCGACGTCTGCCGCCGTGACCACCACCGTCTCTCAGCCTCACCAGTGAGTCTCACTCCCACAGACACAGAGAATGGGTGATGAGCTGGTGCACAGTTCGAATGGATCGTGGGTGTACATTTCAGGTAAGAAATATATAGTATGGGGAGGGAATCTGATAACATGAAATGGAGGGTCCAGATTCAATCTCAGAAATGAGATTAAGGGTTCAGATTAAGTCTGGGGTACTTTAGATGGATGGCTGAAATTAAAAGTTGGATTTAATTCTAATTAATTACTTAGTGGAGCTTGATCCAATCTAGCCAATGGATGAGTGACACTTGTCACTCATCCAGGTGTCCTCCAATCACAATATCAGAATAAAATAATCGACACGAAAACCGAGGCGTAAACCTCCCGATTTCACGTTTCTGACCATAACTTCCTCGTACCGAGTCCGATTTCGGCATGCCGCCTGTCTACGGACTCAGGACATTGAGACCTACCTAACGGTCCTTGAGTCATATGAAAATTAGTTTCCAAACAAAAAGTCAACATTTTCGCCCCAATCGTCCAAATTACGGTAATGCCCCTGAACTTCCGATAGTCATAACTTTTTCCCTGATCGTCCGAATTGGACGTGCCACCTGTCTATGGACTCATGACGTCCCCAAATACGTCACGGTCATTGGTCAAAGTCCATTTGACCCTCCAATCAAAAAGTCAACAATTTGGCAATACAATTCACAGGGGTAAAAACGTCAATTCATGCAATAATTTACAATATTAAAATACTTGAATTTCCGGGGCGTTACAACCTTCCCCCCTTAAGAAATTTCGTCCCGAAATTTCAGAGAAATAAGTAAGGAAATTGTTCTCGCATCTGAGCCTCGGGCTCCTACGTGGCTTCTTCCACATTCTGGTTTCTCTAGAGAATCTTCACGAGAAGGATCGTCTTCCGACGTAGTACCTTGTCCTTCCGATCCAAAATCTGTACTGGTTGTTCCTCAAAGCTCAAATCCTCTCGAAGTTCGATAGGTTGTTCCTCCAGTACATGGGAAGCATCATGTACGTACTTCCGCAGCATCGATATGTGGAAAACATCGTGAACTCTAGAAAGTTCTGGAGGTAGCGCCAATCTGTAAGCCACCCTGCCAATCCTCTCCACGATCTCATACGGTCCGATAAAACGCGGACTCAGTTTCCCCAGTCGACCAAAACGGATAATCCCTTTCCACAGAGATAACTTTAGGAAGACAAAATCTCCCACTTCAAATTCCAAGTCTCGAATCCGTCGATCGGCATAACTCTTTTGGCGATCCTGTGCCGCCTTCAATCTTTCCTGGATAACACGAACAGTTTCCAGGGTTAAGTCCATCAATTCTGGCCCTACAGCCGCTCGTTCCCCTATCTCCATCTAGCATATTGGTGTCCTGCACTGTCGGCCATACAGTGCCTCATAGGGTGCCATCCCGATACTTGCTTGTTAGCTGTTGTTGTACGCGAATTCCATCAATGGCAAATTAGTATCCCATGAATCCTGAAATTGTAGCACACAAGACCTCATCATGTCCTCCAGGGTCTGAATGGACCTTTCAGACTATCCATCGGTCTGTGGATGGAAAGCAGTACTGAAACGTAGGGTTGTTCCCAAACAAGTTTGCAAACTCCGCCAGAACCTGGAAGTGAAACGCGGATCACGATCGGACACGATCGATTCCGACGTACCATGCAATCGTATGATTTCTTTTACGAACAATTGAGCTAGTCGGTTAGGTTTATAAGTCTCCTGAACGGGCAGAAAATGGGCTGACTTGGTTAACCGGTCAACAATCACCCATACTTCGTCAACTCCACTCTGAGTCCTTGGTAACTTAAAGACGAAGTCCATGGTGATGTGATCCCACTTCCACTCGGGAATCGAAAGTGGCTGCATAGCCCCATAAGGTCTCTGCCGTTCCGCCTTAACCTGCTGACAGGTTAAGCATCTGCTCACGAACTCTGCAATATCCTTCTTCATTCATGGCCACCAATAATGGCTCCGGAGGGTACGGTACATCTTTGTACCTCCCGGATGCATAACATAAGCCGAACTATGGGCCTCCTCAAGAATCTCGGCCCATAACTCTGCCACTGCAGGTACACACAAACGGCCCAACTTCACAAGTGCTCCATCATCCCGGATGGTAAAATCCTGTCTCCCATCCGCATCGACCTCAATCCTATAAATACAGAGTATTGGATCCTGAAGTTGTGCTTTGATGATCCGATCAATCAGCACTGGTCGTACATGGAAGCTGGCCAACAAAGCTCCATGCTCATCTGTATCCAAAATAACTCCCGCCTTCCGGAGTTCCACCAGCAAAGGAAGATACACCATCCCCAGGTGTGCAACTGATCCTACTGACTTCCTGCTGAGTGCATCTGCCACCACATTGGCCTTACCCGGATGGTACTCAATTGTACAGTCATAATCTTTCAGCAGCTCTAACCATCTCCGTTGTCTCATGTTAAGCTCCTTCTGAGTGAATAGGTACTTAAGGCTCTGGTGGTCAGTGTATATTCGGCACGTTGAGCCGAATAGATAATGTCTCCATATTTTTAGAGCACGAACCACCGCTGCCAACTCCAAATCATGGGTAGGGTAGTTCAACTCATGAGTCTTTAGTTGCTGGGATGCGTAGGCGATAACCTTACCAGTCTGCATCAACACGCAGCCCAAACCTTGTAGCGATGCGTCACTAAAGACCACGAATTCTCCACTGTCATCCGGCAATGCAAGGACAGGTGCAGTGGTCAATCGATCCTTCAACTCTTGAAAACTCTGATCGCACTGCTCGTCCCAAATGAACTTCACTCCCTTCCGAGTCAATCGAGTCAATGGTGCAGCAATTTTGGAGAAACCCTCCACGAATCTCCGATAGTAACCTGCTAACCCGACAAAACTCCGCACCTCCGTTACCGTTGTCGGTCTAGCCCAGTTAGTCACCGCCTCTGTTTTCTGGGGATTCACGCTAATCCCATCCGTCGATATCACATGTCCCAGAAAACCAATACTGCTTAGCCAAAACTGGCACTTGCTCAACCTGGCGTACAACTATTCCTGTCTCAGCTTCTCCAACACCAACCGTAGATGTTCCTCATGTGTTCGGGCACTCCTTGAGTATACCAAGATATCATCTATGAATACAATCATGAATTTATCCAAGTAGGGTCGGAAGACCCGGTTCATCAGATCCATGAATGCTGCCGGAGCATTCGTCAAGCCGAAAGGCATCACAAGGAACTCGTAGTGTCCGTAACGGGTTCGAAAAGCAGTTTTCGGAATATCCTCCTCCGAAATCCTCAGTTGGTGATACCCAGACCGCAAATCAAGCTTCGAGAAGCACTGTGCTCCCTGCAACTGGTCAAAAAGGTCATCGATCCTGGGTAGAGGATACTGGTTCCTCAGTGTCACCTTGTTGAGTTATCGATAATCAATACACAAACAGAGACTCCCCTCATTCTTCTTTACGAACAACACCGGTGCTCCCCACGGTGAAGTACTCGGTTGGACATATCCCAAATCCACCAACTCCTGCAACTGAGTTTTGAGTTCTCGTAACTCGACCGGCGTCATCCGGTATGGTTCCTGGGACATAGGTCGGGTACCAGGGAGTAGTTCAATTGTAAACTCAATCTCCCGCGGTGGTGGTAATCCAGGTAAGTCTTCCGGGAACACATCCGGAAACTCATGTACCACTGGCATCTCGTCGATACCCGGAGTATCAACCTGCTCCGACATGACATGCACGAGATAACCCTGGCATCCCCTCCGTAGAAGTTTGGTAGCAGTAAGTGAAGAAATCACTTCAGGAGGCGAACCATCACGCTCCCCCTGAAAGATATCCTCCGGCAAGCCCGGACTTCGCAGAATCACTTGCCTGCTACAGCAATCGATGAGCGACCCATGCTCTGATAGCCAATCCATTCCCAAGATTACATCGAAGTCGTGGATATCCAGGATAATTAAGTCCGCTGGCAAATCCACATCCTCAATTCTCACCGGGCACCTCCGAATCACCTGATTCACAAGGTACACGATGCCCATCGGGGTGCCAACACCCATCTCGCAATCTAAGACTGATACCACACACTCAAGCATACCAGCACAACTCCTCGAAATAAAAGAATGTGTAGCCCCTGCATCCATCAATACACGTACAAGAAAGTTTGAGATATGTAGTGTACCTTTAACCACGCCTGGGGCGGTCCTCGCTTGATGCTGCGTCATCGCACACCTGGGCCCTAGGCCCTCTATTCCGTCCGCGCCCGCGCGCGCCACGCCCAGCACCACGGTCACCTTTCTGACCTCGACCTCCGTTAGTGTGGGAAGCCGTGCTCTGCACCACACTAGAGCCCCTAGCGTCGTTGTTCTTGGACAACATCGGGCAATCACAGGCATAGTGGCCCTCTTCTCCGCAAGCAAAACAGTTTACTGGCCTCGGCCTGTCTGAATGCCCACCAGAAACACCGCTCCAAGATGAACGCTGCCTAGAGTTGAATCCCGATCCTCTGCCCTGAGAGCCCCCACGTCGACCTGACCAGCCACGACCCTTAAAGGATGAGGGTGCTCCCCTATAGCCTCCGCCCTTATTGTTCTTCTAGCCTGATGGCCCTCGGTGTGGGCGATCCTGACGTCGCCCCTCGCCCAAAGGCTGTCGTGTCTGGTGTGCCGCCAGACTGGCCTCGACACGCACCGCAGCGTCGACCATATCTCTCATAGAAGCATGAGTGGCAGCAGTCACACTTGCCTGAATCTCCCCTTGGAGTCCAAGCACAAACCTCTGGAATTTGTCTTCCTCCGTGCTTACGAAAGATGCAGCGAACCGGGAAAGTTTCCCAAAAGTTTGCTCGTAGTCCGCAACGGACATATCCCCCTACTCCAGCCGCAGGAACTCTGCCTCTCGTGCCGCACGAAACGATCGCGGGTAATACTGGTCCAGAAATCGAGAACGGAAGACCTCCCAAGTAGTGGTGTGGACAAACCATCTAGACATTTCGAGGCCGTGCCACCACTGATAGGCTCCTCCTTCCAGTAAGAAGGCCGCCAAGGTCACCCGCTCGCCTGGAGGGCAGTGCATTACCGTGAAGATCCTTTCCCACTTGGTGATCCAATCATGAGAATCTTCGGGGTTTGATCCCCCGTAGAAAGGAGTGGCTCCCAAACGCTGAGCCCGCTCAATGCTTGCGCATTCCATTTCCCTTTCCAGATCTTCGTCAGTTCGTGTATGAGGAATCCTCCTTGGAGGCATAACCAACTGTCAAGAGGCATAGATCAGATAACATTATCCTTAAAATCGAAAAGTAACTAGTACTAATCGCTAGTCTAGCATGCTGACCACAACCTAGTGCTCTGATACCAAGCTGACAGGGCCCGCCCCGATCCCACGGGGACCACAAGGAGACGTGCCCTGCTCCCGTCTGACACCCAAGATAACATACCAATTTTAACCTCAAATGTTCAAATTAATAAATAACCCAATAAAGTTATACATCAAATCCAAATTTAACAGATGTCAGACAAGGGATGAAAACCAAATTACAAATTGCGAGCACGACTCTAAAATAATCCTACGGGTCAAACCACCCGACAGGGGTTCAGATACGCAGAAGTAGATCTATGCCTCAGCCTCAGGATCCTCCTCTACCTCAGTAGCACAGCCTGGAGGGGTTACCAAAACATTAAGGGTGAGTGGGCCGAAACTCAAGTTTATAAAACCGTTTAATAAGTAAAACATATAATTTACCCCTCCGTTTTCCAAACATGCATGCATCAGAATTTAAAACCATAAATCATATAATATGAATCATAAGGCATGTAATAAAACCATAAACATAATTTTAACTACTGCACTATACACTCCAATCCTGACATCCCCGATGTCTGACGTCCCTAACGTCTAATAAGGTCACAGTCTCAAGGCTACGCGTGCCACTCGGGGTCTCAATCCCGAATCCAATCCCCGAACCCTGTCCGGGTGCAGCATCTCAAATGCCTAGCGTCCTAGACGCTCGACGTCCCTGACGTCAAATTATAGCAATCCTGCTTCTAAGTCATTTTACGGTCCGGTTCCTCCGTAGAATGACCCCTCGCAGGCAATGCGCCGTGACCACTCTGGGGTACCACATCCGGAGGAGACAGTATCATAAGAATGGATCTATACAGTGCATTACCAAATACATTTTATTGATATCCACATGCAAAACATATATATACATAGATAAAATCCAAACCAATCTTTAAGTTTCAACAAAACGGGTCTCAAACCCAAATACCGTGGAACGTGCCATAATCATAATTTCAATATCATCAAAACCGTTTCTTGATTCCAGCATGTGAATATAAGTAAATCAGAAAACATTTAAGCATGCACGGGTTTAATGAAATCGGGCCCACTCATAGTACAATCCTGCTGAAAACCGGACGTATACCCTCGACCTGTTACTATTGTACAATCCCTGTCATGTCCAAAGTATACGTAAAGGTCAATATAAACCCCTAACATTCAACCATGAAACCCTAGACTGAAACCGGCCCGGAAACACGCCCGAACGAGCTTCCCGAGGCAATAAAACCTTATTTTGACCAACTTAATGATCTCTGATCGACCCGAAACCATCGCCATTGGATCCGGATCGTCGAAACCTAAAGAATGGTGGTTGTCCCACCAAAAATACTGTTCACACGCGCCCACACGCGCCGGTCAATGCTCTGGTCAACGCAAGAACAGTCCCTGTTGACGTCAGCATGACGTCATGCTGACAGCTGTCAGGTCTGACGTGCCAGATTCTGGCAGGTGCCACATGTCAACACCTGATTGGTCCACATCACTGATCTGTCAGGCCACGTGTCAGATCTGACATGTGTCACGTGTCAGCACGTCACTGGTCCACGTCACTGACATGTCAGTGGCACGTGGCAATCTCTGATTGGGCCACGTCACTGACATGTCAATGCTGACTGTGCACTGACATGTGACACGTGTCGGCTGAAGAGTGGTCCACGTCACCTGACAGGTCTGACATGGTGCCACGTCATCACCACTGTCCTCTTGACGGGTCAACCCGTATCTCTGCAACTGGGTCGATCAGACCCGCGATCTGACCCGGTCACCAAACCTTCAATTCTCAACCATTTCAGTTCTAATTTCATCCTAAGTGTTCGTCACAATCCCAGTAAGAGTTCTATCTAATTAAAATCATCAAATAGAGACTGGATCGAAGGCTTACCTCGATGACCAGAATCTGGGTTCCCGTTGCCGTTTAACCTTCGTTCAGGTCACCTCAGATCACGAATTCACGTCCTATAGGTTCCTAACAGTCCATAAAGGTGAATAGAATTAACAGGAATCAACAATGAACGTTGGAAGTCAAGCTTCCAAATTCTGAGTTTTCAAAACAGTTTCAGGTTTTAGGACCGCCTACCTCGCCGACGTTTGCCGCCGTGACCACCACCGTCTCTCAGCCTCACCAGTGAGTCTCATTCCCACGGACACAGAGAATGGGTGATGAGCTGGTGCACAGTTCGAATGGATCGTGGGTGTGCATTTCAGGTAAGAAATATATAGTATGGGGAGGGAATCTGATAACATGAAATGGAGGGTCCAGATTCAATCTCAGAAATGAGATTAAGGGTTCAGATTAAGTCTGGGGTACTTTAGATGGATGGCTGAAATTAAAAGTTGGATTTAATTCTAATTAACTACTTAGTGGAGTTTGATCCAATCTTGCCAATGGATGAGTGACACTTGTCACTCATCCAGGTGTCCTCCAATCACAATATCAGAATAAAATAATCGACATGAAAACCGAGGCGTAAACCTCCCGATTTCACGTTTCTGACCATAACTTCCTCGTACCGAGTCCGATTTCGGCATGCCGCCTGTCTACGGACTCAGGACATCGAGACCTACCTAATGGTCCTTGAGTCATATGAAAATTAGTTTCCAAACGAAAAGTCAACATTTTCGCCCCAATCGTCCAAATTACGGTAATGCCCCTGAACTTCCGATAGTCATAACTTTTTCCCTGATCGTCCGAATTGGACGTGCCACTTGTCTATGGACTCATGACGTCCCGAACTACGTCACGGTCATTGGTCAAAGTCCATTTGACCCTCCAATCAAAAAGTCAACAATTTGGCAATACAATTCACAGGGGTAAAAACGTCAATTCATGCAATAATTTACAATATTAAAATAATTGAATTTCCGGGGCGTTACACATGTGGCGCCGATTCCCTTCAGTCCTTTTCAGCACATGCACGTCGAGTCCCATCCCCTACTCTTCTGCGCCTTGCTGCCGATTCCAGCTACTCCCACCTGCTCCATTAGCCTACAATTCAGCCTTTATTATTAACCCTAAAATCAGCTTTTTCATAATTTTTCATCATTGTTTATCATTTCATTATTTTGTTTTATTTTTGTATTTTTTATTTGAATTTTGGCACTCCCTCTATAAATAGGGAGGCCATTTCATGTAAGCTTGGTCCTCATTTTGGTTCTCTTTTTAGTAGTTTAGGTTTTTTTTTTCTCTCTTTTTCACTCTTCATTTAAGTTCATCTTCTTTCTATTTTGTTCTTTATTTTTGGGGACCATTTTAACTTTTTGTAGATTTTCTATTTAATTAGTTTTCTTTCAATTATTGTTCTTAATTTATGTTATTTTTATGTTATTTCTTAATTTCATTTCTTCTTTACTTTGTTCTTGTGATTTTTCTTTGAGAGCTCTTAAACACATTTTTATGCTTTTCTTAAGAAATACCTAGGCCAAGTAATTCTAAGGCAATTCAAGAGTTTTAAGACCAAATTCCTCGTATTTCTACTTCCATCTTCACAAGTTTCATGCCGTTGTTCGGTGATTCTTGTGAAAATCCATATATTTTTCTACTTAAATTCTTGTTATTGTTATTGGTTTTACTTATAATTCAATATATGTGTTGGTATTTTCTTTCTAACATTTGTAAGTAAGAATGCAATCTCCATGTGTTTTACTTTTTGAATTTCTTTTACTTCATATGTTTTAGTGCTTAAACTTTGATTCGAAACTAAATGTTGATCTGCTGTTCGGGGTATTTAGAATAGAGTTGAAGAGATTTAATGTTTGACCGCTGTTCGGCGCATTAAATCACAAACTTAAGGTGAATCATATTGTAGGTAATAATCCACTGTTCGGTGCATTTATAATATGAAAAATGTATGCATGTATTTGAGATGATTAAGGTAGAATTTCGTGATTGGTTCAATATGAGCATGATGCTAGAGTGTTGGTAAAAATATGTGTTGGAAGAAAGTTCACTTGTACAAAAGTTAAAGTAGAAGTAGAATTAAGTTATTAATTAGTTTTACATGTGTTTCTTTATTCTATGTTACAATCTTTTCAAACCCCTCATTTAATTCTTTATTCTTTAATTCTTTAATTCTTTAATTCTTTAATTATTTAATTCTTTAATTCATTTATTCTTTAAATTTTTATTATTTTATTATTTAATTGTTTAATTCATTATTCTTTCTCACTAACATATTATTAATATTTCCTAATTTCTCCGGTTAAGAACGATCCCTATTTACCAATACTGCATCTACACAAAAAGGGTTTAAATTGTATAATACTCGAATAACCTATTTAATTTAATGCGTAGTTTGAGCTTTATCAAATGGCCAGAGAGATCTTGAGGGGTTTGACCTATGTCTCGTGTCTGTACTACAAGATGCAATCTGTGAAAGAGGCCAATGTTGGCTCCGATCTTTGTTGGAGATTTGATCTTCTGTTTGCTAGTCTTCAGTTCGCAAGCACGATAGAGAAGCTCCTAGAAAACGTCATCTGAATTGGGAGGTTTGGAGTGTGTTCCAAGTCTCACAGTGATCGGTCGACAACTCACATTGCTAGTACTCATCCCCGACCATTCAATCTGTAATCTTCTATCAGACATGGCAGTCTTGGAGTCAGCATCATCCTCCAGGTGGTGGGGGTTAGTCTACGGTGGTTGATCTTTCATCGGCTGAACTAAGGCGTTTTGACATTGTGCTCTTCTTAGGGCTGATCCTGACTGAGAGTGGCCTCCTTGGGATATGAGTGGTAGAGGGGGTTGATCTTGGATTCTAAGATCATTAGTTAGATAGGTAAGCGGGGGTGGGCTAAATCTATGCAGGCCTCATGTCAAGTAATTCACGAGCGTCGCAGAAGATTTGTGTACCTGAAGGTCCTGCTGCATCAGTGGGATGAACAAGCATCCATCTTGGGGGTTCTAGTTCGGAAGGCACGACTGCCTGCCGATTGACATTAGCAGTGAGTGCTTACTCAATCGCCGCGTGCTACTATTTCAATTCTTCTCGTGTGGATTGGAGGATAGCGAGGGTGTTTTGATGTTGTTCTCTCTACACGTAGTTTCTGCTTTCGATATCACCATTTCTTTTTTTGAGTTTTGCCATCTCCGTACGGAGGGACCTCAGCATCTCGAGCATGACCTCAGAAGTCATATCGACATGTTCAACACACCATCATCTTGCTCGGCAAACATTGTGATCAACATGTAGATGAAGTGGAGGTATCCAAGCTAGTGGGAGGACTTACTCAGAATTTCCCCAGACGACGCTAAATGTTTGATTTGAAAATGAACCTAATGTGATGAGACCCGCTAAGGGTGCTAGGATCCATTATATGGGTGTTTGGACCCGCTGGGAGCTGCTTGTTCAAATCATGCTTAAGCCTGCCGAGTGACCTCCGAGGCAAATTGTCACGACCCGACTCATCTAATACTATATTTTCTGCTTTGGGCCTAGCCCCACGGGTTTGTTTCTAGGAACTCACGTGCAACTTCCCAGTAGGTCACCCATCTTGTAATTGCACCAGTCTCAACTCACTTAACTTTGTAGTTCCAATCAAACTCAAAACCAAAGCTAGTGAGTTCACAAAAGGTCTCACGCTATATAGATATGTGCCCACACATATAAGGAACTTCACCTTTCCATCCCCGAGTGATGTGGGATTGTTCACCGTTTTTCACAAGACACGGGTCTTACAATCCACCCCCTTGAGGCCAAGCGTCCTCATTGGCACACTTCCGGTCGGGGTCCAGCTCTGATACCATTTGTCACGACCCGACCCATCTAGCACGATACTGTCCGCTTTGGGTCTAGCCCTCACGATTTTGTGGGGAAAAATGGATTGAAAGGGTTTTCTGGGAAGAGTGAGTTTGAGAAGGATGAAGTTGAGATGGAAAAGGATTGGGAAAAAAGAATAGGAACTAAGAAGGAGCTGAAATAGTTTTTATTTATTTATTTTTTTATTATATAGACCTCGTTTGGTATACCGTATTGTACTGATTATTTCAATCGGATAGACTAATTTATCCATCGAATAAACTAACTATTTAGTCGGGCGTTTGGTGCTTTACCGAATTATAATTCAAACTATATTATACTGGTCGTATTATATTACAGTAGATAATATGAAATATTTATATCATAAATATTAATTTTGTATATTATTAATTATTTATTGATATATTATTATTATTACAATTTATTAAATTATAATAAATTAAAATTTTATTATTATTATTATTATTACATTTTCAAGATAGTTAGTTATTCGACTATTTAATACGGACAATTTCGATAATATTATTTTAATGTATTTTAACCGTATGAAAATACTCAACTATATTAACTTATATAATAACTAATTAATACGAGTTATAATAAATATAATTTTTATATTATACGGCGTACCAACTATAATCATAATAGCCAATATCCAAATGCCCAATTTTAAAAACTAAACAGAGTTGAGTCGAAGGAAAGTGGGTATATTTGTGATTAAATTTTATAGTAATCGACATGTGTGACAATTTCCCAATAATTTTACTGCCTTGGCGGGGCTTCTATATTTTAAGCGGCAGAAAGACCTTTGAAATTAGGGCATGAAAAGTCAGGGAGAAAATTTGAAGGGCATTCTGTGAAAATGTTGAAGGGAAGAGAAAGCTTAATTCGATTGGTGGGCAAACGCAGGCGGTTCCTTCCCAACCGTCAATCACTCCTCTCCGCCCCTATTCAGGTACTCTCCCAAACATTTTTAGTATTTATTATTTTTTAAATGTTTTTCTCAGTGAAGTATTAGTGAAACATTTGTTGGTTTGTTTTCTTTCAGAGCTCATTGAATCTGTGCACTGATGAAAATGGCTCAATCGTGACCTTTGATGGCTTAGAAGGGTCGTCAAATCAAGATGAACACGAAAACACTCAAAAGAGTGAGGTGGGGGTTGTAGATGAGACTGTTATTTGCCCTGTTTGCGGCCAAAGTGTCAGTGGCCAAAACAACACAATCAATTCTCATCTGGGTATTTCCTTAATTGTACTATCTTTTTTTTTGGCATAATAGGTTTAAACTTTCGGCTTGCTTTAGCACTGAGGTGGCTGTTCTTAATGTTTAAAAATTCTAGGGTATTGGTGCTAAGGTGCTTACTTTGTTTAGTTAATATTGAGACTTTTTAGCAGGTTCCTAAGTAGTTTGTCAAGAGTTGATGCTTCCTGTGTTACTTTCTTAACATCATTACCATTATGCTTTTTGGCTTCCTATTTTAACTGGATCCCGAGGAGGTGAAAATGTTTTGCGCATCAATTTGAAGAACCTGAATTTACTTGGGAAAGTGATGTTCATGATCCTAACCCGCATGTTCTAGTTATGATAGAGAGGACCCAGAAGAGAGATTCTGTGTTCAAATGTATGCTTGTTTAAAATGGATTGTCTTTAAGTTTTCTATTGGGTGCTTAAATGATTGTTATCATTTACAATTTTACATACACGCATTGAAATGGAATTATTGGTATGATGCCCAATATCCAATTACGTGCGATGGTGTATATTGTATACTTTCCCAGCTTACGATCATGTCTGGATTGAGAGATACCGAATCGTCTCTCTTGGAGAGGTAAAATGGACATTCTCCAAGAGCATGTCTCGTGATAGAGGCAAGATTTAGCCCCTTAAATGATACTGTTCATGACATTTTGCCCAAGGCAGTTTGCTGTGTTTCTGATGGGGAGGGGCAAGAATAATTTTTGAAAATTATTTTTTAAAGATAATAATTTAGAAATATTATATAATGTATATGAAATACAACTTAATTCTAATTTATCTTACTTAACTTATATAGTAATAATTAAACACTCATAACGAAGAAATTTTATTTTATAAAATTTAAAATTTTGCCAAAATAAAATAAAATTTAAATTATACTAAAAATACTGCAAGTCTAATAAAAAATACAACTATTAATTTAAATTGATAAATATAAAACATATAAAAAATTTATCAAATATGAAAGATGTAAAAAAATACAACATTTTATATGTGGCAGCTCTTCATTGGCTGCCACTAGCCCAGCCCAGGCAATGGGAGAGGCTAGAATAGCCCCAGCCCCTGCCCCTAACCCTACCCAGTCTAGGCCAGCCCGCCCCATTAGAAAGTCCCAGTCCTGGTCTGTGGCCTGCTTGCTGCCCAGCCCTAGCCAAACTCCATCCGTTTGACATGCTCTAACAGTTCCAGCAAAGAAGATAGCTCCCCATCTCAATTTCATTAATTTTTCCTGTAGTCCTAACTACTGGATATATATGCACCCCTATCAGCCAACGTAGCGATGCTAGCATTCTTAAACTTTGTCAATCTTAATAAACAAGAAACCTAAAACAAAATGGGCTCCGCCACTAGCCCACAAATCCTCCCAGATTCCTTCCTCATGGTCACCAACCAAAAATTGACGTTGCCTGGAAAATCCTCTAATGCTTGGTAAGATCTTTTCAAGGACATCTACTTCACCAGTTTTGTACAATTACAACTCTCAGTTAACCCATATATACTCCTATTAACATCATGCCACAATGAACTTATCTTGCATGGAAAACACCATAACCATTTCCCAAGAGAGGTTTATTTCTTCATACCAATGTACCTGTTTCCGGCTTTCTGTATCTTGAGAATCCACTGCCTACTTCTTTTAATGGCCCTTCCTTCTTTAGCCCCTTCTCACAAGCCTCTTCACAATGTGTCTTCTTGGATGGTATGGACCATTTGATTGAAAGAAAAAAAAAATGGATGGCCTTTGATGGCAAGGAGGATGTGGAGTTACTTTGTTAAATTGAACGTCCTGTTTTCATTGCATTTGTACAATTTTCTGACTGATAACATTTTTGTTTCTAAACTACACTACAGGTTCTCTTTTATTTTTCTTCAGAAATCTAGACTTCGATGGTGTCTGCAAAATCATCAGTTGTTTACTTTGTGAGAGGTGCCTATTCTATTGACATAAAAAGGCAGCTTAGCAGGATTTTTCTTTATGAGATAGTAACTGCTCAGCCAGAAATTAGTGTTACTGCAGTATTATTTATATTCATCTTCTCTTAAGATAATTATCAAACAATTGAATGGTTGATTTTCTGCACCATGTAAGTTGCATTAAGTTTCATGAAAGATCAATTCTATTAGCACTAAGTATTATGGGTATTGTTATTGGTGCTCCATCCCTCTTTAAATTTTCACATGGGTGGAGTGCTGGATGACTTTTTTTGTGTGCCAATCGCAGTACCCCTTAGTTTACTGTAATGACTTAAGAATCATATCATGGTATATTCTCACTTTCTTGATTTAATGTTGCTATTTCTTGAATTGTTTTAAATGAATTACTTACTAACTGATATTGTTTTCTTGTAGATATGTGTCTGTCAAGAGGAACCAAACGGAAGCTGACCCAGCGCACTCTTTTAGAGTTCAAATTCTGCCCAGAGTCAAAAGTTCAAACTCGTTCCTATTTTTCGGAAGGAAATGGTTTGTTTCACACGTTTCGTGATAACAGTCCTCCTGTACAAGATGTGGCTCATAGGTTGTCTGACATTTGTTCTGTAGAAGAATGCAACATTGATGCGATAAATGCAAAAAATAAGCAAAATCAGGTAGTTAATCCATCTGGAAACCAGATCACTAAGGACAGGATCAAATCCGATTTTGAAGATCACTTATGGGTCCTAAAGAATGAGGTGCCAAATTGTGAGATGACCATTACTCAGGACAACATATCTGGGGTGATTCTTGAAACTGTTATAGTTGGCCGTAGATTTAGTAATGTAAAGGAGTTATATCTTGGGGCAAGAATTTCTCTCTTAAGAGACCCGGATAATGTTAAAGATCCAAATGCCGTTAAGGTCTATTCCTTTTCTTATGATTTTTCCTCGAGGATTGATATGTTATGTACCAATCATACTCATATTATTTCTTGATTTTAATTCTATCACTTTCTAATTTCATTGCATTACATGATTCTTTTGGGTTAGATTGTTTCTTCAGATTCAGGATGCCCTGAAGTGCTTGGTTTTCTTCCTTGCAAGCTAGCTCAGCATTTGTCTCCACTGATGGAGAAGTACTACCTAAAATTTGAGGTAATATATGGGGCTTTGACATCAGGATGTCCTCATATAAAAAAAATGAAAACATCTTTCCTAGGGCTTCCTCAATGTAGTTCGGCATTCAAAATCGTATATATTTGAGCTCATTCTTGAAGAACCCCCCTGCAGGAAACCAGTCAGATCAGGAACTGTTCTGCCATTTAAACTGTGCAAACATTCTGTTAGATGGTTGTGAAATGATAATGATACAAATCAAATGGCTAAAGTTTCTGATTTGCTGATCTTTTGTACAGATGATCTGGGAAGGAGAAAATAAACACTAGACAGTTCAGATGGATTGCATTAGTTGGAAAAATATGTTTTTCGTATTTTTCATTAACACGTTTACTTAGCTTGCTTTAGTTTCAGAAAGTTTTTATTTATTTTTTACAATAATTAATTATTTTTTCTGTCATCGCTTGAATAAAATTTCAGTGACAAGAATAAAGGTAGATAGCTACATAGTTTCCTGAAGGCAGTTAGAATCAGATTAGATATCTAAATTTGTTAAATAAGGATCTACTGGATAAAGTTCTGATTGTCCTTGTGGGATTTCTTTCAGGGGTGTGTGACCTCTGTTCCAAAGCATTCTATTGATGTTGTCCCAATTCGGATCATGTCCCACATGAGTACATTTTGCCATACAGAATATTGTAATGATGAGGATTTCAAATGTTTATGGAAAAATGCTCAGCAAGTAATTGAATCTTCAAAGTCTTCTCCACCCAGTGCAATAAAATATCAGGAGAACTTTTGTGTTTTCATACGTGATGTTTTGAGAACCAATTCTCACCTCTTGACCAATGATGAAAGTACTTTTATAGGTATATATTCAATGCTTGTAATATGATTACATTATTATTTCCTTGAAATCTTTCTCACAGCTAATGACTTTTATGTGATTTTGGTGGCAGAGTTATTTAATTCACTTTCAAACAATAGTCAGAGGCTATTTGTCCGGCTTTATACACGGAAAGGTTACCTTTCCTTTATTTTCCAAATTATGTTTTATTGAGGCCATGGTTTAGCTTGCTTGGTATTCTGGCATCCGCAAAATTATTATTTGTTGTGCTGAATATTGTCAGAAATATTTTGAGCATGGTTAAATATAAACCAGCCTCTCTAAAATGCACAATGTGGTTTCGGGTGGTACCTCCTATTATTTTGCTCATTAATAAGACAATCCATATTGCAGAACATAGTAATGTTGTTCAAATTCACACGTGGAATAATTTCTAGTTTTAACACCCATGATACTTTTAGCACTAACCATTCAGCTTCTCTTCTCATATTTTCTCAGATGTCAGGAGTGTCTTGAAGTTGCCTTAAGGTTACCGATTACATGAAATCTAGTGCCACATCTTTTGCGTTGCCTCTGCCCATGAAAGCATCTCATATGCTTGAGTTGACATATGGGCTTTGCTTCTCTGCTTCGCTAATATTATGAATATCCAGTGCATATTATCTAATCCTGGTCTTTTCTTTTCAACTCCCAAGGCAAGACAAGAAAAATGTAACATCTAAAATACTTACCTGGAATTTGGGAGTCTGATATCTAGTCATTACCCATTCCCTTGCTTCCTGCACGGATAAAATTTAATTAAATCCCTAAAACTTAACAAATCGAGCAATGCATGTTGGGCTTTATGTTTTCTAAATAATTTGTCCACGCAATGCTCCCGTAGTTGGTTGAGTTGTCTGCTCGATTGGGCTTTTGTGTTTTCCTGTTTCCTACATGGTAGTTTTTCTCTCTTTGGATTAACTTGCAATGGTTCATACATTATGTAATGTTGCATTTCTACCTTGCTAACTATGCTGATCACGAAGGTTTTGCTGTAAGACTAGTTTGTGTACAGAAATGACTGGAACTTTGATTTTGGTGATAGTATCGTGCTAATGTATATATGGAGAACCTTGAGGACTTATTCCATATGAAGCTTTGATTAGAATTACTTCTTTAATTTTTCTACACCTGGGCTTTTCAAAGCTGTAGCTGTAGAAATGTTCCAAATATTTGACTAATATCATGTTAAAGAGTAGGAGATATTATGGATCGTCATAATCAGTAAACCTTTAAAATTTTCTTCTTTTTTCTCTTTCCAAACTGAGATTGTGATTCATATGTTGGTCATCTGTCGCAGGACCATGGTTTCGCCTATCTTCTATTTCATACCCAGAAGTATTGGATCCTGAGCAAGCAGTGAAGGAGCTATCTGGTATGCTAATAATATTAGTTGGAAATTCTGTATGTTTCCAATTCAAAATTCCAAATAAGATTGATAGGTAGCTTGTTTGGAATCCTGCAGAAACAGGCTATGCATCGTGCTTTGAAATTACTAGTGAACTAGGTGTTGATCATATAAAGGAGATTTTGGCTATTCTCACTGTATCTGAACTCCGTGAAATTTTATGCATGCTAAAGCAGGTGGGCATCTAATGATACATTCTTATAGAGATTTCTGCCATAATTTTTGCATAAATTTCTTATAAATGCAATTCCATAAAAGATAGAACAATCGAAGATTAGATTGAAGAGAATTAATGGTAACTTCTGATCCTAAATAAATTTCTTAGGATCAGAAGTTACCATTAATTCTCTTCAATCTAAATAATACATTTTTCTTCAATCTAAATATTTTAACATTGTAAGAGAATTAATGGTAACTTCTGATCCTAAAATGTATTCTACATCATTACAATGTTAAAATATTTATGTTATACACAAGTGATTTTTGTCATACCCATTGGTTACTGAAGAAGAATATGATTGATAAAGAAGGATATGTCAAGCAACATAATAATTTCTTCTGTAGAACCTGTTCAGTTCTCTGTAATTTCAGCATTTTGCATCTTAGCTCCGGTCTGCTTGTTGTAATAAGATGAAAGGGTCACATCGCTGTATAGACAATTGGTGGTAAAAGCCTAAAAGGACCTATTTCATGGGACCCAATCTCGGTTTAAGCTTGGTAGGTTGTCCCTTAATTTCCTAGCAAAATAAATGTAACATGTAATTGTTTCACATCCTGAAAATTTACTAGCGTGGTTCTCAACTTGGAATATGCAACAAGGTATCGAATGATGGGCAATGCATTATGGCTTTTTGGATTTTCTTCAGCCAAATCATCAATGCAATTGTTGGCCTATATTTGGTATAAGCAACCTATGTATGCTTGTGCTGTGCATAAAGGGATTGAACAGTTAGGTGTATGGTGATAATATTTTACATATATATACATATTAAATATTTTTAGATTGTTTATACGTAGAGTGTGGGTTGCTCATAATATAAAGGAAAATAAGTGATGGCTATGAAGGATACAATTTGGGCGAATTTTCTGCGCAGCGGCGGTGTAGGATTAAAAATGTTTTTTTCACTGATTCTGTGAAGTGGCTGTTTTTTTGGGTGGTTTGCTCAGCAAATAGACTACTGGTTTATAATTCTTCATGTGCCCTAGTGGCCATGAGACATTTTTGTCTTCTCCATATTACTATATCTCTATAATTTTATATGTGGACACCAGGTTGTTTTCATCATGCGTTCTTTGCAGTGTATAGAGAACTTAGGAATGAGTGCCAATACACACAAATACAGAGACTGGCCACTGGCCACTATGTACTTTTGAATCTTTTTTCTTATTAATCAATTTGTGGTTCTTATAAAAAAAAAGGAAAGAATTGTGTTATTGACCGGTTTCAATTATTCGATAAGATGTGGTTTTCAATATTAAGGATCCTAAGGATCCCAACCAATCACGAGATTACGGATATCTCTCAGTGATCTGGCGTGTCCTAGGACTACATGAATCCTCACTGATTCCTCCCTACTGTAACCTCTTCCTTGTCAGTCTCTAAATGTACATACCTAGTTAGGACTCTACTAGTACTTATCTAGATAGGACTCTACTTCCATTTGTATAAATAATAACCTAGGAGTTATTCATACCATTTTATGGTATCAGAGCCATAACGCTCCCACGAGCAATTTGATCCCCTCTTTATTTTTTAACCCTTTTCCTCCATGGCCGCCCCACTCAACCCTTCTGTCATCATCGATCCCCCATCCCCTGATACTGCCCCACCTCCCTCATCACCATCAACGCCGTGGCACAGCTTCCCCTGAAGCTCACCTCCACCAATTACTTCCCATGGCGTGCCCAGTTCAATGCCATCCTCATTGGCTATGACCTAAATGGGGTTTGTTGATGGCACCTACCCCTGCCCTCCAGCATCGAATCCAGCACTTAACACTTTTTGGATTCGCCAGGACCATCTCCTCCTTAGTGACGTACTGGCGTCCGTCTCCCCGCAGGTCATTACCTTGATCGCTGTTGCCAAGACCTCTGTTGCCGCCTGGGACCGCCTCACTCACCTTTATGCGTGCATCACTAGGGCACCCGTCCTTGGACTAAAGGAATGTCTCACCCTTCTCCGTTGCGACTCACGACCCGTGTCGGACTACCTTCAAGAAGTCCGCATCCTTTCTGATGAATTGGTTGCGATTGATGCCCCGTTACAGGACGATGATCTTCTCCTTCACGTTCTCAATGATGTGGGCCCTGAATTCCGTGAGATTGCTATTGTTGTACGGTCTCGTGACACCCCTGTTGCGTTTGAAAATCTCCATGACATGCTGGTTCAGCATGAAGCAACTGCCACCAGCTGTGAAGCACCACTCACTCCCTCTCCACCCATCATTGCCGACCCCACTCAGTCCTCTCGTGGCTCCACTACCTTTAGGAACAACCGTGGCTCCTCTGGATATCGTTCTCAACACTCTGATGGCCCCCGTTCCTCCGGCTATCGCTCCACCTCTCACTTATCCGACAGCAACCGCAGATCGTCTCACCAAGGTAGCGCTTATCGGGGTTTCTGTCAATGGTGTGCAACTCAGGGACATAGCGCAAAACGGTGCCCCCAACTCCAACACACCTCTGCCTCTCCTCCCGTGGCCAATCCTGCCACTCACGCCGGCTCTCCCAACTAGCTCCTTGACTTCGGGGCCTCTCATCATGTTGCCTCCAGCACTCAGCATCTCTCCGATGCCACTCACTATCTAGGCCCTGATGAAATCATCATTGGGAATGGTAAGGGACTAGGTATCACACACATAGGCTCTTCCAAGTTACCCTCCCCTACTTCTGCCCCTTTTACCCTTACCAATGTTCTTTGTGTTCTCTCTATGACTCGCAATCTAATTTCATTTTCTAAGTTTAACCAGCAAAATAACACTTCATTGAACTCTTTCCTCATTGTTTTCTTGGGAAGGATCTCAGCATGGGGGCGGTTCTCCTTCAAGGCCCGAGTAAGGACGGTGTGTACGAGTGGTCCTCCTCCCTTCTTCATCAACCCCATGCCCTAGTGGGTGTGGCCGTCTCCCCTAACCTCTGGCATTGCCGCCTCGGTCATCCACATTTTAAAGTTCTTCAATCTGTTCTTTGTTAATCCATTGTTTCAATTTCCTCCAAGTTGTCATCCAATCCATGTAATTCTTGTCTTTTCAATTAAAGTCATAAGCTTCCATGGTGTCTCCTCTTTACACAGCTCTCGTCCCCTTCAATTAATTTATACTGATGTATGGGACCCTGCCCTATCCGTCTCTCTTGATGGCTTCTCCTATTACATTCTCTTTGTTGACCACTTCACTAAATATGCCTGGATCTATCCTGTTCGTAAGAAGTCAGATGTCTACTCCACGTTCATCGACTTCAAAACTCTTGTTGAGAAATCCTTCAGCCATCCCATCACTTCCTTATACACAGATGGCGGTGGGGAATTTGTCAAACTTAAGCCATTCCTTGCTGCTCATGGCATCAACCATCTTCTTACCCCTCACACCTCTCAACACAATGGTGTCGCTGAAAAGCGACACCGTCACATTGTAGAAACTGTCTCTCCCTCTTTCACACTGCCCACCTTTCCCAATCTTACTGGTCTTACGCCTTTCGAGCTGCAGTTTACCTTGCCTTCCCACCCCCATTCTCAACAATCAGTGTCCTTACACGGCTCTGTTTCATCAGCCCCCAAATTACTCTTGTCTTCGCACCTTTGGGTGCCTCTGCTTCCCTTGGCTTCGTCCCTACACACCTACCAAGCTTCATACCAGGTCTACCTTGTGTTTTCCTAGGTTACTCTCTGCAACAACGTGCCTATCTCTGCCTT
Organism: Prinsepia uniflora; assembly: GCA_032719365.1. Lineage (NCBI taxonomy): Eukaryota > Viridiplantae > Streptophyta > Magnoliopsida > Rosales > Rosaceae > Prinsepia > Prinsepia uniflora. The sequence continues at coordinate 40,797,477 of CM064862.1, forward strand.
GACATGGCCTCTAACCGCCTGTATGTCTCCCGCCATGTTCAGTTTGATGAGTCCACCTTTCCTGGTCCCACTTCTAGCCCTTCCTCCTCCCATTTGACCTCTGCCACCTTTGATTCTTGACTATCTACCCTTAACTCTGTCTCTTCTCTCCCATTGCTCTCCCACCCCTGCCACCACCATAGATGGTCAGACTTCCTTGCCTTCGCTAGACTCACTCAACACACTGCCCTTGCTCGCTCTTGGGGCTGATCCTTACCCTGCTTCGGTCCTGCCGCTGCCCTCATCCACTTCTCCTGCCCACCCTCCAGCACCAGCTCCTGCTGCCTTGGCCTCCCCCGTTGCCGACCCCCCTCTCCGCACCTACTCCCAGAGACAACCACGACCACCACCGCCCCCCCCCCTCCCCCCGCCCCACCCCACCCCCCTCCCCCACCTGCACTCATCCTATGCTCACCTGCACCCAAACAAGTACTGTTCCCCCCGTTTCCACTTATGCTCTCACTGCCACTACTTTGTTCCCTCTCCCATCTTTGGTTGAGCCCACGTGTGTCCCAGGATGCCAAAGATCCTCAGTGGCGTCAGGCCATGTCCCATGAGCTCAGTGCCCTCATTCAAAATGGTACATAGGACTTGGTACCCCCCTCACCCCTCGAAGAACATTGTTGGAAACAAGTGGGTGTTCCAGATCAAGCGAACACCCATGGGTGCTGTTGAACGGTACAAGGCCAGACTAGTGGCCAAGGGGTACCACCAGCGACTTGGTGTGGAGTTCATTGCCACGTTCAACCCCGTAGTCAAGCCTACCACCATTCGGATTGTCCTCCACATGGCCTAGCTCACTGGATTTGTTGATCCCCAACACCCCACCTATGTGTGCAAGTTGCGCAAGGCCATCTATGGTCTCAAACAGGCCCCCCCGAGCCTGGTACTAGGAACTTACCTCATTCCTTCACTCTCACGGTTTTGTCAACACAGTCTGATGCTTCTCTTTTCATTCTCAGACAAGGTCCTAATGTGCTGTATTTTCTAGTCTATGTTGATGACCTCATTGTGATAGGAACCAGCCCTGTGCTCGTCGCCAAATTTATCCACACTCTGGCTGCCCGGTTCTCTGTCAAGGACCTAAGATCACTTCACTACTTCCTTGGTGTCGAGGTTTTTCTAACCGCCTTGGGTCTGTTTATGTCCCAGCTAAGGATGAAAATATCGATATCAACGGATATATCGCTAGTCAAATTTACGGATCTCGCCCCAAATATCAGTATCGATATTGATATCGTTTACGGTCAACAAAAATGACGGAAATTCGGTCTAAAAGTTGGAAATTTGGAATGAAACTTTGGGAAAAACTTAAGTATTCAATGATGATTATATAGGACTAATAAAAACTATAAAATGACTTTGATATAATAAATATATGATGAATAATATGATACAATAGGGTTTTGCCGATTACTGACAATATAACATTTTAATCATAAACATAAATTGAAGTGAATTATTATAATTGAATGTTAATATAATTAAAAACATAACAATAAACATAAATAAAATTCAATGGAAGAAAAATTATAAAATGAGTAAATATATTTAAAATTGGATAAAAATGATGAAAAAATAGAGTCAATATTTGTTCAAAAATTGGAAAGAATTGATATATTTAAAATTGGAAAAAAGGACAAACATTGTTGAAAATTTGGAAAAAACGAATAAAAAATAAAAAATAAAAAAATTAAACAAGGGTGCATCCTGGGGGTCGAACGCAGGACCCTCAGTTTTTTGAGGCAAAAGCACATATGCACAACCAACTTGGCTGGCCCAGCCTAATTGAAAACATAAGCAACGTATAATATATAAAGTATACAAACTAACACTCAACAGTCATTTTCTTCCTCCCGCGGGTCTGCGATTCAGGTTTTTCGACTTGGTGGCATGATCCGACTGAAAATTGATGTTTTTACTTCCGATTTTCATGAAATTTGACCAAAAATCGATCGTTTTAATCAAATATTGAGATCTATGGGCTTAAAACAAGACAAAATGTCGAAATTTTGCTCAATTTCTTTCCCCCCTCTTATGTGCCACCGGCCAATTTTAGAGAAATTTTGGCGAAATTTCGCTGATAATTACCGATTTTTTCATCCATGGTCCCAGCACAAATACATTCACGATCTTTTCTCCATGGCCCATATGGATGGTGCTAAACCCGTGGCCACCCTTTGGCTGTCTCTCCTTCCCTGTAGCTTAAGGATGGCTCCCCACCCGCAAACGCAACCTTCTTCCGACGTCTAGTGGGCAGCCTTCAATACCTCAACCTCACTCGGCCTGATGTCTCCTATGCTATGAATAAGCTGTCCCAGTTTATGCATGCTCCAACTGAACAGCACTGGCAAGCTCTCAAACGGGTTCTACGGTACTTGCAGGGCACCTTGACCTTTGATCTCCATCTCCACACCAAAACCACCAACCACCTCCATGCGGTCGCTCACTCCTTCCACGCCCTTCATGCCTTCTCGGATGCTGACTGGGCCGGTGATCTCGATGACCGCAAGTCTACCACGACCTATCTCGTCTACTTGGGTGGCAACCTGATTTCCTGGAGCTCTCGCAAGCAAAGGGCCGTTTCCAGGTTCTCTACTGAGGCTAAGTACCGTGCTGTTGTCTCCACGACTGCTGAACTCCTCTGGGTGCAGTCCTTACTCCGCGAGCTATGCCTCTCTATTCCCAGCCCTCCTAGCATCTCCTGTGACAACATCGGTACTACATTTTACTGCTCCAACGCCACCCTCCATACTCGCATGAAGCATGTGGCCATAGACTACAACTTTGTCCGTGAACAAGTCAGCCGTGGTCTCCTACAGGTCTCCCACATCTCCACAGATGACCAGCTGGCTGATGCTCTCACCAAGGCTCTGCCTCGACCTCACTTCCAGCTCCTCCGCTCCAAGATCGGTGTCGCTGATGGCCCCACCATCTTGCGGAGGCGTATTAAGGATCCTAAGGATCCCAGCCAATCACGAGAGATTAGGGATATCTCTCAGTGATCTGGCATGTCCTAGGACTATAGGAATCCTCACTGATTCCTCCCTGCTGTAACCTCTTCCTAGTCAGTCTCCAAATGTACATACCTAGTTAGAACTTTACTAGTACTTATCTAGACAGGACTCTACTTCCACTTGTATAAATAGGCACTGCTGTACTCAGTTTAATTATTCAATAATAACCTAAGAGTTATTCATACCGTTTTATTCAGAAACTTGCAGCTTCATTATGAAGTTGACCTCGCTTTGATATTTTTTATAAACCATAAGTCTCCCCTTCATACTAGTTGAAGCATAATTGAAGCTAAGTATGTTACGTACTGTATATCATCTTCTGTTATTTTATTCAAGGAATTATTACTGTTTGGTTCAAATTATTTAGTAAGTTCACTGAGATTGATGATCCAGTCTACTGGTTTGAGTAATCATTTCACTGAATCTTCTCTAGTCGTGCAGACCCCAAGGCGTGACTGATATTTTTTGTTTGCATTTAATGTGCATCATTGATAATAATTGGAGCATTTCAAGCGGACCATTCTAAATTTTGTTGTTTCCCTAGTTATGCTCCTAAAGTGGTGAATTGGCTTCTGATGACTACATAGTAAGAGACATACTATGTGGACAGATACGGGTCAGAAATTTTTGTGGTGGGAGATTAAAGCTACATGACAGTGTCTGTACACATGTTCATTTGAGTGATGTTTGTGAATGCATATACAGAGTGGGGGCTGTGCTTTTATATGTATCTTGAACTTTTAATTTTTTGTGCCCCCTTTATGCTGAGAAACCCAAGCCTTGAATTACTTGGTGCCTGTTCACTTATTATCATTAACTCACGTGCTGCTGTCAATAATTGTTGGGATGTGGTTCGATGATTTTCTTTTCTGATGGCTATTCTCTGAAACTTTGGAACTTTTACTGGGGTACAGAATTGCAATCGTGGCATGAGAAAGCAGGATCTTATTGCCTCTCTTATTTCTTTGTATGGAGATGAGTCATGGTATTAATAATTTTTTCATACAATCCTTTTAATACGTCAATGATATGACTTCAGGGCCACATTTTAATTTCTCTCTTTTTTGTTGATTTTCAACATGCAGCCCATCACTTCCTCATACGGTTTTGGATCGAACAGGTACCTGTGTAAAGATATCTTCGAAAGCAGAGTCCCTCATCTGGCGTGCTGAGGTCTTTTTTTTTTTAGTTTTTTGTCTTGTAATGATCAATCAGTATTGCCACAGTAGTAATCAGGGAAGACCTGGTTAGAGATAAATTTTCATTGTGATCCTTTTTGGTGTTATGCAGAGGCTTTTCTTCCTGAATGGAGAGCAGGACTTGTCAGCATTCCTACTGGTGGATTTGGGAATTGTCAAGTATCCAACTTATAAATGCACCATTTCACAACAAATTTTCTCAGGTCGAGATAGCTTGCTTGCTTATGAAGAGGTGTTGCTTTGTGTGTGCAAAATCATTGAGGACCTTTTTTGCTTTTCCATATCTAATGATCTTTTCTTACAGGCTATTGAAGTGGCTCAAACAATTGATGAAGCTCTTGATCAAAGCAATATTGGATTGGTGATCAAATGCATAAGGATAGCTGATTCCCGTATATCCAGTGAAGTAACTTCATCCTCAACTTCTGAATCAGTTGCTCCATTTCTCTCCCGCTTTTCTGCTCCATATGTCTACTCAAAAGTGGTTATAATAGGAATTTCCTTTCTTGAGCGTGAGCATAGGTATGGCTCTTGGGATTGTTTTCTAGTTAACATGTTAAGTAGATTTCATAAGCATGTGGAATAGTGGATGTGTTATATTATTGTGAAACACTGCATATGATGATCATGTCCACAAATAAATTGGAGTTCATGATCACTGCCAAATAAGGAAATAAATGTTGTTTTCTTTTCTTTTTTAGTGTCTAGCGGATACATGTTTGCACTCATGTTTCTAAAACACTTCTGTGCATTTCATTATTTTCTTATTTATTTTTAAAAACAGTATTTTTATGATAAAAGTAAATTTTTCTAGCCAATGCTATTCCCACTCCTAATTTTCTTTCTGTACTTATTCTGTGGGTGCTTTGAAAATAATAATTTTGTTATTCTGGAGGAAGGACTTAGAAATTCAGTGTGAATAGCAGCTGTTGTTTTCTATTCTGGAACTTGCATGCAAGATCATAATCCCAGTTCTTCCTTAACTCTCAGAAACTTTAGATCCTGAACCCTGAAACTTCTAAGTCCTAAGCCCCCAATCCTACCAACACCTACCCTGATAAATGCCAAGAACACCAATGAAATGTATTTTAAATGATCTCATCTGGAGCTTAAGGCTTATGGTTTAGCCTCCAGGATTTAATTTTAGTTCTAAAATCCTAAACCCCTAAACCCTAAGCCCAAACTCCTCTAAACCATACGAAATCCTACCCTAATGCACCACTTGAATCCAGTAAGTTCTAAATAAAAATCAAAATTACAAATGGACAGCCAATTTATCATCAGTGAATTCTAGAGACTGCATTTGCTATTATCTTTGAAATTGAATCAAGTATTTTTTATTGTTCTCTGTATAAGTAATTGCTAAGTTCTTTCCATTACTAACCCATATATACATATCAAGAACTAGTGTAAATTAGTTTAGACCTACAAATGCTAGTATACTGGTAAGGAGATATAGGTTCTTATGGAAAAAGCGGGTGTTTGATTAGCTTTTGTCTAGTTGTCCTGTTTTGCTCACGAAGAGAACTTATTTGCACTCAGGTACAGTGATGCAATATATTTACTCAAGCGGCTGCTAAATTGCTTCACTTGTGATAGTAGAAGAGGATATTGGACACTAAGGTTATCTGTTGACTTGGAGCACACAGGCTATCTGAATGAGAGCCTTTCAGTTGCTGAGAATGGGTTGCTGGATCAATGCGTGCGTGCTGGTTCAAAAGTAGCACTTCAAAGGAGAGTCCTTCGTTTAGGAAAACCACCTAGGCGATGGAAAACACCTAGTTTTGCAGAGTTTGTCAAGAGGAAGATTGTGGAGGTAATTGCTTAACTGCAATATGCGTGTTTAACAAACTTTGATTTTATTTTCATCTCACAGTATCACCTTTTCTATTGACCTTTTTTATTTTTTTTATTTTATCCTGATCAACAAGTTAGGTTCATGTTCAAGGAAGACCTTTAAATTCGGTGATAGGTATGAAAAGCAGATTTTATGGAGAAGATGGGGTGCAATGTGGGGTAGAGCAGCTAGCACTCCAGCATTATGCTGGGGAAGGAGGTTGGCAGGGTGTTCATACAGAGAGTGGCATTTGGTTGACTATTTTCGGGCTTCTTATGTGGGATATTATATTTTCTGATATGCCAAATGTCTTCCGCACCAGATTTCAGGTATGTTTGAGTTAATCTTCTACCAAAGGGCTGGACTTCTGAAATTTTCTGTGTCATGTATCTTCGTCCATATGTGTGTGTATATTCATGTATTTTAACTCTTGGTTTAGGTTTAGTTCCCCATATTCCCTGGACTTTTAGAGGTTGGTTGAATGCAATGTTTTTTTTTCTCATTACATATCATTTATCATTCTTGTGGAAGTGGTAAACTTTGGAAACTGAAGCCTTTGACCTGGATGCATGCATCAAAATACGGCCTTTGGTTTCTGATACACTGGTGTACTTAAATCTGAATATCAAGGTGGCTCATGTCTCATAAGACACAAGAGTTTGAATAGATTAGACTTGTCATAGTAGGTGAGCGATGCAGGAGTGGACAAGTGCGGAGAGAGATTGTAATGAAAGAGGTGTAATATCATAAAAATAGGGTCTTTAAAATCAATCAATAACCCTGATGTATATAACATTATTAAGTAAGACCTCATTATGCAGGCAGCTCAAAAACAATGAAACTCTTGAAATAGACTTTGTTGAAGTAAATTTTTCCTCCAGGTTTTTACTGTCCAAATTTTACCTGCACATGGTCTTTTCTTGACAAATGGCTTTCTCATGAATGGGTTTAGTGAAAAAATGAAACTTTGCAGATTGCTCCCTTGGATTTGGACACTGATAGCTTTTATCTAGTGAGAGAAGGCCATATAGAATCTCACCTACATAAAATTCATGATGGCATGGGTGAAGAGATCCTCATCACTTCATGGGAATTACACAAGGGAACAGCTTGTAGAGGAGTTAATTGGGATAGACATTCCCTCTCTGAGCTTCGGGCAGCTGTTACATGCATTGGTGGCCCTTGTTTGGCCTCATTCTGTCGACATCTAGCACAAGATTACCGCAGCTGGTCAAGTGGAATGCCAGATTTACTGCTGTGGCGGTTCCATGGAAAATACCGAGGTGAAGCCAAGCTTGTCGAAGTTAAAGGCCCCAGGGATAGACTCTCAGAACAGCAGCGAGCATGGCTGCTGCTTTTAACGGATTGTGGGTTCAATACCGAGGTCTGTAAAGTGAGCCCTATTTTGTGAAGTTAATATACTGCATTGGTTCTCGGAATAAATGTCATGAAGCCTTTGAAGATGCATCGCAGACCAGCAGGATGTAATTTACAAGTACTAGGAATGGACTAGAAATGGTGGGATTTTTCGCGGTTCAGTAATGAGAGCGATTATGGGACAGGACAGTCCTAGCTTAGAGCATAATTCTTTGTCTAGTGCAGGTGAAGCTTTCACGGTGGAGATGGCATATCATCGAAAGTTGATTATGCTTGTTAAATAGGCCGTAGTTGATTATGTTAGACTTTGGATTCAAGTCTGGTTTGGAAATGATGGTCCGGCATGTAAGTGTCTCCATTTATTTGAACCTTTGCCAAAAGCGAAACTTAGGTTTTAGGGTATAATTTTTTTCCCTGAACATGGAGGATCTGGTTCACAATGTTATGTTTTGGTGAAACAATTGAAATATTTTTATTTGTTATGAACTCATTGTTGATGCAAATGGAATAAAAGGAAAAGAAAGGTATTCGAGTCTCTTGAGAATGTTGTCTTGGATTTGAATTTTGAGTGCAATAATCGACAACAGAACGAAGCAAGTTGGGGAGTTAGGAAAATGAAGAAAAAAAGTAATGTTTCTGGTGTTCTATATCGTATTGGAAGGCTGAAGTTAGACCATAAATGGAAGTAGTTTTTATTAGGGGGTATAAATCTGTTGAAAACCTGTAAATCATTATTGATTTATTGGTTTAAATTTGAACGGATAAAAGTTAAATAGTTTGAAAATTCAAAATGTTATGTCAGTAATGGTTTAATTTGGATTTTTAGAGTTGAAATCCAAATTGGATCGTTAAGGTTTAGACATATATTATTTAATAGTTAATGTATTTCACCATTTAATTTGTTAGTGCAGGTTTTATTTGTTGATGTGTATGTATAAAATCTTGAAACGGGTGAATGAAATGTTGATGTGAATATTAGAATTTTTGAAATATTGATGTTTTAGAGGAGTCTTTTAGTAACATTTTGAATTGTAACTATTTCAATTTTATTTTTTGAAAATCCAAAGAATCTTCAAGATAAATATAATATAAATGTATTTTTCCCCCATGTTATATGGACAGAGGTTATCTTTGTAAATGTGTAGAGCCAAACTAATAAAGGAAATAAAGCCTTAACTAGAACCACATTTCTTTTGTATCGAATTGTTAATATTTAAACGGTATAGACTTGATTTTGAGTGATATCTATATCAATCCAAACTTTCCCACCCCCAGCAACTTTAAAGAATCATTATTTGTGTTTAGGTGAGGGAAAAAAACACATGGAATTTAGCCAAAATTCAGAATTTTGATGTTCGCATGCACCTTTCTATAGTAAGTTTCATGCATAATTTGACGAGGAATTATCATTATTTATCAATTAAAAAAATTCTTTATTTCTAGTTTGGATTTTTGAATTGTAAGTTCATATAAAGTTTAGTGTTTGATCTTGCGAATTGAAGAATGAATTGTGATTTTTAACCCTTTTTAATTTGGTTTACCATAGTAAAGTTGATTTGAAGTACTATAACACATAAAATAAGATTGAGATTTCGAAGTTCAAATTTTTCTTTCTTATAAGATTTCGAGTTTGGATATTGGAATTATAAATTTTGTATAGCGTTTAATATTATGGAGTAAAGAATGAATATTTAATTTTTTCCATTTTAGTTTGGACTTTCTTAAAGGAATGAATATTATGGAGTAACGGATGAATATAGCAAGGTTGGTTTGAATTCTCATAATATGAGATTGAGATTTTAAAATTTAATTTATTTTTCTTCTATTCTAAGTCTGGATTTTGGAGTTATAAACTTCATATGAACTCAGTGCTTGACATTACATATTTGAATAAGAATTTTGAATTTTTTCCATTTTGAGTTTGGACGTTTTATGGTAAGGTTGGTGTGAACTCTAACAATATGATATTAGAATTTCAAAGTTTAACTTTTAATGTTTTTTTTTTAAAAAATTCGAGGTAAGATTTTGGAATTATAAAGTTCATACGAGTTCTAGCATTTGATATTACGGGTTATATAATTCAATTTATTTATTTTTTCCAAATTTCGATTTTGAATTTTAGAGTTATAAGGTTCATAAGTGCTCTAGTGTTTTCTACCCGTACTTTTAATTAGTGAAATTTTTGTAAATTATTTTAGAGAAAGGATAATTTTACCCTTGGGTTTAATAGGGGGATCATAAGTCACTTTTTGTTTGGAGACACTTTTGGAAGTCTTTTTTAGACCATTGCATAGGTTACAAACTCTCGAGTTTATAGACTGGCGACATGAGAAAAATAGAGTCTGGATGAGGGAGTTATAGGTCTTTGAAGCCTTAGGGTAAGTTTAGTAATTTGGTGCTTAGATATTCTTAATCTCTCCCGCTCCCGATATTTCACCTTCTCCTAGCGACCAAGAACATCATCCCCACTTCGATTTGCTTTACAGTCAAACCATCCCACGTCGTGACGATCATCATCTCTTCGAGGCGATCCTCACTATACAAACCTTAAGGATTGACAACTACCATAACTCGAGAACTGAGAGGGAGAATTTCTTGAACCTTCTAGTCAATTTTCGGCCACAACAAGTAATGATTCTCGATTTTGACCTTAGATTTGGATTCATTGGCTCAAGTAGAAATATCTCTACTATTATAACATCATGTTGGTTGAGATTTTTAGAAGTAAGGAGAAGCGTGAAAATTGGCCAAAAATGGCAGAATTTGGTCGGCGATGGCGGCTTTAGCGAGTTGGATGTAGAAGATGAGTGAACATTGTAGTTGCATCTTGCCAAGTGCATGCAAGGCGTGGGGCCGACCTAAAATAATGTGTGTTGACATGCTTTTTGATATTTTTGAGTTTTGGTGTAGGTCTTAAGTTCATCAGAGTTCGTTTAGGGGCTGTTTTAGACGTCCAAAATCACTTTATGCGCAATTAGGGCTCGTGTGTACTCATAGGGTTTGGGGGGTTGCATTTAAGGTTTATAATTGTCATTTAATAATGCTGCGTGCCTTTTTTGACATGTGGTGGCTCCGAGAGTCGCAGGGAGAAGGGGGTGGAGGGTGGGTGGGTGGGGGAATAATTTGGAGTTGAATTTGGACGACCTTGAGTTGAGTGGATTTTGATCTCTAAAGTATATTGCATGCATTAGGATATGCTTTAAATGTTTAATTAGTAATTATGAATTTCGGTAAATGAGGAGAGGATTATTACAAAACGCTTTATTACCATTATAAGACTCAGGAATTAAGTATAATTGAGTTATTTGATTTATTATTGACAATGTGTTGAGTGTGGATTTATGGAATTCTTACCAATTATGCATTCTTGGAATTGGGGATGTATGTGTTATTGATTAGAGATCTCAATAATGATTTTGGATATGGTTTGAGGCTTTTCCTAGATGTGGATTTTGGAATTAGGCTCAGGTATTTGATGGTTTTGGCTTCAGCTAGGTTTGATGGATTTCCATCCCATGTCTTAGAGGTATTGTTGAACATGTGAGGAGGGGGGTTTCTCTAACATATAACATTGAGGGATTTGTCACATGTGCTCGTGGAGGTTACGGCTTCGGCCAGGGATTACGGGTTCGACCAGGGATTATGGCTTCAGCTGGGATATTGTGCAACGACCGGGATTTCTGTAACGACCCGTCCCGAATATATGAGATTAATTAAGGACTAATTGCGAATTATTGGGGACTAATCGAGGATTATCGGACGATCAGGGTAAAATGACGATTTTGCTCCTAGAAAGGGTGAAAATATTGACTTTTGACTTAGGAGGTCAAATGCAGTTGGACCGAAGTCCATTACCTAGATCGAGATGATATGAGTCTGTAGACAAGCGGCATGTCGAAATCGGACATCGTACGAAAAAATTACGATTCTAGAACCATTTTCTGAACTATTTACAGTTGCACAAAAGTCGAGAAAAGTTGACTTTTGGGTTGTCTTTAGTGGGCTCAAAAGATCTGGCCTGGACCAATAGATAAGTGACAAGTGTCATTCATTCCATTGGCCCATTACCCCACATCATGCATCTTCTTCATTCATCCAAAACCGTACCTACCCAAAAACCATTTTCCATTTTCTTGCTTGAGGCCAAAGAAAGAATGAGAAAGGTTGAGGCTGAGGCTGAGAGGCGGAGATGACGGTGGTGAGAGGATGAGCACGGCGGTGGCCTGAGGAAAAGGTAAAAACTTGAAACCCTTTTTTATTTGAATTTTGGTTTTGTTTTCTAGACGTATGAGACCCGTTTTGATACATTGGTTGGCTTCTCTGAGCTCATCCGAGCTGGTAAGGACAAGAACGGACGACAGAGGACCCCTGTACGCCACTGGGTGGAGGTTTGAAACTGGAACCGTGAAGATCGATGGTGACAGGTGAGTTTCAGGCCTTGTGTCGTGGTTTTAAGGTCGTAGATCCCTTTCTGGGAAGTAGACGAGTCATTAGGAATGGAGGAAAATAGTGGCCGGACGACTGAAGGTTGAAGGTTGATGATGTGGCAACCCACGTCATCCCTGTCAGGCCACGTGGCCACCTAGAGGGTGCCACGTGGTGATCTGTCAGAGGGTGTCAGAGCTACATGGTAGCTGACGTGGAAGGTCCATGTTAGCCATGTCAGACCACGTGGATGAGTGAGATGGTACCACATGGCAGTATGTCAGGATCTGTCAGGTGACGTGGCAGCTGACGTGGCAAGTCCACATCAGCATTGTTGGACAACATTGATCAGTGAGGTGGTGCCACATGGTAGTGTGTTAGAGAGATATGAGACTTGTTAGTGACACGTGACACCAGTCAGGGTGTGCCACACGACATGTTGTTAGAGCTAATATGTGTCAGAGTTGTCAGGCTGACGTCAGCAGGTGACGTTAGAAGCTGACGTCAGCGTTTACCTTTGTTGACCGCCATTTACCAGGGTTAACCAGGCGCGACCTGACTTGATTCCATCTCACTGGTTTTTACCCTTTTTTTATTCTGTTTCAACTAGTATGATCTAATACTTCCTTAAATTAGTTCTGTAATCTCAAAACAAAACCCAATGAAAAGATCGAAGTATCTTACCTTCAATCACAGCCTAACATCGACCATCAACCCAGAGGATTCCCCAGCGTCTAACTCCCCTGTTTCTGGTCCAGCTCAAACCCAGGGCTTCCTAGAAAAACGTTGGAACACTAGTTAACAGCTACCAGGCCTCAACTTGAGGTTCACGACCATGAACTAGTTCAAAGAATTTCAGAGGCATGATTCCAAGGCATTTTCAACCTCCAAACACCACCATGCCATCCTTCTCTTCCTCAGAATCTTCTCCCCTCACCCTTTCCTTCATTTTCAAGCTCGTTCCTCCTCATCTCCCTACACCGCACTCTTGGTTTCTCACCAACCATGGCTTCGGTCATGAACCCCCGAAAACAATAACCAGCACCACACCTATTTAAAAGCTGAGTAGGAGGTCAGCGGGGAAGCCAAAATATCAGATAGTTCTAGAGAGAGACACGTGGCATTCCCTAATTAGCCATTGTGGAAAAATGACCCAAATGCCCCTAAGAGTTCTTGACCTGAAACATCCCCAAACGATCTCCGATTTTCGCATGCCACTGTTTACAAACTCAAGATCCCAAAACCTTTATAATGGTCTTCTCGGAACGCTCCGAACGATGTCCAAATAAAAAAGTCAACAGTTTGACTTTTCCAAGGGAAAAATCGTCATTTACGTAATTTTAAAAAATTTTATATTCTCGAAGGTCTAGGTCGTTACACAGCCCGTGCCCCACATTTTTTTTTTTCTGAAATCCCTAATATAAAATCACATGGACACAATTATCAGTAAATCAGACCAACCAATCCTTGATGCACATATACCAGTCATGATAAGCAAATCACACTATGCATAGGAAAACTTGGGGGAAAAGAGCTAATTTCTAGACATCTGAGTAGACTTAGGAAAATGGAAACGAGTTCCGTACGTCTGAGTGCTAATCAAATCTCCAGTCCCATGAAAGCAGAACCATGCTTTAGACGTCCGAGAACAAGTCAAATCTCCTGAGGATGGTAGACTGTGGAAATAGTTCACAAAACCAAGAAAACTAGCTTTACATAAATCCTTGACTAAAAAAAAAGTCAAAACATTTCAACCGGGGCATGAGCCAAAAACACTATTTTCAAAAATAATCGTAACACATGTGTCTAGAAATAAGCCCAGAATTTTAGAAAATTATCACATAATTAATTCAAATCATCATGCAAATCATGTCGAGTCATATGATATCAAAGAATAATGAAAAATAGTTTAATATGCATGCATCATAAGAAATAAAACAACGTCCACTCACAGATTATCTAAGCGGCTCAATCTAAACCTGATTTTTCTTCCATAGGCCCAGGAGTTTCCTAGCTTGTTAAAAACCATAACTGGGGGTCACTAATGTCCCAAATAACCTTACATTTAAATCCCCAAATTTCTGGATTAAATACAGATTAAAAATCTAAGCATAATGCTTCGGAGATCCAAAACTACCCCGAGGCGATGTCCAATAGACTCGAAACCTGTACCAAAATGTCCGTAATATTGATTATATCAAATATCGTGTTGATCGGGAACCAAGACGGTGAGGCACGTGCTCTCTCGTGCCGTCCACTCTCTCTACATGTGGGCCTCCTGCGTATGCATGAGGGTCATATTTAACCTCTTATGGGTTGACCCAATAACCAGAGTTAATCTTATCCTACCAGGATTTGACGGTTGTGGGTTACGCAGAAGGCGTCAGGAGGATTCGGATACCAATGGAGCTTTGAAGAAGGACACTTCTAGCTATGATTCTTCTAGTAGCAATTGTACGAATTGCATTAATCAACGAGTGGAACATAGTGGGTCCTGAGGGAGATGGTTGAGATTCCAGTATCTTTCTAGTCCAGTGAGACTTCTAAAGGTACGTACTACACCTGGAGCGATGAAAGGTACCATATCTATCTTTGGACGGGAAACACGAGTGTTGATGAATTACAGATCCACACACTTTTATTCCTAATAGATTTACTGTAACGACCCATCCCGAGAGTCGGGGTTAGTAAAGTGATTAGTAACGAATTAGTGAGTCTAATCGGTGTTTGGTTGGTTACTGTTGGCCCATTAGCGTAGAATGACGGTTTTGCCCTTAGAATGGGCAAAACGTTGACTTTTCGTTTGGACGGTCAATTGGGCATTGACCAATGACCATGACATATTTCGGGACGTCACGAGTCCGTAGACAGGTGGCACGTCCGATTTGGACAATCGGAGAAAAAGTTATGGTGTTCGGAAGGTTAAGGGCGTTACCGTAAATAAGGGAAAAATGTTGACTTTTTGCTGGACGCTTGGTTTTCACGCAAACCGAGGACTGCTAGATAGGTCTCGTCGTCCTGAATTCAACGACAGGCGGCATGTGCCATTTGGAGTTCGGGAATGAAAGTTACGGGCATAGGAACTTTAGGGGCAAAATGGTAATTTGTCATTTAGGGGCATTGTGATCTTTTTGAAGCATTGGGATCTGTGCCAGCAAGATCAGGACACTTGGCTGTTGATTGTAGATGGTACCATGGGATTGGTGACGCGTGGCTGGTTCTGGATGGTGGTGGAAATTGCCTGAAATCTCTCAAAGTGCCACACACGATTTAAACACGGCTGCACAGTCTGGGGGCTCGAGGGAAAAACAGAGAGTGCAGAGTGTGTGTTTGAGTGGAAGCAATCAGTTTGACCTGTTGTGAGAAATGAGGGAAACAAAGGGTTTTGAGAGGAGAATAGGGTGGTGCCCTATGTCCAGCTGCCGTGGACGGTGGCTCTAAGCCGTGAAAAAACAGAGGCAATGTGTGCTCGTGCAATCCCAATCCATTCAACCTTTAAACTGTCAGGACCCACCCCGGTTTCACCCCGAAACCCGAGGTAAATCCCGCTCCCGTCTGACTCCCCGACACAACACCCAAATAAACCTCACTCAACCCAGTCAGACGCAGGAGTAATTAAACGAAATATCTCAAAGTTATCGTTTACAGAGCATAGTACGAATACAAGGAAAATAAAAACCGATAAATTACACGCACACGGAAGACTTTAAACTACTCCGGGACCCCTCGCGTGACTTCTATGCCTCGGTCACTGCCTCGACGTCAAGACCCCGCGCTCGCTCCACAACCTGGAGGGCAATTTAAAACAGAAATGTGAGTGGACCATAATAAAAGAGAAGTTTTAAAATCATTTATCAGAAAACCGAGTTTAACCCTCCGTTTTGAAAACCACATGCATAACCCAGTTATTAAAACAGTTAGAAACCAAAGTACCATATACCACATCATAAGAAACAGAAACACTATAAAACATTTATAGAAATCACAGCATATATATCATAAAACTGTATCAGAATCCAGAAACAGCAATTCATTATTTTCCGATCAATCCTGCTGGATCTATCCGAGTCTTTAAACTCCCGAGTCTTTAAACTCAATCTAGGCCTTAATCATATCCGAGTCTTTAAACTCCCGAGTCTTTAAACTCAAGGCCTACGGGGGAAATCAATATATCCGAGTCTTTAAACTCCCGAGTCTTTAAACTCAATCCAGGTCTTTAAACCCAATCCGGCCGGTCCCCCGTCACATATATCCGGGTCTTTAAACCCAATATCCAGATCCAGAAAATCTAATCCCAAAATCATTTGAAAACCATTCACCAATCCACATCCAAACCCGAATCCGAAACCACTGGTCCGATGCCCTTCCGGCATCCAGAACCGTCATTCCGAACCCAAATCCGGAATCCACTTACCAACTTTAAAATCCAATTCAATTCATTACCAAATCATATTTCAAAATCCCTTTGTAAGCAATCAAACGAGTTATCCTTTAAAAATCCCAAAACCCTGGCATTTTACTCAGAAATCGACATTCTCGTAAAACGTGCAAAATACCGTATTTCTCGAAAAACGTGCAATAATGTAAAACCAACCAAACATATTCAATAAACATAGAATCATAATCAAAATCATAAAACAATTATAGAAAACAGTTATGCATGCTCGAGTTTAAGGAAAAAGGTTCACTCACAGTACTGAGCCCTACTCGCGTCCTGAAAGTAATGTACGTTCCTCGGCTTCCTCGGGAAATCCCGATACTGTTCACAATCACCAAATTACGTCATTAACACGTCTACGAAAGTTCACCTAAATTCCCTCAAAATTCCCCGAATCCTAAACGTAAGAACCCGGGACCCTAAACCTTCACCCTCGCGGAACTAAACTCAAACGACTTCCGATTGACCCGAAACCAACTCCATTGAACTCACCATAACTTCTAGACCAAAAACCATGTTGACCGTTTTCTCCATCGCCGCCGCACGCGCCCCCACGCGCCGCCCAAAGTGGCTGCGCGTGGCCCTCACGCGCCTGTTACAGTGCACCGTCTTCCTCAGACGAACCCGGTTCAGCACAGTGGTCTGCAACTCAGACCGGCGTCAGCGGTTCTCCTTCTACCGTTCACCAAAACGGCTCCTTTCTTCACCAACAGCATCGTCCAGTTCCAAGCTATCCATTCCCCAGCTCCTCAGACCTCGACACCGCCTCAATCCCGTCGACTGAAGCTCGAAACCAGACGGCCAACTCCCCCTGTTTCACGATCCAGCCATCCAGCTCACCTCCCTTCACGGTGGCTTCACCACACTCTTCCCTGGACCTCACTGAACCTAAACCAACCCTCCTAGACCTTCGACTCAGTCCCAAACTCGACGACTTTGGGTTCGAACATAACGGCAAAACAGAGCACCAGAGTGCCTGCCGTCGTCTGAGCTCCGCCGTGTACACCCCCGTCACGGCGACCATCCTAGTCGACGCCTAGGACCCTCCTGAACCTCGCCCTGACCTCCAATTCCCTCGACTCTCACCCTAGATCCACGACTTAGCTTCTAAACCCAAACGACAATACAGAGCAAAGACACGGGGGTGAGGATTTACCTGTCCTCCTGCCGCCGTCGTGAGCTCAGCCGTGAGGTAGTTGCTCCTCCTGCCTTCCTCCGTCCTCTGAGCCCGTCCCTTGACCTCGAGTGATCAATCACGGCTGCACCACCACCCAACTTCTCTGTTTCCTCTGGTTGTCCCCGTGAGCTCTCAACTCACACACACCACGATTCCTCACCTCCCAACCTTCTCACGAGCTCCCTATCACTCTCCCGTCCCTCACTCACTCACCAGAACTCAGCAACCACCACAATCAGCCTCGATCACTCCTCACTTTCCCTCACAATCTCCCTCTGTTTTCTGAACCATCACGAACACACAACACGGGTGCACCCCAATTATTTGGGCCGTGCACACACTCGAACTCACCAGAAGCCACTTCACCTGAAACACGTGTCACCAATCCTCCTCACTCTCTCACCAACTGGCTCCATCCCAGCCGTCCATTTCCTTCCTCTGTGCACAAATCCCAATGTGCAGAAAGACCAAATTACCCTTCCTTTTAACTCATTTTACGGTTTTGCCACTAACTTCCTAGACCCATATCTCTCGCCTCGTAAGTCCGATGAATACGTGCTGCCTGTCATCAAACTCAGGACGACAAGAACTATCTAACCATCCTAGGTCAACGTGCCAAAACCCAAGTCTACAACTATTCCCCCCTTTACAGTTAGGCTCTCAACCTTCCGAACATCACAACTTCCTCCTCGGATGTCGGAATCGGACGTGCCACCTGCCTATAGATTCGTGATGTCCTAAACTACGTCCTGGTAACTGGTCAACACCTAGTTGACCACCTGAACTAAAAGTCAACGTTTTTGCCCGAACTAGGGGTAAAATCGTCATTCTACACTAATGACCTTATCGGAACCACCTAACCGCCGCTTAACCTCACTAATCACACCTTAATTAGTCTACTAATCCCGGTTCTCGGGACGGGTTGTTACATAAACTGCCTCTTCTGCTCATGGTTCCAGAATATACAGGAAAGCAGAAGTCAGGACGGTGAAAGTAGAAGCTTCAGGTGGTGGTTACGACGATGGAGAAGGAAGGTAAACAGAGAAAACCGTGAGCTTTAAATTTAAATGCGAAAATGGAGTTTACGGTTTTAGATATTTTTGATTGATTCTAATGATGGGAACTGGGTTCTCAAGTTTCCAGATGATGATTAGACCTGGAAGAAAGGTTTGAGGTGGACATGGAAGGTAACAGAGCCCAGTTGCAGAAACAGAGCTCGAGTTGAAGAGAGAAAGGTACGGTTTAGGGTCGAATTGTCTCATTTTGATAGCAAGATCGATCACTCAAGGTAGGATGAAAGTACTGTGCTTAAAAAAGATGGGAAACAAGTGAAAAATGGAAGGAACCGTGACCGCCGGTTCGGTTGGACCGAACCGGTTCGACCGGTCTGAACCGGGCTTAACAGAGGTTGAAGATGAACAGTGCAAGGTGCGTGTGGGCGCGTGGCATGGATTTCGAGGAAGGTTCCAACATGACTTTTAAAGTATTCGATGTAACGAACATTTTGGCGCTGGTTTCGAGTCAATCGGATATCGTCTCGATATGTTTCGGGATGTTCGAAGGTTTTAAGGCTCGGTTAAAAGTAGTTAAAAATACGGGAAAATTAGGGGGCTTTAGTATGAGTATCGTGAAGTAGTTAGTGACCTTATATTGGGATTTGGACAGGTTCAGGAAAGCCGAGGATAGCGAAATAGCCAGGAACGGTGTAAGTGCGCGCGTATCGAGGCGACGACGGAATGGTCTGTGAGTGGACTTTGCTTTCTAACTCTTAATGCATGCATATATGTTTTTAATATGTTTTCCTACGTGATTCTATAATTTAATTTATGATTGTGATGGTTTTTGGTTTCTGCACGTTTTTCGAGGAAATTACGGAATTGCACGTTTTACGAGTTTTCGAACGTTCTTGGGATTTGATCATGGTTTTAATGATTTGATCTCTGGATTTGAAATATGATTTGATTTCAAAGAAAGTAAAAGGATTTTGGAAAGTGTTTTCGGGTTTTGGAATCGGAATTCCGGGTGACGATTCGGGATTCGATTCAAGACTTGAAATGGAATTTTAGGTTTGGGTTCGGAATGGTTATTCCGGATGCTAGCTTACGGAATGATGGTTGCGGACTCGGACCTGGAAAGGAAATGGTTATGATTCTGGGTTTGGATTCGGAATGACGGTTCTGGATGCCGAAAGGGCATCAGACCAGTGGTTTCAGATTCAGATTTGGATATGGAAATGGAACGTGGTTTTCAAACAGATTTGGATTGGATTTGCTGGATCTGGTTATTGGGTTTAAAGACCCGGATATTGTGTTTGACGGGGGACGGGCCCAGATTGGGTTTAAAGACCCGGATTGAGTTTAAAGATTCGGAGTTTAAAGACTCGGATATATTGACATTTCCCCCGTAGGCCTGTTGAGTTTAAAGACTCGGAGTTTAAAGACTCGGATTATTGAGGCCTGGTTATTGAGTTTAAAGACTCGGGAGTTTAAAGACTCGGATAGATCCAGCAAGTTCGATGGATGAGAACATGGTTTCAAATCTGTTTTGGATTTCACTGAGATGTGAATGATGATGGTTTATAAAAATGGTTTTCTGATGGTTTTGGGCTGAGGCCTGGGATTTAGAAAAAGGAAAACGTGTTTGATTTTCGTACATGGTTTTATGACATGAAATTGATATGCATGCATTGGATTTTAAAATGGAGGGTATAACGTATGTGTTTTCTGATAACTGTTTTGAACTTAAACTTTATTTTTGTCCACTCACAGTCTTTTCGTGTTTTCGAAACCCTCCAGGTTGTTGCGGCGCGGGCTGTTGGTCAAGAGAGTCGGAGACATCACACGTACGATCCACAGTAGACATTGCGCACTCTGGGAAATTCGGAAGATTTTGGACTGTCGGATCGAGAATCCCTTGTCTGACTTACGTGTCACATGAAAGTTGGACGTCAGTTTGGCCTTCGTGTCATACGTAAGTCAGACGGGAGCAGGGTTTAGTCCCTAATCCGGGGGATTAGGGGTGGGCCCTGACATTTACACTTTTGTTGACCGGGAGTTGGTCCCACTAGGTTGAGGCACGAGTATTAGTACCCTGATTGGTTCAGTGCTCAGTGCTAGTTCGGTAATTTGGGATCGTTTGCCTTGGATAGAAGGTTTGATCTTAAGAAAGATTGGATTCCCTGGAAAATTATGACTTGGACGTGATTCTAGGGATGGATTGGTGGACAACGATCATGCTTCTATCAAGTCTTTTGAGGAACCTTTGCCTTTTGTAGTCCTGACTTTCTATGGTTTGTCTTTTGTGGGGCCAGAGGATACTTCCTTCGGGAGTGATTACGACTTGGTAGCCGTAAAGTTATTATGGAATGGCTGTCATGGATACTTGACACATTTTATGATGTCTCCGGATAGCTCAATGAGCTCGGGGAAGATATCGATTGTGCAGGCATTTCTGGATGCGTTTTCGAAGGATTTACGGGGTTCCCACCTCAAAATGAGGTTCCAGGTACTCAACCTATTTTACAGCCACTGTATCAGATGGCACCGACTGAGTTGAGAGTATTGAGGGTTATGTAGCAAGATTTAGTGAATTTGGAGTGTATTCGAATAGTATGTCATCTTAGGGAGCTCAGTGCTATTTGTACGAAAAATGGATGGTACCCTGAGACTTTAGATTGACTATCGGCAGCTGAACGAGGCAATAGTGCGAAACAAGTAATCCTTATCGTGGAAGTTCTTAGTGAACTTTCTTCATTTGTTTGTCACTTCCGAGTTTCATGGATGTATAAGCTCGTCTGAGGAAAACTACGATCGTGGGAGATAGAATAGATCACTACCTTAGCTATCAATAGATATTATTAATTAGTGAATGAGACTTCTCCTTTTCGACTTCTTTGGAAAGAACTTCTGGGTATTCCTTCAACATGGTTGCAACTTCTCTCAAATCCGAAGGTCATTTAAGGGCTTAACAGCTAGGTTGTGGGTCAAATTTGAATGAGTTGAGGACTAGAGGGTGCTTGGTGTTACATGATGTTTATGTGTGCAGTATGGAGTTCTATTCACATCTGCATCGGATGAACATGTACATTATCAGTTGAGGATCAAGGAATTGGATATTCCTATAACTGCTTTTAGACTCGGTATGGGCAGTATGAGTTTTGGATCGTGCCATTTGGGTTGACTAACGCCCCAGGGACATTGGTGTGCTTGATGCACCGAGTCTTCTGAAAGTGCCTAGAACGTTTTGGAAATTGGGTTATTGATAATATCTTGACGTGTTCAAGGAGTGCAAAGGCACATGTGGAATATCGAAGCCTAGTAATGAATACCCTCAGGGGAAGTAGTGATATACCAAGTTGAGTGAGTATCAATTTTGGTGGACCCATGTTGGTATTACGGGTCATATTTTTTCTGCTGAGAGGACTAGTGTGGATCCTCGAAGGACCGAGATGGTTTTGGATTGGCATAAAAATATCACGGTGACCGAGACTAGGAGTTTTCTCGGACAAGCTAAGTGTTACAGACTTTTGGTGGAGGATTTCTCCGTGATTGCAGTCTGCTGATGCGGTTGACTTGGAAGAGAGTCAAATTAGTTTGGTTTGAGCACTTATGTTGCACATGAAGGTTATGGATTATGCATCTAGTCAGTTGAGATATCTTGAGATGAACTACCCTACTCATTATTGGGAGCTTGCCACAATGGTGCATGCATATAAGAGTTGGATTCACTATTTCTTGGGGAGACGTGCAGGAACCTTGTAGATCACCCAAGCCTCATGTATCGATTTACTCCGAGGGATTTGAACTCAAGGCAGAGGATTTGGCTAGAGTTGGTTAAATATTATGACGGTACTACTGAGTATTATTTGGAAGGGTGAATGTAGTAACCAATGCCTTAGGCAGGAGAGTTGCATGCTCGTTATTTCTTAGTCACATCGTTCGTCCATCTCCACCTTTGATGTTGGAACCCCTGTAGAAGGGGATTTGTGCTGGTGGTTGATGACCATGCAGTCTTATTGGCCAGTGTTCACGTGAGAACCATGTCGCTTGATCAGATGACTACAACACAGCTTTAGGATCCAACCCTTTGCATTACCAAGATGGGATTGAATCTGGTGACTGACAAGACTTTTCACTCTGAGATGGCACATCTTGGTAGACGTAGGTCGGTTGAATTTGCAGGTTAATCGAGAGCTTGGATTGGCTAGAGCATTGGTTGATTTGTCTCTGGAGTTCTCGATGAGCATGTGTTGGACATATCTCAAGTGTTGGTTGAGTGACTTGGATAGAGACAGTGAAGCTGATCGGTTATTGGCTGGTCACGACAGTTTATCATGGGTACGGGTGACGGTTGGGACTTCCTAGTGGAAGAGGACTTGTGATTGCTCAGTGGGAGCAGAGACATTAGACTTGGTTCTAAGTGCACCTGTGTGGGTGGCAGGTAAGGTCGATGAGTGTCGACAACTCGAATGAGGTTTGGGAGTTGAGTTTTGGCGTTCTAGTGGTAATTTGATCACACACTTGTCGGGTATTGTCACGGAGGATGAGTCGGGATCGACATTGACTGTTGGATTACAGTTGATGTCGGGTGACATTTGTTCTTGTGTGTACTGCGGATGGTTTCTTAACGTGGACGTGCACGTGGGAGACTCGAGTCGGAGGCAATATTGGATTTCAGCAGCTTTTGATGAGGAGTCGGTGTGAATCGAGGAGACGAAATTTCTATAGGGAATTTGGAGGATGAAATTTTTATAGTAAATTTCGTGGATGAAATTTTATAAGGTGGGTAGATTTTAACGACCTGACCCAAAAATTTTGTGGTTATCGAGAATTTATCGGGGACTTTCGAGATTAGTCGAGGTGAAATGAGGATTTTTCCCCTAAGTGGGGAAAATGTTGACTTTTGACCTGGAGGTTATTTGCACATTCACTTACGTTCATTGTATAGATCGCTGGATTGCGATTACATAAATAGGTGGCATGTCAAATTTGGACGTCGCGAGATGATTTTACGGGTCAAGAATAGTTTATTCGGATTTTTGTTACATGCGTTTCAAGGAATTGTCTCTTGTTATTTAAAAAGGTGGGCCTAAAATATCTAGTAAGGGCCAAAGGATGAGTGACAAGTGTCACTCACCCCATTGGCATGCATCCCTACATATGCATCTACATCTCTATCTTTGATTTGAAACCCACACACGTGAAAACACACCACCCTCACCATTTCATCATTTCCTCCTCATTTCCTTTTACTGTGAGGGTGAGAATGAGGCTGAAGGACTGAGAGAGGCAATGGTGGGACGTGAAGCCATGGAGGATGGCTGGAATACCTAGGAACCCAGAAAAATGTATGAATCTGTGAGCTCGAAAATGGTATTTGTCGGTTTTAGACGATTGAACCCTGATTTGAGCCTTAGTTCATGTTTCTTGAGTCTGTACAAGTAACCAAGACCATGAAACAGGAAGAATAGATACTGGAATCTTCTTGGGGGCGAGTTTGAAGGTCACTCGTGGAGTTCGAGCTTGATTGGAGGATTTTCAGGTGAGTTTTCTCCCTTTTTAAGTCATAGATCGATTTCTGGGTGAATGATGACTAGATTAACGAAAGAATAGTGGATTTCGGTTGAACAATGACAAAGATAGGACTTGGTTGGCATACGGGTCGAATGACCGATTATAGGGCCGCAGGTTGACTTGGTTGGAGGAAGATAACAATGACGTGGCAGGTGATGTCATCATGTCAGACCACATGGTAATGGCTAGTTGGTGCCATGTGGCATCTTGTCAGCAGTCTATCACTGCTAACATGACAGGGGGAGACATCAGTAGGTGACATCATGATGACGTCTGCAAGTGACACGTGGCACGTGTCAGGTGGTGACACGTGGTAGTTTTCAGGTTGTCAAATGTCAGATGTTAGGTTGACGCCAACTAGGGCTGATGTCAAGGTGATGCCAACTAGAGAAGACGTCAGTGTTGACCACGTGTGGGGAAACGTTGACTAGTGTGTGTGGGAGCATGGGCTCAAATTTTTAGGTGAAACCAGTCTTATTTGAAAGGTTTCAACATCCTGAATCCAATGGTGGTGGTTTTAGGTTGATCAGAGGTCATTTGGTTGGTATTTTGGAGGTTTTTCTCCTTATGAAGTGTGTTCGGGACATATTTCCAATTACGTGGTTTTTGGGGGTTTCTTATATGGACTTATTGATAGGTCTTCAATTAAACATTATTTTATACCCTTTATACTCAAATTTTAATATTAAAATACTAAATAATTGGAGAAAATAATATATTTTGTGGAATTTTTGTAGAAATAAATAAAGCTTGGAATTTGGAGTGTTTTGGCGAAAGAATCGTCCCGATCGGAGTTCGAACGAAGAAATTATGTACGAAATTCGGTAAAATTATATAAATCCATTTTTTAAATTGAAAATTCTTGCAGCCCAATTGGCCCATTCCATGCAGCCCAGCCCGCCAAAAGCCCAGAAATCCAACCCAATCTCTTCACGTGAGGCCCAGACCAATTTCCTCGCTCAGCACTGAAGCCCTTCGGCGCACATGTACTAAAGTCTCTGATGTCTATTCAGTGCCTGACACGCTACAAATCACGTCCGTGTCAGAGCATGCCCGCCGACTCCCATTTCTCCAGCTCAGCTGTCTACTGTCGAACCATGCCCTGCTCTCAGTACTGGTGCCTACTGACTTCCAACTGCTCCATTCATCGCTTGACACGCTACCTGCTCTCTTCTTTTCAGCAGCCTTTCACTGAAGGCCCATACCTCTTTTCAGCTGAGCCCTGCCGAGTCAACTGCTCTTCTACCCCAGCATGTCTTTCTCTGATTTTCTGTAAAATCGACCATAAAATCAGCCAAAAACCCATCATTAGTCATCATTTTATTTGCAATTATTTTTATATTTATTGTTTGTATTTAATTACTTGAATTTTGGCACTCCTTCTACAAATAGGGAGGCCATTTCATTGTTGAGGGGTCCCCATTTTTCCCATTTCTTCTCTTTTCTTAGTTCATTTAGTTTAGTTTTTTTTCTCTTTCTTTTGAGAGACATTTTTGGGGACCATTTTTCTTCTTAATTAGTTTTCCTTCAAACCTTGTCTTTTAATTTATTTTTTTAGATTCATTTATTAAGTTTCATTTCGTTTTAATTTTAGTTCTTAGATTTTATTTGTAAACTTCTCTTTTTAACTTCTTTGACTTCTCTTTTAAATATAAATTTATGTATTCCTTAAGAAAATCTTTAGCCGAGTATTTCCGAAATAATTCTAGAATTTAAGTCCAAATACTTATGTTTTATCCTCCATCTTCATAAGGTTCTTTCAGCTGTTCAGAGAATTTTATGAATAAAATTCCATTATTTCCATCCACTTTCAGAATCACAAGCTGTTCTTGGGTTCCGAAAGTGTAACTTTATTCACTTTACTTAAATTCTTATTATTATTTCAGTTTACTTATAATTCAATACATGTGATGACATTTTCTTTCTAAAATTTTGTAAGTATGAATGCAATCTCCATGTGTTTTACTTTCTGAATTTCTTTTACTTCATATTTCTTATTGCTTAAACTTCAATTTGATGTTATATGTTTTATCCGCTGTTCAGTGCATTTACACTAGAATTGATGAGATTAAATGTTGATCGCTGTCGGCGCATTTAATTATAAACTTAAGGTGAATCATATTGTAAATGTTTGAAACATATTGATGTTTGACGCACATTAATGGTTGATGCATTTATAATATTGAAAGATATATGCAAGTATTTAAGATGATTAAGGTAGGATTTCGTAATTGGTTTGTTATGAGCAAAATGTTAGAGTGTTGGTAAAATTTGTATTTGAAGGAAATCTATTTTTAGGAGTAGTTTAAATAATGTGATTGTTAATTTGAAATTACTTAGGTAAAAGTGTCGGTTTTGTCTATGAAACTACTCTATTGTTTGTAAATTCTAATTAGCATGAGCATTTGCATTTTAATTTTACTTTGGTTAAAAATGTAGTTTAGATTACACTTTGTTCAACCTTTTCAAACCCCCCTTTTCATTTTTTTATTCTTTTATTCTTTTATTCATTAATCCATTTAATCCTTTATTATTTATTCTTTATTCTTTATACTTTAATTTTTTAATTATTTTCTTATTTTATTCTTTAATTCTTTAATTCATTTATTCTTTCATTCATTAATTCATTAATTATTCTTTTATTCATTATTCTTTCTCGCTAACACATTATTAATGTTCCCTAATTTCCCCGGTTAAGAACGATCCATATTTACCAATATTACAACTACAAAAAAAGATTTAAATTGCATAATACTTAAATTGCGTACATAATTTAATGCGTAGTTTGAGCGTTACCACTTATATAGATTAGTAATGACCCCTGAGTGTGATTGTGATAGACCCGGAAGTCCCGAAGGCTTCGGATTGACTTACGGCTCGTATGTTGAGCGAGCGGCAGTACTGTGAGTGGACAGTTTCTTTTATAGCTATGATGCATGCATTAAATATATGTTTATACTAGTTTTATGGCAATGTTTGGCCTGATTTATGATTATGATATTGATTGCTGGATAAATGATCGGTTTGAGTATATTTATGACAATGATATCTGGATATTGATTTTATTATGGTTTTTGGAATACCAGGATTTAGGCTGGTGCTCAAAAGTTAAATGTTTTGGGCTGATGCCTGTGTGATAACCTATTTTGGGCTGGTACACGTACGAAAAACTGTTTGGGCTAGTGCCGGGGTTATAATGTATTTGTTTTGGATACTGTTTTCTGGATTGGTCAACCTAAGGCGATTGGACTGCTATATACAGAGTTGGACTCGACACGTGCTGGTGGGGTTGGACGTTGTAGGACCCGTACTCGACTACCGATATTGTAGATGGGATTCTAGGTAGACTAGCAGCTTGTTGGACAAGCGAGACGAGGTTTGACATGTGGCTAGTTGGACTAGCGAGATCCGGTTTGCCTTCAAATAATCTTGATATGTGCAAATTTTTTCGAAATAGCTAAGAGCTAGTGATTTCAGTAAAATGTGGGTTAGAGCGCCTTTGTATATTTATGTGATTTTGGGTTGGACCCATGGCTTATATATATTGCATTGATTTTCAAATAAGAGTTTATTTGACTATGCATGCATGTTTTATAAAACGGGGGGTTAAAGGATGTTTTTAGAAAATGGTTTTCCAAGGCTTTGTTTTTTTCCACTCACACTTTTTATTGGTTTTGGCACCCTATATGTTGATCGTGGATATGGGCTATGTGAAAGTTGAGGTATCACGTGGAATTGCGTACTCTGGAAACCCTCAGTGGGTCATGGTAGTTTCCTTTGTTTGACACGTGGTAAGTACGTTTACGTTAATTTCGAGGGTAATTTTAATACAACCCGTATCGAAAATGTAAATCGGGATTCTGGAATTTACCAGACAACCCTTATTAAAATCTTTGGATTTCTATTTGGGCTGGTATTGGACTAATGAGTTGGATTGGGCCTCGTGAAAGCTGGTTTCGGGGGCCCAAACCCATAAACACAAAACTGCTTATCATGGAGGCCCTAGTGGCTCTTAATTGAACCCAGGCCCAAAACCTTAAGCCTTGGGCTCCCTAGCGACTTTGCGGCTGGTTGAGCCTAAGCCTCATAGGCCCAAGATGCCACAAAACCCAAATCCATTGGCACTAACCCGTTAAGCCCAAGTCCTAGCGGTTGCCCATTCCCCTTTGTCTCTCGTCCTTCTTAGAAATTCCTAGAGAGTTCAAACTCTCTTTCACGAATTCCAGAGCACCACGCACCTAAACACACCCCTGCCAATGACCTTCCTTGAGCTCGCAATTCAGTCGCCTGGACCCTACGACCACTGTGGCGGGCTCATGGTCCCTGTGATTCCCACTCTCACGACGATGCATGTGCGACCCGAAGGAGGCCCAATTGCTGCCCGAATAGAAACTTGTGTGACAGGACCCATCCCGAATCCCCTAGATTATCGTGGGACGTGCCTGCTCCCGTCTGATACCGCGTATCAGAGCAGGGATAAACTCGTCACCCGCTCGGGGTCCATCATAGTACACTAGGATCGGTGGTGGTATGTGATGTCTCGATCTCTGCTACAGCCCGCATCCCCTATCAACTTGATGGGTATTAAAAACATTGAAAGCTGCGAGTGGACAAAATAAATAAGTTTATAAAATCATTTATACCAAAAATCACATTTATACCCTTCACGTAAAAGCATGCATGCATTCGAAAACCATTTCTCGAATGATTTCTCATTTATTTAAATTATTAGGGCCTTAGCCCAAAACCGTCAACCAAAGTATATGGGAACTCGGCCCAAAACCAATCATGTGGGACTCAGCCCAAAACTAAATCCGTAGGGACTCCGCCCAAATCAAGTCACGTGGGTCTCAGCCCAAATCCAGTACAAGTAGGTCTCAGCCCAAAATGGATCTTCGTAAAACCTCATACATATATATATATATATAACCCATATATATATTTATATATACAACCCATCCTCGGCATCTCATATGCCCAATCAAGAACCCGTCACGATATATCTACAGTATGCATACTACTCGGGTCTCATCTCCGAGTCTACTCCCACGATCTATGACGTCTGGGAGGGACTTTTACTGGACCCTGTCCGAGACTATCCCATATCTCTCACTCCTGGGATGTGCTCCCTCTTGGAGTCACTCATCCCAGGTAGTGGATCGTGACACTGCAGGATCATCGACGTTTGGAGGAGACTATTCATACGGGAGGGTATATACATATTCAAATAATTCCTTTTAAATCACAATTCAACTGGTTCTTGCACCTGAACATCTGAACAGGATTCCTCGAATCCGATTTAAATTCAAATCTCACAGGCCTTAGCCTAAATCCACATTTCAATAGGGTCTCAAACCAGAAATCTCATTTCATAAATCACAACTGGGACTCAAGTCCGATACCATAAATCAACGGGGCCTTAAGCCCGATATCACAATTCAACAGGGCGTCAAGCCCGATTTCACATTAAATCAAATGGACTCCAAGTCCGATGGTTTCCAATCAAATGGGTCTCATGCCCGGTTCCTCATTTCCAAATCTAAAACCATTTCATCAAACCATCATTGAAATACCAGCACGTATAAGCACAGTCTAAAATCATAAGTCTCGAAATACGTACAAATACATGGATATTAAATACCATAACCAAATGCACTAATGGAATTTCCAATCATGTTCGTAAACTCATATAAAACATTTATGCGTGCATCGAATTCATAAAACAAAGTCCACTCATAGACCGTCCAAGTTGCGCCTCGATACGCTCGCCATAAGCCCTTCCCAGGCCAATCACCATCTCCGGGGTTCCCAAACCTGTCCAAATCATACTAGAGGGTTACTAACAACTTATATAACCTCTCATTAAAGCCTCCTAATTTTTTCGGATTTTTAACATATTTGAAACTCGATCCTAAACCTTCGGACATCCCAGACTATATCGAAACGATGTCCGATCGACTCGAAACTTGTCCCAAAATGTTCGTTACATCGAATAGATGATTTCACATGTTGAAATCATCCCCAAAAACACTCCCACGAGCCCCCACGCTCCGCCCCGCGTGGAGCTCACACGCCTAGGGACTTCATCTTCAACATCTAACAGACTGGCCGGTTCAGACCAGTCTCTGCAACTATGATCCACTCGAACTGGCGAAACCGGTTCACCCCCATAACTCCCTCATTTTCATCCTTTTTCATCCATTCCAATTCCTACACCTTCGTCCTTTCATTTCCTATCATTCTACATGATCAAAACCAGAAAACCAAGTTTAGAAGTTACCTTCGCGATCGATGAACAACCGGCCAAATCCCTCTGTACAGTCCACTCGATCCCAGCCATCGCCAACCATGGATTCGATCCCAACCAGCTCATACGACCTCCAGAAACACATCCCCATCATTAGAATCGATCAACAACCCTTAAAAACCCATATTCAATTTTCAAACCAAAACCTTACCATTTTCGGGTTTCCTGACCACTATCCCCGACGGTCGACACCGTTAGCACCACCTTCATCATCTCAGTCCCCCCTCCAACATTCCTTCACAGCCCAAAAGTAATAGATAAGGATTGAGGAAGATGGGTTTGGGTTTTTGGGATAGGTTGTACGTGGGTTCGGGTTTGGTTAAAAGAATGGAACAAATGAGGATGATATGCATGAATGTGAGGTGATAGGCAATGGAGGAGTGACACTTGTCACTCATCCATTGGGTTTGGGAAAATATCTGGGCCTACTTGAGACAAAGGTTAATTCGTCTCGTAATTCGTGCAATAGTACTTCGGACCTTCCGTGACCATATCTTTCCCGTTGAACTTCCGATTTCGACGTGCCGCCTGGCTACGGACTCGTGTCGACTCGATCTACGTAATGGTCCTCGGCCATCGTGCATCGGACCTCGCGGGTCAAAAGTTAACGTTTTACCATCGTTCAGGGGCAAAATCACAATTTTGCCCTTAACGTCTGATAATCCTCAGCTAATCCCCGATTACCTCAATTTGATCTTAATTAATCCCAAAACATTGGGACGGGTCATTACAAACTTCCGTCCTTAAAAGATTTTGTCCTCGAAATTCAAACTGACCCAAATTCCACGACTAAACTGTGGAAATTCAATTCTGCCTCCAACTTGGGGCACTCTCATGTAAACTTACACGTCCACCACAAATCACTGTACTCATTAGTACTCCTGTCACCGGAGCTTCCAAAGCTTCAACTCATTCTCGAGAAACTACAAGTCGGCTCGTAAGGCTCACCCGGGACGCCGACACTCATTGATCTCGCATGTCACTCACTCCGACAGGTCAAATATACTATGTTGACATCCTAGTCAGCTTTTCAGCCTTATGGTTCTTCATATCTGACAATCGAAGTCAGCTTTGCAGTTTGACGACCTTTCTTATACGATAATTGGACTGACATCCTGCATCAGCGTCTGATCAGATAATCATCCTCTAGATCCTACCGTCACCATGGCACGGATCACATCTCACATGCCATACTCAAACCTATGGCATATTATCTACCTCCGTACACAAATCAACTAACGACTTCGTTTCCCATACTCATGCTGACTCTCCCTAGAGTCCCATCAATCCCTACCAATCTGAACGCATCAGATACCGATTAAATCGATTACCATAACAAGCCAGATTGACTTCGTACGGAAGCCAATCCCTTCAACAATTATTGTGACCAGCCAGCAACTCCCAGCTCCACTGCTCTCTCGTTACGCTACTCTGATCTCGACTCGCTCTCGAGTCCCCACATTGTAACTCATGTCACTCAGTGACTTCTGCCAAAATCCCGACTCGTCCCGAGTCTCAAACCGTCACATCATGTATCCTGTCGAAACACATTCGACATCGTACCCATCCTGGGTGTATCTGGACCCCATAGAATACTTGCTAGCATAGGTAATCACATATATAATCTCGAGGGTTCCTCTAGCCTACATGGCCCTGAGCTCTCGGCTCACATGATCACTGAACCCTCTCAATCCACTCTGCTCGAGCACACAGTATTCGACGTCCAGTCAACTCATCACTATGTCGGAACACATCCGATCATAATCCTCATCAGACTGTCACCATCAGATCCAATCTGATCACTATCACATATCCATCAGATCGGACTCTACCATATCGATTCGCCGAGTCAAGCCCATTGTCCAACGTGCACTACTCACAAGTGCATCCACATCACAATCATCAAGGTATACTCTGCCTGCTCAAGTACTGCACTTTGGCAACGTCCAACCACTACAGTCTGCGCTCCAAACATGGCTTGGACCTCAACCGTCCGTCACTAGGCAAACATCAATCCGCCACAATCTCTACTCTGATATCCCAGACAGATCATACATTCCCATATCCAACTTCTGTCTTGTCTTCTCACTAGCTACGCTAAGAAATTCTTCAACTATCTTACAAGATGATTCTCCTATGCTCCTAGCTCAGCATAGTCAGCAGTACGATTCTCCCCAATGACGACCAGACCTTGGTCTACTCCACTCACCGTCGCCACAATCATCTCAATCACTTCGATCCTCTCGATCATCACCACACAGCTCGATCCAAACTCGCCTCGAGCCACTTGATCTTCAACCCTCCTAGGATCCACTATCTACTTTCTCAGTCAACGTAACACGACCAATACTACTAACATGGGTTTACTACCTCGGACACTCGCTTGTCACATCCAGTGACGTAAAACACCAACTGCTCTCCTAGTCATTCAAATTTGACTCACAGTCTAGGTGTTCAGTTCTTACACCTTCTTTGAACCATTCTACTGTCGTATCCTTCCTCATTGGCCCTCGTAAGGAAAGTCTATGATGATGACATCAAAGTTCATCCTATGTCATCTTGCGGCACCCAACATTATCTGCTAAAGAGCAAAAAACGAGAAGTCTCCTTTATCGACTTCAGAATCCAGAGAAGTTGCAACTATGTTGGAAGCATACTTAACTTTTTCAATTACTGAGCTTACGCTCTACACGAGCATCCTTGTAACTCAAGTCTCATATCACGTCGAAGGCCAACCTAAAGCTCTAACCAAGCTAGTGGAAAAAGGGAAGTCCTCCTCCAACTAGGAGCATTCTCTGATAATTACTGTAATGCTTAATCCTTTTCTTCCATCACCATTCACATCGGCACACTGGTTCGCACGTCCCAACTTTATGGAATCAATTTCCAGCACCAAACACTCGTGCCCTCCGTCCACAATGAACTAGGGTACCTTTCACAAATCCAGGTATACCCCATGCCTCGCATCGAGACACTCGGGATCCTCTCTGTCTAGCTCAGTGCCCACCGAACTCATCTATTTGCCACTTGGGGCACATCTACTAACTCAGTCACAACCCAAGTTTTCTTGGAATTACATCCCTTAGACACATGGTGTCAATCGGAATCATCCGATCACAGTTGGATTCTATCCAACATGTCTCTGACATCTCCAACTCATCTTAGTCACCTGCATTGAGGTAGTGCGGCACACTCGCCAACACCCAAAACTCAACATCTCCTTATGTGATCGCACTCAGTCGTAACTGAGTAAAATCCAGAATCTATGCTCGTACTGTGCGTCACTCACGCACCTTCTTATCCTTGTCTCGACTGATGAATCTCCATCGTCACAGTCATCACGGTAACTCGAGCCTATCTAACTCGATAAGACTCGACTACGTCTATCGGTGGCAACGTCTGCCACAACCGCGTGCAGACCAACCCCAGAAACTAGGGTTGGGCACATGGAACCAAAATACCGAAATCATACCGTTTCAGATCAAATCATACCGAAAAAAAACTGAATAGTAAAACCCTTGTATGATTGGTACGGTACCGAAACCGTACCGATATAATTCGGTACGGTTTCGGTATCGATATTTTAAAAGATCGTCCCGTACCGATACCGTACCGAATTAGAATTTTTTTTAATAATTAAATTTATTTCTTATTGGTTTATTAGGCATTCTTCCAGAGTTGATATGACCATACATGTCTTAATTTAGCTTCTAAGAGTTGATATCTTGAACTTAGTGCAACTTTTTCAATACATATTTGAAAACTTAAGTCCTTCATAAATGTAGTTTTGCTTTTTCTTTAGTCTTTTCCTTGCTTTATAATCACAAACAAAATTTTGGCTCAAAACCGAAACCATACCGAACTTAATTGGTACGGTACGATCTAGTTTCACTTTCAAAATATTGAATACCGAACCGTACCGTACTGATTATAATTAAATGGTATGGTTCTGGTATCGATCAATTTTGTACCATACCGGACCGTGCCCACCCCTACCAGAAACACTCTGCAATCGAAACACCGTACTCATGCGATCCACTCACCGCGGGTAACAACCGTTCAACCACGGCCTGTCACACTCACGCCATGCCATACCAAACCACACAACATTTACACCGTGGCATCCTCTGCCCGTCGACATCCCTCTAGGATTCGACACACTGAAATATGGCATCTCACGTCAGATGGGATCAAACATTCGTATTCCAACTAGTCTCAACTAGGGTCATCGTGCGCCTGACTGCACCTAGCAGCATAATCTCCGATCCTCGCAACTTTTTCCTCGACGACCCTAACATCCGACCTCCACTGATTTCACTTTGCCCTAATCCATATCGGCCAATGACTTTACCGTTGAACGATCATAATTCAGTAACATAATCATATTGGGACAACCGGTTCAATAAGTCCCATCCACTATTAACACTACGGCTCTAAGCCGTTGGATTCCCATGCACATCGATCCAACTCGGGATCAAATCTCACTACCACACGACATCCCATGCCAATCGAACCACAAACCATTGCACCACGTGCCAACATAACCTACCCAGGGTTCGATTCCACTGAATCCTCATACTCTTAACTTAACTATCAGGTTGATGATGGGCTTTTATCACTACAGAGACATCACATCCAGCACATGCGCGTCACTTTGAGAGCAGAACATGCTCTTCTACCAAACTGACATCAGGGTACCCCATGGTAACCCTACTCTGATACCAAGCTAATAGGACCCGTCCCGAATCCCCTGGATTATTGTGGGACATGCCTGCTCCCGTCCGACACCGCGTGTCAGACCAAGGATAAACTCGTCACCCGCTCAGGGTTCATCAGAGTACACCAGGATCGGTGGTGGCATGTGATGTCTCGATCTCTCCTACAGCCCGCATCCTCTATAAACCTGAAGGTTATTAAAAACATTGAAAGCAGTGAGTGGACAAAATAAATAAGTTTATAAAATCATTTATACCGAAAATCACATTTATACTATTCACGTAAAAGCAAGCATGCATTCGAAAACCATTTCTCAAATCATTTCTTATTTATTTAAATCATTAGAGCCTTAGCCCAAAACCGTCAACCAAAGTATATGGGAATTCAGCCCAAAACCAATCATGTGGGACTCAGCCCAAAACCAAATCCGAAGGGACTCTGCCGAAATCAAGTCACGTGGGTCACAGCTCAAATCCAGTACACGTGGGTCTCATCCCAAAACCGATCTCCGTAAAACCTCATACATACATACATATATATATATATATATAACCCATCCTCGGCATCTCATATGCCCAATCAAGAACCCGTCACTATATATCTACAGTATGCATACTACTCGGGTGTCATCTCCAAGTCCATTCCCAGGATCTACGACATCTGGGAGGGACTGTCACCGAACCCTATCCGAGACTATCTCATATCTCTCACTCCTAGGATGTGCTCCCTCTTGGAGTCACTCATCCCAGGTAGTGGATCGTGACACTCCAGGATCATCGACATTTGGAGGAGACTATTCATATGGGAGGGTATATACATATTCAAATAATTTCTTTCAAATCACAATTCAACTGGGTCTCGCACCCGAACATCTCAACAGGATTCCTCGAATCCAATTCAAATTCAAATCTCACAGGCCTTAGCCTAAATCCACATTTCAATAGTGTCTCAAATCCGAATTCTCATTTCATAAACCACAACTGGGACTCAAGCACGATACCATAAATCAACGGGGCCTCAAGCCCGATTTCACTTTAAATCAAATGGACTCCAAGTCCGATGGTTTCCAATCAAATGGGTCTCACGTCCGGTTCCTCATTTCCAAATCTTAAGCCATTTCATCAAACCATCATTGAAATACCAGCACGTATAAGCATAGCCTAAAATCATAATTCTCGAAATACGTGCAAATACGTGGATATTAAATACCATAACCAAATGCACTCATGGAATTTCCAATCATGTTCATAAACTCATATAAAACATTTATGAATGCATCGACTTCATAAAACAAAGTACACTCACAGACCGTTCAAGCTGCGCCTCGATACGCGCGCCATAAGCCCTTCCCGGGCTAATTACTATCTCCGGGGTTCCCAAACCTGTCCAAATCATACTGGAGGGTTACTAACAACTTCTATAACCTCTCATTAAAGCCCCCTACTTTTCCAGGATTTTTAACATATTTTAAACTCGATCCAAAACCTTCGCACATCCCAAACTATATCGAAATGATGTCCGATCGACTCGAAACTTGTCCCAAAATGTTCGTTACATTGAATAGATGATTTCACATGTCGAAATCTTCCCTGAAAACACCCCCACATGCTTCCAAAAGGTGTTGCGCGTGGAGCTCACAATCCGCCCAAAATCGCTGCGCGTGGAGCTCACGCGCCCCAGAGACTTCATCTTCAACCTCTCACAGACCGGCTGGTTTAGACCAGTCTTTGCAACTATGGTCCACCCAAACCGGCGGAACCGGTTCACCCCCATAACTCCCTCATTTTTCATCCTTTCTCATCCATTCCATTTCCTACACCTTCATCCTTTCATTTCCTTTCATTCTACATGATCAAAACTAGAAAACCAAGTTTAGAAGTTAACTTCTCGATTGATGAACAACCAGCCAACTCCCTCCGTCCAGTCCACTCAATCCCAGCCATCCCCAACCATGGATTTGATCCCAACCAGCTCATACGAGCTCCAGAAACACATTCCCATCATTAGAATCGATCAACAACCCCTAAAAACCCATATTCAATTTTCAAACCAAAACCTTACCATTTTCGGGTTTCTCGGCCACTATCCACGATGGTCGACGCCGTTAGCACCACCGTCATCGTCTCAGTCCCCCCTCCAACATTCCTTCACGGCCCAAAAGTAATAGATGTGGATTGAGGAAGGTGGATTTGGGTTTTTGGGATAGGTTGTACTTGGGTTCGGGTTTGGTTGAAAGAATGGAACATATGAGGATGATATCCATGAATGTGGGGTGATTAGCAATGGATAAGTGGCACTTGTCACTCATCCATTGGGCCTGGGAAAATATCTGGGCCTACTTGAGACAAAAGTCAACTCGTCTCGTAATT
Source organism: Prinsepia uniflora (assembly GCA_032719365.1). Classification (NCBI taxonomy): domain Eukaryota; kingdom Viridiplantae; phylum Streptophyta; class Magnoliopsida; order Rosales; family Rosaceae; genus Prinsepia; species Prinsepia uniflora. The sequence goes on from CM064862.1 coordinate 40,834,950, forward strand.
CATGCAATAGTACTTCAGACCTTCTGTGACCCATATCTTTCCCGTTGAACGTCCGATTTCGACGTTTTGCTTATCTACGGACTCTCGTCGACTCGATCTACGTAATGGTCCTCGGCTCTCCTGCATCACACCTCTCAGGTCAAAAGTTAACTTTTTATACTCATTCAGGGGCAAAATCGTAATTTTGCTTTGAATTTCCGATAATCCTTAGTTAATCCTAGATTAGCCTGGCTAATCCTCAATTTGATCTTAATTAATCCCAAAACTTTGGGACGGGTCGTTACACTGTGTGTCTCGAGTTCTAACGAGGAAAATTCTTGATACCATAATTGAATTAGGAAGGTTGTTTAGGTTGGTCGACCACCACTAATGTAACGACCCGTGTAACAATCTATCCCGGAAACTGGGAATAGATTAGTGGTTAATGACGGATTAGTGAAGTTAATCGGTGATTAGTTGGATGCTTTCGGGCGGACAGTGTGAAATGACAGTTTTGCCCCTAAAATTGGGCGAACGGTTGAATTTTAGTACGAGCAGTCAAATGGACTTTGACCAATGACTGTGACGTAGATCGGGACGTCATAAGTTCATAGACAGGTGGCACGTTCGATTCCAAGATGCGAGGAGGACGTTATGATGTTCGGAAGTTCGAGGGTATTTTGGTAATTTAGGCGAAAAAGAGCAAATGGTTGACTTTCATATGACATGAAATTGTCACGCATTTCAAGGATCGTTAGGTAGATCTCGATCCCCTGAGTACAACGACAGGCGGCATGCTGTCATCGGACGTCAGACGGTTCGAATTTTGGTCTAAAAGCCTTAGGGGCAAAACGGTAATTACGTGACAGCCAGTGGTAAAATGATCTTTTACCTGCTTTTTTTAAATGCTGATCATTGGGATGAGGACACTTGTACTTAAGGGAGTGGATATTTTTAGCTTAGACTAGAGAGATGGGGACATCTGTCCCTTTTCTGGTTGGTTCCAGCCTATTCCCTCCCATTTGGATCGATTAAAAACAGGGGAGGCCGTGTAGTCGTGCTGTGTGTCTTTGGTTTTAGTCGACAGTGAATTGGGGGGGGGGGGGACTGAGAGTGTGTGTGTGTCTAAGTGAAACCAGAGGTGAAAGTTGTGTGAGTGTGAAGAAAATAGAGAGAAGGTAGAGTGGGATGCAAAGGAAAAACAGAGACAGAGAAGTGTTTGTGAGAACCAATTTCTTGGAATCCCTCGAATGTGCTTATGGCTCCTGATTCTTGAATGAGAAAGTGAAAAGAAGGTTAGGTACTGACGACAGTGACCACGACGGAGCTCGACAATGCAGGTAAAAGCTAAAAACCGTCACTGTCGTGTTTTGGGTTAAAAATGGTAAATCGGGTTTTGGTGGCTGTCGAGTGAGTTTGTTGATCAAATGATCCTTCTGAGGTTGCTAGGGACCTAAGGAACTTGACTTGGTAGCTGATGGATGGTTGGAGGCAAGGGAACCGTCGAGGTGGTGGTCGGCCGGTCCAATAATGGATTGTAGGTATGTTGTTTTCACTTGGTTTTCTCATTTTGTGGTTATGGATCATTTGGAAAGGTATATAGGGAAGGATAGGATTAAAAAGGGGTTGAAATTGGGCTGGAAAAAGGCTGGAATGGCCTTGAACCGTGACTGCTGGTTCAACTAGACCGGCCTGATCGAACCAGTCTGGACCCGGCTCGGCGAGAGGACATGGATGAACAGTGTCAGTGCATGGCTCCCACGCGTATCCCCTTTCGTCGGTGTGTGAGGGCGCGTGCGTCCTCCGATATGTAAGTGTTCAACATGTGAAATGATGTAATCGATGTAACAAACATTTTGGCACTGGTTTCGAGTCGATCAGACATCGTTTCGATATATTTCGGGATGTCCGAAGGTTTTAGGACTCGTTTTAAAAATAGCTACAAATTCAGAAAAATTACGAGGACTTAGTAGAAGCTTAATGAAGTAGTTAGTAACCTTATTTTGGGATTTGGATAGATTCGGGAAAGCCGGTGATAACGGATTAGCCGGGAACGGCATAAGTGCGCGCGTATCGATGCGGCGGCGTAAATGGTCTGTGAGTGGACTTTGTTTCAAACTTATGATGCATGCATAAATGTTTTATATGTTTTCTATATGTGATTTCTATGTTTATGATATGATCTTGATGATTTACGATTTTGCACGTATTTCGAGATAAATTACGTATTTGCACATTTTACGAGATATGGTTTTCTGCTATGGTTTTGATGATTTGATTTTGGGATTCGAAATATGATGGGATTTTAATGAATTATAAGGGATTTTGGAAATGTGATTTTGGGCTTGAAGCCCTATTCATAAAGGAATTTCGATAAACGTGATTTCGGGTTTTGGAATTGGATTTCGAAAAAATGATTCGGTTTTGGAACTTGAAGGTGAATTTCTGGATTTGGGTTTGAAATGATTGTTTCAGATGCTAGCTTACAGAATGATGGTTTCAGATTCGGATTTGGAAATGCATTATGGATATGATTCTGGATTTGGATTCGGGATGATGATTTCAGATTCGGCTTGGAATTCAAAATCGTGATTTTGAATTCGGGTTTGGACATGGATTTGTAAATGGTTATAAAATGATTTTGGATTGGATTTGCTGGATCTGGTTATTGGGTTTAAAGACCCGGATATGATTATGACGAGGAGGGCCCAGATTGGGTTTAAAGACCCGGATTGAGTTTAAAGACTCGAGAGTTTAAAGACTCGGATATAGTGATTTCCCCCATAGGCCTATTAAGTTTAAAGACTCGAGAGTTTAAAGACTCAGATTATATTGAGGTTTGAATTAATTTTAAAGACTCGGATAGATCCAACAGGTTCGATTGGTTGAAATGAATTTCAAATGTGTTTTGGACTTTGAAGATAACTTGCTGACATTTAATAATGATGGTTTTCATTAATGGTTTTCCGATGATTTGGGCTATGACCTGGATGAGATGGGTTTTGATGATTTTGGGCTGAGGCCTGGGATTGAAGAAAAGGAAATGATTTTGGTTTGCATAAATGCTTTTGATTATCTCGGAAATGAACTGGTTTGTGAATGCATGCATTAATTTTTAAATGGAGGGTATAAATGTCTTTTATTAATTGTTTTCTACTTATCCCTTATTTTTTTCCACTCGCAGCCTTTTTATATTTTCGATACCCTCCAGGTTTGATGCGGTGCGGGTGGAGACATCACACACGCGATCCACAGTAGATTCTGCGCGCTCTGGGAAGTCCGGAACTAGTGGAAGGTTCGTTTGGAAATCCCTTGTCCAGCTTACGTGTTACATGGAGGTTGCACGTCGGTTTAGCCTTCGTGTCACGCGTAAGTTAGACGGGAGCATGACGTAGCCCTTAATCCCGGGGGATTGGGGGTGGGACGTGTCAACCCGTCCCGAATTTCAGGATTAGATTAGCGACTAATCAAGGATTAGTGAGGTTAATTGGTGATTAGTGGGGTACTTTCGGAACGACGACGCGAAATGACGATTTTGCCCCTAGAATAGGCAAAATGTTGACTTTTCATTCTGGCGATCAAATGGCTTTGGCCAATGACTATGACGTAGTTCGGGACGTGAGAAGTTCATAGACAGGTGGCACGTTGATTCCGACGTTCGAGGAAGAAGTTATGACGTTCGGAAGTTCATGGGTATTTTGGTAATTTGGCTAAAAGGGGCAAATAGTTGATTTTTGACCTGGGAGGTCTAATGGTCGAGGGCTGGTGATTGTTACGTAGATCGGATCGATACGTATCCATAGACATGCGGCATGCTGAAATCGGACTTCGAACGGGAAAGTTATGGTTCACGGAAGTTCGATTGCACTATGCACGCATTACGAGGTAGGGGATGATGTGGCAATATCTGATTGGGCAGATATTTTAAGTTGGACCCATGGATGAGTGACAAGTGTCACTCATCCTATTGGTGACTTCCCTAAAAATTGGATCTAACAAATTAAATAATATTAATCTAATTATTTTATAATTTAATCCTACCCACCTTCCATCCTAGCCCTTCTTCTCATCAACTCTCTCAATCTTTGCCGTCCATTTTCCCTTCCCTGTTACTATCATCAGTCATCTTCTTCTATTTCTATTCAAAAACCCGAACACCATTTCTTTCTCCTTAAACCAGCAAAACACACACCACATCACACCATCACCATACTTGCATCCATACGTGTGTGGGAGGAATAATGGGAGGCTGAGAGTGGCGCGAACGGCCCACGGTGGCTCACGACAGGGGTGAGTCAACCGAACTCGTGGACCTTTTTATTTTTAAAAATCGAAAGTTGATTTTTAGTCGTGGTTTTGAGCTCCTTTTGATTCTAATGTGACCTAGGGACAAGGACGACTCGTCTGGGATGGTTTTCGAAGGAAACCGAAGGCTGAGGGACGGGAAAACGAAGCTTGAAGATCAAGCCCTCTGTTCGATCATGGAAGGTCAGGTCTTGTTGTTTTTTCTTGTGTTTTGGAGTCTAAAATGGATAGGAAATAAGTAGGGGAAAGTTTAGGAATCGAAAAGGGAAGGATTAGATTGAAAATGAGCGAGATTGGGCCCTGGACTGGTCCAAACCAGCCTGGTCCAGTTCAAACCAGAGGACCAGGTTCGCTGGAGGTAGGGGACAGTGAACAGTGCGGCACATGGGGGCACATGAAGCATCCTTTGGGGATGACTTCAACATGACTTTTAATATATTTGATGTAACAAATATTTTGGGAATGGTTTCGTGTCGATCAGACACCGTCTCAATAATGTTCGGGAAATCCGAAGGTTTAGGATCGTGTTTCAAAATAGTTAAAAATTTGGGAAAATTACAGGGCTTCAATGAGAGATTAATAAGGTAGTTAGTAACCCTCTAGATTGATTTGGACAGGTTTGGGAGTCCCAGTGACGACGATTAACCTGGTGAGGCTTACGACACGCAAATCAAGGCGGCAACTTAGGACGGTCTGTGAGTGGACCTTGATTTCTAAAATGTGATGCATGCATAAATTTTTTATATGTTTTATGGATATGATTCTATGATGTTGAATTGGATAATGGTGAATTACATGGTTTAACGCATTTCGAGGTGATTTACGTGCTTACACATAAATAAAGGTTTTCAATTTTACACTGATTTTCCGTACTTATAGTTTTGGAAATGATTTCATGAAATGTTTTTGGATTTGAAAAGGTAAACTCGGGTTCGGAACCCATTTGTTTGGAAACCCTTGGACTCGAAGTCCATTTAGTTACGTTCTTGGGCCAAAGGCCCAATTGGTTCTTAAACTGATTTCAGATTTGGAAATATGGAATCGGGCATGAGACCCACTTGATTTACGAACTCTTAGACTTGAAGTCCATTTGATTTAACGAGGCATCGGGCTAAAGGCCCATTTGGTTTACGAATCGGGCTCGGAGCCGAGTTGACTTATGTATCGGGCACGAGGCCCATTTGGTTTACGAAATTGGGCGTAAGGCCCATTTGGTTTAAGAAATCGAGCACGAGGCCCAGTTGGTTTGTGAATTTGGGCTTAGGGCCCATTTATGTTTTAAGACTGTAATTTCGGGTCAGGGACCCATAAAAGGATTTATGGTTCATGACGGTTTATGGGGACCGGCATGAACCCTTGAAAGGTTTTTATGGTTCATGATGGTTTATGAGGATCGGGCATGAACCCTTGAAAGGTTTTGAGAATGTTTTCAAAAGGTTTTTCGTATACCATCCTTTATATATGGATTGTCTCCTTCGGGGAGGGTTGTTGGCCTAGGTAGACCCCGGAGTAGTCACGGAGCACTTACTGAGTGGAGTCGCCCCCGTTGGGTTCCTTACTCTCAGAAAGGCTATGAATTATACCCCGAACGAGGGTCATTGATCTACGGACATTGACCTGGGTGGATCCTGGGGAGACTTGGGCTTTGCGACCCCGGGTAGCACGCGCGTAGTTCTAGATACTATGACAGGATTGGTTATATGAATTGGATAAACATGATTTCTTGGTTTTGCGAAATTGTGTTTTATGGTTGATAAATGGATTTGGACTGAGATCCCACATATGTTTGCTTTGTTCTAGATTTCCATAAATGGTGTTGGGCAAGAGCTCGTATGGATTTGGTTATTTAAACATATGTGGTTTGATAAATGCTTTTACTATGCATGCATGCTTTTTAGTGAAGGGCATAAAGGTCTTTTATGAAATTTGTTTTACTAAACTTATTACTTTCCGTCCACTCACAGTCTTTCTATTTTCAATGCCCTTCAGGTTGATTTCGGATGCGGACTGTAGTAGAGAGATCGATACATCACATACCTCGCCTGAATCCTGGCGTACTCTGGAAGCCAGTTAGGCTAAAGGTTCAAATTTTCCCTAGTCTGACACTCTGTGTTAGGCGGGATCAGGAGCGTCCTTCGTTAATCCCGGGGGGATTGGGACGGGTCTTGACAAGTGGTATCAGAGCAAGGTTTTGCTTATGTTACTTTGAACTCCAGAGTGGGGTGGTCGATGCGCACCACAAGAGCAACGCACAAGTCAAGGATGTGATGTCTCTATGGGCTGCAGTTCATTATCAACCTGATAGTTAGGATGCCTATACGATAGTTAGTAGGTTTTAATCGTGGTTCATTTTGGTTCGACAATTAATGCCGGGGTTGCCATAGTTCTGTCGTGGATGACAGTGTGGGACCCTACGAAGGTATGAACGTATCGGTATTTTAGAGTTTTGATCATGGGACGGTTAGTTGGGAACGTCATTCACGATGTCGTAGGATTGATTTTGACGATAGTTGGGTGTTGTGACCATTAGAAGGTCGGATTTTGTTGAGTTAGGTGGCTATCCTGCTAGGAGCAGCTGGGTTCGAGGAACCCTAGTTAAATTGACGGTAGGATTGGATTGACGTCCATACGTTGTCGAGACCGCGGGGTCGGTCAGATTGTGGATTATACTGCCTTTTGCAGTTGGGTTCAGAGGAACCCTAGGTAGTGATCGTGGAACCCTAAGGTAGGATGTATGGTTCAGAAAGGTGAGTTGGCGAGTGGTTTGACTTTGACGACTTTTCGGAGTCGAGACCGTCGGTCGGTCTAGTCATGTCATCTTTAGTGATGGGATTGCACTCCGCAGTCGAGGTTGTAGTATCGGTTAGACCTAGTTGGTTGTCGTGCTACTTAGTTGTGATGGATTGTTGGTCCAACTAAGGTCATGGGCGACCTGGTAGACGACATTGGTCGAGTCGAGTTACGTTTTGTTAGAGTTTGGTTGGACACGTTACCAGGGTTGGTAGTTGTCGATGGAATCCCGGAGTGGGGATACAGAATAGTTAGTATGGGTGATTGATTCTGTTGGATGCGGAGTCTCGATAGCGATGTCTGGTGTCTGGGTCTACAAGCGTTGTGGCAGGCACTGCTATCAAGAGTGTTTGTAGTTGCGGTTGTTGGGAATCGGGGACGTTCAGGGAATGTTTCTTTTTCTCATATGAGATGTTAGGGTGACTGTACCCAGAGTTGTTGGGTACGAGGGAGGCAGAGTTTCTCCCATTCGAGCAGAGGTACGGGGTTGTCACTTGGTATGAGCGGAGATCCAGGGTTGTCTAATTCACCTAGTGATGCTGGTACTAGGGCTGGTGCTGGTACCGGTGTTTGTGATGATGATGAGTCACGAGTCGGGATGTGACTCCTTCGAAAGGAGCATGTGTTAAGTATCTGTGGTCCGGCAGTGGATCACAGATAGAGTTTGACTGGTTACAGGCACGTGGTTGATGTTCGAGTGTGTTGGTTCCGACATGGTTGGAACTTCGAAATCGAGAAAGGTTGTGGTTGAGGAGAGGAGAGAAGTACGGGTTTTCCACACTGGTAATGGGTATTTCAAAGCCATTAGGTTGACTTCTCAGGTTCTACCATGGCAGAGGATGGTTGTTGTCACCAGTACGTTGATCGCGTATTGGTTGGTGGATCCACGATTGTTTTGAGTCATTAGGGGGAGTTGAGTATTTTAAAGTTAGGTGAATTAGATTTCTCATTTTCTGCTTGGTGGCAGATGATGTTGGTTACATGGCGTGGTGAGTGCAGCGAGTTTTGTTTGCATTCACCGTAGGATGGATTTTGTTGTCATCGTCTTGGATCATCCTTGCTTTTCCTAGGTGGAATGACATGGATTGATACGAGGTAAAAGGAGGACCCATAGTCTCAACGTGTCTCGTCGTTGGCTGATATGTTTAGATGTGGGAAATGGTTGAGGAGTGATGTAACAGACGAAGGAGTCAAAGAGGGTGTAAGACTCTATGACCAGATTTCAGGTGGGTTGATAGCTGAGTGAGCTTGTGTGGATCAGGATTGTGATGTTGAGGACTTTAGGTGTCGTGACGATCGAGGATCGTGACGTTTAAGGTAGGGTGACGTAGTTATGGACCTGAATCGTGATCTTGATGATCGAGATAGGTGGAGAGTTTATTGCTCTTACTCGGATTTTTGGCTATGCAGATGATGGGACTGAACTTCTTTTCGAGGTTGATCATGTATGGTGTATTGCTCGAGCGAGTAGGTTTCCGGCGAGGTCGGATTTGGTCAGCCTTAGATGTGTGGATGTTGGGATTGGCTTCCCGATGAAGTCAATCGAATGGATTGTGGTAATCGTTTGAGCATATAGTCGATAGGTTTGGAATTGGTACATCTCGGTAGACGTTAGTGAGATTTGATGCCAGTTGGCATGAGTGGGTACGCCTTGGTGGGCGTGATTCGGATTGGTGCGTATTGGATTTCGTGGTTAGAGCAGACGTTGTAATACTGGTCGGCTGACCATGGGACTCGAAATGGATGATGGGTTGGAGTTTTGATCTTTTTGGTACTGGATTAGACAGATGGACTCCAGAATTGAAACGTGTTTTAGCTACGACCTAGGTTGTTGGTTGGTTGATGGATGGACGTACATACCCTGTACATTGTTCGGGGTACGATACTGGGCAGACTTGTGGTGCCTGGTGATGGTATATAGGATATACCAGTAGTATGTTGGTGAGCGTGTTGGTAGTCGGCTTAGTTCCGATACCATTGGATTAGTCGAGGACGTGGACTGGACATTGGATATTGTGCACTGGGTCATAGTGTTTCTGATAGGTACAGTCACACACAGGTCGAGTGAGATGTTGGCGATTGTGTATTCAGGTTGAGTGAGTTAGTGGTTAGTGTAACCACAAGTAAGTATAATGTTAGTTTTCGACTGGTGACTGTCAAGTGGTGACAGTTTGTAGGATGTGTCAGCGTGAATCGATTAGTGCGTTGGTGACTCCCAGTGGGAGTAGATAGCAAGATAGATTGGTGATTGAGCAAGGAACCGTCGAGTTGGTTGTGTCAGTGAAATAGTAGATTTGACAAGTTGACAGAACCCATCCCAATCCCCCAGGGATTAGTGCGGGATGACCCTTCTCCAGTCTGACACGGATTGTCAAACAAGGGATATTTCCGACCTTTGCCCTCCCGGGCTATCAGAGTACACCAGGATCCGGAGGAGGTATGTGATATCTCGGTCTCTGCTACAGTCCACATCCGATGCCAACCTGAAGGGCAGTCAAAACATTAAAAACTGTGAGTGGACAAAACAAAAATTTATAAAAACATTTCATAAGACATTTGTACCCTCCACTAAAAAGCATGCATGCATTGGAAAACCATTTAACCAAAGAAACCATACGTGGGAACTAAGCCCAAATCAGATATAAACCAAGGTCGAAAGGACCACAATGAAAACGACCATACGGCCACTGCCCAAATCCATAAGGGACTCGGCCCCAAACCATAAAGAAACCAAGTACACGAGCCACTGCTCAAATCCTGTGCACACCTGTGCACACCACATATCATTTATCATATTTATATCACATACATATATAAGTCACACAACCAATCCTGTCACGGTATCCAAAGCTACGCGCGTGCTACCCGGGTCTCAATCCGAGTCTTCTCAAAGTCAAGGTCAATGTCCGAAGACCACTGATCCTACTCGAGGTAATAGTAACCATAGCCTTCCTGAGAGTAAGGAACCCAACTGGGGGGTGACTCCACTCAGTTGGTGCTCCGTGACTACTTCGGGGTCCACCCAGGCCAACGACCCTCCCCGGAGGAGATAGTAGAACATGTAAAGGAAGGTAGATGAACATATATATATATACATAACATAATATCCATGCCCAGTTCCCCTGAACCGTCATGATCCATAATATCTCTAACCAAGGTAACATGCCGGTTCCCATAAACCGTCAAATACCGTAATAACATAACCAGGTAGCATGCCGGTTCACATAAACCGTCATGTACCGTAATAACATAACCGAGGTAACATGCCGGTTCCTATAAACCGTAATGTACCGTAATAACCAACAAGGGTTCATGCCGGTTCCTATAAACCGTCATGAACCACGATACCATAACAAGGGTTCATGCTGGTTCCCATAAACCGGCATGAACCTGGGAATCCATTTAAGGTTTCCTGACCTGAAATCAAAACCGTAAAGTGACTGGGTCTCGTGCCCGAACATAGGACATCAGCTGGGCACTGTGCCCGAAATCTGAGGTCATATGCCCGAGACAAAACCAAATGGGTCTCATACCCGAGTTTATCCTTTTGAAATTCAAATCCAGTTCATTTAAATCAATACAGAGATACAGACCCGTATAAGCACCGTATAAGGCCGAAACCTCGAAATACGTGCTTATACGTAACCACATACAAATGCACCCATAGCATTACAAACAAGCATTTAAAACATATAATAAATATTTATGCATGCACCAATTTAGAAAACAAGGTCCACTCACAGACCGTCCGAACTGCCACCTCGATTTGCGTGCCATACGGCTCCCCGAGCCGATCACCGTCACCGGGACTCCCAAACCTGTCCAAATTGTAATAGAAGGTTACTAACTACTTAATTAACCTCCCACTAAAGCCCCGTAATTTTCCCGTATTTTTAACTATTTTTAATCCCGAACCTAAACCTTCCGATGCCCCGAAACATATCGAGACGGTGTCTGATCGACACGAAACCAGTACCAAAATGTTCGTTACATCGAATAGAGGATTTCACATGTTGAACACATCCCCAAATTCTCCCCCACGCGCCCACACGCGCCGCCTGAAGTGGCTGCGCGTGGGCTTCACGCGCCAGCTACAGTACCTGCTGACGTCAGCATGACGTCATGCTGATGTCATCTGACAGCTGTCATGTCTGACATGTCAGATTCTGACAGGTGCCACGTGTCAAGCTCCCATTGGTCCACGTCACTGTACTGTCAGTGCCACGTGGCAGTCTGACATGTGCCACGTGTCATCACGGCACTGGTCCACGTCAGTGCCATGTGTCACCCCCTGATTGGGCCACGTCACTGACATGTCAGTGCTGACTGTGCACTGATATGTGACACGCGTCGGCTGATGAGTGGTCCACGTCACCTGACAATCTGACAGGTGCCACGTCATCATGCCACGTCACCACCTTCAACCACTCGACGGGTTGACCCGAACCCTGCAACCGGGTCGTTCAGACCCGCGGGTTGACCCGGTCGGTTCTCCACCGTCCGACCACCAAAATGCCTCTCGTTTGTCCCATTTTCATCCTCTAATCCTAACCTAGGGTTATGTGGGTTTAAAAAACTAGAAAAAACATCCAAACCTGTACCTTCCAAGCTCATCAATGGCGGCCGTGACTTCCTCCGCCATTCACGGCCGTTCCAGGCCATCCCCATCCCCAAAACTAATCCTATTCGACTCTTAGGGCTACCAGCAACCTAACCTAAACCTTAGAATCGAATAAAAAGCAAAAAAACTGAGTTTTGAATTTTTGAATATTTTTACCTCACGGGTTCTCTCTCCCCGCCGTGTCCTCCGCGGTGGCTGGCCGTGGCTTGCCATCCTCACCCTCTTTCCACCACCTCACGGTCATGTTCAGCTCACACAAGCAAGGAATAGTGATGGTGTGTGTGTGTTTCGGATTTGTGAAGGAAAAGGAAGAAAATGAAATGAAAATGGTGGTGGTGCCGTGGAAGAGAAGAGGAAAGAAGGTGATGTGATCAGATGAGAGAAGAGAGGATTGATGGTGAGGATTGATAGTTAGTTGGTAATGGATGGTTAGGATTAATGGTAGGATAGATTAATTATATAATAATAATTATAATATTATTTTATCAAGTAGACCCACATTTTGGGGGAGGTAGCCAATAGGATGAGTGACACTTGTCACTCATCCATGGGACCCACTAAAAATATCTGCCCCAATCAGATTTCGCCAATTCATCCCCGTCTCGAAGTTCGTGCATAGTGAAATCGAACTTCCGTGACCTATAACTTTCCCGTTCGAAGTCCGATTTCAGAGTGCCACCTGCCTATGGATTCGTATCGTCCTTATCTACGTAACGGTCTTCGGCCCTTGGCCATTGGACCTCCTGGTCAAAAAGTCAACATTTGACCCTCATTTAACCAAAATTACCAAAATGCCCCTAAACTTCCGAACGTCATAACTTCCTCCACGAACGTTGGAATTGAACGTGCCACCTGTCTATGAACTCGTGTCATCACGAACTACGTCACGGTCATCGGTCAATGTCCATTTGATCTCCCGATTAAAAAGTCAACGTTTTGCCACCACTAGGGGCAAAACGGTCATTTCGCATCGTTCGTCCGATTTAGCCTAAATAATCACCGATTAACCTCACTAATCGTGATTAGTCACTAATCTAATCATGGAATTTGGGACGGGTCGTTACACAAGTGGTATCAACTCAGAACGTTACGCGGACGGCGGCGCACGGCGTCTCACGGTAGGGGTGAGTCAACCAAACCCGTGGTCCTTTTTATTTTCAAAAGTCGAAAGTTGATTTTTAGTCGTGGTTTTGAGCTCCTTTTGATTCTAATGTGACCTAGGGACAAGGATGACTCGTCTGGGATTGTTTTCGAAGGAAATGGAAGGCTGAGGGACTCGAAAACGGAGCTTGAAGATCAAGCCCACTGTTCGATCATGGAAGGTGAGGTATTGTTGGTTTTTTCTTGTGTTTTGGAGTCTAAAATGGATAGGAAATAAGTAGGGGAAATTTTAGGAATCAAAAAGGGAAGGATTGGATTGAAAATGAGCGAGATTGGGCCCTGGACCGGTCTAGACCGGCCCGATCCGGTACGAACCAGAGGACCAGGTTTACTGGAGGTAGGGGACAGTGAATAGTGCGGCGTGTGGTGTAATGACCCGTCCCAAATTCCGGGATTAGATTAGTGACTAATCAAGGATTAGTGAGGTTAATCGGTGATTAGTTGAGTGAAAACGAACGAACGATACAAAATGATCGTTTTGCCCCTAGTCAGGGGCAAAATGTTGACTTTTTAATTTGGAGGTCCGATGGCCGAGGGCCTAGGACCGTTATATAGATCGGATCGATACAAATTCATAGACAGGCGGCACGTCGAATTCGGATGTCGAAAAGAGAAGTTACGGTTCACTATTGGACATTTTACGAAACGGGGAGCTTTTGTCATATGTGGACCAAGATCTTTTGAAGTGGCCCAATGGATGAGTGACAAGTGTCACCCATCCATTGCCCCTTTCTTTTCCTTCATGCATCTGCTTCTCCCTTCCCTGTTCCATTCTCCCACCAAACCTGAACCCTCCAAAGCACGATCCCAAATCCTTTCCCCCACCTGGTTTGATCTGAGAGTGAAACAGAGAGTGACTGAGGGCCGTGTGGGTGTGATGGTGGATGGGTGAAGGCAGGACCACCGTGGACGGCGACGTTGACCCAGGGAAAAAGTAAAAACCGTGACCCTTTATATTTTGAAATTTCAATTTTGGGTTTTGGACGTTAGGTAGCTTAGATGTTGGTTATGATGGGTTTAGGAGGTTGGTAGGGAGCTTAGGAGAAGGTTTTGGAGGCTGAGGAAGCCGGGAACGGCGGCCCGGCAGGGGAGATTTCGGTGGCTACCCACCGAATTTCATTTTCGACCAAGTTAGGCCAAACCAATCCTTCCAATATATTTCTAGGGATCCTAGGAACCTATTAGAACCCTTAGGTTGAAGGTTGGACCCCTAAAAGTGCCCTGAACAAAGGTTGGAAGTTTTGGTTCAAAATGGGTTTTAGAACCAATGGGTTTTAGGCTTGGTTTCTTGGTTTTGAGGGCATGGTTAGGTTGGAAATGTTGTTAGGATTGTATAGGAGTTGGAATGGGTGAAAAAGGATGAAAAATGATGGAGATATGGAACCGAACCGGTTCCGCTGGTTCGGCTGGACCAGCTGTACAGGGCCGGCCAGTTCGGACTGGTCGAGAGGAAAAAGATGATCCACAGTGCATGGTGTATGGGCTTGATGCGCAGGGGCTTTGGCAGGCGCATGTGGGTGTGTGGGCCATCTTTTTGGGATGCTTCCAACACAAAAAATCATCCTTTCGATGTAACGAAGATTTTGGGACTGGTTTCGTGTCGATCAGACATCATTTTGATAGGTTTCGGGGTGTCCGAAGGTTTAGGATAGAGTTTTAAAATAGTTAAAAATTTGGGAAAATTACGGGGCTTTAGTGAGAGGTTAATAAGGTAGTTAGTAACCCTCTAAAGTGATTTGGACAGGTTTGGGAGTCCCGATGATGGTGATTGGCCCGGGAGAGCTGTATTGCACGCGTATCGAGGCGGCAGCTCGGACGGTCTGTGAGTGGACCTTGTTTTCTAAATTTATGAATAAATAAATGTTTATTATATGTTTTAACACTGGTTTTGTGATACCATGAGTGCATTTGTGTGTGGTTACGTATTGGCAAGTATTTCGAGGTTTCAACCTTATACGGTGCCTATACGGGTTTGTATTTCTACGTTGGTTTAAATGAAATGGTTTTGGGTTTTAAAAAGGGTAAACTCAGGCATGAGACCCATTTGGTTTTCTCTTGGGCATATAGCCCTATTGGTGACCTACGAGTATGAATCGTGGTCGCGGCGAGTGCTATGTGCACGGCGACAGACTATACAACACTCGCCTCCAGACTGGGATATGTTCCTTCCAGAGAGGTCACGATGCACGATCTTTTTTTGGGCAGCCGATGGAGGCTCGACTTCGGAGTGGTGACGGTTCAGGATATCGATCGGTGATGAGTGCTTCATAATTTAGCGGTGGTCGCGTCGGTTGATTCGTTCACGGCGACATACCAGGATTGAGGGCGGTCCTGGATGGATTGATGCACGCATCACTACGATAGGAGTCATGACTGACCTTGAGATATCAGGCAAGATACCAGTTGAGTCATGTGTTCGGGCTCGAGACCCAATTACTTTACGTTTATGTTTCGGGTTGGGACCCTAAATGGATTTCCAGGTTCATGACGGTTTATGGGGACCAGGCATGAATGGTTTCGATATATATATATATATATATATATTCATATACCTTCCTTATTTGGAATGTCTCCTCCGGGGAGGGTCGTTGGCATGGGTGGACCCCGGAGTAGTCATGGAGCACTAACTGAGTGGAGTCGTCACTGTTGGGTACCTTACTCTCAGGAGGGCTTGGATTATAACCTCAGGAAGGGTTATTGATCTACAGAAATTGACCTGGGTGGACCCTGAGAGACTTGGGCTTTGAGACCCCAGGTAGCACACGCGTAGCTTTAGATACCGTGACAGGATGGGTTATGTGATTTATGTATATATGCTATATGTTATGTGATGTATACATGTTTTGGGCTGAGTCCCACATGGATTTGGGTAGTGGCCCGTGTACTTAGTTTCATTTAAGGTTTTGGGCTAAGGCCCTAATGGTTTGATAAATTGGTTTTCGAATGCATGCATGCTTTTTAGTGAAGGGTACAAATGTCTTTCGATAAATGTTTTTATAAATTATTGTTTTGTCCACTCATAGCTTTTAAATGTTTTGACTGCCTTTTAGGTTGACAGCGGATGCGGGCTGTAGCAGAGACCGAGATATCACATACCTCCTTCGGATCCTGGTGTACTCTGAAAGCCCGAGAGGGCTAAGGTTGGAATTTTCCTTGTCTGACACTCCGTGTTAAACGGGATCAGGGTCGTCCCGCGTTAATCCCGCGGGGATTGGGACGGGTTCTGACATGTGGGCTTCACACGTAGCCCCTTTGGGCGGCGCGAGGGGGCACGTGAAGCATCCATGGGGATGACTTCAACAGGACTTTTAATCTATTCGATGTAACAAGCATTTTGGGACTAGTTTCATGTCGATCGGACACCGTCTCGATAATGTTCGAGACATTCGAAGGTTTAGGATCATGTTTTAAAATGGTTAAAAATTTGGGATTGGTTATAGAAATTGGATAACCATGATTTCTTGGTTTTGAGAAATTTTGTTTTATGGTTGATAAATGGATTTAGACTGAGATCCCACATATGTTTGCTTTGTTCTAGATTTCCGTAAATGGTGTTGGGCAGGAGCCCGTATGGATTTGGTTATTTAAACATATGTGGTTTGATAAATGGTTTTACTATGCATGCATGCTTTTTAGTGAAGGGCATAAAGGTCTTTTATGAAATGTGTTTTACTAAACTTATTAGTTTTCGTTCACTCACAGTCTTTCTGTTTTCAATGCCCTTTAGGTTGATTTCGCATGCGGACTGTAGCAGAGAGACCGAGACATCACATGCCTACTCCGGATCCTGGCATACTCTAGAAGCCGGCCAGGCTAAATGTTCAAATTTTCCCTGGTCTGACACTCCGTGTCAGACGGGATCAGGAGCGTCCCTCGTTAATCCCGGGGGGATTGGGACGGGTCTTGACAACTAACTAGTTGCATGTGTATTTCGTGGCGAGAATCATGACGACGACGAAGGACCCAAAAACTCGACTCAGATACGTTTATGACCCATTTGAATTCGAGGATTATCCAGGTAATTTCAAACACTTTTGGCTATACCATTGTAACCAATGTGTTGAGAGCTCTCTAACAATAGCTTTGCATGGTGTTTCCATGTGAGGACAAAGGTGGAGTTGACGGTGGTCAGAATATGCAGTGTCGTGACCTTCCCGACGTTGTAACTACCGAAATAGGTTGGTTCTTGACCTGAAAACACGATTTTCGGATTTCTTCGCTTGCGTAGGCCCAGATCCCTTACTTGTATGTTAGATTTCAGTGTAAATTGGGAGAGTTATCCCTCATTAGAATCTGAGAATTTTCCGGAATAAATCCCAGATTCTGGCCACCGTCGGCGGCGACGACGGCAGTGGTTTAATCACCGTCGACGGCAACGATGACATTGGTTTAATCACCGTCTTTGGCGAAGCTCTAGACACGGTGGTCAATGACTAATAGATGTTAGTCAATGTTAGGGTAACGTCAATGTTAATGGTCAGGAGATGGAATATTCTAGGAATATTCAACATAATATTCCCCCACATGTGTCATGTTAAGCACGTGTGAAGTGCACTATATGAGCAAGGGGCGCGACGCGTAGCTAGTGCATGGGACCTTTTGCCGATATCTGGTGGCACATGGGAGGGTTATCCGACCCTTCACCAGCAAGTGGCAGCGCATGGAGCCCATTTCTAGCCCACCGCGGCGCGTGGGCGCACTTTGGGACTGTTTTGTGCAGTTTTAAGGGGTTTTCCAGCCCCCTAAACCGCTCGTGGGGCAGAGTTTTGACTCTCGGCAGCGTATATGCGTTGTTTTTCCCTTCCCAGGAGGGTGTAGGTACTGTTTTAAGGGGCTTAGGACATCCCTAAACATGTTAGGGTCCTAGTTAAGTGATTTTAGGCTATGTTGGGCCACTCGTGAGGGGTTTAAGTGAATATACTGAAGATAAAGTTGACTTTAACCTTGATAAATGGTCTTGTAGGGTTGGACCAATTGGGAACATGCAATTAGCTAGATTTGTTGGGTGATCCGACTCCTCGACTCGTGCGAGCAGACCCCTTCCCTAAAACTTGTTTTGCATTATTTATTATTCTCACGTTTTACGATGTTGCACATTTGATTACTATTGAGCATGCATGACTGACCATGTGATGAATATGGTATATGATTATGGTGGAAGTTTTACTATACTCATCTGCTTATGTTGGCATGCTATTATAAATACATATATGTATATAAATATATATTGGTGAGTATGCATAATGTATGTACCGTGTCACATGTTGCATTGCATATGAGTCCCTAGGACATTGATGAGATAGTGCTAGGACCTACTTAGGAGTCGCTGGCATCTAGTACCTGTATGTAGGCCACATGTTAGTCCTCCATGTGTCCTTTCACCTGCACTGCTCTCTATACTAGTTAAAAATCACCAATCTTGTCCCCGAGCTCTATGGGACTGGTGGTGATGGTCCATTGCCCCCAGTCCTTCATGTGGTCATGGTACGTGGGTAGGATACCCAGTGTATGTTCCGAGTATGAGACTCGAGGAGACTCAAGGGCAATATGATGTGGGTTGATATTGTGACATATTTATGGTTTTTGCATGGCTCATTGGTGCATATTACCTAAATCATTATTCTTATATCTTGTATTTCGTGCAAATATTTATAATTGTCTTTGGGTTTTCATGAAAAACGAGGGGATAAAGGTTATCTATTGAAAATGGTTTTACACTGAAATAATAACTAGGTCCACTCACCCTTTGTGTTTTAATCCCCTCAGGTTTTGTGGCGCACATCTACTTCGAGGAGTTTGGATGCAACTTTGACACTCACTACCGGGTGCAGAGTAAAGCTAACGGAATGATCGGGTATCGGTAGGTAAAGTTCTTTGTGTATGATCATCAAATTAATTTTTCCATGTTCTAAGCTTCCACTGTTAGGTGAAATGTGATCAATTGTTACCGGTTAGGTTTCACCTGCACCCCAAAACGCGTCATTTTTCAGCTCAAATGTCTTCGTCAGCTGGACATCACCGTCCAGATTCAAGCCAGCACACCTCGACCTTCGTACCATAAATGGACTTTCTAGTTCGGGATGTTTCAGTTTAGTATCTAACACGACCCACCCTCAATCCCCCTCAATTAAGGGATAAGTCATGCTACCGTCTAACTTACATGCGACACGAAGGCTAAACTTTTGTCCAATCTCTATGTAACACGTAAGCTAGACAAGGGATAACAGACCAAAGTACCAAGATCACCTCCTGATGTCCTAGAGTGCGTAGAACTTACTGTGGATTGCGTGTGTGATGTCTCCTTCTCTCTAACAACAGCTCGCACCGCATCAAACCTGGAGGGTATCAAAAAACATAAAAGACTGTGAGTGGACAAAAATAATGAATAAGTTTATAAAAAAATTCATAAGACATTGCATTTATACCCTCCACGAAAAACCAATGCATGCATATGAAAACCATTTTCATATCCAAGATAAGAAAACCATCAATGAAAACCAGAATTCAAATCCTTTTTCTTAAATCTAAGGCCTCAGCCCAAAATCATCAATCCTCGTCAAAATACGGGAACTCAGCCCAAAACTCATTAAATCCAAATCATCCGGGACACAGCCAAAAATATCTGAAAACCAGTGAAAAACCAAAGTAAAACATTAATCAATCAAGTTGTTGGATCTCAAGCGCGCCGAGTCTTTGAACAAAAAACACATGTGCATAATCAGGCCTTCCCGAGATATCAACAAGTCTTTAAACTCAAAACACAATCAACAGGTCTCGGGGGATATCACAATAACCGAGTCTTTAAACTCAAAACATATCAATACAGAGCCCACCCTCGTCATCAATCAACCCAGTCTTTAAACTCAAAACCAGATCCAGCCATATCCGGGTCTTTAAACCCAAAACCATGTTTTAACGGGTCTTTAAACCCAAAACCAAGTGAAAATCATAGAAAATCCATTCCCAAATCCGAATCCGAAATCATCATTCCATAAGCCGGCATCCGGAATCATCATTTTGAACCCAAATCCAGAAATCCACTTTCAAGCTCCAAAACTGAATCAGGAATCATATTTCCGAAATCCGATTCCAAAACCCGAAATCACATTTTTCGAAATCACTTTTATGAATAGGGCTTCAAGCCCGACATAACTGTTCCAAAATCCAACATAAATCATTAAAATCAATTCATATTTCAAATCCCAAAATCATAACATCAAAACCATAGTCAAATCACAACATAAATCGTAAGCTCGTAAAACGTGCAAATACGTAAGTATCTCGAAATACGTGCAAAATCGTAAATCATCAAGATCATAATCGTAAATCATCAAGATCACAGACCATTCGTGTCGCCGCCTCGATACACGTGAAATTTCGCTTTTCCAGCTAATCCACTATCAACGGCTTTCCCACACCTGTCCAAATCCCATAAGAAGGTCACTAACTACTTCATTAAGCTTCTACTAAAGCCCCATAATTTTCCCAAATTTTTAACTATTTTTAAACGAGACCTAAAACTTTCGGACATCCTGAAACATATCGAGACGATGTCCGATCGACTCGAAACCAGCGCCAAAATGTTCGTTACATCGATTACATCATTTCACATGTTCAACACTTCCCCATCGGAGGCACCACGCGCCGTCCAAAGGGGTTGTATGTGGGAGTCACGCGCCTCAGCACTATTCATCTCCTACCTATATTAGACAGGGTTTGAACCGGTTCGGTTCAGGCCGGTTCAGCTGAACCGGCGATCACGGTTCAGGGTCCAATTTCAGCCCGTTTTCATCCATTTAACTCCTGTTAGCTTTTTCTATTAATTCCCTATCTTCCTATGGTGTCAAAACAACGATTCAGGTACTAGAAAATACCTTCCTGATCAAGAACAGACCGTCCCACCGTTGACTGTCGTACCTACACAATCCCAGCCTCCATTTTCCTTGATTTCAAGCTCAGTCAATCCCTTAAGTCCTCCAGAACCTCACTTAATAAATCAAGAAGGTCAGCAACCAGTAAACCGAGCTTCACCATTTTTGATTGAAAAATAGAAGCTCACAGGCGACACACCTTACCTTCCATCTTAAACCTCACCGTGGCCACCAATAGCTTCATATCACCTCTTTTTTCAACTTTATTCAGAAACCACCAGCTGAGGATGGAGCTTGAGAGGTTTGGATGGATTGGATTTCACGGGTACTCCTCCTTTGTCTCTGTTTTTCTCAAAATCCACTGCCATCGTCCACGACAGTGGCACCACCACTCGTGTCTCACCTCATCAAATCCATTTCCTTTCACTCAACGCTCACAGCTAATGAAGATCACACGGTTCATCTGGATTGTTTTTCACGGTTTAATCTCTCCTCTGTTTCCCTCTGTTTTAAACCACACACACGTGCACAAAATCAACTCTTTGTTTTTAAAACCATTCTGAGGCTTCTACAACCATCCAAGACAAGCCAGGTGTGCAAAATCCTGTGGACACAACTTCCAAGGCAAGCCAAGTGTCCAATTCTAACTGGGAACATATCCCAATGCAGTAAATGACCAAAATGCCCCTAAATGATAAATTACCATTTTGCCCCTTGAACGTTTAGACCAATAACTGAACTGTCCAAAGTTAAATGACAACGTGCCGCCTGTCGTATGAAAAGTCAATTGTTTGCCCCTTTTTAACCAAATTACCAAATTACCCTCGAACTTCCGAACATCGTAACTTCGTCCTCGAATGTCGGAATCAGACGTGCCCCCTGTCTATCAACTCGTGACGTCCCGATCTATGTCACAGTCATCGGTCCAAATCCATTTCATCGCCCGAGCTAAAAGTCAACCTTTTTGCACATTATAGGGGCAAAACCGTCATTTTGTACCGTCCGTCCGAAATTACCCAACTAATCACTGATTCACTTCACTAATCCATCATTAAGCACTAATCTAATCTTGGTTTCTGGGATGGTTCGTTACACTCTACCCCTTTAAAAGTATTTCTTCCCTGAAATTCGGAATAGCGTACGTTTGTAACGAACTGGGGGAATTCAATTTGTCTCACACCTGGGTCTCCTACCCGGTAGCCATCACCTGCCAATCCAGCCTTATCCTGACGTTTCCAAACCGCTACCAACAGTATTACCACACCTATCACCACAACTCGGCCAAGCGAACCAACTCAACACACTTTCTATCCATCTGGCGAATCATCCCATTCTCACCGGGGTCAACACATTTCCAACTCGTACCCAAGGTACCTCGAACATTGCACCAGCTGACACTCTCGGCTCAACTAATACCCGGTTGTGACGTACGACTACCAGTCACATCATCCTCAACTCAATCTTGAGTCATGCGTACCTCATACCAATATCTCAGTACAACGTGCGAGTTTGCCGTCAACGGGCAAGAAACTCACCTCACAAACCAATTCGCAAGACAGCATCTACAGACCTCGGTACTCCGATTCGTCAATGTTCGTTCAACATTCTGTCCTACTTTCGTCAGCAATCCACGTCGACCTCACGGGAGTCACAACGTACTAGCTCACACCACTAACTCAACCAATAATCTCACCGATGGTTCCACTAACCACCAACGCTGTCAAACTGTGGGGACACCATCTACGTCCCACACTACCTCTCTGTAACTGGAACCGATCATATACCTGTCAATCCGTGACCACACATCTCGACATTAGGGTCCCACCAGCCACTCATGGCTCTAAGCATCCAGCTCACATCAACATTGACTCCTGTCGTAACCAATCAGATCACTCAGGATCACCCTGATCCAGTCCTCATCTCAACCAATCAATCTCATCGAAATTGTTCTGATTCACCAAGACAACCAACAACATATCTCGGCACCAAGCCGATCACCAACACCTCTACCAGAACATCACGATGCATTTCCAATCGTATCGGAACACATCTCAAGTACATGCACCAATCACAACCAACCAGAATCACGATGCATACCACCAAACATACGTAACGACAACGCCACAAAAATTTTGTTTTTAAATCAACAGAGATATTTTAGAATACCTCAATCACAGATCGTAAAGTACATCCTCAAGCACTTCCAACGACGTCCTATGGTAAGTCCATCAATCAATCACATCGGCATCAGCCGAGCTCTACTACACCCAAAGTCCATCCAACAACACCATGGTGTACCCGTCACCCTCATAGTGTATCTCCAGGGCACACAAAGTGTAACGACCCGGAAATTCGAAAAAGGAAAAAATTGGAAAATTTGAAGGAAATGACAATTTTGCCCCTAGTTATAAGGGCCGAAAGTTGACTTTTTGTTCTGGATCTTGTTTGGATTTTCCGGGGAGACCGTTGGATAGGTCTCGGGACGTTGAATCCGTAGACAGGCGGCAAGCGTCAATCGGAGTTTGGACGAGAAAGTTATGGGTCTGGAAGTTCAGGGGCAAAATGGTAAATTGTGACATGAAGGGTAAAACGGTAAATTGGTGTAACGACCCGTCCCAAATTCCATGATTAGATTAGAGACTAATCACGATTAGTGAGGTTAATCGGTGATTAGTTAGGTTAAATCGGACGAACGATGCGGAATGACCGTTTTGCCCCTGATGGTGGCAAAACGTTGACTTTTCAATCGGGCAGTCAAAGGGACTTTGACCGATGACCGTGACGTAGTTCGTGACGTCACGAGTTCATAGACAGGTGGCACGTTCAATTCCGACGTTCGAGGAAGAAGTTATGACGTTCGGAAGTTTAGGGGCATTTTGGTAATTTGGGTGAATAGGAGGTCAAAAGTTGACTTTTTGACCGGGAGGTCCGATGGCCGAGGGCCGAAGACCGTTATGTAGATAAGGACGATACGAATCCGTAGACAGGCGGCACGTCGAATTCGGACGTTCGACGGCGAAGTTACGGTTCACGAAAGTTCCCGGTTACTATTCACAACGGCACGTTTTACGAGACAAAAAGTGCAGTTTTGTCTCTAGTGGGCCCAGATATTTACTGGAGGCCCAATGGATGAGTGACAAGTGTCACCCATCCACTGGCCCTTAGCTTTCATTCATGCACCTCCCACCTGCCTCGATCATTCATTTTCTTTGTTTCCAAACAACCCAACCCGTGTAAACCATCACCCAAATCCAACCCAACCTTCTTTGATAAGGACTAAGAGGACCAGAGAGTGAGGAGAGGATGTGTGGATGCTGGTGGCCGGCCAAGGGCACGCCGCCGGGGACGGTGGAGCCGTGAAGCCCGAAAGGTATCGGTTTTAACCGATTTCAATCCATTTTTCATTTCTGTGGTTATGGGTCGATTTGGATGATTAGGATGGATTATTTAGGTTGCTAGGGGGTGATTAGTGAGGTTTTGGTGGTTAGGGACGGCTGAGCAGCCGTGTGGGATGATCGGAAAAACAGGGACCGTGAGGTCCATTTTGAACCGTTAGGATTTTGGGTGTTTTAGCTAGTTTGGTTAATTGGGAATGATAGGAAAGATTAAAAGATGAATTTAGGGATTGAAATGGAGGAAAACGGATGAGAAATGAGGGCGTCGGAGACCTGGACCGGTTACGCCGGTCCAGTTGCAGGGGTTGGACCGGACCGGACCGGTTCGATCGCTGAAGACGACGGGTACTGTAGCGGCGCGTGGCTCCCACGCGCAGCCACTTCAGGCGGCGCGTGTGGGCGCGTGGGGAGGAATTTGAGGAAGGTTCCAACATACGAAATCTTCTATTCGATGTAACGAACATTTTGAGACTGGTTTCGTGTCGATCGGACACCGTCTCGATATGTTTCGGGGCATCGGAAGGTTTAGGTTCGGGATTAAAAATAGTTAAAAATACGGGAAAATTACGGGGCTTTGGTAGGAGGTTAATTAAGTAGTTAGTAACCTTCTATTACGATTTGGACAGGTTTGGGAGTCCCGGTGACGGTGATCGGCTCGGGGAGCCGTATGGCACGCAAATCGAGGCGGCAGCTCGGACGGTCTGTGAATGGACCTTGTTTTCTAAATTGGTGCATGCATAAATGTTTATTATATGTTTTATTACTTGTTTGATGATGCCATGGGTGCATTTGTATGTGGTTATGTATAAGCACGTATTTCGAGGTTTCGGCCTTATACGGTGCTTATACGGGTCTGTATTTCTTTATTGATTTAAATGAACTGAATTTGGATTTCAAAATGATAAACTCGGGTATGAGACCCATTTGGTTTTGTCTCGGGCATATGACCTCAGATTCCGGGCACGGTGCCCAGTTGGTGTCCTATGTTCGGGTACGAGACCCAGTCACTTTACGGTTTTGATTTCAGGTCAGGGAACCTTAAATGGAGTCCCAGGTTCATGACGGTTTATGGGAACCGGCATGAACCCTTGTTATGGTATTATGGTTCATGACGGTTTATGGGAACCGGCATGAACCCTTGTTGGTTATTACGGTACATGACGGTTTATGGGAACCGGCATGTTACCTCGGTTATGTTATTACGGTACATGACGGTTTACGGGAACCGGCATGTTACCTAATTATGGATATTATGGATCATGACAGTTCAGGGGAACCGGTCATGAATGTTTATGTTATGTATATATATGTTCGTCTACCTTCCTTTACTTCTATTATCTCCTCCGGGGAGGGTCGTTGGCCTGGGTGGACCCCGGAGTAGTCACGGAGCACCGACTGAGTGGAGTCACCCCCCAGTTGGGTTTCTTACTCTCAGGAAGGCTATGATTACTATTACCTCGGGTAGGGTCAGTGGTCTACGGACATTGATCTTGACTTTGAGAAGACTCGGATTGAGACCTGGGTAGCACGCGCGTGGCTTTGGATATCGTGACAGGATTGGTTGTGTGACTTATATATATGTATGTGATGGATATATGATATATGATATGTGGTGTGTACAGGTGTGCACAGGATTTGGGCAGTGGCCCGTATGGTCGTTTTCATTGTGGTCCTTTCGACCTTGGTTTATATCTGCTTTGGGCTTAGTCCCACATATGGTTTGTTTTGGATAAATGGTTTTCAAATGCATGCATGCTTTTTAGTGGAGGGTACAAATGTCTTCCTTATTAAATGTTTTTATAAACTCTTGTTTTGTCCACTCACAGTTTTTAATGTTTTGACTGCCCTTCAGGTTGACATCGGATGTGGACTGTAGCAGGGACCGAGATATCACATGCCTCCTTCGGATCCTGGCGTACTCTGATAGCCCGGGAGGGCAAATGACGAAAATATCCCTTGTCTGACACTTCGTGTCAGACGGGAGCAGGGTCATCCCGCACTAATCCCGGGGGGATTGGGATGGGTCCTGTCAACTGGGCAGTCAAAGTCCTTAACGGTGCAATTAGCTGATATTAAATGGTTTAATTGGCTGATTCAGCCTATGTTAGCTTAGCGTGTGACACATGCCACTTGAATTGAAGTGATTAGTGGCCTGAATGCCTAATACAAACAAACAAACCCACCCAATTTCCTTTGATAATTCGATCAAAATTGATCGGCGAAGGAGGAAAAACAGAGAGTACCTGAGACGAAAAGAGGAAGTTACAGAGAAACTGAGTGAAAAACTGAGAGGAATACTAGACATCAGGACCTAGAACTCTACTAAGAAAACCCGAAAAACTGTCCAAAACAATTAATGTCGAATTTGATTTCTTAGACGGTTTTGATTGAAATTGACGTTCTATTTAATCTTATGGGAGCTAAACGAATCAAACCAAATCGATTGGGCAAGAAATTGGTGATTATTTGACGAAGAACAGCCCCTGCGATAGTGCTGAATTTTGGAGTTTGAGTTCGACTACTTGAAGGTAAGAAACCTTGAAATTGAGTTCAAATTTGTGTTTAGAATGGACGAGGGATGCTTCCTCTGTGATTAATTAAATGAAACTGGTTGAGTTTGGGTAGAACCCGATTTAGGACACGTCGGGTACCTATGTTGAGTCGAGGGCTTTTAGGCATTGTTTCATCAAATTGAAGTCACATATCACTAATAATTATGGAATTGATGAACATGAGTGAAAGAAAGGGTGAAATTGGGGTCTAATTGGCTAGGAATGAACCGGGTTGCACCGCGGGTTGCAGACCCGTATAACAGAGAAATTGGGTGACAGGGGTGACACTGTTCACGGCGCATGGCTTTCACGCGCAGTCGCTTGCGGCAGTGCGTGAGGGCGCGTGGTGAGGTTTCTGGGGAAGTGTTCAACATGTGTGTTACTCTATGTATGTAACGAACATTTTAGAGTTGGTTTCGAGTCAATCGGACACCGTCTCGATAATGTTTCGAAGGTCCGAAGGTTTATGTTATATTTTAAATTAATATTTAAATCCCGAAAAATTATGGGGAATTGATATTATGTAAATTGAGTTGTTAATAACCCTGCATAATGATTTTGGACAGGATTCGAGATTCCTGGAAAGTGTCAAAAATTACGGAAACGCGCGCAGCTCGGGATGCGAGCAGTTTGGATGGTGTGTGAGTGGTCGTTTGTTTTATAAACCATGATGCATGCATAGTTAAATGTTTTACATGATTGATTGCATGATTTGACTTGCATTGATGTCTTGATGATGTGGCGTGATTATGTGTGATTTAATGATTATTTTAATCGGTCTTTCGGGCACGTTTTTCGAGGAAATGTGCAAATGGTATTTTGGGCTAGGCCCGGAGTCAAAAAGGTTTTGAAAATGATATTTTGACTTAATTGGTAAGTTAAAGATGATTTCTGGATTATTTGAATGTTTTCAATGTGATTTTACGGATTTACGTCTAATTGGCATTAGGGCTTGAAACCCTGTCGGGAATGCTTTTGACGTGGTTTGAAGTCAATGATATGATTGATATATGTTTGTTGAATAGATTGTGTTTGTGATTGTGGATCCTGGATACTAGATCATGTTCTGGATGGTACGAGTGCAGTTCCTAGACGTGACTCGGATGTTGTGTGAGTGCAGTTCCCGAGTATGTGGTACGTCTAGATGGTGTGTGTGCAGTTCCCAGACATGATGGATATGATGCGTATGGTGCTTGAGTGCAGTTCCCGAGATTGGCTTACGCGTAGTGCGGATGTAACTGTGTGACTATTTGTATTGATTGTGAACTTGTGCATAGTGTTGTTTCATGTTGATTGTGATTACGTACTTGTATTGAGTACAGGTTTTGGTCTGTGTGGCCAGGTGATTATGTTTTCATATGTTTTGGCCTGAGAGCCGGGATTTGACTTGTTATGTGATTTTGCTGTAAAGCCAGTGATGTGATTCATACGTTTTCCCCTATGCATGCATGGTTTGATAAACTGGAGGGAAACTGATGCGTTTTGAAATTGTTTTGAAATGATGTTATTTTTGTCCACTCACACCTTTTCTGTTTTGATGACCCTCCAGGTCATGGCACGATGTTCGGGGCTGATCGAGTGGCGGAGGCATGAGCGGAAATCAGTGCAGTTATCCCTTGTCTGACAGGTGCTGAAGGGTACTTCCGGGACTTCAGTTGACTTGTCAGACGGGAGCAGGATCGGGCACGGTTATCAAAGTCCAGTTGGGATGGGTCCTGCCACAAAACATCCTTTTATCGATGCGGATTACTACCTGACTACAAGCCAAACACGCTTCACTTTCAATGTCTGGTCTCCTGACCGTCATCCAAAACATCTAATCCAATCACATCTCATTGATGTACACAGGGTATCCCGAACACTAAGTCCAAGTCCAATACCCATACGTATGCGAGACGGACCACACACACGTTCTGCACAACTCCAAGACGGTCAAAATATCCAGCCACTTCTACTCCTACAAGACAGAGCCATCTCCTCAGCTGCACGTCCAACATATCCACCCTCTGTCTTCCATTCGATCCTCCTGATCCATAACAACTCAATCCTGATCCACAAATGATCAGACCACTGCATCTGATCAAATCGATGAAGACCACCACACGTCTCAAGACACGTCTAGATTGTGGTTTCTCTTCAATAACCTCATATCGATCAGTTATAGGTACTCCTTATCATTCCTCCTTATTTTATTTCTTCCGTCATCCAACAACGAAGCTCACAATGGTCCACAACCATGACATCACAAGTCATCCTACCTTAATCCAACTTAACACAGTCCCGAGACACTCGCCACACATGCCAACATGGCATCACCAAGTACTCTCTCTACTCCTGAACACATCCACACGTGTCCATGATAAAGGGGGTCACAACTCCTAAAGATTCTTCAATAAGTCGCTCAAATTGCTACGCGACCTCTCGTGAGTCTGAGATTCCCACCATGTTGAAAGTATATCCATCTTTTCCAACCATGGGACTTCATCCCCAACAAGTATACCACCCTTGGACGAATCGTCCAACGTCAACTCCTCTACTACACTGAGGAAATCCACAACTCACCCGGACAATCTTCTTGTCCGTAAGCAATCCAACTTACCGACCAACTCACCTGTCGGTTAACATCGTTTATGCAGATCCAAAAGGATGTCAATCATCACTTATTATGATTATCACGTCTCAACTTTTCCGAGGTTCATCTCTGGGTACTACTACTCTCGGGATCCTTAATCAACGATCACTAACCTCGAACTCCTCCGGTACTATCCTTGAAGGCGTCAATCACCAATCGCAGAGAATCACCAAGTACTAGCCTCAACATCACCAAAATGCCAACCTCGGCATGTGCTGACATAGTCCAACACACTCGACATCTCCAACACAACAGGATGAGTCCACGAAAACCAGCCTCACTTATGGTCAACCCGACCATACCACCTAGCCCGCTCCAAACCGAAGCCCAGGTCCACCGTGCTTCCGTTACTCTACTCCGATCAAACGAACGGCATCCTAACCGTTCGTACCGAATCATGACCCCATCTCGGTTTGGGCAGACACCAGTTAGTGGTTCCTACCAGACACCGGTACCTCACGACTGGCCACAACCTCAACTCACGATGTGCCCATCCTACCATTCACCAGTATTCCAGCTCGTGGCACATCATTCCCTATCTCGTGCTCACAGTACACCAGTCTCGAATCTTCGTTCATACCCAGCAAAAACCCTTAATCTACTCTCGGGTCGGGGAAACTAACCTCCCTCGTAGGCCAATACTCTAAGCAACTCAATGCTCAACCAAATACCGCAGCATACTGGACTCGTCCAGAGTCATCCACCCAACCATCCAATAGTCCAGCAGCTCCATCGCCAATCCGGCCGTAACTCGGCCCAAGCCACAACAGCTACCTAACCACAATCCCCAACTCAGGTTTTCCAGACGAAGCACTTACTCTGGGGGGTTCTCACTCAGGTCCTTATATTTACCAAATCAGTCATCCTAACAGGGTTCCTTCAATCTTCATCCTCACTCGGGTTATGAGAACCCACATCATCTACTAATTCACAACAACCTCATCACTCAGGTCGTCACACCGGACTAAGAACATTCCTTAACGTCAAGTCTACACAACCGTCAACCGGTAACCATCGCTCGGGGGAAATCCCTCAACTCTAGGAATCCGACTACTCGTAGCCGCACAAATCCAATCGCCATTTGGCCCAACAGGCCACCGTCAACAAGCCCCAACCGGCCCCAACCGGCCCACGAGTACCATCCAGCTCAACAGACTGCTATCGGGCCCCACAAGCCAACCAGCCTACTAGTAATCGTAGCTCACGATTCGGGTGAACCACCCTATCACACAGCCAACCATCTATAAAAGCTACTCCATCTGACCTTCAAGGCCAACCGACTATCAAGCATATTCATCGCCAAACCCGCCAACCACTCGGCCCTAAGCCGGCATGTATCATACCCATCGCGGACCGGGCAACACATCACCCACCCGCTCGTGCTCTCTTCACTAACTAAGCCACTAACTATCGTACTACCACTTGGTTTACTACCTTGTACAGGTGGATGACGGGCTGTTCCGCGTCAAGACATCACATCCACTGTAGCATCACAACACGCTAATCGACCAACCATCTACTCTGGGAGCCAAAACCTCGATCGATCACATGTCAACCTTGCTCTGCGCGAGGTTCAATGGCACTATCCGAGCTCTGATACCAATTTGACACGACCCACCCTCAATCTCCCGGGATTAAGGGATAAGTTATGCTCCTGTCTAACTTACATGTGACATGAAGGCTAAACATTCGTCCAATCTCCATGTAACACGTAAGCTGGACAAGGGATAACAAACCAAAGTACCAAGACCACCTTCCGATGTCCCAGAGTGCGCAGAATTTACAGTGGATTGCGTGTGTGATGTCTTCGTCTCTCTAACAACAGCCCGAAGCGCATTAAACCTGTAGGGTATCGAAAAACATAAAAGACTGTGAGTGGACAAAAATAATTAATAAGTTTATAAAATAAATCATAAGACATTGCATTTATACCCTCGACGAAAAACCAATGCATGCATATGAAAATCATTTTCATATCCAAGATAAAAAAAACCACCAATGAAAACCGGAATTCAAATCCTTTTTCCCCAAATCCGTAACTCAAATCCAGGGCCTTAGCCCAAAATCATCAATCCTCGTCAAAATACAGGAACTCAGCCCAAAACTCATTATGTAACGACCCGTCCCAAATTCCTAGATTAGATTAGGGACTAATCACGATTAGTGAGGCTAATCAATGATTAGTTAGGCGAAATCGGACGGACGACGTAAAATGACCATTTTGCCCTTCGACATGGCAAAACGTTGACTTTTCATTCGGGCGGTCAAATGGACTTTGACCGATGACCGTGACGTAGTTCGTGACGTCACGAGTTCATAGACAGGTGGCACGTTCAATTCCGACGTTCGAGGAGGAAGTTATGACGTTCGGAAGTTTTGGGGCATTTTGGTAATTTTAGTTAAATGGAGTCAAATGTTGACTTTTTGACCAAGAGGTCCGATGGCCGAGGGCCGAAGACCGTTACGTAGATAAGGACGATACGAATCCATAGACAGGCGGCACATCGAATTTGGACGTTCGACGGTGAAGTTACGGTTCACGGAAGTTCAAGTGCACTATTGCACGAATTATGAAACGAGTTAACTTTTGGACTTAGTGGGGGCCCAGATATTTAATCCCTGCCCTATGGATGAGGGACAAGTGTCACCCATCCAATGGACACCATATTTCTTCATGCACCATGCAAGCCATTTCCTTTTTCCTATTTCAAACACACATACCCAAACCCACCCGATCTCACCCTTTTCTCTCCATCTTTGTGCAACCCAAACCCATCCTACCTTCAGGCCATGACCAGGCAGAGGACCAGGGAGTCTTAGGAGGTTGCTGGGCGGCCAGAACAGCCGTCCACGGCGGCGAGGGGAGGAAGAACCCGTGAGGTTCACGGTAAGTCCATTTTGATCCATTTTTCCATTTTTGATGTTATGGTTGGTTTTTAAGGGTTTTAATGAGTCCATTACTTTGCTAGGGACATGTTAGGAAGGTTTAAGGAAGCTTGGGATGGCTGGGCAGCCATGGGAGAGTTTCGGAAAACTTGAACCGTTTGGTTCAAAATCGAACCATAGGATTTAGACGTTTTCGGTTGCGTTTAAGGATTGGAATGGATAGAAAACATCAAAATAGGATGAAAGGAACCAAAAAGGAAGAACTAGGATGAAAAATGGGTTGTCTAGGGCTGTGAACCGGTCACGCCAGGCCAGTTGGACCGGCCAAACCAGGTGAACTGGCCATGAACAGTAAAACCGGTCTGCTGTAGGTTGGTGTCGATGAACAGTGTTTTCGACCTTCTTGGGGCACGTGAGGGCGTGTGAACAGTAATTTGAGAAAGTGTCCAACACGGGAAATCTTCTATTTGATGTAACGAAGATTTTGGGACTGGTCTCGCGTCAATCGGACATCGTTTCGGAAGGTTTAGGGACGGCTTAAAAATAGTTAAAAGTTCGGGAAAATTACGGGGCTTTGATGGGAGGTTAATTATGTAGTTATTAACCTTCTATTAAAATTTGGACATGTTTGGGAGTCCCGGTGATGGTGATCGGCTCGGGGAGCCGAATGGCACGCAAATCGAGGAGGCAGCTCGGACGGTCTGTGAGTGGACCTTATTTTCTAACTTGGTGCATGCATAAATGTTTATTATATGTTTTAAATGCTTGTTTGTAATGCCATGGGTGCATTTGACAGGACCCGCCCCGATCCCACAGGGACCACAAGGGGATGTGCCCTGCTCCCGTCTGACACCCAATAATTCATACCAATTTTAACCTCAAAACATTTAAATGCATAAATAACCAAATTAAAGTCATACATCAAATCCGAATTAAACGAATGTCAGACAAGGGATGAAATCCAAAATTACAAATTTGCGAGCACGACTCTAAAGTAAACCTGCGGGTACACCGCCCAGCAGGGGTTCAGGTACGCAGAAGTAGATCTATGCCTCAGCCTCTGGTTCCTCCTCTACCTCAGTTTCCCGACCTGGAGGGGTTATCAAAAACATTAAAGGTGAGTGGACCGAAACTCAAGTTCACAAAATCGTTTGAAAAGTAAAACATATAATTTACCCCTCCGTTTTCCAAACATGCGTGCATCACAATACAAAATCATAAACCATAAAATATGAACCATAAGGCATGTAATAAAACCATAACCATAATTTTAGCCACTGCACTATACACTCCAATCCCGACATCCCCGATGTCTGACGTCCCTGACGTCCAATAAGGTCACAATCACAAGGCTATGCGTGCCACTCGGGTCTCAATTCCGAGTTCAATCCCCGAACCCCGTTCGGGTACAGCATCCCCGATGCTTAGCGTCATAGACGCTGGACGTTCTAGACGTCTGTGACCTCTCCGGGGTACCTCATCCGGAGGAAACAATATAATATGGAAGGATCTATACAGTGCAGTAACAAATGCATTTTATTGATATCCACATGCAAGGCATATATATATATACATAGTTAACATCCGAACCAATCATTAAGTTTCATCAGACGGGTCTCAAGCCCAAATACCTTGAAACGTACCATAACCATATTTTCCATATCATCAAAACCATTATTGTTTTAGCATGTGAATAAGTATAATAAACCAGAAAACATTTATGCACGCAAGGGTTTAAGAAAATGGCCCACTCACAGTACAATCCTGCTAGAAACCGAACGTATACCCTCGTCCTGGTACAAATGTACAATCCCTGTCAAGTCCAAAGTATTTGTAAAGGTCAAAACAAACCCCTAACATTCAACCATGAAAGCCTAGGCCGAAACCGGCCCGGGAAAGCCGCTCGAACGCGCTTCCCAAGGTAATAAACCTTAATTTGACCAACTTAATGATCTCCGATCGACCCGAAACCACCGCCGTTGGATCCGGATCGTCGAACCCTAAAGAATGGTGGTGGTCCCACCAGAAACACTGTTCACACGCGCCCCAACGCGGCGGTCAACGCTAGAACAGTCCTGCTGATGTCCTCGATGACGTCACTGCTGACGTCAGCATGACGTCATGCTGACGTCATCTGACAGCTGTCAGGTCTGACGTGTCAGACTCTGACAGGAGCCACGTGTCAACATCCGATTGGTCCACCTTGCTGATCTGTCAGGCCACGTGTCAGCTCACGGTTGGTCCACGTCACTTGACAGACTGACAGGGTGCCACGTCATCACCGTTGTCCTCAGACGGGTTGACCCGAAAACCTGCAACTCGGGTCGATCAGACCCGCGATCAAGACCCGGTCACCATTTCTTCATTTCTCAATCATTTTCGTTCCTTTTGATTCCTAGCTACTCGTCTGGATCCTAGGAAGGGTTCTATGGAATTAGAATTGAGAAAAACAGATAGGATCGAGGGCCTACCTCGAAGAACAGAACCGGCCTCCCGTCGCAGTTGTGTCACCGTCCTGAGCACCTCCGGCCACGAGTTCAATCTCAGTAGGTTCCTGGCAGTCCCTAGAGTCGATTAGGATCCATCAAAAACAAAACTAAACGTGGGAAATGGATTTACCAAAATCTGGGTTTGAAACCGCCACGGGTTCCCTGATTCCTTCCTCGCCGCAGTCCTCCGCCGTGGTCACTGCCGTCGCTCAGCCTCGCTAGTGAGTCCCCAATACGCAGACACAGAGAGTGGATGATTTGCTGGGATGTTTGATCGAAATGGGCAGAATGTGCTCTGCGGGTATGAAATATAAAGAAATGGAGGGAAGGAAACGGACGGTCCAGATTTGATCTCCATGATTAGATCAATGGCTCAGATTAGATCAGGGGTTTTCAATCCAAGGGCTGGAATTTAAAGCTGATTTAATTGCTATTTAATCCAATAGTGGATCTAATCCAATAGTGGATCTGATCCAATCTGGCCAATGGGTGAGTGACATTTGTCACTCACCAGGTGTCCTCCAATCAGATTTCCTGAATATAATATTCGACATGAAAACTGAGACACGAACCTCCCGAATTCACGTTTCTGACCATAACTTCCTCGTACGAAGTCCGATTTCGGCGTGCCGCCTGTCTACGGACTCAGGACGTCGAGACCTACCTAATGGTCCTTGAGTCAACTGAAAATTAGTTGCCAAAAGAAAAGTCAACATTTCCACCCCCAAAAGTCCAAATTACGGTAATACCCCTGAACTTCCGATAGTCATAACTTTTTCCCTGATCGTCCGAATTGGACGTGCCACCTGTCTATGAACTCGTGACGTCCCGAACTACGTCACGGTCATAGGTCAAAGTCCATTTAGTTCATAAATCAAAAAGTCAACATTTGACCATACCCAAAACAAGGGTAAAAGCGTCAAATCACACATTAAATTACAATATTGGGATCCTCGAATTTCCGGGGTGTTACAACCTTCCCCCCTTAAGAAATTTCGTCCCGAAATTTCAAAGAAACAAATGAGGAAATTGTTCTCGCATCTGAGCCTCTGGCTCCCATGTGGCTTCTTCCACATTTTGGTTTCTCTAGAGAATCTTCACGAGAGGGATCGTCTTCCGACGTAGTACCTTGTCCTTCCGATCCAAGATCTGTACTGGTTGTTCTTCAAAGCTCAAATCATCCCGTAGTTCGACAGGTTGTTCCCCAAGTACATGAGAAGCATCACGTACGTACATCCGTAACATCGATACGTTGAAAACATCGTGAACTCTAGATAGTTCTGGAGGTAGCGCCAATCTGTATGCAACTCTGCCAATTCTCTCCACGATCTCATATGGTCCGATAAAACGTGGACTCAGTTTCCCCCGTCGGCCAAAACGGATAATCCCTTTCCACGGAGACAACTTCAGGAAGACAAAATCTCCCACTTCAAACTCCAAGTCTCGAATCCGTCGATCGGCATAACTTTTCTGGCGATCCTGTGCCACCTTCAATCTCTCCTTGATCACGTGAACAGTTTCCATGGTTAAGTCCATCATCTCCGGCCCTA
The DNA here is from genome assembly GCA_032719365.1 of Prinsepia uniflora. Lineage (NCBI taxonomy): Eukaryota > Viridiplantae > Streptophyta > Magnoliopsida > Rosales > Rosaceae > Prinsepia > Prinsepia uniflora. Next base: position 40,871,181 of record CM064862.1, read on the forward strand.
AAGCCGCTCGTTCTCCTATCTCTGTCCAGCAGATAGGTGTCCTGCACTGTCGGCCATACAGTGCCTCATAAGGTGTCATCCCGATGCTTGCCTGATAGCTGTTGTTGTAAGCGAATTCCATCAATGGAAAATGAGTATCCCAAGAGTCTTGAAACTGCAGTACACATGACCTCATCATGTCCTCCAGGGTTTGAATGGTTCTCTCAGACTGTCCATCGGTCTGTGGATGGAAAGCAGTACTGAAACGTAAGGTTGTTCCCAAAGTAGCTTGCAAACTTCGCCAGAACCTGGAAGTGAAACGTGGATCACGATCGGACACGATCGATTCCGGCGTACCATGAAGTCGTATGATTTCCTTCACAAACAACTGAGCCAGTCGGTTAGGTTTATAGGTTTCCTGAACTGGCAGAAAATGGGCTGATTTGGTTAACCGATCCACGATCACCCATACTCCGTCCACTCCACTCTGAGTCCTCGGTAACTTAAAGACGAAGTCCATGGTGATGTGATCCCACTTCCACTCAGGAATCGGAAGTGGCTGCATAGCCCCATACGGTCTCTGCCGTTCCGCCTTAACCTGCTGACAGGTTAAGCATTTGCTCACGAACTCAGCAATATCCTTCTTCATTCCTGGCCACCAATAATGGTTCCGGAGGGTACGGTACATCTTTGTACCTCCCGGATGCATAGCATAGGCCAAACTATGGGCCTCCTCAAGAATCTCGGCCCGTAACTCTGCCACTGCATGTACACACAAACGGCCCAATTTCACAAGTGCTCCATCGCCCCGGATGGTAAAATCCTGTCTCCCCTCTGCATCGACCTCAATTCTGTAAATACAGAGTATCGGATCCTGAAGTTGTGCCTCGATGATCCGCACAATCAGTACTGGTCGTACATGGAAGCTGGCCAACAAAGCTCCATGCTTATCCGTACCCAAGATAACTCCCGCCTTCCGGAGTTCCACCAGTAAGGGAAGATACACCATCCCCAGGTGTGCAACAGTTCCCGTTGATTTCCTGCTGAGTGCATCCGCCACCACATTGGCCTTACCCGGATGGTACTCGATCGTACAGTCATAGTCCTTCAGCAGCTCCAACCATCTCCGTTGTCTCATGTTAAGCTCCTTCTGAGTGAATAAGTATTTAAGACTCTGGTGGTCGGTGTATATCCGACACGTTGCGCCGAACAGATAATGTCTCCAGATCTTGAGAGCATGAACCACCGCTGCTAACTCCAAATCATGGGTAGGGTAGTTCAACTCGTGAGTCTTCAGCTGCCGGGATGCATAGGCGATAACCTTGCCAGTTTGCATCAACACGCAGCCCAGACCTTGCAGCGATGCATCACTGAAGACCACAAACTCTCCACTGTCATCCGGCAATGCAAGGACAGGTGCAGTGGTCAATCGATCTTTCAACTCTTGAAAGCTCCGATCGCACTGCTCGTCCCAGATAAACTTTACCCCCTTCCGAGTCAAACGAGTCAATGGTGCAGCAATTTTGGAGAAGCCCTCCACGAATCTCCGGTAGTAAGCTGCTAACCCGCCGAAACTCCGCACCTCGGTCACTGTTGTCGGTTTAGCCCAGTTGGTCACTGCTTCTGTTTTCTGGGGGTCCACGCAAATCCCATCCGTCGATATCACGTGTCCCAGAAAACCAATACTGCTTAGCCAAAACTGACACTTGCTCAGTTTGGCGTACAATTGTTCTTGTCTCAGCCTCTCCAAGACCAACCGTAGATGTTCTTCATGTGCACGGGCACTCCTCGAGTATACCAAAATATCATCGATGAACACAATCACGAACTTATCCAGGTAGGGTCGGAAGACCCGGTTCATCAGATCCATGAATGCTGCTGGAGCATTCGTCAAACCAAATGGCATAACAAGGAACTCGTAGTGTCCGTAACGGGTTCGAAAAGCAGTTTTCGGAATATCCTCCTCCGAAATCCTCAGTTGGTGATACCCAGACCGTAAATCAATTTTCGAGAAGCACTGAGCTCCCCGCAACTGGTCGAAAAGGTCATCGATCCTGGGTAGAGGATACTAGTTCCTCAGTTTCACCTTGTTGAGTTGTCGATAATCAATACATAAACGGAGACTTCCTTCCTTCTTCTTTACGAACAACACCGGTGCTCCCCACGGTGAAGTACTCGGTCGGACATATCCCAAATCTACCAACTCCTGCAATTGAGTCTTGAGTTCTCGTAACTCGGCCGGCGCCATCCGGTATGGTGCCTGGGATATAGGTCGGGTAACCGGGAGTAGTTCAATAGTAAACTCAATCTCCCGCGATGGTGGCAATCCAGGTAAGTCTTCCGGGAATACATCCGGAAACTCACAGACCACCGGTATTTCGTCGATAACCGGAGTATCAACCCGTTCCGACACGACATGCGCCAGATAACCCTGGCATCCCTTCCGTAGAAGTTTGGTAGCAGTAAGTGACGAAATCACTTCAGGAGGCGAACCATCACGTTCCCCCTGAAAGATAACTTCCGGCAAACCCGGGCTCCGCAAAATCACTTGCTTGCTACAGCAGTCGATGAGCGATCCGTGCTCCGACAGCCAATCCATCCCTAGGATTATATCGAAGTCGTGGATATCCAGAATAATTAAGTCTGCTGGTAAATCCACATCCTCAATTCTTACCGGGCACCTTCGAATCACCTGATTCACAAGGTACACGATACCCATCGGGGTGCCAACACCCATTTCGCAATCTAAGGCTGATACCACACAATCAAGCATACCAGCACAACTTTTTGAAATAAAAGAATGTGTAGCCCCCGCATCCATCAATACACGTACAAGAAGGTTAAAGATATGTAGTGTACCTGTGACCACGCCTGGAGCAGTCCTCGCCTGCTACTGGGTCATTGCAAACACTTGGGCCCTCGGCCCTCCGTTCCGTCCGCGCCCACGCGCGCCACGCCCAGCACCACGGTCACCTCCCTGACCGCGACCTCCATTAGTGTGGGAAGCCGTGCTCTGCACCACACTCGAGCCCCCAGCGTCGTTGTTCTTGGACAACTGCGGGCAATCACAGGCATAGTGGCCCTCCTCTCCGCAAGCAAAACAAGTTACTGGCCTTGGCCTGTCCGAATGCCCACCAGATGCACCGCTCCAAGATGAGCGCTGCCCAGAGTTGTATCCAGATCCTCTGCCCTGAGAGCCTCCACGTCGACCCGACCAGCCACGACCCTTGAAGGATGAGGGTGCTCCCCTGTAGCTCCCTCCCTTGTTGTTTTTACGGCCCGATGGCCCATGATGTGGGCGATCCTGACGTCGCCCCTCCCCCGAAGGTTGTCGCGATTGGTGTGCCGCCAGACTGGCCTCGACACGCACCGCTGCGTCGACCATAACTCTCAGAGAAGCATGAGTGGTAGCAGTCACACTGGCCCGGATCTCCCCTCGGAGTCCAAGCTCAAACCGCTGGCATTTGTCCTCCTCCGTGCTTACGAATGAAGCAGCGAACCGGGAAAGTTTCCCGAAAGTTTGCTCGTAGTCTGCAACAGACATGTCACCCTGTTCCAGCCGCAGGAATTCCGCCTCCCGCGCCGCGCGAAAGGATCGCGGGTAGTACTGGTCCAGAAATCTGGAAAGGAAAGCTTCCCAGGTAGTGGTATGGACAGACCACCCAGACATTTCGAGTCCGTGCCACCACTGGTAGGCTCCTCCTTCCAGCAAGAAGGCCGCCAGAGTCACTCGTTCGCCCGGAGGGCAGTGCAACACCGAGAAGATCCTCTCCCACTTGGTGATCCAGTCGTGAGCATCCTCGGGGTTTGATCCCCCGCAGAAAGGAGTGGCTCCCAAACGTTGAGCCCTTTCAATGCTCGCGCATTCCATCTCTCTTTCTAGATCCTCGTGCGTTCGAGTATGAGGAATTCTCCTAGGAGGCATAACCAACTGTTAAGAGGCATAGATCAGAAAACAATATTCTTAAAAGTCGAAAAGTAACTAGTACTAATCGCTAGTCTAGCATGCTGACCAATACCCTAGTACTGACCACAACCTAGTGCTCTGATACCAAGCTGACAGGACCCGCCCCGATCCCACAGGGACCACAAGGGGACGTGCCCTGCTCCCGTCTGACACCCAATAATTCATACCAATTTTAACCTCAAAACATTTAAATGCATAAATAACCAAATCAAAGTCATACATCAAATCCGAATTAAACGAATGTCAGACAAGGGATGAAATCCAAAATTACAAATTTGCGAGCACGACTCTAAAGTAAACCTGCGGGTACACCGCCCAGCAGGGGTTCAGGTACGCAGAAGTAGATCTATGCCTCAGCCTCTGGTTCCTCCTCTACCTCAGTTTCCCGACCTGGAGGGGTTATCAAAAACATTAAAGGTGAGTGGACCGAAACTCAAGTTCACAAAATCGTTTGATAAGTAAAACATATAATTTACCCCTCCGTTTTCCAAACATTCGTGCATCACAATAAAAAATCATAAACCATAAAATATGAACCATAAGGCATGTAATAAAACCATAACCATAATTTTAGCCACTGCACTATACACTCCAATCCCGACATCCCCGATGTCTAACGTCCCTGACGTCCAATAAGGTCACAATCACAAGGCTACGCGTGCCACTCGGGTCTCAATTCCGAGTTCAATCCCCGAACCCCGTTCGGGTACAACATCCCCGATGCTTAGCGTCATAGACGCTGGACGTTCTAGACGTCCGTGACCTCTCCGGGGTACCTCATCCGGAGGAGACAATATAATATGGAAGGATCTATACAGTGCAGTAACAAATGCATTTTATTGATATCCACATGCAAGGCATATATATACATAGTTAACATCCGAACCAATCATTAAGTTTCATCAGACGGGTCTCAAGCCCAAATACCGTGAAACGTACCATAACCATATTTTCCATATCATCAAAACCATTATTGTTTTAGCATGTGAATAAGTATAATAAACCAGAAATGGCCCACTCACAGTACAATCCTGCTAGAAACCGAACGTATACCCTCGTCCTGGTACAAATGTACAATCCCTGTCAAGTCCAAAGTATTCGTAAAGGTCAAAACAAACCCCTAACATTCAACCATGAAAGCCTAGGCCGAAACCGGCCCAGGAAAGCCGCCCGAACGCGCTTCCCAAGGTAATAAACCTTAATTTGACCAACTTAATGATCTCCGATCGACCCGAAACAACCGCCGTTGGATCCGGATCGTCGAAACCTAAGGAATGGTGGTGGTCCCACCAGAAACACTGTTCACACGCGCCCCCGCGCGCCGGTCAACGCGGCGGTCAACGCTGGAACAGTCCTGCTGACGTCCTCGCTGACGTCACTGCTGACGTCAGCATGACGTCATGCTGACGTCATCTGACAGCTGTCAGGTCTGACAACTGTCAGGTCTGACGTGTCAGACTCTGACAGGTGCCACGTGTCAACATCCGATTGGTCCACCTTGCTGATCTGTCAGGCCACGTGTCAGCTCACGGTTGGTCCACGTCACCTGACAGACTGACAGGGTGCCACGTCATCACCGCTGTCCTCAGACGGGTTGACCCGAAAACCTGCAACTCGGGTCAATCAGACCCGCGATCAAGACCCGGTCACCATTTCTTCATTTCTCAATCATTTTCGTTCCTTTTGATTCCTAGCTACTTGTCTGGATCCTAGGAAGGGTTCTATGGAATTAGAATTGAGAAAAACAGATAGGATCGAGGGCCTACCTCGAAGAACAGAACCGGCCTCCCGTCGCAGTTGTGTCACCGTCCTGAGCACCTCCGGCCACGAGTTCAATCTCAGTAGGTTCCTGGCAGTCCCTAGAGTCGATTAGGATCCATCAAAAACAAAACTAAACGTGGGAAATGGATTTACCAAAATCTGGGTTTGAAACCGCCACAGGTTCCCTGATTCCTTCCTCGCCGCCGTCCTCCGCCGTGGTCACTGCCGTCGCTCAGCCTCGCCAGTGAGTCCCCAATACGCAGACACAGAGAGTGGATGATTTGCTGGGATGTTTGATCGAAATGGGCAGAATGTGCTCTGCGGGTATGAAATATAAAGAAATGGAGGGAAGGAAACGGACGGTCCAGATTTGATCTCCATGATTAGATCAATGGCTCAGATTAGATCAGGGGTTTTCAATCCAAGGGCTGGAATTTAAAGCTGATTTAATTGCTATTTAATCCAATAGTGGATCTAATCCAATAGTGGATCTGATCCAATCTGGCCAATGGGTGAGTGACACTTGTCACTCACCAGGTGTCCTCCAATCAGATTTCCTGAATATAATATTCGACACGAAAACCGAGACACGAACCTCCCGAATTCACGTTTCTGACCATAACTTCCTCGTACGAAGTCCGATTTCGTCGTGCCGCCTGTCTACGGACTCAGGACGTCGAGACCTACCTAATGGTCCTTGAGTCAACTGAAAATTAGTTGCCAAAAGAAAAGTCAACATTTCCACCCCCAAAAGTCCAAATTACGGTAATACCCCTGAACTTCCGATAGTCATAACTTTTTCCCTGATCGTCCGAATTGGACGTGCCACCTGTCTATGAACTCGTGACGTCCCGAACTACGTCACGGTCATAGGTCAAAGTCCATTTAGTTCATAAATCAAAAAGTCAACATTTGACCATACCCAAAACAAGGGTAAAAGCGTCAAATCACACATTAAATTACAATATTGGGATCCTCGAATTTCCGGGGTGTTAGAGCATTTGTATGTGGTTACGTATAAGCACGTATTTCGAGGTTTCGGCCTTATACGGTGTTTATACGGGTCTGTATTTCTTTATTGATTTAAATGATTTGATTTTGGATTTCTAAAAAGATAAACTCGGGTATGAGACCCATTTGGTTTTGTCTCGGGCATATGACACTATTTACGACCTTTGAGTCTAGATCGTGGTCGCGACGGGTGCTATGTGCACGACGATTGACGATATGACGCTCGCCTCTGGATTGGGATGTGTTCCTTCCGGAGAGGTCATAATGCACGATTCGTGGTTGGGCAGCCTGGGGAGGCTCGACTTCGGAGTGCTGACGGTTCAGGATATCGATCGGTGATGAGTGCACCATGATCTTGTGGTGGTCGCGTCAGTTGATACGTTCACGGCGACATACCAGGATTGAGGGCGGTCCTGGATGGATGGTTGCACGCATCACTATGATCGGAGTCGTGACTGACCCTTAGATATCGGGCACGGTGCCCAGTTGAGTCATATGTTCGGGCACGAGACCCATTTGTTTTACACTGATGATTTCGGGTCAGGGACCCTACATGGATATTCCGTGTTCATGACTGTTTATGGGAACCGGCATGAACCTTTGTCAGGTCATTATGGTACATGACGGTTTATGGGAACCGGCATGTTACCCTGGTTATGTTGTTATGGATCATGACGGTTCAGGGGAACCGGGCATGAATGTTTATAATATGTATATATATGTTCATCTACCTTCCTTTACTTCTATTATCTCCTCCGGGGAGGGTCGTTGGCCTGGGTGGACCCCGGAGTAGTCACGGAGCACCGACTGAGTGGAGTCACCCCCAGTTGGGTTCCTTACTCTCAGGAAGGCTATGATTACTATTACCTCGGGTAGGGTCAGTGGTCTGCAGACATTGATCTTGACTTTGAGAAGACTCGGATTGAGACCTGGGTAGTACGCGTGTAGCTTTGGAAACCGTGACAGGATTGGTTGTGTGAACTATATGTGTATGTGATATAAATATGATATATATATGATATGTGGATACAGGATTTGAGCAGGAGCTCGTGTATTTGGTTTCTTATGATTTTGGGCTAAGGCCCTAATGAACGGTTTGATAAATGGTTTTCGAATGCATGCATGCTTTTTAGTGAAGGGTACAAATATCTTCTCGTTAAAATGTTTTTATAAACTCTTGTTTTGTCCACTCACAGCTTTTAATGTTTTGACTGCCCTTCAGGTTGAAATCGGATGTGGACTGTAGCAGTGACTGAGATATCACATACCTCCTCCGGATCCTGGCGTACTCTGATAGCCCGGGAGGGCAAAGGTCGGAAATATCCCTTGTCTGACACTTCGTGTCAGACGGGAGCAGGGTCATCCCGCACTAATCCCGGGGGGGATTGGGATGGGTCCTGTCACATTAAATCCAAATCATCCGGGCCACAACCCAAAACATCTGAAAACCAGTGAAAAACCAAAGTAAAACATTAATCAATCAAGTTGTTGGATCTCAAGCGCGCCGAGTCTTTAAACTCAAAACACATGCGCATAATCTGGCCTTCCCGGAATATCAATAAGTCTTTAAACTCAAAACACAATCCACAGGCCTCGGGGGATATCACAATAACCGAGTCGTTAACCTCAAAACATATCAATCCAGGGCCCTCCCCCGTCATCAATCAACCGAGTCTTTAAATTCAAAACCAGATCCAGCCATATCCGGGTCTTTAAACCCAAAACCAAGTTTCAACGGGTCTTTAAACCCAAAACCAAGTGAAAATCATAGAAAATCCATTCCCAAATCCAAATCCGAAATCATCATTCTATAAGCTGGCACCCGGAATCATCATTTCGAACCCAAATCCAGAAATCCACTTTCAAGCTCCAAAACCGAATAAGGAATCATATTTCCAAAATCCGATTCTAAAACCCGAAATCACATTTATCGAAATTACTTTTATGAACAGGGCTTCAAGCGCGAAATCACTTTTCCAAAATATATTATAAATCATTAAAATCAATTCATATTTCAAATCCCAAAATCATAGCATCAAAACAATGGTCAAATCACAGCATAAATCGTAAGCTCGTAAAACGTGCAAATACGTAATTATCTCGAAATACGTGGAAAACTGTAAATCATCAAGATCGTAATCATAAACATAGAAATCATGTATAGAAAATATATAAAAACATTTATGCATGTATCAAAAGTTAGAAAGAAAAGTCTACTCACAGACCATTCGCGTCCCCGCCTCGATACACGTGAAATTTCGCTTTTCCAGCTAATCCACTATCAACGGCTTTCCCGCACCTGTCCAAATCCCATAAGAAGGTCACTAACTACTTCATTAAGCTTCTACTAAAGCCCCATAATTTTTCAGAATTTTTAACTATTTTTAAACGAGACCTAAAACTTTCGGACATCCTGAAACATATCGAGACGATGTCCGATTGACTCGAAACTAGTGCTAAAATGTTCGTTACATAGATTACATCATTTCACATGTTGAACACTTCCCCATCGAAGGCACCACGTGCCCTCACGTGCCGTCTGAAGGAGCTGCGCGTGGGTGCCACGCGCCTCAGCACTGTTCATCTTCTACCTCTGTCAGACCGGGTTTGAATCGGTTTGGTTCAGGCCGGTTTAGCCGAACCGGTGGTCACGGTTTAGGATCCAATTTCAGTCTATTTTCAGACATTTTACTCTTGTTAGCTTCGTCTATTGATTCCCTATATTCCTACGGTGGCAAAACAATGATTTAGGCACGAGAAAATACCTTCGCGATCAAGAACAGACCGTCCCACCGTCGACCATTGTACCTACACGATCCCAGCCTCCATTTTCCTTGATTTCAAGCTCACTCAGTCCCTTAAGTCCTCCTGAACCTCACCTAATAAATCAAGATGATCAGCAACCAGTAAATCGAGCTTCACCATTTTTTATTGAAAAATCGAAGCTCACGGGCGACACACCTTACCGTCCATCTTAAGCCTCACCGTGGCCACCAATAGCTTCATCTCACCTCCTTTTCAACTTTTATTCAGAAACCACTAGCTGAGGATGGAGTTTGAGAGGTTTAGATGGATTCGATTTCACGGCCACTCCTCATCTATCTTTGTTTTTCTCAAAATCCACGGCCATTGTCGACGACGGTGGCACTACCACTCGTGTCTCACCTCATCAAATCCATTTTCTTCCACACAACGCTTACAGCTAATGAAGAACACAGGCTTCATCTGGATTGTTTTTCACGGTTTAATCTCCCATCTGTTTCCTTCTATTTTAAACCACACACACGTGCACAAAATCAACTCTTTGTTTTTAAAACCATTCTGAGGCTTCTACAACCATCTAGGACAAGCCAGGTGTCCAAAATCCTGTGGACACAACTTCCAATGCAAGCCAAGTGTCTAATTCTAAATGGGCACAGATCCCAATGCAGTAAATGACCAAAATGCCCATAGATGACAAATTACCATTTTGCCACTCATTCGTTTATACCAATAACTGTACCGTCTGAAGTCCAATGACAACGTGTTGCCTGTCATTGAACTCAGGGGATCAAAACCTTTCTAATGGTCCTCCAAATACGTGAAAAATATATGTCATACGAAAAGTCAACCGTTAGCCCCTTTTTAACCGAATTACCAAATTACCCTCAAACTTCCAAACATCGTAACTTCGTCCTCGAATGTCGTAATCAGACGTGCCACCTTTCTATGAACTTGTGACGTCCCAAACTACGTCACAGTCATCGGCCAAAGTCCATTTGACTGCCTGAACTAGAAGTCAACCTTTTTGCCCATTATTGGGGCAAAACCGTCATTACGCACCGTCTGTCCGAAATCACCCAACTAATCACTAATTAACTTCACTAATCCCAATTTCCGGGACGGGTCATACGACCCGATACCCGGTGTTAGTGCCACTCATCGAGTAATTGTTACGCCTCTAAAATGCTAGTTGTTTTTGGATTACGGTTTGATTGCGCATTCCCAAAAGTTAAATCTGGGTTCAACTTAATAGTTTTCGTCCATAGTTACGATGTTAGTAAGATTTTTTCCGTCAAAATCCATATTCTGGTGGTGCTTACAAGCTAGGGGATTCGTGGTGATGGTGCATTACACCCAATCCTTCACGTGGTCATGGTACGCGAGTAGGATACCTAATGTATGTTTCGAGACTTGAGGTGACTCAAGAGCAATCTGATGTGGGTTGATATTGTGACATACTTATGGATTCTGCATAGCTCATTGGTGCATGTTAGTTAAATCGTTATTTAATGATCGTGATTCTTATATCTCGTATTACGTGCAAGTATTTATAACTTTCTTTGGGATTTCATGAAAAACGAGGGGTTAAAGGTTATTTATTGAAAATAATTTTACATTGAAATAACAACTGGGTCCACACACCCTTTTGTTTTTTAAACCCCTCAAGTTTTGTGGTGCATACGTACTTCGAGGAGTTTGGATGTCGCTCTAACACTCACTCACGAGAGCAGAGTGAAGCTAGCGAAATGATTGGGTATCGGTAGGTAAAGTTCTCTGTGTATGACCATCAAATTAATTTTTTCATGCTCTAAGTTTCTACTGTTAGGTGAAATGTGATTAGTTTTTACCAGTTAAGTTTCACCGACACCCCAAAACACGTCACCGTTCAGATGCCAACCAGCACACCTGGACCTCTGTACCGTAATTGGACCTCTGTACAATAAATGGACTTTCCTAGTCGAGGTGTGTCAAATTTGGTCATTTTATAAGGACGTGTAAGATGGGAGTAGGTCCTTTCAAGTTAATCAAGTGGGATTACATAGAGGGTCTTTATCACATTTGGTACGTAAACCAAACAAAATCTAACCCTTACGGGGTACCGCCCACATCCAACCCACCACCCCGTCAAAAAGGGGAAACTTCCAATTTTGTTTAATCCAAACCTTATTATTAACAAATATTATTTTTAATTATGGCCACAAAATAATTACAATAAATAAGGTAATTTGCATATTTACTTAAGAAAAACCTTTTTACATATACCATACTCATAACCGAACTTTCTCTTATCACTTTCATAAAATCTCCATTTATCATAATTATTATTATAAATTTATTAATACTCAAATATAATCATAATCAAGTTCTTAACTTCCTAAATACAACAACAAGATAATCACTTGTATCATACACTTTAACCATAAGCTTAAATATTCATGCTTTTCACATATTTTCAATTGATCACAAATTATCTTTATTTTTCATTAAAGACTCAAAATAATCTTATATTAATATTCCTCAATTTTCAGAATCAAATCAAGAATTTTAAATAATACATTACACTTTGATCACTCAGAACTATCCTAAAATGGTGCCCAATTAACCCAAACAAATTACACCATTAAATTCAATATTTAAAAACATAAAACTTACTTGGTGAGCGAACCTTGAAAGGCCGCCGCATGTGCCCTTACGCGCCAGTGAAAGGTCCCTGCGCGTGGTGCCTACGTGCCGGCTATAAGGCCATCGTCTTCCTCTCGCCAGATCTGAAACTCGGGTTGTTTGACCTGACGGCCTGACCCAATTCGTTATCACTTGTTTTACGACCAATTTTTTACATTCTAATACACAATCTTCATCGCATTGCGCCCAGAAAGAGTTCTACAAGCTCATAATAAAGAAAAACTTACCAGATGACATGGTCTGACTCTTAATCCTTCGATCATGGTTCCTCAACCACTTCAATGGAATATCTAGCGTCCAAACCCGTTCCTTCTTGTCCCAAAAGGATCGTAGGATTCCTAGGAGAGCACCAAACTTTATGTTCTCAAGTCTTCTAGCCCAGAACTAGAGATCCTAAAATGGAACTCATGGGTTCCTTTATGGTTCTTCACCATTTACCCTTCTTCTCTTTTGGTTTTCCTCTTCTCTTCTCACCCTCTCTTTCTTTCTTCTTCTTTCTCCTTTCCCGTTTCCCTCTAGTTCTTCCCTCACGACTTCACTTTGATTTTCCACTTTTCTACCTTTTTCCTTTTCTTTTTTTTTTCGGTCACTCTTCACCGAATTGCCATAATAACACACACATACTATATATGTCAGGACCCACCCCTAATCCCCCGGGATTAAGGGCTAAATCCTGATCCCGTCTAACTTACGCATGACACGAAGGCTAAACTGACGTCCAACCTTCATGTGACACGTAAGTCGGACAAGGGATTCTCGAACCAACCGTACCAAAGCTTACGGACTTCCCAAAGTGTGCCGAGCTACTGTGGATCGCGCGTGTGATGTCTTCGTCTCTCTCGACCGACAGCCCGCACCATAACAACCTGGAGGGTATCGAAAACACGAAAAGACTGTGAGTGGACAAAAATAAAGTATAATTTCAAAAACATTTCATAAAACAATAGCATTTATACCCTCCGTTTCAAAAACCAATGCATGCATATCAAAGTCATGTTATAAAACCATGTACGAAAACCAAACACATTTTCCTTTTTCTCAAATCCAGGCCTCAGCCCAAAACCATCGAAAACCATTACCATCCTTGAAAACCGTCATCATCAATCACAGAGAAAACCAAAACATATTGAACCACATTTCCATCCATCGAACCTGCTGGATCTATCCGAGTCTTTAAACTCCCGAGTCTTTAAACTCAATCCGGGTCTTTAAACCCAATCCGGGCCCGTCCCCCGTCAAACGTAATCCGGGTCTTTAAACCCAATAACCAGATCCAGCAAATCCAATCCTAAACCATTTGAAAACCTTTTTCCATTTCCGAATCCGAATCCGCAATCTCATCAGGATCCCGAATCCAAACCAGAACTCATATCCATGATCCTTCCAGATCCGAGTCCGCAACCATGATTCTGTAAGCTAGCATCCGGAATAACCATTCCGAACCCAAACCCCGAAATCCATTTCAAGTTCCAAATCGAATTGCGAATCGTCATCCGGAAATTCGATTCCAAAACCCGAAATCACCTTTCTCAAAACCACTTTTCTGAACTAGGCTTCAAGCCCGAAAACCCTTTTCCGAAATCCTTTTACTTTCTTTGAAATCAAATCGTATTTCAAATCCCAAAATCAATTCATTAAAACCAGGTTCAAATCACAATATCCATCAAATCTCATAAAACGTGAAATACCGTCATTTCCTCCAAAAACGTGCACAAACCATAAAACATCACAATCATAAATCAAATCATAGAATCAAGTATAGAAAACATATAAAAACATATATGCATGCATCAAGAGTTAGAAAGCAAAGTCCACTCACAGACCATTCCGACGTCGCCTCGATACGCGTGCACTTACGCCGTTCCTGCCATTCCGCTATCCTCGGCTATTCCGAACCTGTCCAAAGCCCATAACGAGGTTACTAACTACTTCAAAAAAGTCTTACTCAAGTCCCATAATTTTCCCAAACTTCTAAGCATACTTAAAACGGAACCCTAAACCTTCGATCCCGCAGAACTAACCCGAAACAACGTCTGATTGTCCCGAAACCTATCTCAAAAGATTCGTTACAACAATTAGACTCAAAACCATGTTGGAAGGTTCCCCAAAACAGCTGCCACGCGCCCCCACGCGCCGCCCCAAGTGGTTGCGCGTGGGCCTCACATTCCTGCACACAGTCACTGTTCATCGTCTTCTTCGATGGGTCGACCGGTCTGAATCGACGTTCCTGGTTCTCCGTCCTTCCTCCACCACTTTCCTTCCTTTTTTCCACCAGTAGCTTCGTCCCCTTCCTAATAATCTATTCCCTTCAACCAAACATGACGACACGACCTCTAAACCACCTCCCTCAAGCTTGAACTAAAACCTGTCAAAACCCTGTTCAAGCTCCCGGCCAACCGTGCAATCCCCTGTCATTGTTTCGAATCCTAGAGGTTCCTAGGGACCAACTAAACTCACTAGAACTCACCAGACACCTCGACTCAGCCCCAAAAGCCACGACTTACCGTTTGAATCAAAACGGGAAAACAGAGTAACCAAAAGAAATTAAAGAAATTACCTGCACTTAGGCCGCCACCGTGAGCTCCGCCGTGCCTACTCAACTCTCCTCAGTCCTCTTAACGCCACCACGGGTCCAATTGATGGTTTGATCACGGGAAGTGCACAACCGTGCACGGTGGTTCTTGGGTTTGGGTTCTCTGGTTTTCCTCACAGTTCCAAGTCTCCCCTCACGCTCACCACCTCCCCAGAACACTCACTAGCCTTCCACTCAGTCTCTATTTACTCTCTTGATCACCAGAACACACAACACACTCTGCAATTGATCAATTCCTCTCTCAAACTCACTCTCTGTTTTTCCCTCTTCGAACACGGTTACACACTCGAACAAACCAATTAATTTAACCCGTGCACTGCCTAGAACCCACTAGACCACTGCAGGTGTCCAAATCCCATGGTCCCTAACTCAAAATATCCCATCCTTCCTGTACACTTGGCCTTATCAGATTGGCCCAATTCTCAAGGCACAAAAAGACCAAAATGCCCTAGTAAATCAAAATTACCATTTTGCCCTTCACCGTTCTAGACCCATATCTCGCTCGTCCGACGTCCGATGAAGGCATGTCGCCTGTCGTTGTGCTCAGGATGACGAGATCTACCTAATGGTCCTCGGTCTACGTGTAAAAATCCTGTCGTGCTAAAAGTCAACTTTTTCCCCCTTATTTTACCAAATTACAGAAGTGCCCTCAACCTTCCGAACATCATAACTTCCTCCTCGGATGTCGGATTCGGGTGTGCCATCTGTCTACGGACTCGTGACGTCCCAAACTACTTCACAGTCATCGGTCAATACCCAATTGACCTTCCGAACTAAAAGTGAACATTTTGCCCATCTAGGGGAAAAATCGTCATTTCTGCGCTAACGCCCCAAACGTAACCAACTAAACACCGATTAACATCGCTAATTACTTTACTAATCCCGACCCCCGTAATGGGTCGTTACAATATATAATAATGTATGTCGATGGAAGAGAATGGGAGGGAAAATGGAGAATATTCTAAAACATCCAAGGGTTTTCTTACAAAATGACCAAAATACCCTTATATCAAAATTACCAAAATGCCCTTAGTTATTTTTGATCCATAAAGAACCAGTTCGATCTCTGATTTTGATATACTGACTGTTTATGAACTCACGAGTTTGAGACATTCATAACAGTCCTCGTAAAGTATCTAGACAGTGCCCAGGTCAAAAAGTCAACTTTTAACCTTATAGGGGCAAAACTGTCATTTCTCTTTTTCTCAATTCACTTTTCTCGAATCTTCAGGTCGTTACATTAAGTCACTAAGAAGATGAAAATCAGACACAGTATAGGATGAATACGCTTTAGTGAATAGTGAATGTACCTTTATGGGGAAATATGCCCTATATTTATAGTGGTAGTAAATATGGTGAGTCGAAACCCTAGTGAAGTAAGGCCCAAGCGATTTCTTAGATGCTGCCACATATTCCAAGGTGTTGGATGGATGGTGGTGGCTCGCTGGAGAGTACAACTCTATTGTTACTACAAGAAAGGGTAACTAAACGATTGTGCCGACCATGATAACCAAGGATGCTATTCGGTAGGCCTTGTTGGAGGACGACTAGACCTTGGTCTAATGCTCCCAGTCGGTGAAGTGTGACCCGCTACTAGCCGGTCGGTAATGTATGTTTCTCGTGTTTAGTTGTTTAGATGAAGGTGGCTTGCTACCATCTAGTTGGTAAGCAACTGAGCCTGGCAAGTAGTGGCCCATTCCTGGTGGTTCTGTGTGTCTCCCTAGTGGTCGGACGAAATGGTGTAAACAAAGTTGTGCTTTTTCTTTGATTGAATAAATGATCATTTTTTTATAATTACTTGAATATCTATGCCATGGATAGCCTTATATTGCTGATTTGCATATGCAATTATACAACATATATTCTCTTTTGACATAATATCATTGTTGGTAAAAATAGAGAACGGTGAATATGCAATTTATTTTTAACAGTTAAAACCTTACAAACTTACAAATTAAAAGATAACATAGCAACAAAGTAGGCATTGATCCCTCAATGACTTGTATCAACGTGTGATCTACTTAAACTTAGATTCAATTACTCAAATAAGTCTTAACAAAACAATAAAGAAACAAGTAAAATGCCTATACTTAGACTCGAACCCTAGTTAGATATACAAACAAATACTAAGACATAACTATGGCTCCTAGACAGACCTAAAGAATGACTGCTTGAAACGCAAGAAATACGACAGACTCAAACAAAAGAATTCATTGTAGTTTTCGTGATTTCGAAGATGCAGACTTTGATTCCTTCCCCATATGCAAGAAAGAAAATAAAACAATATCAAAGATGATTGAATTGATTGATTAACATTAGCGAATCAAGGCTAACCATTCACCACTAATTATTCAATTTCTTAACATGATTTCTACAATTCCTTCACTATGAATCATCTGAGTATGATTCTCATGCAAAGGTTCGGTTAAAGCTCACTCCAAAAATTTATTTTATCCTATTTCTTACTTAACATGTTTTAAGCCGTTTGAGCACTTAGAACGTCTATTAATTTAGAAAAGCAATAATAATTAAAGATGATGCATCAAGTACAAAAGAGAATATGAGTAATCACACTACTCCTAGGGAAGGGTTAATAATCTAGCTTGTTATGAATTCCAATTACAAGATCGTTTCTTATCCTATGCCTCTCGATGCAGTTCCATCAATAATAATTGACAAGACTCTTCCCAAAATCATTTTGATAACCATGAAATGCCTTGCTCCTGTCTAATAGCTAGAAAAAAGTTACAGAAATATCCTTAAAATCTCAAAATATAAATACGAGGAATTTATCAGAAAACCGACATAACCTTGCATAAGCTCCAAAAATATCCTTAAGATCCTAAAATATAAATACGAGGAATCTATAAGAAGGTCAACCCGCCTTCAAAACTGTTAGATAAGAGATATCTTAAACAATAACAACTCAAACCAAACTGTTTATGTACAAGGTGATCACCAACTCAAACCAAACCATTTATGTACAAGGTGATCAATCTCATAAACATAAAAGAGTAGCAATTCAAGCAGTAATCAGAATTTATTTAGCATTCCTAATAATAGAAATCAAGGGCCAAAACCCTATTAAGGAACTACATGATAAGGACATAAAGCAGTCATAATTCTATGAAAAACTACTCACACATAATATTGTGTAAAAACTTAAAAGTATTTATAATTACAAAATAAGATTAAAGATAATAAGATAAAACGGTGAAAATGCTGGTGAGGCAAGGTCACGTCCAAGCACGCTCCACAACTCTTCGCGTTCAAACTTCTCTCCCAAAAATCACGAACAATGTTCTAAACTCCAAAAACTGTAAAACTGAAAAACGCTATGTGGCTACCAAAATTGGGAACCCTAGATTTTTGTTAAAACATCGTTTAAATCATCTCATAGATTCTCCTAAATTAAAGGAATTAAAATTGAAAGAAAAGTATTAAAGTACCCTTAATGAATCCTTCATACTGATTTCCTAGCTCGGCAGGGGTACATATTAGAATTAACTCCTTGGTCATGTGACTTTGATGTAAGAAAGTGACTTTCTTGTGTGATAGGCAACTTTATGATAATTCTGTGGTATCCTGAGTGGCAATCATGGCGGCCTTGAACATCCTTGGGCAGCTAGACACCTTCTGGATACGCCAGGGCACACTGTTCCTCATTCGGTACCTCTAGGACCTTCTTTTAGGGAACATGAGCCCTAGATAGGACCTACATGTATTTAGCTGTGCCTTATCATTTCTCAAATTGAAGATAAAGTGAGACAACTAAAAAAATAGGAAATCTCGAGAATGAATTATCTGCTTGCACATGATAGATTTTCTTAACAATTTTGTTTTTTAAAATAAATGATCTCTTTTTAAAAATATCTAAAAACAATTTTTTTTATCTTAAGATAAAGTGGAACAATTAAGAAATAGAATATCTCAAGAATCAATTAGGTGGCAGTGGCAGTTTGATTACTCACTTGTCAGCTGCTGTCACTGAGGATGAGCTGGGATTAGGTGTTGGTCGTTCAATTGTCGTTGACGCCGGGTGACGTTTGTTTCTTGTGTGTACTGTAGAAGGATTTTGGAGCTAGAGGAGGCCACGTGGGAGCCTCAGTTTGGAGGCAAAATTGGATTTCCGGAGTTTAGGATAGGGGTCACTGCGAATTTTTGAAGACGAAATTCCTATGAGGAGGGTTGATTGTAACTATTCGGCCTGTAATTACGGGATTAACAGAAATTTTCTAAGATTTTTTTGGGGATTTATCGGATTTAATCGAGCTAGTTTGACGGTTTTTCCCTTGGGATTTTAGCTTGGCTTTCTATAAGAAGGAATCGAATTTTGGTCATGAAAGTTATGGTGATATTTTGGGAAGTTTGGATAAGGTTCATTGTCATCAGTTTGATCTCATTCTCCCACTCTCTCTCAAACTCGTGCAACCCCTCCCTAACCCAAACACAAACAAACACACATAACCACCATTAATTATTATCTTCGTTTGGAGGAACTTTTGGACCAAACTAGGGTGGGGATTGTGTTCTATGGAGTCCCACAACCGCATATAGCTCAAGGTTGAAGGTGGTGGACGTCCGGATTGTATAGTGGGAGAGATTAAAGGTTGGACAAAACTTTGGAGGATCATAACTTGGAATCCAGATAATATTTTCGAATTCTAGTTGTAGATTTGGATTCCCGGGGTTGAGTAGATAAATTTTGATATAAAGTTTTTAGGATTTGGTTGAGAAATGAGGGATATATGAAGGTTTGAAAATTTGACCTTATTTGGAGGATTTCCGGCAGCCAACGGCGACGCTCGCAACAGTATGGCCTTCTCTCCAGCGAAGTTAATGAAATTAATATGACATCACCATGTGACGTCATCTGGAAGGGTGTCAGAATGTGTCAGGTTTCAAGTCCACGTGGCAAGGTGCCACGTCAAACTAGGGCTGATGTCAGCAGTGACGTTAGCAGCTAATGTCACGGCCGAGTGGGCATTGACCACGACTTTGATCGGCGCGTGGTGGGGTGTCGGTGGGAAATTTGAGGTGAAACAGATCTTGTTCGAAAGGTTTCGATGTCCTGTATCCAATGGTTGGTGTTTGGAGGTTTTCTCCTCAGAAAACGTGCTTGAAACGTGTTTTTTATTATGGGATTTTTGGGGGTTTATTGTATGAACTTATATAGATTGTTAGTGACCCCCGTGTGTGACTTTTATAGGCCAAGACATCGGGGAGGCTTCAAACTGGCTTACGATTTGGGTTTTGAGCGAGCGGTGGTACTGTGAGTGGATAGTTTTTTTCATAACCCTGATGCATGCATATGTATATGTTTTTACTGTTTTTATGGCATGGTCTGGATGGTTATGATTTGGTTATGTGATGATGAATGATTTCCGGATAAATGCTTAGTTTTTGGTATATATATGTATACTCGATTGTGGTTTTCTAGACACATGTTTTATGGCGGTTTGGAAACTGGATTTTTGGCTGGTACCCTAAAGAAATGTTTTTGGCCGGTGCCCGAGTTTGAAAAGGTATTTTGTAACAACCCGTCCCTAATTTTAGGGATCAATTAAGACTTAATTATGGATTAGCATGGCTAATCGATGATTAACTGAGGATTATTGGACGTTCAGGCCGAAATTACATTTTTACCCCTAAACGAGGGAAAAAAGTTAACTTTTGACCCGGGAGGTCCAATGCATGAGGACCAAGGATCGTTACATAGATCGGGTCGATACGAATCCGTAAACAGGCGACACGTCAAAATCAGACGTTTGATGGGAAAGTTACGGTTCACGAAAGTTCCGAGGAACTATTGCAAGCTTTACGAGACGGATGGACTTTTGTCCTGAGTGGGCCCAGATATTTTCCTCAAGCCTAATGGATAAGTGACAAGTGTCACCCATCCATTACCCACCAGCACAGATACATACACCCACTCCTTATCTGTTTCATTCGATCGACCAGCCACACCCGATACCACCAAAAATCAAACCCTTCCCCCATTTGAATTTGTGTGAAGCCAAGTGAGGCTGAGGATGAGTGGGAGGACGTGATGACAGTGGCAGGACGACCAGCCACCGTGGACGGCGGAGTAACCACGGGAAACAGGTGAAAACCCGAAACCCCTTTTATATTCGAATTTCCAAAATTGTGTTTTGGACGTTGGCGAGGTTGTCTAGTGATTAGATGATGGTTGTGGGGGTTGTACGAGTTGTATGGGATGGAAATCGATGGCTGAGGTGGTCGGAGACGGTCGTGAGGAGTTTTTAGTGGCTAGCCACGGAATTCAATTTCCGGCCAAGTAAGCTCGAATCGAACCTCCAAACATGTTTTTAAGTGTCGTAGGAGCTTAATGGAACCATAGGAAGGTAGTTTTGGCCCATGGATGTGCCCAGAACATGGAATGGAATTTTAGGTTTTAAACGGTTTAATGAACCAATGAGTTTTAGGATTGTTTTCTTCAATTTGATTGCATAGAACAATCCTTAGGATAGATTAGAAAGGATTGGTGGAAAAATGGAGGAAAAATGACGAAAAATAAGGGAGGAAATGGACTGAACTGGTCACGTTGGTTCGATCGGACCGGACAAACCAGTGAACCGATTCAGACTGGTTCACTCGAGGAGGAAGACAACCTTGTGCACTGGCGCATGAAGCCCACGCGCAGTGCCTTTCGGGGGTGCGTGGGGGGGGGGGGGGGGGGGGGAGCGGGGTGTGCGGGTGTTTTTGGGGAAGTGGTCAACACGTGAAATCATCTATTCGATGTAACGAACATTTTGGGACAAGTTTCGAGTCAATCAAACATCGTTTCGATATAGTACGGGATGTCCGAAGGTTTAGGATCGAGTTTAAAATATGTTAAAAATCTCAAATAATTAGGGGGCTTTAATGAGAGGATATTGAGGTAATTAGTAACCCTCTAGTATGATTTGGATAGATCCGGAAGTTCCGAAGATGGTGGTTGGCCCGAGAAAGGCTTATGACGCGCGTATCGAGGCGCAACTTGGACTGTCTGTGTATGGACATTATTTTCTAAACTGTGATGCATGCATAACCGTTTTATATGTTTTACATATGTGATTTCTATGATGATGATTGTGATGATTGGTTTTCCGTATTTGCCCATATTTCGAGGTTTATAGTTTTATATTGTGCTTATAGGTGCTGGTATTTTTATGGTGATTTGATGGAAAGGTTTTGGATTTGGAAAGGTGGAATCGGGTATGAGACCCATTTGATTTTGAAACCATCGGACTTGGAGTCCATTTGATTTGATGAGAAATCGGACTGGAGGCCCATTTGAGTTATACGATCAGGCTGAGGGCCCCGTTGGTTTACGAATTCGGGCATGATGCCCAGTTGTGATTTATAATGTGATTTCGGGTCGGGGACCCCAATGGATTTGGATTTACGATGGCTTTATGGAAAACTCGGGCATAGCCCTTTGAACGGTTTTGAGATATTTTGTGAAACGGTTTTCCATATGCCATCTTCATGAGTGGTTGCCCTCCAGACGTCCCGTAGTATCCTGGAGTGGCGGGTTGCCTCCTCCAGACGTCTCGTAGTATCCTGGAGTAGTCACGGGGCATTGCCTGCGAGGGGTCATTGCACGGAGCGATCAGTCCGTATAGTGACTCAGGAGTAGGATTGCCAGAGGTTAAAACCTCCCCCCTAGGGAGGGTTATTGATCTGCGGGTCATTGACCTGGGTGGACCCTAGGGAGACTTGGGATTGAGACCCTAAGTAGCACGCATAGCTTGGAACCATGACAGTGTTGATTATGACATATGGGATGCCGATGATTGGTTTTGGGCTAAGACCCACTAATATTGGATTTGGGCTGAGACCCACGTGATTTGATTTGGGCTGAGTCCCTACGAATTTGGTTTTGGGCTGAGTTCCCACATGATTGGTTTTGGGCTGAGTTCCCATATACTTTGGTTTATGGTTTTGGGCTAAGGCCCTAATGATTTAATGATTGATAAATGGTTTGAATTAACTGGTTTTCAAATGCATGCATGTTTTCTAATGAAAGGCATAAATGTCTTTTTGTGAAATGTGTTTTTATAAATTAAATTATTTATTTCGTCCACTCACAGCTTTCAATGGTTTTAATGCCCTTCAGGTTGATCGCTGATACTAGCTGTAGCAGAGACCGAGACATCACACTCCTCCTCCGATCCTGGCGCACTTTGGAAGCCCCGGTTGGGCTAAGGTTGGAATTATCCTTTATCTGACACATTATGTTAGACGGGAGCAGGCACGTCCCACGATAATCTAGGGGATTTGGGATGAGTCCTGTCATATTTTGATTTGGTTATGATACTATTTTTCTAGATCAGTCAACCTCAGGTAATTGAATCGCTATTCCGGAGTTGGACTCTGATGATTCCCAGAGACGGACTCGGACGTTGTTAGAGTTGGACTTGACACGTGCTGACGGAGTTGGACTTCGCTAGATCTGTAGTTGACTATCGATATTACCGAGGGAATGTTAGTTGGACTAGTGAGCTAGTTAGGCCATCAAGACGAGGTTTGACTTTGTGGCTGGTTGGACCAATAAGATGATGTTTGACCTTGATTGCTTGTTGTGTCCAGAAGTTTGCATAATGATTTATAACCGGTATTTTCAGGGAAATGTGGGTGAGAGGCTTTTATGTCTTTTATGTGTTCCAAGTGATTTGGGTTAAACCCATGGTTTATATATATATATATATATTGCGGTTTATTTGAAATTAATGTTTTATTTGACTATGCATGCTATGTTTTATAAAACAGAGGGTAAACCGATATTTTAAAAAAATGGTTGTTCAAAACTTTATTTTTGTCCACTCACATTTTTTATTATTTTGGTACCCTTCAAGTTGATCGCGTACACGAGCTGTACGTGGGCTGAGGCATCACGTGCTTTTGCGTACTCTAGCCATCATGTGTAGGATGTGGTAGTATCACTTGTCTGACATATGGTAAGTATGTTTACTTAACTTCGAGGGTACTTTGGTAAATTTACAGTGTTGTATCAGATGGGAGTAGGTCCTCTCACATTAATCGAGGAGGATTACATGGAGGGTCCTGCCACTTGAACAACTGGACACCTTCTAGATACGCTATAGCACACAGTTCCTCGTTCGATGCTCTAGGACCTTCTTTTAAGGCATATGAGCCCTAGATAGGACCTACACATTTAACCGCGCCTTATCATTTCTCGAATTAAAGATAAAGTGAGAACTAAAAAATGGGAAATCTCAAAAATGAATTATTCTCTTACACGTGGTAGATTTTCTTATCAATTTTGTTTTAAAAAATAATGATATCTTATTAAAAATATATTAAAAAAAAAATTTGTTTTATGTTAAGATAAAGTGGAACAATTAAGAAATAAAATATCTCAAGAATTGGTGTTTATCCTTGAAAATTATCTTACCAATGTCTCGATTGCACATGTAACATAATCAAAATTATAACGAAATATTTTTATTTGATCACATCTTAGAAAATAGTGATTTGAATCCTAAATTTTGTTCAGGATGCTATTTACCCTCATCCGGTAGGGATGACCTAACAGAAACCAAATCCCAATAGAATCTGAGTTTGAAGTTGAAGCTTTCACTTGGCCTCTCTTTCACACTCAAGTACAGAACAGTAGACATGCTTAATCTGAGCGAGTAGCTTAACAGCCTCCAAATGGGATTTATTTTCTTTGCAGAATCTGCAAATTGAAAATCCCAAGTCCCAAGTCCCAAGTCCCAAGTCCCAACTACAATTGGTTAGCTGCGGAGAGATTTGCAATTCGTTCATTTCCCAGGAACTCTGTATTCAGGTTGGTATTTGCTCTCCTCCCTCCTGTTCCCTCTCTCAATTTTATTTTATTCTAGGGTTTCAGGGTATATATCTTATTAATCACTTGTGTTTTGTTTCTGTTGTTTGTATCGCTTTGAATAGTTTGAGTTTGGGCTTCAAGTCATGCTCTTTTTTTCCTTCAATTGATTCAATGCTTTTCTCTGTTGATTTCTTTCTTTCTTTCTTTCTTTCCCAAATTCTGATAACAATCAGGTGTATAGATGAAAGTATTTGCAAATTTCTGTTCTCAGTTTTCGTTTGTGGATACCTCGTCCGACATCTCTCACACTTTTTATGAGTTGGATAAGCTTCTCTGTCCCTCTAGGGTTTTTTTTTTCTCCTTCTGAAATAACAACATATTTTCTTTCTGTATCTATACTTATGTATAATTTCGAAAAGAGATTATTATGTGATCTGAGAGTATTCTTGAATGCCATGAAATTTTTCTGTATTTGTTAGGTATAGAGAGCACTTTGATTACTCTTAATCTACCCTTGACACCCATTGGAGTATTTCTCTACAAGATTTTTAGAATGTTTGTATGCAACTCAATTTTCAGACGTTTGAATGTTTTAATTTCTTGTGATTTGTTTTTTTTCTTCCTTTTTTGGTATAGTTTTGCGTATGTATGTGTGACCGCATGAGGCTGATGCATGTATTCTGAACCATTTTCAATGATCTTATTATATGACTTACATTCTCGTTTGTTTATAGGCTCGACAGTGCTCCAGTGAAGATAAAAAGGTTTGCAACAAGGTCTAGCATTGTATCGGTACACTACTGTATATAATTGATGAAGTGGGTAGCATCAGAACACATACTTGGACAGTTTGCTTCTTGGTGACATTGTGGCTTCATCGTGCTCGTAAGAAACCACTAAACGATATGCTCTACGTTATTATCATGTGGATAATAGTGAGACAGATGGTATTGTTGTACCCTTGATAATCTCACCACAGATACATTGTATAGGGGTTTAAGCTTGTCATTGTGAAAATGGACTTGTCTTTGCCTCTCTCCTCCCAAAGGAATTGGCCCATCACTTCTCTCAATTCCAGCTTCCTCCCTCAGAGTCCTTCTTGCTTATTACGTAGAGTCAAGAGGAATTATAAAACCTATAAGATCCCGGATACTATCTCTTTTTCAATTTCTTGCTCTTCTGTCAAGACGGTCCGTAGTCCACCTCTAGATAGGCATGTTGTGAAGCAGAACAAGATACGTTTTGTCCAAAAGCTACAAACACTGCTTCTTTCCAAGCCAAAATGCTATATCCCAATTCATATTCTTTATAAATGCCGATCCTATCTTTCCCTATCTAAGCCACGGTCCATCCTCTCAATGATCCATCGTTACCCTACCATTTTCGAGCTCTTCTCAATGCCAACAGCTCCCTTGCCAGTCAATGCAACTAAGTCATTATCGCAGCTCTGTGTTCGTTTAACCCCAGCTGCAGGAGCCCTTGCTGCTCAGGAATTAAGTCTCAAATCAGCCATCTCAGACTCCTTGGCCGCCAAACTCCAGAAGCTTCTTATGCTGTCTCCCCATCATCGGCTATTGCTTTCAAAGTTGGTTCACCTTGCTCCAGATCTTGGTCTTCCCCCTGATTTCCGCTCTGGTCTATGCAATGATCATCCAAATAAATTCAAGACTATTGACACCTCCTATGGCCGTGCACTTGAGCTTGTGTCATGGGACCAATACTTGGCAAAGCCTTTACCATCACCAGAAGTTCCATCGCGTGAGCTAATAGTAGACAGGCCTTTGAAGTTCAAGCAGTTGACACTTCGAAAGGGGCTAAATTTGAAGAGGCATCACCAAGAGTTTTTGCTCAAATTTAAAGAAATTCCAAATGTGTGCCCTTATGGTGCCCCCTTCTCTGACTTGCCCAAAGAGTCAATTGAGGCAGAGAAGAGAGCTTGTTTGGTGGTAAGAGAAGTGCTAGGGATGACGGTTGAAAAGAGAACTTTGATAGACCACTTGACTCATTTTAGGAAAGAGTTTGTGCTGCCTAACAAGTTGAGAGGGATGATTATGCGGCACCCAGAGTTATTCTATGTGAGCTTGAAAGGGCAGAGAGATTCCGTGTTCTTGGTGGAGGGTTTTGATGACAAGGGTGTGCTATTGGAAAAGAAAGAGGTTTTGGCGGTAAAGGAAAAGTTGATGGAGTTAGTCAGAGAAAGCAAGAGACTTAGAAGAAAGAGGAGGCAAGCCTGCATTAACAGCACAGACATTGGTGACTCCAGCAATGAGTTTGAGCATGATGACAATGATGATGACTATGATGATGGTTTTCAGAGTTCGTTTGAGTCTGAAGAAATGTATTTGGATGATGACGGCAATGTGAAGGTTGAGACAATGGACTACAGGGAGAATGGACATTTTTGGACCGTTGATGCTCATTCAGTTCTTGGTGACGGGAAACAACATATGAAACCTTGGTAGCAGAGAATGTCAAAAATATACATTTCTTGCCGGAAATTAATCAAAATGGTGAGGATAGAATATTTGAAGTGATATAAGTGAATGTAAAGATGAGGCATTGCTATCTGTCTATATGAACGAGGTAAATTTTCAAAGGCACCTGAAATTGGCCTCAGTTGAAATAATACTAAAGACAAAACAACTTCATTTCCAAGGAGCATAATATTAAAAATCGATTTTATATATGGAAGAACTTAAAAGAAAAAGAAAAAAAAACTCAGGAGAAGCTCTTAAATTGTACTTAGGGTAAGGGTAAGCTTTCCATTTTGTGCACCCTGCCATTTTGGATCACAGGGGATTCTTTTCATTAGAACCTGATAGGTCCTCAAATAAGCGTTATTTTATATTATTTTATACCCTTTATACTTGACTTTTAATATTAAAATAATAAATAATTAGACAAATTAATTTATTTTGTGATATTTTTGTAGAAATAAATAAAGCGTGGAATTTGGAGCATTTTGGTGAAAGAATCGTCCCGATCGAAATTATAACGAAGAAATTATGGACGAAATATGAGAAACCACCGAAAATCGCAAGGAAATTCGGTGGGAAGTTCCCAAAATCAGCATATTTGCCCCAAAATCAGCATCTTTTCCCACCCAATCTCATCATTTCCATCACTTCTTCATGTACTATCTTATTGCTATTTTTATATTTTAAGTTTGTACTTTTAATTAAACAATTGTGGCACTCCCTCTATAAATAGGGAGGTCATTTCATGTATTTGGGGAGTCCCCAATTAGTTTCATTCTTCCATTTCTTTCTTAGTTCTTAGTTCTTAGTTCTTAGTTTAGTTCTTTTGTTTCTCTCTTTTGAGAGACATTTTAGGGGACCATTTTAACTTCTTGTAGATTTTCTTGTTAATTAGCTTTCTTTTAATTCTTGTTCTTAATTTATGTTATTTTTATTTTTCTTAATTTCATTTCCTCTTTACTTTGTTCTTGTGATATTTCTTTGAGATCTCTTAAACACATTTTTATGCTTTCCTTAAGAAATACCTAGGCCAAGTAATTCTAAGGCAATTCAAGAGTTTTAAGACCGAATTCCTCGTATTTCTTCTACCATCTTCACAAGTTTCCTGCCGCTGTTCGGTGATTCTTGTGAAAATCCATACTTCTCTACTTAAATTCTTGTTATTGTTATTGGTTTTACTTATAATTCAATATATGTGTTGGTATTTTCTTTCTAACATTTGTAAGTAAGAATGCAATCTCCATGTGTTTTACTTTTTGAGTTTCTTTTACTTCATATGTTTTAGTGCTTAAACTTCAATTCGAAGCTAAATGTTGATCCGCTGTTCGGGGCATTTAGAATAGAGTTGAAGAGATTTAATGTTTGATCGATGTTCGGCGCATTAAATCACTTACTTAAGGTGGATCATATTGTAAGTAATAATCCGCTGTTCGGTGCATTTATAATATGAAAAATGTATGCATGTATTTGAGATGATTAAGGTATGATTTCGTGATTGGTTTAATATGAGCATGATGTTAGAGTGTTGGTAAAAATATGTGTTTGAAGAAAGTTCACTAGTACAAAGGTTAAAATAGAAGTAAAATTAAGTATTTAATTATTTTTACTTGTTTTCTTTATTTTTATATTTACAACTCTTTTCAAAAACCCCCATTTTCAATTCTTTATTCTTTATTCTTTAATTCTTTAATTCTTTTATTCTTTTATTCTTTTTTATTCTTTATTCTTTTATTGTTTTATTCTTCTATCCTTTTTATTCTTTATTCTTTTATTCTTTTATTCTTTTATTCTTCTTTTATACTTTTAGTTTATTATTCTTTGATTCTTTCATCTCTTTATTCTTTTATTCTTTAATACTTTTAGTTTATTATTCTTTGATTAATTAAATTCTTTAATTCTTTAATTCTTTAATTCTTTAATTCTTTAATTCTTTGATTTGTTAATCCTTTAATTATTTAATTCATTAATTTATTCATTATTCATTTATTCATTACTCTTTCCCACTAACACATTATTAATGTTCCCTAATTTCCCCGGTTAAGAACGATCCCTATTTACCAATACTACATCTACACAAAAAGGGTTTAAATTGCACAATACTCAAATTACGTGTCTAAATTAATGCGTAGTTTGGGCGTAGTCAATTTTTGGCGCCGTTGCCGGGGAAATTGAAAATCATTTTTAATTTGTTAGTATATGTATATAAATTGTGCATATTATACTTGTTTATAAATTTTACTTTTGTTAATATTATATTTGTTTATAACCCTTACTTACTTGTTTATATTTTATTTATCCATCTTATTTTTGTTCTTATTATTTTTGTTTATAATGTTCATACTTTACTTATTCTTAGTTTCTAATTTATACTTGTTCATAAATGTTCATAATTTTTTTTTATATATATTTGTTCATATTCAAATTGTTTATGTAAATTTAAAATTCTATCATACTTGTTCATAATTTAATTTAATTTGTACTTGTCATAAATGCATATTGTACATATTCATTTTTCCTTACTTTTAATTTATTTTATTTTTCTTTACACTTTCTAACTTTTTCTTTAATCCATTAACTTTAATTTTATTCCATAAACTTTTTCTTTATTCCTTTAACTTTAAATTTATTTCATTAACTTTTTATTCCACTAACTTTTTATTCCACTAACTTTTTATTCCATTAACTTTTATTCCATTAATTTTATTCATTAACTTTTTATTCCACTAACTTTTTATTCCATTAACTTTTATTCCATTAATTTTATTCATTAACTTTTTATTCCACTAACTTTTTATTCCACTAACTTTTTATTCCATTAACTTTTATTCCATTAATTTTATTCATTAACTTTTTATTCCACTAACTTTTTATTCCATTAACTTTTATTCCATTAATTTATTTCATTAACTTTTTATTCCACTAACTTTTTATTCCACTAACTTTTTATTCCATTAACTTTTATTCCATTAATTTTATTCATTAACTTTTTATTCCACTAACTTTTTATTCCATTAACTTTTTGATTACACTTATTTTATTCTTATGTAATTATTTATTTGGTTATGTCTTGATAAAATTTAAATTTAAATTTAAAAAAAAAATTCGAAATAAATAAAAAATTTGAAAATAATAATAAAAAAAAATCTTATCTTAGCTTTATGTTAGTGTTAATTCATACTTGTAAATAAATGTTGTATATATGTTACTTGTTACCTTTTATACTTGTTCATAACTTTTATATTTCATAGTATACATGCATACTTGTTCATAATAGATTTTCATTTATATTTGTTTATAATTTTCTTACTTGTTATATTATTCTTGTTCATACTTGTACATAATGTTCATTCTTTTTAATTGTTCATAAATGCTTATGGTAAATATTCACTTTTCCTTATTTTTATTTTTATTTGTAATTAAAAAAAACATAAAATTCGTAAAAAAAAAAATTAAAAATTAAAAAAATTTCTTTTTCTTCATTTATTTAATTTTTAAATTCAGAAAAAAAATTAATTAATAAAAAAATAAAAAATTTCTTTTTCTTCATTTATTCGTAAAAATATTCATTTATCTTCACTTTGTGTTAGTGTAAATCTAAATTGTTAAATAAATCTTATACTTATGTTAGTTTGTTAATGAGAAATTGTTTTGTAAATATCATTACTTGTGAATAAAACCATACTTGTAAATAAATTGTTCATACTTGTATAAATTGTTCATACGTAAATTGTCATGTTATATTTGTAAATTGTGCATAAAAAACATACTTGTAAATAGTTATTGCATTCATGCATTAGTCTCAGCTATATGTAGATCACTTGTGCTTCGAAGTTTAGATTTTGATCTTTATCGGCGATGACTCTTTTATTAACTCTCACCCACGGTAATTGTTAACACTTGAGTCATCTTAATTCCTCTGGAGTAAGAAATTTTCGAGGGTGATGTCTAGGACAAGAGACGGTACTCATAACGGGTTTTGGGTCTAAGAAAATAGCCCTGCCTCTTATGTGTATTCTTTCTAACCTGGTCACTTTTGAAGTTGCCCAAACAGTTGAATTAATCCAAGATATTTACTTGGGCCGCACGGACGTATAAGTCTCCATTTAAACTTTGAGGCTATGTGAACCATATATATCTTTGACTTCCCCCGACATGTAAATATTGTTTATATCTTAATTTACATTATTTGTCATGACAAAGTTAACTTGCATCTTTCGTTTAACTAACTTGCATCTTTCATTCTAACTTGCATTTTATCTTTCATTTAACTTGCATTTTTAACTTCACTTGCATATTTAGTTTAACTTGCATTGCACTCTTCCTCTAACTTACATCTTTAACTCACATTGCATCATTAACTTTAATTTTCATATCTAACTTGCATTCTTAATTAACGTACATCTCTGACTAACTAACTTGCATCTCTGTCTAGGCTGGATGGACGTTAAACTTCAAGCGCTTGTTGGGAGGCAACCCAATGTGTTCCCGGGATGTGAAGGAGTCATCAATACAGATTTGCTATCCTCTACCCTTCACTCTCTTTTATTTTGTTTATTTAATGTTTTCCTATTATTTTCGTAAATCATCTTCCTTACTTTGATTCTATGTTTAATTACTTCGTATTTTCCTACATTGAGGACAATGTAGAATTTAAGTGTGGGGGAATGGTTTACAATTTTAATTGTTCAAAAAAAAAAAATTGAAAAAATTATAAAAAAAAGGGTGAAAAAAAAATGAAAAAAAATATTATTGTTTTTTTTTTGAATCTTTTTGTTTTAACTTAGTGTTTTTATGAGTCTTAAGTTGCCATTTAACTTGTCAATGACATAAATGAACAGAAAGGAATATGTTATGGCCATAAAGATAATCACTACAACTTGAATTTGTTTGTTAATATTTTGTGATTAAGTGTTATAACTTGAAGATAATGCATGTAAATTGGCACATAAACGAGCATGATAAGATAAGTATGAATCATATGAACCTTATGTGAGCTTTAGAACTTTATATACATCTTTGATGAGTGATTCATAAGTTTTTTGTTTAAATTGATATACATATGCCTCATAACTACTTGCCATAGCTTTTAATGAACTCTAGAGTACTAGAACTTATTCAATGTGATTTTCAAAGCTTTTAAGTCAATAAACT
This sequence comes from Prinsepia uniflora, assembly GCA_032719365.1. NCBI lineage: Eukaryota > Viridiplantae > Streptophyta > Magnoliopsida > Rosales > Rosaceae > Prinsepia > Prinsepia uniflora. The sequence continues at coordinate 40,903,382 of CM064862.1, forward strand.
CTCTGATTTTGGATATGATTAAGGCATTAGGTTTAACACCACAAATTCAAATATCCATGTTCCCTATTTTGTGCGCACGAGTTGCGACCCCCTTAGTTTTAACCCTTTTGAGCTCACATTAAGCCTTTCTTTCATCACCATGATTATCTAAACACTTGAGCTTAGTATAGACATCCTTTACCCTTGTTCCAAGAACTCGGTTAAAGACATAATGATTGTGTAAAGAGAAAATAATGATGTTGGAAAGACTTTTATGTGAATTATTTGGATTTACCGACTCATGCTTTGTTGTATCGTTGACACATGTTATTACCTTGATATAAAAAAAAATTCAAAAAAAAAATCAAAAAAATCAAAAAAAAAGAAAAAAAAAAAGAAAAAAAAAGTTGAGTCTCGATCAAGGTAATAAGGTTTGGTTATGTAATGTTTGAGTTAAGTCCCTTACATTTGTAAATCCGACACGAAGAATGATTGTGAGGCCCAACATGATGGAATTAGGCCTATGTTCGAAGGGATGGATTACCAACATCATTGCACTAAGGTTGGGAAGCTATGATACGTTTTGGGAGTCTATTGAGTCTTGGAACGAATTGAGCACCACTTGTCCTATATTTTCCTTGCCTCTAAACTTAGCCCCATTACAACCTTCGTAAAGACCTTATGATCCTTAAGATGGTAAATTTTGATTAGTGGAGTCAATCACTTGAGTAAGCTTATGGTTTTGGTTCATTTGTGCAAGTATATGTTGTTTTTATCTTGAGGTGTTTGTTTGATATTTTTGCAAAAGTACTTCATTTCGATTATGTGAGTATTTCTCACATACTTTGAGTGCAAACACAAACCCTTACAAAATTGAGTGAATTTATGAGTGCATATCCTTGTGAGTTGATTCATACTTGTTTTATTCATGTTGAGATCCATTTCACCATATTTACTCATTATCTTACTTGTTGAAGCATTTTTTTACAAAGTATTAACTTTTGAATTCCATATGCTTAAATGTTTTAAGTGAAAATCTTTTATGCCATGATTGTAATAATGAAATATTGAGACAAATGGTTAAAGGTACTTGTTTTGAATTCATAGTTTAATTTTAGTATTTGCTAGGGACTAGCAAAGTTTAAGTGTGGGGGTATTTGATAGGTCCTCAAATAAGCGTTATTTTATATTATTTTATACCCTTTATACTTGACTTTTAATATTAAAATAATAAATAATTAGACAAATTAATTTATTTTGTGATATTTTTGTAGAAATAAATAAAGCGTGGAATTTGGAGCATTTTGGTGAAAGAATCGTCCCGATCGAAATTATAACGAAGAAATTATGGACGAAATATGAGAAACCACCGAAAATCGCAAGGAAATTCGGTGGGAAGTTCCCAAAATCAGCATATTTGCCCCAAAATCAGCATCTTTTCCCACCCAATCTCATCATTTCCATCACTTCTTCATGTACTATCTTATTGCTATTTTTATATTTTAAGTTTGTACTTTTAATTAAACAATTGTGGCACTCCCTCTATAAATAGGGAGGTCATTTCATGTATTTGGGGAGTCCCCAATTAGTTTCATTCTTCCATTTCTTTCTTAGTTCTTAGTTCTTAGTTCTTAGTTTAGTTCTTTTGTTTCTCTCTTTTGAGAGACATTTTAGGGGACCATTTTAACTTCTTGTAGATTTTCTTGTTAATTAGCTTTCTTTTAATTCTTGTTCTTAATTTATGTTATTTTTATTTTTCTTAATTTCATTTCCTCTTTACTTTGTTCTTGTGATATTTCTTTGAGATCTCTTAAACACATTTTTATGCTTTCCTTAAGAAATACCTAGGCCAAGTAATTCTAAGGCAATTCAAGAGTTTTAAGACCGAATTCCTCGTATTTCTTCTACCATCTTCACAAGTTTCCTGCCGCTGTTCGGTGATTCTTGTGAAAATCCATACTTCTCTACTTAAATTCTTGTTATTGTTATTGGTTTTACTTATAATTCAATATATGTGTTGGTATTTTCTTTCTAACATTTGTAAGTAAGAATGCAATCTCCATGTGTTTTACTTTTTGAGTTTCTTTTACTTCATATGTTTTAGTGCTTAAACTTCAATTCGAAGCTAAATGTTGATCCGCTGTTCGGGGCATTTAGAATAGAGTTGAAGAGATTTAATGTTTGATCGATGTTCGGCGCATTAAATCACTTACTTAAGGTGGATCATATTGTAAGTAATAATCCGCTGTTCGGTGCATTTATAATATGAAAAATGTATGCATGTATTTGAGATGATTAAGGTATGATTTCGTGATTGGTTTAATATGAGCATGATGTTAGAGTGTTGGTAAAAATATGTGTTTGAAGAAAGTTCACTAGTACAAAGGTTAAAATAGAAGTAAAATTAAGTATTTAATTATTTTTACTTGTTTTCTTTATTTTTATATTTACAACTCTTTTCAAAAACCCCCATTTTCAATTCTTTATTCTTTATTCTTTAATTCTTTAATTCTTTTATTCTTTTATTCTTTTTTATTCTTTATTCTTTTATTGTTTTATTCTTCTATCCTTTTTATTCTTTATTCTTTTATTCTTTTATTCTTTTATTCTTCTTTTATACTTTTAGTTTATTATTCTTTGATTCTTTCATCTCTTTATTCTTTTATTCTTTAATACTTTTAGTTTATTATTCTTTGATTAATTAAATTCTTTAATTCTTTAATTCTTTAATTCTTTAATTCTTTAATTCTTTGATTTGTTAATCCTTTAATTATTTAATTCATTAATTTATTCATTATTCATTTATTCATTACTCTTTCCCACTAACACATTATTAATGTTCCCTAATTTCCCCGGTTAAGAACGATCCCTATTTACCAATACTACATCTACACAAAAAGGGTTTAAATTGCACAATACTCAAATTACGTGTCTAAATTAATGCGTAGTTTGGGCGTAGTCAGAACCTGTAACTATATTGTTTAGCAATTGGGAGAATTCGAGGATGTTATGCTTTCCTTTGAACCTAGCCTCTAATTTTGCTCCTTATTTTTTGTTTCTGTGAATACAATTGACTGATGATAGAAGATGTTAGGCAACCCACGTTTGAAGCTTGATTGAAGATATCCAAAGTTTGCACTGGCTTATATAATATTCTTCTCTTATTTCATTTGAGGAAATCTAACTTTTTGCAGTCAAAATTTTGTCTCAGAATGCCACTGAAATTGAATGTTCATATACCTAGTTGAATAGTATCATATCACTTGGTCTCCTCTGGTAGTGTGAAAACCAAAGCTGTAACCTTTTATTTTTTTCAATGCATTCAATTATCATCTTTGACAAAATGGAGCATTTCTGGTGGATCATTCTAATTTTGTTGTATCCCTAGTTTGTACTCCTAAAGTGATGAATTGGCTTTCGATGACTACAGTAGGTCTACGAGTCAAATATCTCTTTGATGGTGGCAGATTAAAGTTGCATGCATCATTGTATATGAATGTGTATGAAATATGAACAGTTAGGCTGTGATATTCATATATATCACAAGATTCTTGCTTCGTTGTCTGATGAGTTTTGTACTTTTACTGAGCTCATGGAATTGCAATTGTGGCATTAGAAAGCAGGATCTTGTTGCATCTCTTATTTCTTTGTATAAAGATAAAATGTGGTATCATATTTTTCTTTATTCCAATATTTTTCATCTGGGTTCTTGCTTTCATGTCTTCTCATGTTATTATACTGGAACTTAGAAAAGTACTGGTTACACCTAAATGTTGTCTTTGTATTTGATTCTGGTGGATCTTCCTGAGTTGAGAGCAGAATTTTCCAGCATTTCTACTGGTGGAATTGGGAATAGCTAAGAATCCAACATACAAGTACATAATTTCGTAACAAATTTTCTGAGGATGAGATGGCTTGGTTGCTTATGAAGAGGTTTTGCTTTGTATCCATGCAAAAATACTAAAGACCTTTGCTTTTAAATGGTTTTTCCTTGCAGGCCGTTGAAGCTGAATTGATAAGTGATCAAGCTCTGGATGAGGAAACACTAGATTAGTATATCCAGTGAGGCAATACATTGTTCACCTCTGCACCAATTGCTCCATTTCTTTCCTGCTTTTCTGCGATGCATGTCTACTCAAAACTATAGGTTTGAACCTTGGAATTACCTATTATTGCTTTGCTGATGCTTCAGGTGCAAATTACCTATTAGTTCACATTTTACGATTGCTTGATAAGCTGATTTGAGTAGCATAGTTCCAACTGTGCTCTTAATCCTAATGTTTGGATGGCCAAAATTGGATCTCATCTTTACTTTAAAGTCTCGGGGGTTTCGTTTACCTGTTGCAATAATATCATGATGAGGCTCCTCCATCTTACCGCTGCTATAGCTATATCCTCTATTTACTGCTTGCCTTTTCATCTATTTACTGTTTTCTTTTAAGGATAAATTATCCACTAATCCTTATCAGGATTTCATTTTACCTAAAACTGTTATATGGATATATTAAACAATATAAGGACATATATTGGGTTTGTTTTATTGGGAAGCCCCTGCAGTTCGCGTTCAGTGTGCCCTTACCCCTGTAACAATTAGGAAGGCCATTTCACCTGGCCTGCAGGCTGCAGCATGATGGCTAACTTGTTACTGACTTGTAACAATTAGCGAGGCAAGGGGATATTGGCAGCAGTGTTGCTAACTTGTTATGAAATTCCCAATTTTTTTCCTTCCTATTTAATTTTTTATCTATCTTACCCTACATACATATGTGTTCACAGTAAGGCATCCTTATACAGTCAATTCAAAATTTATAATTTAATTGCTAAATAGAATGGAGTAGCAGCTACCCACCCCCGCCCACGGGATGCCACCGTGTTGCATAAAGCCTCTGCAATTTAATCTCATCACTGGCTTCATAAAACTATTTGAATCATAGATTTTAATTGCTAAACAGAATACTTAGATTTTGAATCATAGCACATTGACCTTGGAACTCTTCTATATCGGTTTTAGCCGACGGCACGTAAGAGCGGGGAAGAAATTGAGCGAAATTTCGACATTTTTCTTTGTTTTAAGCCCATATCTCTTTATTTCATTAAAACGATCGAGATAGAGTCAAATTGAATAAAAATCGGACGTAAAACCATTGATTTCCAGTCGGGTTATGCTGTCGGGTAAAAAAATCAGAATCGCAGACCCGCGGGGAGGAAGAAGATGACTGTTAGATGTTCGTATATTTACTTTATATATTATTTGTTTACTTTCGTTTTCAATTAGGCTTACTTAGTTGAGTTGGTTGTGTCTTTGCCTCATAACCCGAGGGTACTATGTTCGACCCTTAGGATGCACATTGTTGAGTTTTTTTTTTCTTTTCGTTTTTTCCAAATTGTCAACTATATTTGTCATTTTTCCTAATTTTAAATATATCAATTCTTTCTAATTTTTGAACAAATATTGACTCTATTTTTTCATCATTTTTTTTCTAATTTTAAATATATTTACTCATTTTATAATTTTTTTTTCCATTGAATTTTTTTATACTTATTGAAATGTTTTTAATTATATTAACATTCAATTATAGTAATTCACTTCAATTGCACACTGTTGAGTTTTTTTTTTTTTTTTTTTTTCCAAATTGTCAACTATATTTGTCATTTTTCCAATTTTAAATATATCAATTCTTTCCAATTTTTGAATAAAAATTGACTCTATTTTTTCATTTTTTTTTCCAATTTTAAATATATTTACTCATTTTATAATTTTTCTTCTATTGAACTTTTTTATAACGAAGGATGCAGTATTGATATCGATGGATATATCGCTAATCAAATTTACGGATATCTTGCTCCAAATATCGATATCGTTTATGGTCAACAAAAATGACAAAAATTCGGTCAAAAGTTGGAAATTTAGAATAAAATTTTTGGAAAAACTTAACTACCAAATAATGATTATATTTGACTAATAAAAATGATAAAATAACTTTGCTATAATAAATATATGATGAATAATACGATACAATAGCGTTCTGCCGATAACTAATAATATAAAATTTTAAATATAAACATAAATTGAAGTGAATTACTATAATTGAATGTTAATATAATTAAAAACATAACAATAAGCATAAAAAAATTTGAATTGAATAAAAATTATAAACTGAGTAAATATATTTAAAATTGGAAAAAAAAGGGATGAAAAAATAGAGTTAATCTTTGTTCAAAAATTGGATAGGATTTATATATTTAAAATTGGAAAAAAAAAATGACAAATATAGTTGAAAATAAGGAAAAAACGAAAAAAAAAAAACATTAGCAGCGTGCACTTGGGTCGAACCCAGGTGCCTACAAATTTATAAGGAAAATGCACAACCCACAACCAACTCAACTAAACAAACCCAATTGAAAACATAAGTAACTAAATAATATAAAAAGTATACATACTAACATTTAACAGTCATCTTCTACCTCGCGTGCGGGGTCTGCAATTCGGGTTTTTTGACTCGATGACATGACTCGACTAGAACTCAATGGTTTTACATCTGATTTTCATGAAATTTAGCCATATCTCGATCGTTTTAATGAAATAAGGAGATCGATGACCTTAAATAAGGAAAAATGTCGATATTTCGCTCAATTTCTTTCTCCCCTCTTACGTGCTGCCGACTAAATTTTCCGATATATCGGCGATAGTGTCGCTATTTTCATCACTGTATATAACCATTATTGGGTACTTAAGTTTTTCCCAAAATTTCATTCCAAATTTTCAACTTTTAGACCGAATTTCCGTCATTTTTGTTGACTGTAAACAATATCAATAACGATATCGATATTTGGGGCGAGATATCCGTAAATTTGACTTACGATATATCCGTCGATATCGATATTTTCATCCTTGGTGGAGACCTGGTATATGTATTATGGTTCGTATGCTTGTTGGATTCGGAATTAGCCATGTTAATCGGGTTTTCGGTTCGATTTTTTCTGCAAAACTGAAACCAAATCGGGTTAAGATCCGGTTCCAATTCGGTTTGGTTCTCAGCCTCAAAATTGGTTGAACTGAAAACCGGTTAAATTGATTCGGTTCGGTTTGAACCTGTTTTGAACTGGTTTAACCGATTTGTTCCTGTTCTAAAACAATTGTAAGCGAACACCACAAAATAATGGGAAGATCGAAAACACATGAAGATCGAATACCTAATAGATATACAAAAATCTCAATCTCAATTTCAGATTTCAAAATGTATTCAATTTAAACTAATTACTAAAAAACCTAATAGAAATACAAAAATCAAATGCCCATCATATACCCATCATATACCCATCAAAAATACCCATCTGAAGTGAGGCATCAGGTCAGGCGAGGAGTCTAGTGAGGCGAGGCGTGGCTTCAGGCGATGCGATCCGAGGCGAGGCCGCGAGGTGTGGAGGCAAGGCTGCAAAGTCGCGAGGCTGGGATTCGTGAGGTCGCGAGGTGAGGCAGTGACTCGCGAGGCTGGTTCGTTGAAATCGTGATTCCTGAAGTGATAAGAGAGATGAGAGATGAAGAAGGGGGTGAGATGTCGTTCGATTAAGAGGGAGGAGAGATATGAGAGAGATGAGGAAGAGAAATGGGAGGCATGGAATTGGAAACCGACCGAAAGAGAGACGAGAGATGAGGGTGATACTGTGAGTGAGGTTTGAGATTTTAGAGATCATAGATCTTTCCTAGTAGGGGCTTCAAACTAAAGGATTTTTCTGTTTTTGGGCTAAGGAGCTTCAAAGTTCACCTTCAAACTTTCAGTTGTTGGGCTTGGGCTAAGGGGAGGAGAGGAGACCGATGGGCTTCAGTTATGGGGCTCATGTGGGCTTCGGTTTTTCGGTCCAGTCTGGGACTGTAAAACTAACAACCAAAATTGAACTGATTATGGTTCGGTTCGGTTCAGTTCGATTTTTTTGTTTCAACTCAGTTTTCTTTCATTCGATTTTTTACAGTTCGATTTCAGTTCAGTTCGGTTTTTCGGTCGGTTTTTTTGAACCAATTAACAGGGCTATTCGGAATATCATGCCGGAGCTCGGTCCTAAATTTAGGGCTTGATATGTGTAGATTTTAGAATTGCCCATTCTTTTTCTGGTAATATTTGCATTCGATTGAGGTGATACCTCCTCATATCACCATTTCGATTAAATTAGACCCTCTATATTTTAACAAACTTTGAATATTAAATTTATTTTTTCAAATTTGAATATAAAATGACATAATTTTCCTATAATGACTAGTTTTTAAAGGTTAATTTCTACACTTCAATTGGCCTAGTTGAACACCTATGGTAACTTCATGGAGAATAAAGTACAGTAAGTTAAATTTGAATTATTATATTTCAGTTTGTTTTATATATTTCCTAATCATGTTTCAACAACTATTGTATTTCACATTCGAAAACTATTGGCAAATGAGAATAGTTAATAGAGTGACACATTTCAAACTATTCGGTAGGCAAGTTAAGTCATGATTGAATATTCATAAGAATCAAAACATATGGTCATTGGCAATTCGAGAACTCAAAAAATAGTTAAAACATATTCATTCCAATTTACAAGGTGAAAAAACATGTCTCCCATTTTCAAGGACAACAAACATATGTACACACTATGAGACACCACAGACAAAGGTCTTACACCAAAAATTTCAACTTATCCATTCATGAAGGGAAAATTTACAGAATAAGAAAAAACTAGACAAAAGGAGTAGAAAAAGAACGGCCAAATAGGTACAGACATCGAAAGTATCATATCTCCTCTCTATAACCACCAGATCCAAAGTAATCCCTTCTAGAGCTGGCAATGGCCTTGCTTTTCTGATGCTCTATAGCCTTGCAAATAGCGGATACGATGACCAAGCCCACCACAGTAAGCACAACATTAAAGGAAAAAATGACGTACTCTCTCTTTTCCTGATATTTTCCTCGATGAATGGCCACTACTTCGACGGACCAGTAGTGTTGAGGGGAAGTTATGACAAACGAGTAGTAGAAATAAAAAAAAATCTAGAAAGTTGTTGTAACCTTCTCTGAGGATCTCTTAAACATTTCGACGGATATATATGAACCAATAGGGTGCTCAACCTACATCAACAAGAACTCAAATTTTATGATCTTTCAAATTCTTCCCTAAAATTACCCTGTAGATGAGCTGGTGGTCGCCAAAGCTACTGGGATCTCAACCTAAGCAAATATATATAAAAAAAAAATAAGAAGACAAAACACAAGAATTTTATACTAATAAATCTAGTCCAGAATGTAACACCCCGGACATTCAAGGAATGAAAAATGACCATTTTACCCTAAAATTCAAAATGTTAACTTTTGGTTCAAGAAATCCTTTGGACATACATAGAGGACCTTTACGAACGTCTCAATCTCCTGAGTTCGTCAACAGGTGGTATGCCGAACTTGGGGATTAGGTAAGAAAGTTATGGGTTTAGAAAGTTCAGGGTATTTTGGTAATTATGTGATTAGGGTGAAATCGTAAATTAACATTTGTCATGTGATTCATATGCCTTTATCTACAAAGTTCTCCCATTTTCTCCCCCCAATTATTCCACCTACATATATATATATATATATATATATATGTGTGTGTGTGTGTGTGTGTGTGTAAGTGTGTGAAGAGGTAATTCGGGAGGTGGAAGGCTGAATTGGGAAAAAAATAAGAAAGGAAGGAAAACAAGAAGGAGAAGCGAGGGAAGGCTAGGAAATGATTCAGGAAATAGTGAGAGTGAACCAGAGTTGAGAAAGAGAAGGAAAATGGTGAGAAGAAAGGATGGAGACGTGAACGAAGCCACGGATGATAGAACCCATCATAATCCTCCTGGATTATCACGGAATGTGTCCTAATCCCATCTGACACAACTTGTCAGACCAGAGATAAAATCGTAACCCGCTTGAGGTTATCCAAAGTGCACCAAGATATGTGGTGTGCGCTGCGGTATGTGATGTCTCCGTCTCTGCTACAGCCTGTATCCGCGATCAACCTAGAGGATGCCAAAAACAACAAAACGTGTGAGTAGACAAAAATAAGTATTTATTAAAACTATTTTTCAAAATATACTTTTCACCCTCCATTTTATAAAGCATGCATGTATATCACTTTAACACCATTAATTTCCAAATATAACGGTAGCATATGAAAACCTATAAAATCCTAGGGTTTCATTTCAAACCAACATATGTGAAAACATCTGGACACAATCAATCAGTCAAAAACCTAAGGACCCATTCTCATATCCAACCTGTGGGATCTCAGCCCATCATCATCAGTCATGTTATCCAATCCTAGGAACGCGTGCCCATAAGCTCAAAGACCGCTCTGATCCGAGCATGTCGCCATGAACACATCACCATCCAACAATCTGCAGATCGCCGTAAACATATCAACGATCAATCTCATATAACATCCGCATTCTTGAGTCGAGCCTCCCTCGGCTGCCTCCTCTCTTTCCTGCTTGACAGTATGCGCATCGTGACCTCTCCGTACCTCAGAGGCGAGCATTATCTGCAGGGTGCTTTCCGAGGAAACATATTCGCAACCGGAGACCCTCTCATAATCTCGGAGAATCGTCATAATGAAATAGTGGAAACACATTTTCAAAACTATTTTTTCTCAAATCAAAACAGTGATTTCGCATAGGGTCTCAGCCCAAAATCAGTTTTCATAAATCTCATAAAATCAGTGTCCAGTTCCTATTTCACAATCTCAAATAAGGGCCCTTGGCCCAAAATATGGTTTTCAATACACATGGACTCACTCCTGGAGTTCAATATCTTTCCAATAGGGTCATAAGCCCGATATCTCATTTTCAAATCCGAAAGCCATTTATTATTCAAATCACTGTTCAATTTATCATTTGACTATACTCGGAGTCAAACCTTAAATCAACTAGGTCTCAAACCGGAAATACCGATTCACGCATCTTCGTCAAATCCATCCTAACCCGACATTTCAAATCTACAAAGAATTTCATTTTCAAATCATAATAAAATTGACATAATATGCACACTAGGCATTTCAAATGTAACGACCCGAACCGGATTTATTAATATTTTAATATAAAATAACTATTTTGCCCCTGAAGGGGGGGGGGGGGGGGGAGAGAACATTGACTTTTGACCCGGAAAATAATTTGGACTTTGACCCATGACTAAGACGTAGATCGGGACGTCACGAATCCGTAGACAAACGGCACGCTGAAATCGGAGTTCGTATGAAGAAATTATGGTAACATACGTATTTTAGCGGGATTTACGAACCGGGAGCAAACGATTAAAATATTAATTAATTATGGGAATCTGTGCAAACCCTAAATTTAAATCAAACCAGCGGATGAGTGACAAGTGTCACTCATCCAAGTGATAACTATTCCCATAAAGTTGGGTCTATACCCATAGGTCCAATATTTAACCACTAATCTAATCCTGATTTCTGAGATGGGTCATTACAATCTTCCCCCCTTAAAGAATTTCGTCCCCAAATGTTGAATCTCGTACGTCCACAACTCACTTGGGGAATCTAATCTGTCTCACACCTGGGCCTCTTATACATCACCTGTCAATTTTGTTATTATCCTGGCCGTGCCCAAACTGTCACCTCCATTAGCACTACAACTGTTATCATATGCTTGTCTAGTGGGCTAACCCATACTAATTTCCGGTCCATCTGGCAATCCCTTCACCCTCCCCGACGTCTTAACTTATTTCTAACTCGTACCCACGGTACCTCTAACATTTCACCAGCCGATATTCTCAGCTCAACTAATCCTAGGTAGTTCAAAACATCACTGATACTAGTCTCATCAACCCCGACTCGTTCATGGGTACCTCGTATCGACGCCCTCAGTACATTGTAAGAGTTTGCCTCTTATCAATTTTCATCCGTTCAATGATTGATAGGAGCATATTTATGCAACATTTTATCTTGTTTTCTTACATTTTTCTTAACTTGTTTCCTATGTTTTCTTGGTACTTATCTTGTTTTCGTGTTTCGTAGGTTTTTTTTGAAGCAAATTTACAAAAGGAGCCAATTAGTTGCTGTTTTGGACAATAAAAGAGAAAACTTTGAAACTGTCTGCGGCACATGTGTCAACTTCCCGGAATAAACTGCACCTGCTCGAGAAGAACTAGCTGATGAGCCATATATCGTTGGAAAGATACGGAAGTCTAGTTTCTAGAGAATTTTACAGTTCATGAATTGGAATTTTCTACAAGGAGTTATGGCTGTTTTAGTACAGCAAGCAATAAACAAGGAAAAACGTTTGAGGCAGCAATAAATAAGGAAAAATGTTTGGAGCAGCAGTGAAAAGAGAAGAAACCGCAGCAACGGCAGCATCAAAGCAAGACATAATTGCTCATTCATTTGGAGGAGTAACGTCTCCAACCATTAACCCATCATAAAGTTGCTCTCTCATTTTTCCTACTATAAAAGCAGCATCAACTTTTGACTTGAGAGGGGATTTTGGCAGCAGCAAGTAGACCAGAGAAAATTTTGGCAGCGACAAGGACACCTGGACGTGACCGTGACGTTTGTCATTCCCTCACTTGGCAGCAACACAACAACCACATCCATATCCTACCACCATTCCAAGCGTGACCGTGACGTTTGTCATTCTCTCTTCATCTTTTCTTTTGTTATTCTTGTTTCAACTTTCATATTTGATTATGTATTGCGTTTCAAACATAATAAGTATGTCTAGCTAATTCTCTTTATAGCTAGGGGTGATTTCAAAACCCCAAACATGTGTTTAATGAATTGATTTTATTCAGACCTTCTTTACTCATTGGTGAATGTGTTTTGCTTATCTTTTTTATAGATAACTTATTCTTGTTTGCTTGTTAGGCCAGTAAGCATGCTAGGATTTGATGCTAGAATATAAGAGAGTTTCACCTAATAGTTATGATCTTATATTCATAAGTAGCAACTATAAATGGACGTTGGTATGTTAAGCAAAACCTAGGTTCAACTAAGATGCGGTTCATACTTATGTTTGCCTAGATAATGTCTAAATTTTCTATAGAGCTTAATGATCTCTACTTGTTCATTTAACTTGCAGTTCATGATTAGATGATATGTAGAGAATGGTTTGAAAGCGACGCTAAGTTTATTTCAATAAAAGTGGGAAAATAATAAGATTAATTAGTGCTGTTCACGATTGATTCTAGACATTGTCATTCACTAGTTTGTAAAGAAATATCTGGAAATTAATTCATGTGCATATGTTTGGTGTGTGAAGATTGAACCTTTAGCTACATTCTCCTCTTATCAAACTCACCTTAGATTTTATTACATTTACTTTAATTTTGTCATATTGATGATTCACCATTCTCCCACAATTAATCGTTTTATTTAGTTATCTTTTCTTTTCATTTTCCCTTCGTGTTAATTAGCAAACGCTCTAATCCCTAGCGTAGAACGATCCTTGCTTATCCTATACTACATACTACAACTTTTGCAGGGTATTAAATTGTGTGTTCGTAAGAAGCATACCAATGATCCAACTGACTTCGTTAGCGATCCGCGCTGTCCTCACCGGAGTCCCAACGTCATCGCTCATACCGAACAACTCGACACATCATCTCACCGGTGGTTCCACTAAGCACTAACATAATCAACCGGGGGAACACCATCCACGTCCCACAATACCTGTCTGCAACTGGACCCTATCGCATACCGGTCAATCGTGATCACACATCTCAGCATCAGGGCCCTTACCATCCAATCGTGGCTCTGAGCATCCAGCTCGCATATCATCACGGAATCCTGCAACAACCAACAAGATCCTCAGAACTTAATCGATCACCAACATCTATATCCGACCATCACAATACACATCCAATCACATCGGAATGGTTCCGACCACTAATACCACCACTAAATCATATCGTAGGTACTCGCACCGAGCACACTCAACAATCCTGATGAAATTAGCAAGCAAACAAGATATTTTAGAATACCTCGATCACGTCCATTGTACAGTATATCCCCATGCACTTCCAACGACATACCACGGTATGTCCACCAATCACATCGGTCTTAGCCGATCATTACTATACCAATGAACACCACGATGTACCCCAATTCCATCCAACAACATCATAGTGCATCCTCCAACCATCAAAGTGTATCCCCGGGGCACATACAACATCCTTATATCCACCATGACTACCACCTGGCTCGAGCCAATCACACTTCAATTCTGGAGTCCAACATCAGGCTGATCACCATTCCAGGCCCAACACGTCTTCCGAAAAATACCAACTTAAGTCCATTTCGAGTCTCCTGGTGTCCTGGGTCTCCCTACCAACATCAAATCCAACCACATCTTGTACACAGGGTAGACCCAACACCAGATCCAAGTCCAATACCCATACGTATGCAAAAACAAACCACACTCCTCATCCGCATATCCAACTTTTGTCTTGTTATCCTACTAACATGTCCAAGCTCTGTCTTGCATACGATCTTCCTGATCCACAATAACTCAATCCTGAGCCAGAAACGATCCAATCCTGATCCACTCACTCCTAAGTGGATCCCACCTATGGTCTCATCACTTTTCCTGCAATTCCCACAAATGATCAGACTACCGTATCTGATCAAATCGATTAAGAATACCACACGTCTCGAGACACGTCTAGATTGTGGGTTGTGACGACCCAGAAATTTGAAAAAGGAAAATTTGGAAAAATTAGAAAGAAAGGATGATTTTACCCTTGGTTATGGGGGGCCGAAAGTTGACTTTTTGTTCCAAACACTTTTTAGACTTTCTGTAAAGACCGTTGGGTAGGTCTCGGGACGCTGAATCCGTAGACAGGCAGCATGCATCAGTCGGAGGTCGGATGTGAAAGTTACGGGTCTGCGAAGCCTAGGGGCATTTTGGTAATTATCCAAGGAAGGGAAAATGGTAATTTGGAGTAGCTGGATGAATTGGACGGTTAATTGGCTGATTCAACCGTGTGGGTGAGTCATGTATTTATTTAAGTGACATCTGTCACGTGCTAATTGAGATTGGTGGCAATGGTTGCCGTTTGAAATCAAAGAAAGATAAATGTACAAAACATAAACGTAAGAATACATATCTATAGCTGATCATAGTTGATCAATTTAGCCTCAGACGTTGAGAGACTCAATAGAGAGAAAATAAGTGAATTCTAGAGTGAAAAACGAGAAGAAATTAGAGATTTAACCCTGAAATCTGAAAACCCAAACCGTGGAAGCTCAAATCTTCCAAAATTCGAGATTAAAGTTATAGGTCATGATGATTCAAATTGAGGTTCGATTGAGTTTCCTGGGATCATTTTGACCAGGACCATAATGGGTGAGGACTTTGGATTGAGGTCGTTTTACCTTAGAACATAATGGGTGAGGACTTTGGATTTTTGAGATTGTGTTTGAGTAATTAGAGGGGTTGAAGGCTGAAATTAGCCTTGGAAATATGCTTAGTAGGATCCAACGAAACTTGTCGATGCATTAATTGAAAGAAAACAATCGAGTTGGAATGAAATTAGAAGATGAACAGTGCTCGGGTGTTCTTGAACAAATTGAGTTCGAATTGAAGGATTGAGGTAATGAAGCTTGTAATTGAAATCACAGACCTTTAATTAAGGTTTAAACGATGATGTTAAATGACTCAATTGAAAGAAATGATGCAGAATTGATGGGGATCGAATCGGGTTTCTTCGCAGGTTGCAGGATCCGTTTATTAGTTAAACGGGGGAGGAAGGAGACTGTAGCAGGGTACTATAGCATGCACGTGGGTTTCAAGAGCAGCCACTCACGGCGGCGCGTGAGGGCTCGTGGGAATGATTCCCAAGGTGAGGGCGACATGACTTTTGTTCTATTTAATGTAACGAACATTTTAGCGTGGGTTTCAAGTAAATCGGATACTGTTTTGATATTGTTTCGAGGGTCGGAAGGATTATGTTACATTTTAAATTCATATTTAATTTCCAAAAAATTATGGGAAATTAGTAGGATATTAATTGAGTCATTAGTGACCCTTAATGATGATTTTGGACAGGACTTGGGATTCCTAGAAAATGTCAGAAATTACGGAAAGGCGTGCAGCTCAGAAATCGAGCGGTTTGGATGATGTGTGAGTGGATGTTTGTTTTATAAACGGATACAATTATTTATTGGATTTAATGATTATTTTAATCAGTGTTTTGGGCACGTTTTACGAGAATAGTACAATTGATGATTTTGGGCTAGGCCTGGGATTTTAAAAGGATGTTTTGACTTGGATTGTGAGTTAAAGATGATTTTATGGAATTGAATGATTTTCATATATGATTTTACGGATTTACGTGCATTGAATTATTTAATGATTTTACGGATTTACTAGAAATGAGATTTGGGCATGAGACCCCATGATACATGGTTTTTGACGTGGTTTTAATGATTATTTTGAAATAAAGATTTTGATTTGGATTTATGTTCAGTGCCCCCAGATGTGTAATTACTGGGTAGACTCCGGATGTGAAATTCTCGGAGGGACTCTGGACCCGAAATTCCCGGAGGGACTGGATGTGTAATTCCCGGTGAGGCTGGATGTGTAATTCCCAGCTGGGCTGGACGTGTAATTCGCAACAGGATGATAACTCTGAATGTGTAATTCCCATAGGACCCTCGGATGTGTAATTCCCGAGTTATGTGCTTTGTTTTATGATAATATGGTTTTATGAAATGATTGGTATGTTTGATTCTATGCATGCGTAGTTTGATAAACTAGAGGGTAAATGATGTATTTTGAAAAGTATTTTTAAATGATATTATTTTTGTCCACTCACACCTTTCCTGTTTTGATGACCCTCCAGGCCGTGGCACGATGTTCAGGGTTGATCGAGAGGCGGAGGCATTAGCAGAAATCAGTACAGTTATCCCTTGTCTGACATGTGCTGAGGGGTAGTTTCGAGACTTCAGTTGACTTGTCAGACGGGAGCAGGACCGGGCACGGTTATCAAAGTCCAATTGGGACGGGTCCTGTCATGGGTTTTCTTCAATTGCCTCATATCGATTAGTTATAATCACTGCTTATCATTCTTCCTTATTATCTTTGTTTCATCATCATACCACATAACTCACAATGGTCCACAACCATGACATCACAATTCATCCTACCTTACTCCAACTTAACACAACCTCATTACACCTGCCACACACGCCAAACATGGCGTCACCAAGTACTCACTCTACTCCCGAACACATCCACACATGTCCACGATCAAGGGGGGTCACAACTCCTGAAGTTCCTTAAATGAGTCTCCCAAATCGACTCCAGATTATCTATCTTTTCCAACTGTGAGACTCAATCCTCGGTTAGTGGTTCCTACCAAACACCGGCACCTCTCTACTAGTCACAACCTCCACTCACGATGTGCCCATTCTACCCTTCACAAGTAGCCCATCTTGTGGCACATCATCTTCTATCTAGTGCTCACAGCACACTAAGTCCGATTCTCCGCTCATACCGATCTTAAACCCTAATTCTACCCTCGAGATAACTCTGAGCAACCCATTCTCAACCAAGCATCATAGTCACACTAATCTGATCAGGGGCATCCACCAGGTCATCCATAACCTCAGCTGCACCTAGCAGCACAAACTTCAGTCTGGCCGAATCATCGATCCAAGTCACGACAACTATAAACCCCAACTCACGGTTTCCAGACTAAGCACATATACTTGGGTCACAAACTAAGGTACTCACATTTATCAAACCAGCCATCCCAACGGGGTTCCTCATCATCAGTGAGGTTATCAAAACCCACGGCATCCACTAGCTCCCAACAACCTCACCACTCTGGTCGTCAAAACCGATTAACTCAAGGTAGTCCTAGTAGTCACGATCGCCATTGCTAGGGGGAATCTCTCAATTCATATGATCTTAGGTTCTTTTATCCTCGCAACTCGAGGCATCCAGTTACTCATAGGTACACAAGTCCAATCTCAACCAGTCTGACCAAGTGGTCACAATTTCCATACTATTGTCATCCGATCGCCACCCTGCCCAAAGCTAGCATATAACATACCACACCCCGCGTATCAGGCAACCAGCGCCCCGTCACTAGTGATCTTTCCACTAACTAAGCCATTAACTCACGTACTAACACTCTAGCGTCCAAGTTGTTGAAGGGGTATTCCAGGTCGAAACATCACATCCACATCAACATCACAACACACTAGTCGACGAACCAACTACTCTGGAAGCCATAACCTCGTGTAGAGCGCACAAACCGCGCTCTGATACCAATTGACACGACACACCCCCAATCCCCCAGAATTAAGGGATAAGTCATGCTCCCGTCTAACCCACGTGCGACACGAAGGCTAAACACCTGTCAAACCTCCATGGAACACATAAGCCAGAAAAGGGATACCCAGGCGAACCGTCCAAAACTAACTTTCGACTTCCCAGTGTGCGCAGAAACCACTGTGGATCGCGTGTGTGATGTCTCCGTCTCACTAACAACAGCCAGCACCACATCAACCTAGAGTGCAGGGGCAGACCGATCAGGGGGCAAGGAGGGATACTTGACCATCCCCTCGCCGGAGAAACCTTCAGGTAATGATCTCCCCTCTTTTTCATTTCTCGTTTCTCTCGAATTCAAATTTTCCACAATGTCCACTTTATTTTATCAACGATTTTGATGGAGTATCATCGACCATCTTCGATCCCAATCCTCTTGCACTGCAAGTTGCTATTTTCTACATCCAACACTATTTTCAGCTATGGGTTTTTTCTTTTTATGATTTTGAATGTTTCTATTTTCAATTGACTTTTGGGTTTTGTGATTTATCAATTTCCTGGGTAAGGTGTTATGTTTTTTTTCTTTTTAATTCATGACGTTTAGCTGCTGTTTTCCGTCTCATAAATTGTTTGAATTTAGGATAATTGTAAAAGGCCTTATTAACATGTGATTGGTTTGTTTTCAAAATTTGACGATGATTTTGTTGATGTTTGGATGCTTGATAATTGATTTGTGTTTCAATTTTGCTATTGTCTTGAATGCTTGATAATCATACCGTGCATCTCTGCTTCAAGGCCGACTATCATCTTTTATAGGGCTGGTATGATTTTCTTTGATTTCATTTTAATGCAAATGAGCTTCAATTCGAAAGCTTTTCGTTTGAGGGGGTTATTAAGTAGAGATGGAGACTGATTGCTTTTTGTTTGTGACTTAATGTTGATTTATCTATTTTGATTCTCTCATGTTCTGTACGTAGCTAGGCTTCATAATTTCAATTGGTTTATTAGTTCTTATCTTATTAGTTGTCAATTTATTTGGCGATCTTAGGTAAGTTTAATCTTTATTTCTCCCTTTTTGATTATGTTTCGTGAATTGGTAAAGCTTCATACGTAGATTTTATCGCTTAATTTATTGTTACTGTTTAATTCCATTGAATATTTTGTTTGCATTGGATTCCATTTATTGCATGTTTTTTTTTTTGGTTTAGGCTGTGCTGGATGATAGAAATGATGGCTTTTCCTTTCGTGAAGGAAGCAAAGATGGAGTTGACAAAGGGGAGGCTCGACTTCGGAGTGCTGACGGTTCAGGATAGCGATCAGTGATGAGTGCACCATGATCTTATGGTGGTCGCAGCGGTTGATACGTTCACGGCGACATACCAGGATTGAGGGCGGTCCTGGATGGATGGTTGCACACATCAATACGATCGGAGTCGTGACTGACCCTTAGATATCTGGCACGGTGCCCAGCTGATGTCATATGTTCGGGCAAGAGACCCAGTTACTTTACGGTTGTGATTTCGGGTCAGGGACCCAAGATTGGATTTCCAAGTTCATGGCGGTTTATGGGAACCAGAATGAACCCTGGAAAGGTCATTGTGGTACATGCCGGTTTATGGGAACCGGGCATGGAATGGATGTTATGGATCATGACGGTTCAGGGGAACCAGGCATGAATGTTTATGTTATGTATATATATGTTCATATACCTTCCTTTACTTGTTCTATTATCTCCTCCGGGGAGGGTCGTTGGCCTGGGTAGACCCCGGAGTAGTCACGGAGCACTAACTGAGTGGGAGTCGCCCCTGTTGGGTGCCTTACTCTCAGAAAGGCTTGTACTATAACCTCAGGGCGGGTCATTGGTCTTTGGACATTGACTTGGTACCTAAAAGACTTGGGTTTTTGACCCCGGGTAGCACGCGCGTAGCTTTGGAAACCGTGACAGGATTGGTTGTGTGAATTATGTGTATATGATATAAATATGATATATGATATGTGATGTGTGGTTACACAGGATTTGAGCGGTGGCTCGTGTACTTGGTTTATTTCTTGTTTGGGCTGAGTCCCTTATGGATTTGGGGAGTGGCCCGTATGGTCATTTTCATTATGGTTTTGGGCTTAGTTCCCACATATGGTTCTTTCGGTTAAATGGTTTTCGAATGCATGCATGCTTTTTAGTGAAGGGTACAAATGTCTTCTTATGAAATGTTTTTATAAACTGGTTGTTTTGTCCACTCATAGCTTTTAATGTTTTGACTGCCCTTCAGGTTGACATCGGATGTGGACTGTAGCAGAGACCGAGATATCACATACCTCCTCCGGATCCTGGCGTACTCTGATAGCCCGAGAGGGCAAAGGTCGGAATTATCCCTTGTCTGACACTCCGTGTCAGACGGGAGCAGGGTCATCCCCCATTAATCCCAGGGGGATTGGGATGGGTCCTGTCAAGGGGGGTAGACACATTGATGTGAGGCTACCCAGGATGATTGGTGGTATTCGCCTAGTGGCTGATTTGGGTATTCCTGGACTTAGATGATTCAGATGTAACCCTCGGGGTGGATGGGTTGATAACCCATGATACCTTTATCGAGTATTTCGATCGAAGAGTGATATTTTGGAGTTTAGGATTACCAGAGCTTATGTTTCGGGGAGACTCGAGGGTATTACCCTTTAAGGTTATATTGACCTTCACAATTGATGGATTGTGGGTAAGAGGTAATCACAGTTTACTGGGCATATGCATGGCATATGTGATTGATATATGAGATACTCCAGTGAGGGCTGAAGATATACGAATGATCTGAGAATCCCGATATTTTCCCTGAGGATTTACCATGGTTATCACCTCATAGGGAGTTGAGTTTATGATGGATAGGTGAACTAGTTATACTTGTAAATTAATGAATCAGGTATTCTGGCCATCTTGGGATCGGTTATGGTAACATGATTGATGATATGTTGGTATACTCATATGTACGGATGGGTGTGTGATATACTGGACAGATGTGTTGAATGTCCTAAGGGAGAAAAATGAGGTTGAACAAGTGTTAGGTTTAGTCAATCAGAGTATATTTTTAAACATGTGCTAGTAATGGCCGAGATTAGTATGAATCCTAGGAGAAACAGATGTATTGGTTAGTGGGAAATAACTAAAGATTGTGATAGTGGTTATGAGTTGCTTCGAGAATGGTTGGATACCATCGAAGATTGTAGAGGGGTTCTCTACAATATTACCAGTTGATGTGACTGATGAGGAAGGAAGTCTGATATGTTTGAAATGAGAACCATGAATAGTGTGGTTACACTGAATGGGGGAAAAGGGATAGTAATTTCTATTTGATGTTGATCCGTCCTGTTTGTATAGAAAGATGTCGCTATGAGATTGAGATTTGATGAGGTGTTTTCGGTAGCATAGGGCGGGGATTGCCGATGCTAGCAGAACCCTCAGGAATATCATTTCCCTTCTATGGTTTGGGATAGACCATAGTGATCTATGGGTCGAGTATGCAGAGGTCATACCTCTGGGAAGCAACTTACGAATATCGTATCGACCATCGGGATTGGTAATCAATAGTAAACAGAAAGGCCTAATGTGTGCTAAGGTGATGGTCGGGATATAATGAGATTACGACCGTATTGTCAGGTCGGGTATCATGTCGGAGCGGCTAATGAGATAGCCGGTATCCTAAGCAGAGAGTTAATATGTTCGATGACTTAAGGATAGGTGAAATCCTTTTAGTGATGGAACTCCATAGGATTGGAGTGGCACATGGTAACTTGGACTATTAGGGTCCAACTGCAGGATTATACTTGGGGTATGATGTGGATTAGAGTCGAGATTAAGGACAGATATGATTTGAGACTTGGTGTGGACGATGGTACTGAATGCCAGTCACTGGCATGAGATAGGCATCCCAGATAGGCATCAGGGATGCCTATGATGGTTTGGGATACATATTGACCCTGGGAAAGAGTGTAGTGTGATTGGACGAACGAGGGGAATGAGTTCCCATCTTATTGAACCTTATGAGGTTATTGGCCTGGTGTCTTGATGACATATGCGTGGGGATTTAAGCCATTGTACAATGTCACAGGTAGATGACATGTGATTGAGATGATAATACTGACACTTGTGATTCTTGGATTGTGTGGACTCGGACGTTGAGAGAGGCTCCGTACCACGAGTGATTTTTAGTATGACTGCCCATGGGGCAGGGGTATAATAATAAATTTTGTCCTAATGTTGACCAATGATTGAGACTGGTTGTATAACTCCTATGAGCTTGGTTATCCCTTTGTATCAAGTTGAATCAGTAAGAATGGTAGGATGCTGATTATGTTTCGGGTTCATATTAAATATATTTCATCGGGAGAAATAATGGCACTACTGATTGGAATTTCGAGGACGAAATCCTTTAAGGGAGGTAGGTTGTGACGACCAGGAAATTCGAAAAAAGGAAATTTTGGAAAATTTGAAGAAATGACGATTTTGCCCCTAATTATGGCCAAAAGTTGACTTTTTTATCAGGACCTTGTTTGGACTTTCCGTAAGGACCGTTGGATAGGTCTAGAGACGCTGAGTCCGTAGATAGGTGGCATGCGTCAATTAGAGTTCGGATGACAAAACTACGGGTCTAGGAGTGTGAGGGGTATTTTGGTAATTTGTGCAAGCAGGGGAAAAATGGACTTTTGGGTAGGTGAATGGCTAATTCAGCTTGCTTAATGACTCACCTGGATTGGGGAGTGACATCTGTCACTTTGCAAATGCTAAGTAGTGTTAATTGTTAGATGGTGGGGTGAATTCGATAATGCTAATCGAGTTTCACAATTAATCATGTGTGGGGGTGTTTGAAAAACAGAGGGGAAGTGATCTCAGGTGACAACTGAACCCTTAGGCTGAGAATGTGAGAAATGAAATGGAATTAGGAGAGGGAGAATAGAGAATTACGAGGACGAAAGGAGATGAAAATCGTGAAAGAAAACCCAAACCCGAAACTTATAAATTCGAATTGATTGAACTTGAAATTGGGATTAAACCTAACAATTGCCCTTGGATTAAGCTTCTGGAGCTCAAGGAGAGTCGAACCCAATAAAAAACAAAGGGAATCAAGGAGGTTTTGCACAAGAACACGACCTGCAAACTGTTGGAATTTTCGAGCTTGAGTTGAGTAATTGGGGGTAAGTTTTTGTCAAATTGATTTCAAATTAGTGTTCATATGGATCCTAAGGTACTTCTAGATGATAAGAATCTATAATTAGAGTCAATTTTGGTAGAATTGGATTATGAACCTTCGAATGTTGAATTGGGAATTGATTTGGTTACAATCATGAATTGAATGAAATGAATCTACAGAACATAAATTAAGGTCATTTAAGGGAGATTAGATGAAAGAAAAAGTGAAATTAACATCGAATTGATGAAGATATGATCGGGTTACTTCACGGGTGCAAGATCCAAATCGCAGAGAATCGGGTGAGGAAGATGCATTGTAGCATCACTGTAGCTAGCGCCTGGCTCCCACGCGCAACCACTATTAGCGGCGTGTGAGGGCGCGTGGAGCCTTGTCTCAAGATGAGTTCAACATGAAACTTACTCCTTTTGATATAATGAACATTTTGGCACGTGTTTCGAGGAAATCGGATATCGTTTCGATAGTATTCAATGTATCCAAAGTTTTAATATACATTTTAAATGCGTATTTAAATCCCAGAAAAATTGGGAAAAATTATATGAGATATATTGAAGTGTTAGTGACCCTAGATAATGATTATGGACAAGAATTGTGGTTCCCGAGAATTACGAAAAAACGTGCAGCTCGAAATCAGGCGGTTTGGACTGTGTGTGAGTGTACTTTTTTTCTTCTAACCGTGATGCATGCATAGATGTTTTAAATTCTTTATTATATGAATTGAGATGATTGATGTGTCGATATGATGATTTATCGATTTTCTGATTTATTATATTATTTTGGGCACGATTTTCGAGAAAATTGTGGAATTTATGTTTTGGGAGAAGGCCCGGGATTTAAGACTAGTTTTGACTCGGATTATGAGCCAGGGATTGATTTGATGGAATGACGCAATGTTTTACGGATATCTTTTATGGATTTATGTGAAAATGCCAATTTATGTTGCGGTTGCACGGATTTGCGTGAAAATGATATTTTGGGCTTGAGACCCAATGAAGATGTGTTTTTGATTGGATTGGTATTTATATGTGATTACATGATGATATTAATGGTTTTCGGATTTATGAAATTAATCGGGACTATGGTTTTACGGGTTTTGAGGAAACTATATTTTAGGGCTGAGACCCTGTGTTGATAATGGTTTTGGTTTTAAATGCAACTGTTTTCACTATTTTTTATCGTGGTTATTAGTTGTGGATATATTAGGGCTTCTGGTTGGGAATATGTTTCCTCGGAATGAACCCTGGAGATAACGCTCGCCTCCGGGATGGGATTCTTTCGCCTGGAGAGGTCACGTAGCACGGTCTGTTGTCGTGCAGCCGAAGGAGGCTCGACTCAGGTGTGCTGGTATTATGTGGAGATCGATTAGTGATGTGTTCACGACGATCTGGAACGTCAGCTGTTGATGTGTTCATGGCGACGTGCTCAGATTTAAGCGGTCCTTGAGCTTATTTGATTTGCACGCATAGCATGGATATTGTGACTAATGAGATTGGATATGGAAATGAGTCCCTTGGTTTTATCGAGATTTGTGATTTATAAACAATGGTGCCCAAATATATTTTACTCATGTTTTATGCTATGCATGCATGTTTGTGAAACTGGATGGTAAGAATGACTATTTCTGTAAAGGTATTTATGAAACTTTATTTTTGTCCACCCACACCTTTTCTATTTTATTGACCCTCTAGGTCGTGGTGCGATGATCGAGGCTATTTGAGGGGTGGAGGCATGAGTGGGCACAGGTACGGTTATCCCTTTTTTGACAAGTGCTGAGGGTAATTTCGGAACTTCAGTTGACTTGTAAGACTGGTCTTATCAAATTGGTATCTATGTCCTTCGGGGACGGGTCTTGTTAAATTGGTATCAGAGCACTAGGTTGCTGATTCTGTTACCACGTCATGCCTTCGAACACAAGCCTCGTGCTCGACCTATTAGTGAGACTGGTTTACGAGGGAATATGAGACCTCGTGATAGATCTCGGAATGAAATTAACCTTGGATTGGGGGTCAGAAATAAATTAGTGTACACTGTGAACTATTAACTGTTAACCACGGAATTGGGTGGGTCCCAGGAACGAATGAACCCTGCGGCTAGAAAGATAGCACAATTTGTCAAATTGGACCCGGGATGAAATGATTCTCAGTAAATTCCTTAAGTGGAAAGTGTGTTTCAGAGTCTAGCATGTGATGGGATATCCCTTAGGCCTTATAAGTTGTATAAGATGTGGTTCACCAGCGGCATTTGCTCAGTGACCGGGTATGCCAATGAAGGCATGGATGATTGAGATAAGATTGGACTCAAGAGGAGTCATGTTTGGACTCGAAGTGAGTCCGGATATTGGTTAGGACTTGAGATGAATCATGGTAATGTATTATGGCTCGAGATGAGCCATAAAGGTTGAAATATAGTTATGGTTGTAACAAAGGGAATCAGGGAGGTTTTGGCCAAGGACAGGACCTGTGAACTGTTGGAAATTTCAAGTTTGAGTTGAGTAATTGGAGGTAATTTTTTGTGAAATTGATTTTGAATTAGTGTTCATATGGATCCTAAGCTACTTCTAGTTTATCAGAATCTATAATTAGACTCAATTTTGATAGAATTAGATTTTGAACCTTCGAATGTTGAATTAGGAATTGATTTGATTATAGTCATGAATTCAATGAAATGAATCTAAAAAATTTAAATTAAGGTCATTTAAGTGAGATTAGATGAAAGAAAAAGTGAAATTAACATCGAATTGATGAAGTTATGATCGGGTTACTTCGCAGGTGTAGTATCCAAATCGCAGAGAATCGGGTGAGGAAGATGCACTGTAGCATCACTGTAGCTGGCACGTGAGTGTGCGTGGTGTCAGGACCCGTCCCAAATCCCTCGGGATTAGCATGGGACGTGCCTGCTCCCGTCTGATACGAAGTGTCAAATCAGGGATAATTTCGTCATTGGCCAACATGACCTATGAGGGCGCCAGGATCCGAAGGAGGAATGTGATGTCTCGTCTCTGCTACAGCCCGCATCCGCGATCAACCTGAAGGGCATTCAAAATACAAAAGCTGTGAGTGGACAAAACAAATATTTTATAAAAACATTTCATAAAAGACCTTTACGCCCTTCATTAAAAACATATGCATGCATTCGAAAACAATTTCTAGGGTTCATGCCCGGTCCCCATAAACAGTCATGAAATATAAAACCATTTGGGCCTTGGCCCGAAATCCGTAAATCAATACATTGGACCTCAGCCCAAACCAAAACACGTGGGAGGCTCTATCTTCCGACCTAGTCCGATCATCTCTCCGGAATCTGGTCCAAGACCACATCATAACGCCCACTCCTGGAACGGGATCCCTATGGGGATACCCACTCTGGTCTGTGGATCGTGAATCTCCAGGTCGACGTTTGAAGGAGAACAATCAATAAGCTCGTAAGGAGGGTATATACATACTAGTATAGCAAACCATAAAATGGGACTCAAGCTCGATAACATAAAGCAACTGGGCCTCCAGCCCGAACTTATGACTCAATAGGGCCTCTAGCCCGATTTCACAATAACTGGGCATCAAGCCCGAACTCGTAAATAAACGGGGCATCGAGCATGATATCTCAAGGTCAGTCACGATTCCGATCATAGCAATACGTGCAACCATCAATCCAGGACCGCTCTCAATCTTGGTATGTCGCCGTGAACACATCACTTCTGCGACCATCTCGAGACCATGGTGCACACGTCACCGATCAATCTTCGATACCGTCAGCACTCCAAAGTCGAGCCTCCGAAGCCGAGCGTCACGTCGTCTGTTGCCGTGCACACAGCACCCGTCGCGATCATGTCTCAAACCCGTAGGTCATCAATAGGGTCTTATGCCCGAGTCAAAACCATATCCAAATGGGTCTCATGCCCAGTTTTACCTTTTCAAAACCATTTAATGAAAACCGAAAGCATAAGTGCATATAAGCACGTATAAAACCGAAACCTCGAAATAAGTGCCAATACGTAAACACACACAACAGGCACTTAAGGAATACCAAAACATATAATTAAACATTTATAAAAAATTTATACATGCATCGATTTAAGAAAGAAAGTCCACTCACAGACCGTTCGCGCTGCCGCCTCGATACCCATGCAATACGACTCTCCCGGGCCAATCGTCGTCACCGGGACATCCAAACCTATCCAAATCACTTTAGAGGGTTACTAACTACTTAATTAACCCTTCACTAAAGCCCCCTAATTTTTTTGGATTTTTAACTATTTTTAAACGCGTTCCGAAACCTTTGGACATCCCGAACTATATCGAAACGATGTCCGATCGACTAGAAACCAGTCCCAAAATGTTCGTTACATCGAATAGATGATTTCAATTGTTGGAAGCTTCCACACAAGCCTCACCACGCGCTGTTGGATGGCTCTGCACGTGGGCCTCACGCGCCACTACACAGAGTCATCCGTGTCCTCTAGCTGACCGATCCGACTGGCTGGTTCGATTTTTCCTGCAACTTGGGCCGGCGTGACTGGTCCAACCTCCTATCCGATTTAATTTTCATCATTTCTCTTCCTAATCAACATATTCTTCTCATTTCGATCTTAGGAACCTAACTATATAATTAAAACGACTTAAAACTTCCTAAAACCTAATTAACCGATTTTCCCCTCACAGTTTTATTTTCCCAAAAATCCCCCAGGGCTTCCTCAGCCTCCAACCAACATCAAAACCATCCTATTATCTTCCTAATAACCCAACAAGTCCATCCTAATCATTAAAAAACGATCCATAGCGCGAGGAATCAAAATTAAAAGAAATCCTGAAAAAATCGATACCTACACGGGTTCTTCCTCCGTCGTCCAAGGTGGAGCATCCTTGGCTGGCCACCATCATCCTTATGTCCTCCCATCACTCTCTGGGTCTTAATCATGTTCATAGGGGTTAAGGGTTTGGATTGGGGTGGAAGGATGGATTGATTTGTTTGGGAGAATGGACAATGATCGAATAAGGGGAAGGGGATACGCATGAGTTGGTTTGGATGGGCAATGGATGGGTGACACTTGTCACTCATCCATTGGGCCTGTCCAATAATATATGGGCCCCACTTAAGTCCAAAAGTCTCCCATCTCGTAAAATGTGCAATAGTGCATCCGAACTTCCGTGAACTGTAACTTCTCCATCGAAAGTCCGAATTCGACGTGCTAGCTGTCTACGGATTCGTATTGTCCCGATCTATGTAACGGTCCTTGTCCGTTGGCCATCAAACCTCCCATGTCAAAAGTCAACTGTTGGCCCCTTTTCAACCAAATTACCAAAATACCCCCGTACTTCCGAACGTCATAACTTCTTCCTCGAATGTTGGAATCGGACGTACCACCTGTCTATGAAATCGTGATGTCCCGAACTACGTCACAGTCATCGGCCAAAGTCCATTTGACTGCCTAAATGAAAAAGTCAACATTTTGCCCATTCCAAGGGCTAGATCGTCATTTCTCCCTGAACGTCTGTTAATCCTCGTCTAATCCCCGATTAGTCTTGCTAATTCGTCATTAATCCTTAATTAATCTCATTAATTCGAGACGTGTCGTTACAATCTTCCCTCTTTCAAGAATTTCATCCTCGAAATTCAAATTGACCCAGTTCCACAACCGACTTGTGGAATCCAACCGTGTTCCTCGGCTCGGTTACTCTCGTGTAAACGTACACATTTGTCACTATGCCGTACTCGTCAGTACACAGTGTCACTGAAGCTGCCAAGCTCAAACTCAACTTCCACTACACACTCTGATCTCGACGCACTCTCGAGTCCCCAAATCAAATCTCACATCCCTTAGCGATCTCTGCTGACATCTAGACTCACCTCGAGTCTCAACCATCGTACTACTCGTCCTGTCGACCCACAATCGACGTATCACCCATTCAGGTGTACACGGAATCCAGATATACCCCACTTGTCTCAATAAGACATACACACCGTCACTAGGGTTCCTCTGGCGTTCGGGCCATGAGCTCTCAGCTCACCCACTATCCGAACCTTCTCTGTCAACTCTGCTCAAGTACACAACATTCGACGTCTAGTCAGTATACCACTATGTCGGAACACATCCGATCATAGTACTCATTGTTCCGATGTTCAATCATTCGTCACGAGCCAGCCTCAATCCAACACAATCTCTATTCTCAAATCCATTTCGAGGCATCGGCTATTCATCTCTTCCTGATTGATACCTACGTATCGTCCTCATCTCACCTTTATTCCCACTTCCAAACTCTGTCATCTCACCAACTATGCTAAGGGATCCTTCAACAGTCTGACAATACGATTTTCTTCTGTTCCTAGCTTAGCATAATTAGCAAGGCAATTGATTCCAATGATGACCAGGCCTCGGTCTACTCACCTCAAGGTCGTCACAATCACTTCCGTCATCTCGATCATTCTCACGCTACTCGATCTTTCTCGTCATGGTTATTCCATTATCACATCACTCGATGTGACACTACGAATCATCTAATCTCCAAGTCAATCCCATTTGACATCACTGTCGTCTCCTTCCTCATCAATCCACATGAGGAAAGTTGAAGATAATGACATCAAAGTTCATCCAAGTCAGATGTGGATGAGAATACATGATGTACACATCAATGCCATGCAACACCAAACACTCTCTCCTCCTCAACTTATTCAAATTTGTCCCACAACCCGGATGTTTGGCCCATAAATGACCTAAAGATTCAACCTTTCATCAAACTTATCACTCAAAAATGAAAAATCAAAGAAACCCAGGAAGCAGCATAATTCTTGGCTCGTCCACACTTCATTGTTACATGATAAATAATCAACCCAAAATCAAAATGAATCCAACCATACATCAAACCCTACAAATTTGATGTCAAATCTGAAAGCTATGGAAAAATTTACCTTCATTGATTCCCTTCAGCTTCTTCCCTTTCCGTTCACGTCAGTAACCTAATTCGCATGTCCCAATCCTTATGGGATCCAAATCCAGCACCTAACACTCGTGTCATCCGTCTGCAACGATCTAGGGACAGGTACCCTGAAGCTAGGTACAGCTCATACCTCGCCAAACCAGGTATTGGATATACCTCGCACTAAGCCACTCGGGATCCTCTCCGTCCCGTTCATTGCCCACCGAACTGGCACGACTCCATTGCTAGGGCATGTCTTCCAACTCGGTCACAAACTGGGCCCTCATCTCACTCGGACCTCATCCACGTGTACGTAAACAATCCAATTTGCCTATTCATTTATGACCGTTTATGAACATCCAAAAGGATGTCAATTCATCCTAATATGAGGTTCCATCCGACTGCAAAGTCACAACAGGCTCCTGTTGTGATCTGCAGACAACTCTCTATGTAATACCAAATCTGGCCTTCTGGTCACTAATCCACACGACAGTACTCGCGTTATTCATTATTTCCGACCAACGACAATTATTGATAACTATTGTAGTGACCCATTCTATTTCTCACTATCATATTCACCTCAAACCAGCGTACACGACACTCAAGAGGTATGGTCAACCACAGTTAACCCAACCATCTCCATCACGATTCCTGAGAATCTACACTAGCCGAAGAATCCTTCTCGTCGCGTAGTGGTAGAAACCAAACATGAGCACATCACGACTGAGTTACTCTCAGCTCGTGGCTCGTCGTCTCCACTCGTTGACGTCATCGCATCACCGCCACACGGAGTGCAAATCAAATCAATCCTATGACCCTGCTCCAACGGAGCAATCTCCACTTATCTCTATTACCTCACAAAGGTAGCGAGGTACACTGGCCAACGCCCGTAGCTCATCTTCTTCTGTAATCGCAAATCAGTAGTGACCGAGCCAACTCCCCAAACCACTGCTCGTACTGGGCGTCACTCACGCACCCTCGTATCCACGTCATGACAACCTGAGTCTATCCAACTCGATATGATTCGACTACGCCCATCGATAGCGGCGTCTGCCACAATCTCGTGCAGACCGATCTCAGAAGCACTCTGCTATCGAGACTCCAAAACTACGCGGTCAACTCACTGCCGGCACTAACTGCTCAACACACAACATCCACTGATCGTTCCACCTCAGATTCCGATCGACAAGTATCGTTCTCTTGGTCACTCGTCCAACCAATCGCCAACCAGGGTTACCACAACCCGGCTGGTCGCTGCAGCATGTCCATCTCGAATGATCTCTCGCTTTGACTCTGAGAAATCATCGTACTTCGATACTGGTAACCCAACAATCAGTAACAAAAACCTGAGGACCTCGTCCTCTCGTAACTCTACGAGGCCCAGCCGCTGGACTCCACAAGAACTTGTCCTAAGTTTGTGCCTAACGCTGCACCACCGCTAGACGTCGTAATCACATTCTGCAATGTTACACAACAACTACTCCGGGCATCTTTTGTCGGTCAACATCCCTCTAGGATTCAACACCTCTAAACGTGGCATCTCATGCCAAATAGGATCGATGGTCCTATTCCAACCAGCCTCGATGAAGTCCTCGCACGTCTAGCTGCTCCGGGCAGCACAATCTCGATCCCTGCGGTTCTATCATGGACGATCCCAACGTCCGACGTCCACAGATTTCACTATGCTCCGTTCCATGTCCGTCATGACGCCTCGGCGGTCCCGACTCTCAGGTCATCCTACTGCGTCTACTGTTCCAATGGATCCTATCCCAATAACTATGCAGCTCTACGCCGTCGGATTTGTACGGATAACGATCCTACTTGGGATATACCTTCTCGAAACACGCGACAGAGGATGCTGAACAAATCCTAATCCATCACACCGAGTTTCGTTCAGCATGAGGTGCTTCCTACTCTTACCCTAACTACCAGGTTGATGACGAGCTGTTACGACTGGAGAGACATCACATCCTCGATCTGCGCACTCTTGGAACAAAACACGCTCTGATGCCACTTGTTAGGATCCTTCCCAATCCCTCGAGATTAGCGTGAGACGTACCTGCTCCAGTCTGACACGAAGTGTCAGACCAGGTATAATTCCGTCATTTGTCCAGCCAGGCCTATTAGAGGGCGCCAGGATCCGAAGGAGGAATGTGATTTCTCGTTTCTGCTACATCCCGCATTCGCGATCAACTTGAAGGGCATTCAAAATACAAAAGCTATGAGTGGACAAAACAAATATTTTATAAAAATATTTCATAAAAGACCTTTATACCCTTCATTAAAAACATATGCATGCATTCGAAAAACATTTCTAGGGTTCATACCCGGTCCCCATAAACCGTCATGAACCATAAAACCATTTGGGCCTTGGCTCGAAATTTTCTAAATCAATACATGGGATCTCATCCCAAACCAATACACGTGGGAACTTGTCCCAAATCCAGCTCATATGGGTCTCAGCCCAAAACCAATACGCGTGGGTCTCAACTCAACGTCATCTCAGTGAAAACTCGTACACATATGCATATATACATATATAACCCATCCTAGGCACTTCCTAAGAAGATGCCAACTCGGGGCACACAGCCCCTAGGGAACACATCCCCGATATATGTCACAATTTCTCTCTCTCTCTCTCTCTCTCTCTCTCTCTCTCTCTATATATATATATATAAGTATGCATTGTAACGCCCCAGACATTCTGGAATTGTAATATTATAAAAGATTGAATAAAATGACGTTTTTACCCCTATGATTTGTGTGGTCAATTTGTTGACTTTTTGTTTGGGAGGTCGAACGGACGTGGAGTGATGACCGTGACGTAGTTCGGGACGTCACGAGTTTATAGACAGGTGGCACGTTCGATTCGGACGAACAGGGTGAAAGTTATGATGTTCGGAAGTTCAGGGGCATTATCGTAATTGGGCGTTATTAAGGGGAAAGGTTGACTTTTTGTTTGACAATTGATATTCATTTGACTCGAAGACCGTTATGTTCATCTCGATGCCCTGAGTACAACGACAGGCGGCACGCTTGAAACGGACATCGGATGACCGAGTTACGGGTCACGGAAGTTGGAGGGCATTTTGGTAATTTTTGCCCTGGGGGCATTTTGGTAATTTTCGCACGGGGTACTGTTCACCACCGTGGAAAAAAGAGCAGCGGCCGTGGTGTCTTGTGCGTTCAATTGTTTAAGGCTTAGTGGAAGGTTCAGGGCATTGTTTAAGTCGTTTGAGGTTGTGGGAAGCATCCATGCGTGTCTGGGCAGAGACTGAGTGCACGGGCTGGGTTAAATAAATGGCTATGGCTTCTGTGTGCGTGGGAGACATTTTCAGAAAATCTTAGTTGGTCTCCCACGGGTTGCTGGCCGTTTGAATTGATCGACAGAGTAAAGGAGTGAGGAGAGGACTCAGTTGGGTCATTTGGTTCAGTTTAGGAGCTGAGTTGAGAGGAAACTGTGAGAGAAACCGTGAAGAACCATTTTCGGGTTTTTTGGGGGAAAGCTCTGAATTCGACTTCTACGGGTTGAGAGACAAACCTAAACACATTGAGAGACTTCTGGGAGTGAAAGAATCACGAAGGTGCAAGAATTGAGGGAGAATGTTCGCTGTTGGCCCAAGAACCTGAGTCGCGGTTCAGAGATGAACCAGTTGGAGGGAAAAATCCCATTCAATTTCTGGAGCCTGTTGATAGAAACCAAAGGCCGTGTTAGACTTCTGGGGCCACTTCGAGTACAACCGTGCAAGAATTGAAGGAGGAGGAGGACAGGTTGGCCGGGAACCTGAGTCTCAGTTTCAGAGGAAAACCAGTGCTGAGGACGATGACTTCCAGGTAACGGCGAGTTAAATTGTTAGTGCCATTGTGTTCGTCTAAGTTCCCTTAATCTACTGGTGAAATTAATTTGAGAATGGAGTTAATTAGGGTGAGTTCTGGGTGACGACCCGTTCGGCTGTTCAAGTCTGGGTTGAAACGGTTTAGGGACAGTCGAGGTTAATAATTAGTACAGACCTGGAATTAATGAGTTAGATAAGGTAATAGGATTGAAAACGGGAGGAATTGATTGAGAATTGAGCTTGAACTGATCGGGTTGTGTCTCGGGTGACAGACCCGTTTATCAGGCTATCCGGGTAGGAACGATGACACTGTAGCTTGACGCGTGGCCTTCACGCGCAACCACTTTGGGCGGCGCGTGACGGCGCGTGCGATGTCATCTCCGATCACGGTCAACATGGAAATTGATCCTTTCAGTGTAATTAACATTTTCCCTTTAGGATTCGAGTTGTTCGGGAGTCGTTCGGGATAATCTCGGGAGCCCGGAAGTTTAGGTCCTTAAGGTTTATTTCGCCGAAAAATCCGGGAAATTAGGGAAAAATCATACGAGCTATTTGAGGATGTTTGTAACCCTTCTTGTACATTTTTACAGGCCCGGACACTTCCGAAGCTACGGAGGAGCGCACGGGACGCGATTGACGCGTCCTAAAACCGTGAGTGGACCTTTTGATTTCTAAATTGGGCATGCATAACTATTTTGCTTATTTATCTCTTGGTTTTACCTATGATTTTATGATGGTGATATGATATATCGGTTTTACATGTTTCCACGTTTTTCGAGATATTTATCGTATTTCACGCATTTCGAGATTACAGTTTTTGCTTATGCATGCGTGATGATTTTGATGAAGTACTTGGATATGAATATGCATGTTTCGGATTTATGATGTTTGATCACATTGTGAAGTAATTTTTGGAAATTGCATGTGTTGGAATTTTCATGTGAACTCGGACATAAGTCCTGTTATGATGAGAAATGTTTTCGGAATAATGTTGGAAAACGGTTTGTGATGAATCCTGGTTTGTTGTGTTTAAAACGGTTTTGGGTTTAAAGACCCGGTTAATGGTTGGATCTGGTTTTGGGTTTAAAGACCCGGTATGTTGATGACGGGGGCGGGCCCGAAAATTGGGTTTAAAGACCCGAATTGAGTTTAAAGACTCGTGAGTTTAAAGACTCGATTATTATGATACCCCCGAGGCCTATTAATCATGTTTTGAGTTTAAAGACTCGTTGATATCCCGGGAAGGCCTAATATTGAGTTTAAAGACTCGGATGGATCCAACGGCATAATTGTGGTTATTGGTTCACGTTTTACTTGATTTGTGCAATTAACGTTCAAAATGACGGTTTCTGAAACCTGGCATTATTAAATGGTTTTTACATGAATTATGGCGATCCTTTGTAACGTTTTTCATGTGTTTCGGAAAAAGAGTTTTCAAAAGTTAATATGTAAAATTTGAATATTTGGTTATGCATGCGTGTTACAAAACTGGAGGGTGAACCCGATTACGAAAAAATTGTTTTTCTTGTAAAACTTATGTTTCGGTCCACTCACACTTTGTTGTTTTAAATTCCCTCCAGGTCTTGGTACAAGTGCGGGGGCAAGCGCCGAGGCAGAGGCGGAGGCATAAATTTTTCCGTTGCGGAGTAGTTAGTTCACAGAGTAGGATTTGTTTCTTTAACTTGTTTTGTAACATTATGCTCTGTGAATCTGTGGACTTGACGTCCAGTCGGTTGTATTTGTTTAATCTCCCTGGTCTGACAATGGGTGTGTTGTAATATTAATTAGTTTTCCGGTCTTTTGGATTCGATTGTCAGACGGGAGCAGGATGCTTCCCGATTATCGAGGCGATAATCGGGGTGGGTCCTGTCAATTGGTACTCGGGGTCTCACTCCGAGTCTTCTCCCAGGAATTCTCCATCTGGGAGGCTCTATCTTCGGACCTAGTCCGATCATCCGTCCGGAATCTGATCCTGGACAACATCATAACGTCCACCCCTGGAACGGGATCCCTATACGGATACCTATTCTAGTCTATGGATCGCGACTCTCTAGGACGACGTCTGGAGGAGACCAATTAATAAGCTCGTAAGGAGGGTATATACATACTAGTGTATAGCAACTGGGCCTCCAACCCAAACTTATGACTCAACAAAGCCTCTAGCCCGATTTCACAATAACTGGGAATCAAGCGCGAACTCGTATATCAACGGGGTATCGAGCCCGATATCTCAGGGTCAGTCACGATTCCGATCATTGCAATGCGTGCAACCATCAATCCAAGATCGCTCTCAATCCTGGTATGTCATTGTGAACACATCACTTCCGTGACCATCTCGAGACCATGGTGCACATGTCGCCGATCAATCTCCGATACCGTCAGCACTCCGAAGTCGAGCGTCATGTCGTCTGTCGCTGAGCACACAGCACCCGTCACTACCACGTCTTGGACCTATAGGCCATCAATAGGGTCTCATGCCCGAGTCAAAATCAAATCCAAATGGGTCTTATGCCCGGTTTTACCTTTTCAAAACCATTTCATGAAAACCGAAAGCATAAGCGAGTATAAGCATGTATAAAATCGAAAACCTGGAAATACGTGCCAATACGTAAACACACGCAACATGCACTCAAGAAATCCCAAAAAAATTAATAAAACATTTATAAAACATTTATGGATGCATCGATTTAAGAAAGAAAGTCCACTCACAGACCGTTCGCGCTGCCGCCTCGATACGCATGCAATACGACTCTCCCGGGCCAATCGCCATCACCGGGACTTCCAAACCGGTCCAAATCCCTTTAGAGGGTTACTAACTACTTAATTAACCCCTCACTAAAGCCCCCTAATTTTCTGGAATTTTTAACTTGTTTAAAACGCGTTCT
This sequence comes from Prinsepia uniflora, assembly GCA_032719365.1. Classification (NCBI taxonomy): domain Eukaryota; kingdom Viridiplantae; phylum Streptophyta; class Magnoliopsida; order Rosales; family Rosaceae; genus Prinsepia; species Prinsepia uniflora. The sequence continues at coordinate 40,940,462 of CM064862.1, forward strand.
GAAACCATCGTACAACCAGAAGTATATCGAGACGATGTCTGATCGACTCGAAACCAGTCGCAAAATGTTTGTTCATCGAATAGATGATTTCACATGTTGGAAGAATCCCCAAAAGCCTCACCATGCGCCGTTGTATGGCTCTGCACGTGGGCCTCACACACCACTGCACATAGTCATCCATATCCTCTAGCCGACCTGTCCGACTGGTCGGTTCAATTTTTCCTGCAACTTGGATCGGTGTGACCGGTCCAGCCTCCTACCTGGTTCAATTTTCATCTTTTCTCTTCCTAATCAATCCTATTCTTCCTATTTGGTTCTTCGGAACCTAACTATATAATTAAAATGACCTAAAACTTTCTGAAAACTAATGAACCGATTTGCCCCTCACAGTTTGATTTTCCCAGAAATCCCCCAGGGCTTCCTCAGCCTCCAACCAACATCAAAACCATCCTATTACCTTCCTAATAATGCAATAAGTCCATCTTAATCATTAAAAACGAGCCATAGCATGAGGAATCAAAATTAAAAGATATCGGGCAAAAACCGATACCTGCACGGGTTGTTCCTCCGGCATCCACGGCGGCGCTACCTTGGCCGGCCAGCATCATCCTCATGTCCTCCCATCACTCTCTGGGTCTCAATCATGGTCATAAGGGTTAAGGGTTAGGATTGGGGTGGAAGGATGGATCGGTTTTTTTGGAAGAATGGACAATGATCGAATAAGGGGAAAGGGATATGGATGAGTTGGTTTGGATGGGTAATGGATGGGTGACACTTGTCACTCATCCATTGGGCCTGTCCAATAATATTTGCCTCAACTTAATTCCAAAAGTCTCCCGTCTCGTAAAACGTGCAATAGTTTGTCTTAACTTCCGTGAATCGTAACTTCTCCGTCAAATGTCCGAATTCGACGTGCCACCTGTATACGGATTCGTATTGTCCTGATCTACGTAACGGTCCTCAGCTCTCGGCCATCGGACCTCCCAGATCAAAATTCAATTGTTGGCCCCTTTTCAACTAAATTACCAAAATACCCCCGAAGTTCCGAACGTCATAACTTCTTCCTTGAATGTTGGAATCAAATGTAGCACCTGTCTATGAACTCGTGACATCCCAAACTACGTCACCGTCGTTGGCCGAAGTCCATTTGACTGCCTGAATGAAAAGTCAACATTTCACCCATTTCAGCGGCAAAATCGTCATTTCACCCTGAACGTCCGTTAATCCACGTCTAATCCCCGATTAGTGTCACTAATCCATCATTAATCCTTAATTAATTCTGCTAATTCGGGACGGGTCTTTACACGTTGAGCCTTGTCTCAAGGTGAGTTCAACATGAAACTTACTCCTTTTGATATAATGAACATTTTGGCACTTGCTTCGAGGAAATCGGATATCGTTTCGATAGTATTCAGTGTATCCGAAGTTTTAATATACATTTTAAATGCGTATTTAAATCCCGAAAAAATTGGGGAAAATTATTTGAGATATATTGAAGTGTTAGTGACCCTAGATAATGATTCTGGACAGGAATTGTGGTTCCCGAGAAGTACGGAAAAACATGCAGCTCGGAATCAGCGATTTGGACGGTGTGTGAGTAGACTTTTTTTTTAATCGTGATGCATGCATATATGTTTTAAATGCTTTATTATATGATTTGACGTGATTTGACATGATTGATCTGTCGATATAATGATTTATTGATTTTCTGGATTATTATATTGTTTCGGGCACGATTTTCGAGAAAACTGTGAAATTGATGTTTTGGGCGAAGGCTTGGGATTTGAAATTGATTTTGACTCGGATTACGAGTTAGGGATTGATTTGATGGAATTACGCAATATTTTTCGGATATATTTTATGGATTTATGTGAAAATGACAATTTAGGTTGCGGTTGCACGGATTTGCGTGAAAATGATATTTTGGGCTTGAGACCCAATAAAGATGAGGTTTTGATTGGATTGGTATTTATATTTGATTACAGGATGATATTGATGGTTTTCGGATTTATGAAATTAATCGGGACTCTGGTTTTACGGGTTTTGAGGAAACTATATTTTGGGGCTGAGACCCTCTGTTGATAATGGTTTTTGTTTTAAATGCATTGTTTTCACTGGTTTTTATGGTGGTTATTAGTTGCGGATATATTAGGGCTTCAGGTTGGGAATATGTTTCCTCGGAATGAACTGTGAAGATAACGCTCGCCTCCAAGATGGGATGTGTTCGCCCGGAGAGGTCACGTAGCACGGTCTGTTGCCGTGCAGCCGAGGGAGGCTCGACTCAGGTGTGCTGGTATTATGTGGAGATCGATCAGTGATGTGTTCACGACGATCTGGAACGTCAGCTGTTGATGTGTTCATGGCGACGTGCTCGGATTTAAGCGGTCCTTGAGCTTATTTGATTTGCACGCATAGCATGGATATTGTGACTAATGAGATTGGATATGGAAATGAGTCCCTTGGTTTTATCGAGATTTGTGATTTATAAACAATGGTGCCCAGATATATTTTACTCATGTTTTATGCTATGCATGCATGTTTGTGAAACTGGATGGTAAGAATGACTATTTCTGTAAATGTATTTATGAAACTTTATTTTTGTCCACCCACACCTTTTCTATTTTATTGACCCTCTAGGTCATGGTGCGATGATCGAGGCTATTTGAGGGGTGGAGGCATGAGTGGGCACAGGTGCGGTTATCCCTTTTTTGACAAGTGCTGAGGGTAATTTCGGAACTTCAGTTGACTTGTAAGACTGGTCTTATCAAATTGGTATCTATGTCCTTCGGGGACGGGTCTTGTTAAATTGGTATCAGAGCACTAGGTTGCTGATTCTGTTACCAGGTCATGCCTTCGAACACAAGCCTCGTGCTCGACCTATTAGTGAGACTGGTTTACGAGGGAATATGAGACCTCATGATAGATCTCGGAATGAAATTAACCTTGGATTGGGGGTCAGAAATAAATTAGTGTACACTGTGAACTATTAACCGTTAACCACGGAATTGTGTGGGTCCCAGGTGTGCTGGTATTATGTGGAGATCGATCAGTGATGTGTTCACGACGATCTAGAACGTTGGTTGGTGATGTGTTCACAGCGACGTGCTCGGATTTGAGCGGTCCTTGAGCTTATTTGATTTGCACGCGTAGCATGGATAATGTGACTAATGAGATTGGATATGGAAATGAGTCTCGTGGTTTTATTGAGATTTTTGATTTATAAACAATTGTACCCAGATATATTTTACTCATGTTTTATGCTATGCATGCATGTTCGTGAAACTGGAGGGTAAGAATGACTATTTCTGTAAAGGTATTTATGAAACTTTATTTTTGTACACTCACACCTTTTCTGTTTTATTGACCCTCCAGGTCGTGGCACGATGATCGAGGCTATTCGAGAAGTGGAGGCATGAGTGGGCACAGGTGCGGTTATCCCTTGTTTGACGAGCGCTGAAGTTAATTTCGGAACTTCAATTGACTTGTCTGACGGGATCAAGACCGGGCGCGGTTATCTATGTCCTTCGGGGACGAGTCTTGTCAAAACCATTATCAAATCATAACATAAAAGCATAATCTCGTAAAATGTGCAATTACGTAAATATCTTGAAATACGTGAAAAATTGAAATCACAGATATCATAATAATATAAATCACATGTAGAAATCATAGAAAACATTTATGCATGCATCATAATTTAGAAAGCAAAGTCCATTCACAGACCATTTGCGTTTTTACCTCGATACACGTGCAATTACGTTTTCCCTGCAACCACGTTCTACCATCGACCCTGACCATCTCCAGCCGTGCTTTCACGTTCTTTAAGCTCCTTTCATCCCGTGCATGGAGCCTATGGCTACCGCCCATGACGGCTCTCCATGGTGGCACTACTAGCCTCAGCTCAGCCTCCTCTTCACCTTTCATTCATACTTAATGGCCTAAAGGCGGTCATATGAGGGTGGTCATGGGGATATGATTACTTGATCTCTGTTTTTCACTCTCAACCTAACACCCCGAACACACACACAACATGATTTCATCTTCTTTTAAAACAATTGGAGGCGGTTTCCCAAGGTTCCATAGCCTTCCAGACATAGGACAAGTGTCCTTGTCTGATTAGGCACCATTCCCAATGCAAGCACATGACCAAAAACCCTGTGCACAAAATTACCAAAATGCCCTTATATTTCCGAACATAATAACTTCTTCCTCGAATGTCGGAATCGGACGTGCCACCTGTCTACAGACTCGTGACGTCTCGAACTACGTCACCTTCATCGGCCAAAGTCCATTTGACCACCAGAACTAAAAGTCAACAGTTTGCCCATTCAAGGGGCAAAACCGTCATTTTGCACCTTCCGTCCAAAATAACTCAACTCATCACTGATTAAGCTCACTAATGCATCATTAACCACTAATCCAATCTTGATTTTTGAGACGGGTCGTTACAATCTTCCCGCCTTAAAGAATTTCGTCTCTGAAATTTCGAATCTCATATGTCTGTAACTCACTGGGGGAATCCAATCTGTCTCACACCTGGGCCTCTTGTACATCACCTGTCAATCTTGTTATTATCCTGGCCGTGCCCAAACTATCACCTCCATTTGCTCTACAACTATCATCACATCCTTGTCTAGTGGGCTAACCCATACTAACTTCCGGTCCATCTGGCGATCCCATCATCTTCCCCGACGCCTTAACTTATTTCCAACTCGTACCCGTGATACCTTTAACTTTGCACCAACCGACACTCTCGGCTCAACTAATCCTTGGTAGATCAAAACATCACTAATACTAGACACATCAACCCCGACTCGTTCATGGGTACCTCGTATCGACTGTAACGATCCGTCTCGAATTCCTGGATTAGATTAGTGACTAATCAAGGATTAGTGAGAATAATCGACGATTAGTGGGGTACTTTCGGACGGACGGTGCGAAATGATGATTTTGCTCTTAGAATGGGCAAAACCTTGACATTTCGTTCAGGCGGTCAAATGGATTTTGGCCGATGACTATGATGTAGTTCGGGACGTCACGAGTTCATAAACAGGTGTCACGTTCAATTCCGACATTCGAGGAAGAAGTTATGACGTTCGGGAATTCCTGAGTATTTTGGTAATTTGGTTAAAAGGGGGCAAATAGTTGACTTTTAACCTGTGAGGTCCTATGGTCGAGGGTCAAGGACCGTTACGTAGATCAAGACGATATGAATCCGTAGGCAAGCGGTACGCCGAAATCAAACTTCGAAAGGGAAAGTTATGAGTCACGGAAGTTCGATTTTACTATTACATGCACTACGAGGCGAAGACACTTGGCATTACTTGATTGGTTGACTTTTAAGTGGGACCCAGGGATGAGTGACAAGTGTCACCCATCCCATTGGTCATGAACCCCAAATTGTGGATCTCACATTGATTGGTGAGATTTGGAATAAAATAATATTCATTATATTATTTTATATTTCCCACCCATCTCATCTTTTAATCCTGGCCCTTCATCTTATCTTTCCCTCTCATCTCCACCGTTCATCCCTCTCTTCTTTTCACCTTCATCAGATTTCATCATTTTCCTTCTTCTTCATACCCGACCACCCTCTCCATTTTTCCCAAAAACAACACACAACCTCACCACCATATCTTTGGGTTTGTATGAGACACCTTGAGCATGACTGAGAGAGTGAGAGGTAATGATGAAGTAGACGTGATGGTGGCGTTGACGGCGAGGGCTGACAGGAACGGTGGACCAGAACCCGCGAGGTATGTTTTAGTTCAAATTTGGATTTTTGGGTTTAAAGGTTTTGGATCGATTCTAAGGATTTGTAAATGTTTCCAATGGTCATATATCCCTTTTAGAATCAAAATCGTGGACGGAGGAGGGCTGGGACGACTGGAAATAGAGGAGGAAGGTCTTGGTCACTGTTCATCATTTTTTGGAGAGAATATGGTTCGGTTTTCTTAGTTTTAGATTCATAAAATAGCTACTGGGGATGGGCGGATAACATAGGTGGAAACAAGATCGTAAATGGCTGGATATCGACTGAAAACCGGTCGGACCAGTTCGTCGGTTCGGTCGAACCGGAAAAACCAATTAGACAGGGTTCAGAGGTAGAAGATGGCACTGTCATTGCCGCGTGGATTTCACGCGCAGCCCCTTTGGGCGGTGCGTGAGGGCACGTGTTGGGTCCTTTGGGGAAGTGTTCGGGACATCTGTCTAGATAATGTTCGGGACATCCGAAGGTTTAGAATCTAGTTTTAAAATAGTTAAAAATTCGGGAAAATTACGGGGCTTCAATGAGAGGTTAATAAGGTAATTAGTAACCCTCTATTACGATTTGGACAGGTTTGGGAGTTCCGATGACGACGATTAGCCGGTGAGGCATATGTCACGCAAACCGAGGCGATAGCTTAGGACGGTCTGTGAGTGGACCTTGATTTCTAAACTGTGATGCATGCATAAATGCTTTATATGGTTTATGAATATGATTCTATGATGTTGAATTGGATGATTGTGATTTATATGATTTCACGCATTTCGAGGCGATTTACATGCTTGCACATAAATCGAGGTTTTCGATTTCACACTGATTTTCTAGGTTTATAGTTTTGGAAATGGTTTTATGAAATGGTTTTGGATTTTAAAAGGTAAACTCGGGTTCGAGACCCATTTTCTTTGGAAACCCTTGGACTGGAAGTCCCTTTTAGCTACGTTCTCGGGCCAAAGGCCTATTTGGTTCTAAAATCGATTTCGGATTTGGAAATATGGAATCGGGCACGAGAACCATTTGACTTACGAACTCTCGGTCTTGAGGTCCATTTGATTTAACAAGGCATTAGGCCGGAGGACCAGTTGGTTTGCGTATCGGGCTCGAGGCCTAGTTGACTTACGTATCGGGCACGAGGCCCATTTGGTTTACGATATCGGGCACGAGGCCCATTTAGTTTACGAAATCGGGCACGAGGCCCAGTTTGTTTACGATTCGGGCCGGAGGCCTAGTTTGTATGTGGATTTGGGCTTAGGGCCCAGTTTTGTTTTATGGTTGTGATTTCGGGTCGGGGACCCATAAATGGATTTACGGTTTATGACGGTTTATGGGAACCGGCATGAACCTTTGAAAGGTTTTTATGGTTTATGATGGTTTATGGGGATCAGCATGAACCCTTGAAATGGTTTTTCGTATACTATCCTTTATATATGAATTGTCTCCTCCGGGGAGGGTCGTTGGCCCAGGTGGACCCCAGAGTAGTCACGTAGCACTGACTGAGTGGAGTCGCCCCCGTTGGGTTCCCTACTCTCAGAAAGGCTATGGATTATAACCTCAGGGAGGGTCATTGATCTACAAACATTGACCTGGGTGGACCTTGAGAGACGTGGGTTTTAGACCCAGGGTAGCATGCGCGTAGCTCTAGATTACCATGACAGGATTGGTTATATGAAATATATGGATAAACATGATTTCAATTGGTTTGCGAAATTGTGTTTTATGATGATAAATGGATTTGGGTTAAGTTCCCACATATGTTAACTATGTCATGGTTTTCTGTAAATGGTTTGCGCAGGAGCCCGTATGGATGTGGTTGTTTAAACATATGTGATTGGATAAATGGTTTTACTATGCATGCATGCTTTTTAGTGAAGGGTATAAAGGTCTTTTATAAAATATATTTACGAACTATTTCTTTTTTCCACTCACAGTCTTTCTGGTTTTCAATGCCCTTCAGGTTGAATACGGTGCAGACTGTAGCAGAGACCGAGACATCACATACCTGCTCCGGATCCATGCGTACTCTGGAAGCCGGAAGGCTAAAGGTTTTAATTTTTTCTGGTCTCCGTGTCATACGGGATCAGGGGCTTCCTCATTAATCCCGGGAGGGGATTAGGATGGGTCATGACAGGTGGTATCAGAGCGGCGTTGTCTCTGTTCGAGCAACTGTGTAACTCTTGGAGCAACGAGCAGGTCGAGGATGTGATGTCTTAGTGAACTACAGTTCATCATCAACCTGATAATTAGGATACCGATACGATAGTTAGTAGGATTGAATCGTAGATAATTTTGGTTCGGCACTTGATGCCGGGTTGCAATAGTTCTGTCGTGGTTGACGGTGTGGGACCCTACGGAAGGATGAACGTAACACTACTTTAGAGTTTTGATTGCGAGACGGTTAGTTGCGATCGTCTTTCACAAGGTTGTAGGGTCGCTATGACGACCGGTTAGGAGTTGAGACCATTAGATGGTCGAATTTTCTTGAGTCAGGTGGCTATGCTGCCGGGAGCATCCGGGTTCAAGGAACTCTAGTTGAACTGATGGTAGGATTGGATTGACGTCCATACCATGTCTGGATCGCGGGGTCGGTCAGATTATGGATTATACTGCCTTTTGCGGTTGGGTTTTGGGGTACCCTAGGGTGTGATCGTGGAACCCTAAGGTAGGATTTATGGTTCAGGAAGGTGAGTTGGCGAGTGGTTTAACTTTGATGACTTTTCAGAGTCGAGACCGTCGGTCGCTCTAGTCATGTCAGCTTTAATGATGGGACTGCACTTTGAAGTCGATGTTGTGTTAATTGGTTAGACTTAGTTGGTTGTCGTGCTACTTTAGCTGTGATGGATTGTGGTACAACTAAGGTCATGGACGACTTGGTGGACGACATTGGTTGAGTCGAGTTACGACTTGTTAGAGTTTGGTTGGACAAGTTACCAGGGTTGGTACTTGTCGATGGAATCCAGGAGTGGGGATACGGAGTAGTCAGTAGTTGTACTGGGGATTTATTCAGTTGGATGCCGAGTCTCGATGGTAGACTCTACTATCGAGAGTGGTTACAGTCGTGGTTGTTGTGAATCGGGGGATGTTCAGGGAACGTTTCCTTTTCTTGGTTGAGTTGTCAAGGTGACTGTACCCAGAGTTGTTGGGTACGAGAGAGGCATAGTTCCTCCAATCTGAGCAGAATTACAGGGTCGTCACTCGGTATGAGCAGAGATCCAGGGTTGTTTGATTGCACGCGGTATGCTAGTGTTAGTGCTGATATTAGTGCTGGTGTTAATGATGGTGCTAGTACTAGCGCTAGTGCTGGTGCCGGTGATTGTGATGACAATGAGTCACGAGTTGGGATGTGACTCCATTGAGTAGGGCACATGTTCGGTATCTGTGGTCTGGGAGTGGATTACAGATAGAGTTAGACTGGTTATGGACATGTGGTTGATGTCCGAGTTAGTTGGTACCAACCTGGTTGGATCTTCGAAATCGAGAAAGGCTGTGATTGAGGTGACGAGAGGAGTGCGGGTTTTCCGCATTGGTAATGGGTATTTTGAAGTCATTAGGGTGACTTCTCATGTTCTGCTATGGTAGATGATGGTTGTGTCACCAGTACATTGGCCGTGTATTGGTGGGTGGACTCGTGATTTTTTTTTGGGTCATCAGGAAGAGTTGGGTGTTTTGGAGTTAGGTGAATGAGATTTCTCATTTTCTGCTTGGTGGCAGATGATGTTAGGTTACATGGCGTGGTGAGTGCAGCGAGTTTTGTTGGCATTCACGTAGGATGAGTTTTGATGTCATCCTTTTGGATCATCCTTGATTTTCCTAGGTGGAATGCCAAGGATCGATAAGAGGTAATTGGAGAGAACCAACAGTCTCGGCGTGTCTCGCCGTTGACTGATATGTTTAGATGTGGGAGTTGGTTGAAGAGTGTTATGACTGACGAAGGATTCAAAGAGGGTGTAAAACCCTATGATCGAATTCCAGGCGGATTGTTAGCTGAGTGAGCTTGTGTGGATCCGAGGTGGATCGGGATTTTAATGTTGAGGACATTAGGCGTTGTAACGATCGAGGATCATGACGTTTATGGTCGGGTGACGTAGTGATGGATCTGGATCATGACCTTGATGGTCCAGATAGGTGGAGAGTTTATTGCTCTTACTTGGATAGTTGAGTTGATGATGATGGGACTGAACTTCTTTTCTAGGTAAATCCCGTATGGTGTAATACTCGGGCGAGTAGGTTTCTGACGGGGTGGGATTTGGTCAGCCTTAGATGTGTGGATGATGGGATTAGCTTCCCTATGAAGTCAATCGAATGTATTGTGGTAATCGTTTGAGTAGATAACCGAAAGGTTTGGGATTGGTGCATCTCGGTAGACGTGGATAATGTTGGATGCCAGTTGAAATGAGTGGGTATGCCTTGGTGGGCGCGAGTCAGATTGGTTCGTATTGGATACGTGATTAGAAGTAAACGTTGTGATACTGGTCGGGTGACCGTGGGACTTGAAATGGATAATGGGTTGGACCTTTGATCTGTCTAATACTGGATTGGACACATGGACTCCAAAATTGAAACGTGTTTGGCTACGACCTAGGTCGTCGTTGTTGTTGTTGAAGACTAGTTGATGGGTAGATGTATGTACCTTGTACATTGTTTGAGGTACGATATTGGATAGGCTTGTGGTGCCTAGTGGCGGTTTATAGGATATACCATGTGTACGTTGGTGAACGTGCTTGTAGTCGGCTTAGTTCCGGTACCATTGGATTAGTCGAGGACGTGGACTGGACATTGGATACTGTGCACCGGGTCATGGTGATTCTGATGGGTCCAGTTACACACAGGCCGAGTAAGATGTTGGTAAGTTATTACTCAGGTTGAGTAAGTTAGTGGCTAGTGTAACCATAAGTAGGTATAGTGTCAGTTTCGACCGGCGACTGTCAAGTGGCGACAATTTGTCGAATTTTTCAGCGTGGATCGATGAGTGAGGTCTGGTGATTCACGGTGGGAGAATACGACAGGATAGATTGGTGATTGAGGAAGAAACCGTTGAGTTGTTAGTGTCAGCGAATTGGTAGAATTGTTAAGTGGTATCAACTCGGAACGTATGACTACTGTCACTCGAAGAGGTCGAGTGTAGTCGTTGCGACGTGAGTATTGGTGGAACATCTGGTTGCAGACGAGTATCGTTCTAGTTATTGGGTGTACTAGTGTACACTTGTTGTGAGATCGAATTATTTCCACGAGGTGGATGTGGAATCAGGATAGATGGAATTTCGAGGACGAAATTAATTAAGGAGGGAAGGTTGTAACGACCCTTCCCGAATTTCGAGATTAGATTAGTGACTAATCAAGGATTAGTGAGTTAATCGATGATTAGTAGGGTACTTTCGAACGGACGGTGCGAAATGACGATTTTGCCCTTGGAATGGCAAAATATTGACTTTTCGTTCAAACGGTCAAATGGACATTGGCCGATGACTGTGACGTAGTTCGGGACGTTCGATTCCGACATTCGCGGAAGAAGTTATGACGTTTGGATGTTCATGGGTATTTTGGTAATTTGGTTAAAAGGGGGCAAATAGTTGACTTTTGACTTGAGAGGTCTGATGGCCGAGGGCTCGGGATCGTTATGTAGATCGAGATGATACGAATCCGTAGACAGATAGGATGCCGAAATCGGACTTCGAACGGGAATGTTATGAGTCACGGAAGTTCAATTTTACTATTGCATGCACTACGAGGCGAAAACACTTGGCATTACTTGATTGGTTGACTTTGAAGTGGGACCCATGGTAAAGTGACAAGTGTCACTCATCCCATTGGTCATTAACACCAAATTGTGGATCTCACATTGATTGGTGAGATTTGGATTAAAATAATATTAATTATATTATTTTATATTTCCCACCCATCTCATCTTTTAATCCTGGCCCTTCATCTTATCATTTCCTCTCATCTCCACCGTTCATCCCTCTCTTCTTTTCAGCTTCATCAAATTTCATCATTTTCCTTCTTCTTCAAACCCAACCACCCTCTCCATTTTTCCCAAAAACAACACACAACCTCACCACCATATCTTTGGGTTTGTATGAGACACCTTGAGAATGACTGAGATAGTGAGAGGTAATGATGAAGGTGATGTGATGGTGGCGTTGGAAGTGAGGGTTGACACGCACGGTGGCCGGGAACCCGGTAGGTAAGTTTTACTTCAAATTTGGATTTTTGGGTTTAAAGGTTTTGGATAGTTTCTAAGGATTTGTAAATGTTTCCAATGGTCATATGTGTCTTTTGGAATCAAAATCGTGGATAGAGGATGGCTGGGACGGCTGGAAACAGAGGAGCAAGGCCGTGGTGACTGTTCATCGTTTTCTAGTGAGAATATGGTTCAGTTTTCTTAGTTTTAGATTTATAAAATAGCTGCTGGAGATGGGAGGATAACATAGGTGGAAACAGGATCGAAAATGGCTGGATATCGGTTGAGAACCGGCTAGATCGGTTCGTCGGTTCGGTCGAACCGAAAAAACCATTCAGACCGGGTTCACGCGAGGTAGGGGATGACACTGTTCATTGGCGCGTGGCTTTCACGCACAACCCCTTTGGGTGGCGCTGAGGGCATGTGGTGGGTCCTATGAGGAAGTGTTCAACATGTAAAACACTCTATACGCTGTAACAAACATTTTGGGACTGGTTTCGTGTCGATCGGACACCGTCTCGATAATGTTCGGGACATCCGAAGGTTTGAATCGAGTTTTAAAATAATTAAAAATTCTGGAAAATTACGGGGTTTCAATGAGAGGTTAATAAGGTAGTTAGTAACCCTCTATTACGATTTGGACAGGTTTGGGAGTTCCAGTGACGACAATTAGCCCGGTGAGGCTTACGGTACGCAAACCGAGGCGGTAGCTTAGGACGGTATGTGAGTGGACCTTGATTTCTAAACTGTGATGCATGCATAAATGCTTTATATGGTTTATGATTATGATTTTATGATGTTGAATTTGATTATTGTGATTTATATGGTTTCACGCATTCCGAGGTGATTTATGTGCTTGCACGTAAATCGAGGTTTTTAGTTTCACACTGAGATTCTGGGCTTGTAGTTTTGGAAATAATTTCATGAAATGGTTTTGGATTTGAAAAGGTAAACTCGGGTTCGAGACCCATTTGCTTTGGAAACCCTCGGACTCGAAGTCCCTTTTAGCTACGTTCTCGGGCCAGAGGCCCAATTAGTTCTTAAATCTATTTTGGGTTTGGAAATATGAAATCGGGCACGAGACCCATTTGACTTACGAACTCTCGGACTTGAGGTCCATTTGATTTAACAAGGCATTAGGCCGGAGGCCTAGTTGGTTTGCGTATCGGGCTCGAGGCCCAATTGACTTACGTATCGGGCACGAAGCACATTTGGTTTACGAAATCAGGCACGAGGCCCAATTGGTTTACGATTTGGGCCGGAAGCCCAGTTTGGATGTGGATTCGGGCTTAGGGCCCAGTTATGTTTTAAGGTTGTGATTTCGGGTCGGGGACCCATAAATGGATTTACCGTTCATTACGGTTTATGGGAACCGGCATGAACCCTTGAATGGTTTTTATGGTTCATGACGGTTTATGGGGGCCGGCATAAACCCTTGAAATGGTTTTTCGTATACTATCCTTTATATATGGATTGTGTCCTCCGGGGAGGGTCGTTGGCCTAGGTGGACCCCGGAGTAGTCACGGAGCACTGACTGAGTGGAGTCGCCCCGTTCGGTTCCTTACTCTCCGAAAGGCTATGGATTATAACCTCAGGGAGGGTCATTGATCTACGAACATTGACCTGGGTGGACCCTGAGAGACTTGGGTTTGAGACCCCGTGTAGCACGCGCGTAGCACTAGATTACCGTGACAGGATTGGTTATATGAAATATATGGATAAACATGATTTCAATTGGTTTGCGAAATTGTGTTTTATTATGATAAATGGATTTGGGCTGAGTTCCTACATATGTTTACTATGTCATGGTTTTCTGTAAATGGTTTTGGGCAGGAGCCCGTATGGATGTGGTTGTTTAAACATATGTGATTGGATAAATGGTTTTAATATGCATGCATGCTTTTTAGTAAGGGGTATACAGGTCTTTTATAAAATGTATTTACGAACTATTTTTTTTTGTCCACTCACAGTCTTTCTGGTTTTCGATGCCCATCAGGTTGAATACGGTGCGGACTGTAGCAGAGACTGAGACATCACATACCTCATCTGGATCCTAGCGTACTATGGGACCGGTCCTGACATCGACGCCCTTAATACATCGTAAGAGTCTGCCTCTTATCAATTGTCATCCGTTCAATGATCCAACTGACTTCGTCAGCAATCCGCGCCGTCCTCACTGGAGTCCTAATGTCATCGCTCATACCGAACAACTCGACACATCATCTCACCGGTGGTTCCACTAACCACCAACATAATCAATCAGGGGGAACACCATCCACGACCCACATACCTGTTTACAACTGGACCTTATCACAGACCGGTCAACCGTGATCACACATCTTAGCATCAGGGCCCCTACCAGCCAATCGTGGCTCTGAGCATCCATCCCGAATATCATCACGGAATCCTACAACAACTAACAAGATCCTCAGCACTTAACCAATCACCAACATCTCTATCCGACCATCAGGATACACATCCAATCGCATCGGAATGGTTTCCACCACTAATACCACCACTAACTCATATCGTAGGTACTCGCACCGAGCACACTCAACAAACCTGATGAAATTAGCAAGAAAACAGAGATATTTTAGAATACCTCGATCACGTCCATCGTACAACATATCCCTAAGTACTTCCAACGACATACCACGGTATGTCCACCAATCACATCGGTCTTATCCGATCACTACTATACCCATGAACACCACGATGTATCCCAATTCCATACAACACATCATAGTGCATCCTCCAACCATCACAGTGTATCCTCGGGGGCACATAGAACATCCTTATATCCACCTTGACTACCACTTGGCTTAAGCCAATCACACTTCAATTCTGGAGTCCAACATCAGGCCGATCACCAATCCGGGCCCAACACGTCTTCCGAAGAATAACAACTTAAGTCCATTTCGAGTCTCCTAGTCTCTTGGGTCTCCCTGCCAACATCAAATCCAACCACATCTCGCACACAGGGCAAACCCAACAACAGATCCATGTCCAATACCTATACGTATGCAAAAACAGACCACACTCCTCATCCGCATATCCAACCTTTGTCTTGTTATCCTACTAACATGTCCATGCCCTGTCTTGTATACAATTTTCTTGATCCACAATAACTCACTCCTGAGCTAGAAACGATCCAATCCCGATCCACTCACTCTTATGTGGATCCCACCTACGGTCTCACCACTTTTCCTGCAATTCCCACAAATAATCAGTGTAACGACCCGTCTCGAATATCGGGATTAAATATTAATTAATTATGGTTTAGAATGACTAATCTGGGATTAGTTGAGTGAAATCAGACGAATTGTGTAAAATGACCGTTTTGCCCCTAGGCGTGGGCAAATTTTTTATTTTTAGTTCAGCCGGTCAAATGAACTTTGACCGATGACTGTGACGTAGTTCTGGACGTCACGAGTTCATAGACAGGTGGCACGTTCGATTCCAACATTCGAGGAAGAAGTTATGACGTTCGGAAGTCGAGGGGTATTTTGGTAATTTTGAAAGGTAAGGGTGAAATGTTGACTTTTGACCCGAGAGGTCCAATGGACGAGGGCCAATGACCGTTACGTAGGTCTAGTCGATACGAATCCATAGACAGGCGGCATGCCGAAATCGGATATTCGACGACGAAGTTATGGTCACGGGAGTGGAATCGATTAACCCAACGAATCGGGATTTCGATTAAAATATTGAATAGTGATAAGTGTTTGTGAACACTTGGATGAGTGACAAGTGTCACCCATCCCTTGTTTTGAGGCCTAAATTCTACTCCTTGTTTCGGGGAAACATCATCATCATGTTCTATCATGTTTAATCATCTTTAATCATCCTTAATCATCAATTATCTTCTTCTTCTTTGTATTTTCTTCAAACCGTGAACAACCATGGAAGCAGAGCTTGAGAGAATTGCTTCCTTTCCACAACTGATCTTGAGAGAAAATTGAGAGATTGAAGAGACTGAGTTAGAGAGGAAAACACGGGGACAAAGAGAGAGTGGTGAAACAAAGAATCGAAATTTTGGAGTTTGGAGGGAAAATTCGAAACTGAAGCTTTGGGCTCTGAGGATCAAAATTGAGCTCAATTTGAGTTTTCCGGGATTGCCACGATCAGAATCATCGAAAGAACGAAGCAAATTGATGCCCAATTGGCTCAGAACGGACAAGACGACAGTAAGCAATTTCGAATGTTCAGTCGTGATCATGGAGAGATCAAACGATGAAATTGGATTGAGAAATGAGTTTATATTGGTCCAACAAAGCTTCTGGGTGGATCAATTGAAGGGAATCTGTTGAGATTGATGAAATTCGAAGAAGGAGCAGTACCCAGGTGTTCTTCGACATTCATCTTCGAATCGTTTGATTTAAGGTAAGGATTGGTGGAATTAAGTTTACAGAACTCTAATTGGACTTAAATCGAAGCTATTTGAATGTTCAATTGAAATATTGGATGTCGAATTGATAGGAAACGAGTCGGGTCGTCTCGCGGGTTGCAGGACCCGTTTTACAGACAAACAGGTGAGTACGACGACACTATAGCAGGCGCGTGGGTTTCACGCGCAGCCACTCACGGAGGTGTGTGACGGCGCGTGGGCACAAATCTCGAGGTGAGGTCAACATGACATTTGTCCCATTTAATGTAACGAACATTTTGACACAGGTTTCGAGGAAATTGGTTATCGTTTCGATAGTGTTCTGAATATCCGAAGTTTTATTATATGATTAAAATACGTATTTAAATCTCTGAAAAATTGGGGAAAATTATATGAGGTATATTGAAGTGTTAGTGACCCTCGTTATTGATTTTGGACAGGAATTACGATTTCCATAAATTACGGAAAAACGTGCAGCTCGGAAAACGAGCGATTTGAACGGTGTGTGTGAGTGGACTTTGTTTTCTAACCGTGATGCATGCATATATGTTTTAAATGCTTTATTATATGATTTGATATGATTTGACATGATTGATGTTTCGATCCGGTGATTTCTCGATTTTCTAGATTATTATATTATTTTTGGCACGATTTTCGAGAAATTTTTAAATTGATGTTTTGGGCGTAGGCCCGGGATTGAAAATGATGTTTTGACTCGGGTGATGAGTCAGGAATTGATTTGATATTTTCCGGACATATTTTATGGATTTACGTGAAAATGGCAACTCGGGTTTACGGTTGCACAAATTTGCGTGAAAATTATATTTTGGGCTTGAAACTCAATGGACTTGTGATTTTGATTGGATTTGAATTTCCATGTGATTACATGATTAAATTGATTATTTTTCTGATTTATAAAGTAAATCCAGACTTTGGTTTTTCGGATTTGAGGAAACTATATTTTGGGGCTGAGACCTTGTGTTAGTAAATGATTTCGGTTTTCAATGCAACTATTTTTCACTGGTTTTCACAATGGTGATGTGTTGCAGATATTTAGGGCTTTCGGGTGGAAATATGTTTTTCTTGTTTCCCCGGAGTGCACCCTGGAGATAACGCTCGCCTTCGGGAGGGAAGTGTTTACCCCGAAGAGGTCACGTAGCACGGTTTGTTGTCGTGCAGCCGAGGGAGGCTCGACTCAGACCAGAGGTGCTGGATTATATGGAGATTGGTCAATGATGTGTTCACGATGATCTGGATTGTCGGCTGGTGAGGTATTCACACCGACAGATGCTCAGATTTTGAGCGGTCCTTGAGCCTATTTGATTTGCACGCATAGCAGGGATAAACGTGACTATATGAGATTGGATATGGAAATAAGCCCCGTGGTTTTACGGAAAAAGAGTTCAAGGAAAACGTGGTTTTACGGAAATTTGAATTGATTTTGATGAACATGAGTTTCAAGGAAAGTGTGGATTTGGAATTTAGAAAAATGTTTTGGTTTTATCAGTCCACTGATCATACTTGATTGATTTCATACTATTACTCATGTTTTATGATATGCATGCATGTTTGTGAAAAATGGAGGGTAAGAATGTGTTTCGGTAAATGTATTTTTAAAAGTTTGTTTTGTCCACTCACACCCTTTTCTGTTTTATTGACCCTTCAGGTCGTGGCGCGTTGATCGAGGCTATTAGAGAGGTGGAGGTATGAGTGGGCACATGTGCAGTTATCCCTTGTTTGGCAAGTCTTGAAGGGTATTTTAGGAACTTCAGTTGACTTGTCAGACGAGAGCAGGACCAAACACAGTTATCTATATCCCTCGGGGGCGGGTCCTGTCAATCAGACTACCGCATCAGATGAAATCGATCAAGAATACCTCAAGTCTAGATTGTGGGTTCTCTTCCATTACCTCATATCGATCAGTTATAGTCACTCCTTATCATTATTCCTTATTATCTTTCTTTCGTCATCATACCACATAACTCATAATGGCCCACAACCATGACATCACAATTCATCCTACCTTACTCCAATTTAGCACAACCCCATTACACCTGCCACACACGCCAAACATGGTATCACCAAGTACTTTCTCTACTCTTGAACACATCCACACGTGTCCACGATCAAGGGGGGTCACAATTCCTGAAGTTCCTTCAATGAGTCTCCCAAATTTACTGCAGAGTATCCATCTTTTCCAACTGTGGGACTCAATCCTCGACAAGTATACCACCATTGGACGAACCAACCGAACAAAAACTCTTCTACTACATTTAGGAAAGCCACAACTCACCTAGGTAACTGCCTTATCCGTAAACAATCCAACTCACCGACCAACTCGACTATCGGGTATCACCGTTTGTGTACATCCAAATGGATGTCAATCATCATATATTCTGATTATCGCGTCTCAACCTTTCCGAGGTTCAACTCCCGAGGATCACTAAAGTACGAGTTACCAACTCTCGGGATCCTCAATCAGCAATCAATAACATCGAACTCCTCTGTTACTATCCTCGACATCACCAATCCCAGTACCAAATTCCAGCGTCGGCATATGCTGGCCCATTCCAACACACTCGACATAACCCATCAGGATGAGGCCACGAAACCAACCTTACGGATGATCAAACCTGACCATACCAACCTAGCCCGATCCATCATGAAGCATACGTCCACCAAACTTCCGCTGCGCTACTCTTATCAAATCAACACAATCCTGACCATTCGTACCGAAACATGACCTGCCAATGGTCATCGAATATCCCATCTCGGTGTAACGCCCCGGAAATGCGAAAAACGAAAACTTCAAAAATTGGAGGAAAATGACGATTTTGCCCCTGGAATTGGGCGAACGGTTGACTTTTTATTTGAGCGGTCAAATGGACTTTGACCGATGACTGTGACGTAGTTCGAGACGTCACGAGTTCATAGACAGGTGGCACGCCCGATTCCGACATTCGAGGAAAAAGTTATGATGTGCGGAAATTGGAGGGTAATTTGGTAAATTGGTCACAAGGGCCGAAAGTTGAGTTTTTGATCGGGACATTGTTTGGACTTTTCGGGAAGACCGTTGGATAGGTCTCGGGACGCTGAATCCGTAGACAGGCAGCATGCGTCAATCAGAGTCCGAACGAGAAAGTTATGGGTCTAGAACCATGAGGGGTATTTTGGTAATTTTTCCAAGTAGGGGTAAAATGGTCATTTAGGCAGTCAAGGTCCTTTACGGTGCAATTAGATGATTATGCATTGATATTATATGGTTTCAATTGCTGATTCAGCCTAAATTGGATGAGGCTTAGTTATTATGTGACATCTGTCACTTTCATTAGATGGATTAGTGGCACTTGGGTGAAATGAATTAATTAAACAAATCTGTACATTATCATATAATGTTAATTAACCTATGGTGTTCGTATTCAACCAAAAATAGAGAGTACCTTATAACCCCACATGAAATCCATTCGTCCTTGATTGATCATGATTTCCATTTTCGAATCGAGATTGAACAGAGAGATTTAGGCGAGGGAGATTGAGTGGGAAATCGAAAAGAAAGGGGCTGGGAAACACTGAGAATACCCGAAAACTCACTTAAGAACAAAAATTCGAATTTAATTTCTTAGACAGTTTCAATCGCAATTGACGTGATATTGAGTCTACTGGGAGCTAGACGACTCGAACCAGATCGCTTGGGGGGACAATTGATGGTAAATTGATGAAGAACTGAATCTGCGAGCTCTTGGAAATGTGGAGCCTGAGTTCGATTACTTAGAGGTAATGATTCGTGAAATTGATTTCAATTTCGTGCTTAGAATGGACGTAGAATGCTTCCTGTATGATCAATTTAATGAACTAAAGTGAACTGGGGTAGGACCCGATTTCAGACCCGTCGAGTGATCATCATGAGTCGAGGAGGTTTAGGGTTTAATTGATTAAATTGAGATCACAGACCCGTAATCCATATTGACTTGATGGTAATGAGTGAAAGAAACGTTGAAATCGAGGTCGAATTGATCATGAACAGATCGGGTCTGATCGCGGGTTGCAGACCCGAATAACAGAGAAACGGGTGAGAGAGGAATACTGTAGCTGTGCACTGTTCACGGCGCGTGGACTCACGTGCAGCCGCTTGCGGCGGCGCATGAGGGCACGTGGTTGGGTTTCTGGAAAAGTGTCCAACATGTGTTTTACTCTATGTAATGTAACAGACATTTTAAAATTGGTTTCGAGTCGATCGGACACCGTCTCAATAATGTTTCGCGGGTCCGACGGTTTATGTTATATTTTAAAATAATATTTAAATCCCGGAAAATTATGGGGAATTGATATGATGTAATTTGAATTGTTGGTAACCTTACATAATGACTTTGGACAGGATTCGGGATTCCTGGCAAGTGTCGGAAATTACGGAAACGCGTGCAGCTCGGAAATAGAGCGGGTTTGGACGGTGTGTGAGTGGACGTTTGTTTTCTGAATTAATATGCATGCATAGTTAAATGTTTTACATGATTGATTGCATGATTTGGTTTGCAATGATGTTATGACTTGTTTGGATGATTATTTATGATTTAATGAATATTTTAATCGGCCTTTCGGGCACGTTTTTTGAGGAAATGTGCCAATGGTATTTTGGGCTAGGCCCGGAGTCAAAATGGTTTCAAAATGGATATTTTGATGAATTGATAAGTTAAGGATGATTTCTGGATTATTTTAATGATTTCATTGTGATTTCACGGATTTACATATAATTGGTATTTGAGCCTGAAACTCTGTCGGGAATGCTTATGACTTGATTTGAGGTCATGGATATGATTGATATGTGTTATGGTATGGATTGTGTTTGTGCTTGTGGATACTGGATACTGGATCGTGTTCTGGATTATGCGAGTGCAGTTCCCGGAGGCGTCTAGAGGATGCGTGTGCAGTTCCTAGATATGATGGATATGACTCGGATGGTACCTGAGTGCAGTTCCCGAGGTTGGCCTACGCGTAGTTCCGGTGTGACAGTGTAATGGTTTGTGCACTTGTGAACAGTGCGGATTGATTGAATGATTGATTGGGTAATTGATTGTTGACCTTGTGCATAGTACTGTTTGATGTTGATTGTGATTACATACTGGTATTAAGTACGAGTGCTGGTCTGTGTGGCCAGGTGACTATGTTATCATGTGTTTGGCCTGAGAGACGGGATGTTGACTTGTTATGTTGTTTGGCTGGAAAGCCGATGATTGTCATTCATATGTTTTCCCCTATGCATGCTGGTTTGATAAACTGGAGGGTAAATGATGTCTTTTAAAATGTGTTTTAACGAATATATTTTTGTACACTCACACTTTTCTGTTTTTGATGACCCTCCAGGCCGTGACACGACGTTCGGGGATGACCGAGAGGCGGAGGCATAAGCGGTGTTAATCCCTTGTCTGATAGGTGCTGAAGGATTATTTCGGGATTTCAGTTGACTTGTCAGACGGGAGAAGGATCGGGCATGAATATCGAGGTCCAGTTGGGACGGGTCCTGTCATCGGTTAGTGGTTCCTACCAGACACCGGCACCTCTCGACTGGTAACAACCTCCACTCACGATGTGCCCATTCTACACTTCACAAGTATCCCAACTTGTGGCGCACCATCTTCTATCTAGTTCTCACTGCACACTATCTAGTGCTCACTGCACACTATGTCCGACGCTTGGGATAACTCTGAGCAACCCATGCTTAACCAAGCATCATTGTCACACTAATCTTATCAGGGGCATCCACCAGGTCATCCATAACCTCAGCTGCACCTAGAAGCACAAACTCCAGTCCGGCCGAATCATCTATCCAAGTCACGACAACTACAAACCCCAACTCATGGTTTCCAGACTAAACACGTATTGTAATGACCCGTCCTTGATTTTAGGGGTTAATTAAGAATTGATTATGGATTAGTGGGTCTAATCGGGGATTATTCGAGGATTTATGGACGTTCAGGATGAAATTACGATATTTCCACAAGACGAGGGTAAAAAGTTGACTTTTGACCAGGAGGTCCGATGCCCGAGGGCCGAGGAATGTTACGTAGGATACGAGTTCGTAGACAGGCAACACGTCGAAATCGGACGTTCGACGGGAAACTTACGGTTGACGAAAACTTAAGATAACTATTGCACATTTTACGCAACGGGGAACATTTGTTACTTAATGGGCCCCAGATATTTTGATCCCGTCGAACCCAAAACCGATGACCACCCACACCCATTTCCTTTGCTGGTTGATTGAGGGAACCTTAGAGACTAAGACAGAGGCTGAGGGTGAAATGGATGACGGCTGGTCGAAGGCAGGACCGCCGTGGACGGTGGTGGAACAACTGCGAAAGGTAAGCCGCGAACCTTGAAGTTTGAATTTTGGATTTTTAATTCAATCATTTTGGATGGATTCTGATGAGTGGATGATGTTAATGGGATCAATACGAGTTTGTGACGATCAGAAACAGAGGATGAAGGCGGTGGAAAAGCCTTAAACGACGGTTGAAACTTTGGCCGTGAAAACCAAATAAAAAAGGTGAGGTCTTGTTCCATTTTTCCTTATTTTGATCATCTAGATAGGTTCCTAGGACTGAGACAAAGAGATTAGGATTCAAAGGGAAGAAAACAGACCAAAAACAAGAGAGGAAATGGGTTGGACCGAAAAACCAGAGGCCGGTTCGGACCGGCCTAGCCGAAGGACAAGGATGACTGTGCTGAGCGCGTGGCTCCCACGTGCAGCCACTTTGGGCGGCATGTGAGGGCGAATGGCCCATTCTTTGGGGAAGGTCCCAACATGAAATTTCATCTATTCGATGTAACAAACATTTTGGGATTGGTTTCGAGTCGATCCAACATCGTTTCGTTTTAGTTCGGGATGTCCGAAGGTTTAGGATCAAGTTTAAAAATAGTTAAAAATTCTGGAAAATTAGGGGGCTTTAATGAGGGGTTATTTAAGTAGTTAGTAACCCACTAAAGTGATTTGGACAGGTTTGGTAACCCCGTAGACGGTGACTGGCCCGGGAGATGTGTATGGCGCGCGTATCGAGGCGACAGTTCAGACAGTCTATGTGTGGACCTTGTTTTCTATATTGATGCATGCATAAATGTTTTTATGTGTTTATAAACATGTTTTGTGATGCCATGAGTGCATTTGTGTGTGCTTACGTATTTGCACGTATTTTCGAGGTTTTTGGTTCTATATGGTGCTTATACTTGTTTGTGGTTTCGGTTTAAATGAAATGGATTTGGACTTGAAAAGGGTAAACTCGGGCATGAGACCCATTTGGTTTTTTCTCGGGCATATGGCTCTATTGATGACCTACGGTTCTAAGTCGTGGTTGCAACGAGTGCTGTATGCACGACATCAGACGATACGATGCTCGCCTCCGGACTAGGGATGTGTTCCTTCCTGAGAGGTCACGAAGCGCGTCCCATTGTCGAGCAGCCACTGGAGGTTCGACTTTGGAGTGCTGACGATTTACGAGATTGATCAGTTATGTGTGCACCATGATCTAAAGGTGGTCGCGTTGGTTGATATGTTCACTGCGACATACTAGAATTGAGAAAAGTCCTGTACGGATGGTTACACGCATCACTACGATTGGAATCGTGACTGACCCTGAGATATCAGGATCGACGCTCAGTTGATTCATGAGTTCAGGCTTGAGGCCCAGTTTGTTTACGTTTGTGATTCTAAGTCGGGGACCCATAAATGGATTTCTGGTTTCATGACGGTTTATAGGGACCGGACATCAACCCTTTGAAATTTTTTTAGAAGGATTTCAAATGGTTTTCCATATACCATCCTTTATTTATGGATTGTCTCTTCCGGGGAGGGTCGGTGACTTGGGTGGACCCCGGAGTAGTCACTGATTACTAACTGAGTGGAGTCGCCCCCATTGGGTACCTTACTTTCAAGAAGGCTTATGGATTATAACCCCGAGGGAGGGTCATTGAGATGTAGACATTGACCTTGGTGGACCTTGGGGAGACTTGGGATTTGAGAACCCAAGTAGCACGCGCGTAGCTTTGGAAACCGTGATAGGATTGGTGATATGTTATATGATATACGTACTGGTTTTGGGCTGATTCCCACATGGATTTGGGCAGTGGCCCGTATGATTGGTTTCTTTACGATTTTGGGCCAAGTCCTAATGGTTTGGTAAATGGTTTTCGAATGCATGCATGCTTTTTAGTGAAGGGTATAAATGCATTTTTGGGAATATGTTTTTATAAATTATTTGTTTTGTCCACTCACAGCTTTTAATATTTTTGAATGCCTTTCAGGTTGATCGCAGATGTGGGCTGTAGCAGAGATTGAGACATCACACTCTTCCTCCGTATCTTGGCTCTCTCTAAAGCCCCGAATGGGCTAAAGTCAGAATTTTTCCTTGTCTAACTCTCCATGTCAGATGAGATTAGGAGCGTCCTGCGTTAATCCCGAGGGGATTTCGGACGGGTCCTGAAAAGTGGTATCATAGCAGGTTGGCTCATATTATACTCATGGTACTCTGATACCAAAGTGGTATCAGAGCGAGGTTTTGCTCTCATAGTGGTGTACAGGTTTAGGATGTGATGTCTCTACAGTGGTAATAGCCTCATTATCAACCTAATAGTTAGAGTGAGAGTAGGACGATTCTGTGGAATCGAATCCTAGTTAGATTATATTTTGCACGAGGTGCGATCGATTAGGGTTCGATTGGCATAGGATGCCGCGTTTTTCGAGAGGTTGAATCCAGAGCAGGATTAATGAGTGTGTGAATCTAACGTCTTAGAGCCGTCATGTTACTGGAGATAAGACCTAGTGGACCAGTAGATACAGCATGACGACCCATAACGTTCGTCCACGATAAAGTTTCGAACCGGAGATTATACTGCTGGGAATAGTCAGGCACACGATGACCCTAGTTATTGTGCGGAGTTAGACACGGAGTATGGCTAAGTTCTTGTGAAGACCAACGACTCCTAGCCTTAGAGTTACAAGAGGATGAAATCCTTAGATTGTGGTTACTAGTTGATTGGACACCAGTACCGGAGTGTGATGACTCTTCGAAGCTGAATGCGAGGGATAACTCGAGATCGACATGCTGCAGGGAGGAGTTGGGTTCGTAATAACCCTAGTTGGTGGTTGATTGGACGAGTGACCAGGAGCGTGGTACTTGTTGATCGGATTCCGAGGTGGACCGATCGGTGGATGTTGCGTGTTGAGCGGTTGGTGCCGGTGGTGAGTTGACCATTTAGGTTCGGAGTCTCGGTGGTCTTGTGCGTAGTTTGTGTTGGTACGAGCTCATTGTAGGTACCACCATCGAGGGTGACTTTGTTGTTAGTTTTTGAGAATCAGGGGACGTTTGGGGAACGTTCATTTTCTGGTATGGATTTTCAGGTTATTCTTACCTAGAGTCATAGGAGTACGAGGGTGGCAGAGCCCTCCGACCCGAGCAGAGGTTAGTGGCGATTGCTCGGTTTGAGCAAGGCTTAGGATTCGTTTGATTTGCAATCCACGGGGCGGTGATACGTTGACGATAATGAGGAGAGACGACGAGCCACGAGCTGAGGGTATCTCAGTCGTGATGTGCTCATGGTTGGTTTCTACCACTATTCAACGAGGAGGATTTGTCGACTAGTGTAGATTCTTGGGAATCGTGATGGAGATGGTTTTGGTTGATTACGGTTGACCATACCTCCTGAGTTTCGTGTACGCTTGCTTGAGGAGAAATCTGATGGTGAGAAATAGAATGGGTCATTGCAGTAGTTATCGGTAGTTTTCATTGGTCGAAAAAGATGGAAGAAGCCGAAGAGAACCCATGGAAGTGTTTAGTCATGAAAGAAAAGATTAAGCATTATAGTAATTATCAGAGAATACTCTTAGTTGAAGCAGAATTTGACTTTTTACTCCAGCTCAGTAATTGAAAAAGTTAGGTGTACTTCCAACATGGTCCCGACTTGGGTGGAACTTCGGAATCGAGAGAGGTTCTATTTGAGGCGATGAGGAGAGTGCTTGATTCCATATTGGAAGTGGGTATTCTGAAGTCGATGAAGGAGACTTCTCATTTTCTGCTCTTTAGCAGATAGTGCTGGGTGTCGAAGGATGACATAGGATGTACTTTGAGGTCATCATCTTAGATTCTCCTTGATTCTTCCCTAGGTGGGATGACGAGGAGTGATATGACAGCTAAAGGGTTCAAAGAGGGTGTAAGAACTGAACACCTATACTGTGGGTCAAATTTGAGTAACTTAGTGCAGTTAGTATTTGGCGTCACTGGATATGACAAGTGAGAGCCCATGGTGAGTGAGATCAAGTCGTGTGGTAACAACCAGGGTGATCGAGATAACTGAGGTAATTGTGGCATCTTGGTAGATGTAGTTCAAGTAGACTGCTTTGGTTGGCGTGAGTGCCTGACACTAGGCCAAACACGCAGGCTGGTGAACAGAAAGAACATGGGTACAGGAAATCAAATTGGAAAATTGACCCACATTCCGAGCTAGGGTCTGTTGCTTTGCGAAGTAACTCCTCTGTGACAAGGGAACCTTTCAGTGCAGAATGTTTTCTCTCCTGAGACAAGTAGGGTGTATCTGGATCCCATACACATCGTGGATGGGTGAGACGTCGATTTGGTGTCGACAGGACGAGTAGTACGACAGTCGAGACTCAGGGTGAGTCAAGATTTCAGTGTAGGTCACAGAGTGACACGAGATACGATACAGGGACTCGAGAGCGAGTCAAGATCAAAGTAGCACTGCGAAAGCGCAGTGGAGCAGAGCATTTCCAGCTAGTCATGATCCTGATCGTGGACTTATAGGATGTTAGAGGGGAATTGGTGCTCTTCTGAACGATGGATTACGGTTGTGAATTGTTTAAGTGATAGGAGATGAGATATCGCTCAGTAGGAGCAATGAGGATAATTGTCGGATCGGATGCTGAATAGGATATCAGCACCGGTTGTCAGAGGAGAAGAACCATTAGGCTGAAAAGTCAACTTGATGGCAGCTTGGAGATGTAGCCCTTAGTGGGAATACGTTTTTCAACATGATGGTTATAGGATGGAACGTGTTAGAGTGGTAGGCTGAAAAGCCAATTTGACGACACCTTAGTGTGATCGACCTGTCTGAGTGAGCGACAGGAGAGATCAACGAGTGTCGACATCTCGAGTGAGACTTACCAGCCGAAATGTGGCTGTGTCGGACGTGCACTTTTACACGAGATTGCCCATGTGCGGGGACATGATTGGATTCCATAGTTTGGTTGTGGAATTAGGTCGGTTTGAATTTCGAGGATGAAATTCTTTAAGAAGGGGAGGTTGTAACGACACGTCCCTGATTTTGGGGGTTACTTAACAAGTAATTACAGATTAGTGGGTCTAGTCGGGGATTAGCAGAGGATTTACGGACGTTTAGGACAAAATTACAATTTTGCCCGTGGACGAGGGAAAAAAGTTAACTTTTGACCAGGGAGGTCCAATGCCCGAGGGCCGAGGATTGTTACGTAGTTCGGGTCGATAAGAGTCCGTAGATAGGCAGCACGTCGAGATCGGGCGTTCGACTGGAAAGTTACGGTTCACAAAAGTTTAAGGTAACTACTGCACGTCTTACGAAACGAGGAACATTTGTCACTTAATGGGCCCCAGATATTTTGATTCTGGCCAAATGGATGAGTGACAAGTATCACTCGTCCATTGCCCATTTCTTTTACATACATGCATATGATCCCTTGTCATTCGACTCAAACCCGTCGAACCCAAAATCGATGACCACACGCCCGCATTTCCTTTCATGCTTTATTGAGGGAACCTCAGAGAGTGAGAGTAAGGCTGAGGGTGAAATGGATGATGGCTGGTCGAAGGCAGGACTATCGTGGACGGTGGTGGAACCACTGCAAAAGGTAAGCCGTGAACCTTGAACTTTGAATTTTAGATTTTTAATTTCAAGCATTTTGGATGGCCTCTGATGAGTGGATGATGTTAATGGGATCCAATCGAGTTTGTGACGATCAGAAATAGAGGATGAAGGCGGTGGAAATGCCTTGGACGACGACTGAAACTTTGGTCGTGAAAACCAAATTGAAAAGGTGAGGTCTTGTTCCATTTTCCTTGTTTTGATCACCTAGATAGATTCCTAGGATTGCGACAAAGAGATTAGGAATGAAAGGGAAGAAAAAGAACCAAAAACAAGAGAGGAAATGGGCTGGACCAGTTTCGTCGGTCTGGTCGGATCGGAAAACCAGAGGCTAGTTCGGACCAACTAGTCGAAGGATAGTGACGACTGTGCTGGGCGCGTGGCTCCCACGCGCAGCCCCTATGGACGGCACGTGAGGGTGCGTGGGCCATCCTTTGGGAATGTGTCCAACATGTGATTTCATCTATTTGATGTAACGAACATTTTGGGATTGGTTTCGAGTCGATCAGACATCATTTTGTTATAGTTTGGGATTGGTTCCGAAAAAATAGGGGGCTTTAATGAAGGGTTATTTAAGTAGTTAGTAATCCTCTAAAGTGATTTGGACAGGTTTTGGAACTCTGGAGACTGTGATTGGCCCGGGAGAGGCGTATGGCGCGCGTATGGAGGCCGCAGTTGGGACGGTCTGTGAGTGGACCTTGTTTTCAATATTGATGCATGCATAAATGTTTTATATGTGTTTATAAACATGTTTTGTGATTCCATGAGTGCATTTGTGTGTTTTTACGTATTAGCACGTAGTTCGAGGTTTTCGGTTTTATACGGTGCTTATACGTATTTGGGGTTTTGGTTTAAATGAAATGGATTTGGATTTAAAAAGGTTAAACTCGGGCATGAGACCCATTTGTTTTTGTCTTGAGCATATGGCCCTATTGATGACCTATGGCTCTGAGTCGTGGTCGCGACGAGTGGTGTGTGGACGACGACGGACGATACGACGCTCGCGTTTGGACTGGTGATGTGTTCCTTTTGGAGAGGTCACGATGCACATCCCGTTGTCGAGCAGCCACCAGAGGCTCGACTTTGGAGGGCTGACGATTTAGGAGATCGATCGGTGATGTGTACACCATGATCTAGAGGTGGTCGCGCCAGTTGATATGTTCATGACGACATACGAGGATTGAAAGCGAACCTAGATGCATGGTTGCACGCATCACTACGATTGGAATTGTGACTAACCCGAAGATATCGGGCTTGACGCCCAGTTGAGTCCTGAGTTTGGGATTGAGGACCAGGTTGTTTACGTTTGTGATTTTGAGTCGGGGTCCCATAAATGGATTTCTGGTTGCATGACGGTTTATGGGGACCGGGGATGAACCCTTTGAAAGTTTTTGAGAGGGATTTCAAATGGTTTTCCATATACCATCCTTTATTTATGGATTGTCTCCTCCGGAGAGGGTCGTTGGGCCTGGGTGTACCCCGGAGTAGTCACGGAGCACTAACTGAGTGGAGAGTCGCCCCCGTTCGGTACCTTACTCTAAGGAAGGCTTATGGATTATAACCCCCAGGGAGGATCATTGATCTGCGGACATTGACCTGGGTGGACACTAGGGAGACTTGGGATTTGAGACTTCGGGTGGCACGCGCGTAGCTTTGGAAACAGTGACAGGATTGGTTATATGTTATATGATATATATATATACTGGTTTTGGGCTGAGTCCCACATGGAGTTGGGTAGTGGCCCGTATGATTGGTTTCATTTACGATTTTGGGACAAGACCTTAATGGTTTGGTAAATGGCTTTCGAATGCATGCATGTTTTTTAGTGAAGGGCATAAGTGTTTTTTTGTGAAAATGTTTTTATAAATTCTTTTTTTGTCTACTCACAGCTTTTAATATTTTTTTAATGCCTTTCAGGTTGATCGCAGCTGCGGGCTGTAGCAGAGACCAAGACATCACAATCCACCTCTGGATCTTGGCGCTCTCTGTATCCCTGAGTGGGCTAAAGTTGGAATTTTCCCTTGTCTGACACTCCCTGTCAGATGGGATCAGGCGCGTCCCGCTTTAATCCTAGAGGGATTTGGGACGGGTCCTAACACGTATACTAGGATCACATACTAAGGTACTCAAATTTACCAAACCAGCCATCCCAACGGGGTTCCTCATCATCACTAGGGTTATCAAAACCCACGGCATCCACTAGCTCCCAACAACCTCACCACTCGGGTTGTCAAAACTTACTAACTCAAGGTACTCCTAGTCGTCACGATCACCATTGCGAGGGGGGAATCTCTCAACTCATATGATCTCAGGTTCTTTTATCCCCGCAACTCGAGGCATCCAGCTACTCGTAGCCGCACAAGTCTAATCTCAACCAGTCTGACCAAGTGGTCACAATTTCCATACTATCATCATCCGATCGCCGCCCGGCCGAAAGCCGGCATATAACTTACCACACGCCGCATATCAGGCAAGCATCGCCCCGCCACTAGTGATTTCTCCACTAATTAAGCCACTATCTCACGTACTAACACTCTATGGTCTAGGTTGGTGACGGTTCATTCAGCGTCGACACATCACATCAAAACAACATCACAACACACTAGTCGACTAACCAACTACTCTGGAAGCCATAACCTCGCGTAGAGCGCACAAATTGCGCTCTGATACCAATTGACATGACCAACCCCCAATCCCCCGGGATTAAGGATAAGTCATGCTCCCATCTAACCCACGTGCGACACGAAGGCTAAACATATGTCTAACGTCCATGGAACACGTAAGCCAGACAAGGGATACCCATGCGAACCGTCCAAAACTAACTTCCGACTTCCCAATGTGCGTAGATACCACTGTGGACTGCGTGTGTGATGTCTCTGTTTCACTAAAAACACCTTGCACTGCATCAACTTGGACGGTACCGAAAAACAGAAAAGGCTGCGAGTGGACAAAAACGAATAATAAGTTCAGAAAACATTTTGTAAGAAAAGACATTTATGCCCTCCATGTAAAACCAATGCATGCATTCGAAAACCATTTCCTTTCCAAAATAGAAAAACCGTTCATGAAAACCATAAATAATTTTCTTTTCTCAACTCTCCGGTCTCCGGCCCAAAACCATAAATCAAATCCAAGTATGGGAACTCAGCTCAAAAATCCACAAATCCAAATCATCCGGGCCACATGCCAAAACATCTGAAATCCATTTGAAAACCATCATTGTATCACAGAAATCCAAAATCATTTAACAACACATTTCCATGCATCGAACCTGCTGGATCTATCTGAGTCTTTAAACTCGATATATATCCGAGTCTTTAAACTCAACAAGCCTCAATATCAATCCGAGTCTTTAAACTCCCGAGTCTTTGAACTCAATAGTCCTATGGGGGAAATCACAATATCCGAGTCTTTAAACTCCCGAGTCCTTAAACTCACGGTTCTTTAAACCCAAAATCACATATCCAGGCTCGCCCCCGTCACATATCATATTCGGGTCTTTAAATCCAATACGAAATCTAATCCAAAATAACTTTAAAACCATTTCCAAATCCATGTCCAAGGAATCCAAAATCACCATTTCGAATCCCAAGCCCAATCTGAATTCATTATTCTGAATCCACATCCATAAATCAGGTTTATCGAAATCACTTTCCAAATCCGTGTATAAACCATTGAAATCAAATCATAATTCAAGTCCCAAAATCATAGTATCAAAACCATTATCAAATCATAACATAAAAGCATAATCTCGTAAAACGTGCAAAATCATAAAACACAGATAACATAATCATAATTATATAAATTATATGTAGAAAACACAGAAAACATTTATGCATGCATCATAATTTAGAAAGCAATGTCCACTCACACACCATTCGCGATGTCGCCTCGATACGCGTGCAATTATGATTTCCTGACTAATCCACTATCATCGGACTTCCCGAACCTTCCAAACGAACGATCAAACCTGTTTCCTGCAACTACGTTCTACCATCGACCCTGACCATCTCCAGCCGTGCTTTCACGTTCTTTAAGCTCCTTTCATCTCGCGCATGGAGCCCACGCCCACCATCGACGACAGCTCTCCATGGTGGCACTACTAGCCACAGCTCAGCCTCCTCTTCATCTTTCATTCATACTTAGTGGCCTAAAGGAGATCGTATGAGGGTGGTCATGGGGATAGGATTTGTTAGTATTTGTTTTTCACTCTCGGCCTAACACCCCGAACATACACACAACACGATTTGATCTTCTTTAAAAACAATTGGAGGCGGTTTCCCAAGGTTCCACAGCCTTCCATGCAACGACCCGTCTCGGGAGTCGGGATTAGTGAAGTGATTAGTGACGGATTTGCTGAGTAATTCGGTGTTTCGTGAGTTACTTTGGACGTTCGGCGCAGAATGACGATTTTTCCCCTAGTTTGGGCAAATTGTTGACTTTTAGTTCGGACGGTCAATTGGGCATTGACTGATGACCGTGACGTAGTTCAGGATGTCACGAGTCCGCATGACAGGTGGCACGACCGATTTGGACAATTGGAGGAAAAGTTATGGTGTTCGGAAGGTTAAGGGCGTTACCGTAATTTAGGTTAAATAGCGGGAAAATGTTGACTTTTTGCTGGACTTTTGGTTTTCACGTAGACCAAGGGCCGTTAGATAGGTCTCAACGCCATGAGTACAACGACAGACGGCACACTGTCATTGGACGTCGGACGGTTAAGTTATGGGTCTAGGAAGGTGTAAGGGAAAATGGTAATTTCGGACTTGGGGGCATTTTGGTCTTTTCACAATTGGGCCAATCAGATAAGGCCATCTGGGAATGTGTGTTTGGATATTAAATTGTTGTCCAGGGAGAGCTGGACACGTGGGGGGCACCTAGAGGCTTCTAGGAGGCATACCATGTGCACGGCTACAAATTGCCCAAGTTTAAACTGTGCAATTGTTCCTTTAACGGAAATAGAGAGTTGAGACGGTGAGGATTCCTGATCGATTCTATGTGTGTGTGAGGTCTTGTGACCTTGTGAGAGTGAGCAGAGAGAAGGGAGAAGCTGGTGAGTAGGTTGTGACTGAGATTTGTGTAAGGACCAACTGTGGGAGTGAGGTGTGAGTTGTCAGGAAAACAGAGAGGGTCGAGGTTGTGGTGCAACCACAGACAATCGATTAGATCCAATCAAGTTCGAAGGAAGGATAGGGTGGCTGTGGACAACTTTGTGAACTCAGAGGAGCACGGCGGTGAGTACGGCGGAGGTTAGAAAGACGATGAGTCCCTGTTTCCTCTATTTTGCAGTTTTGATTCAAACGTAAAGTCGTGACTTTTGGGGATGAGTCGAAGGGTTCTGCGAGTTCTATGAGGTTTAGTAGGTCCCTAGGAATCGTCTAAACTCAAATCCGTGACGGGGGGATGCACGGTCGGCCAGGAACCGAAACAGGGGTTTCGGACAGGGTCTGTTCGAGCTTGGGAAGATGGGAATGAGGCTGTGATGTCTAGTTTTAAGGATTGGGATTAGTTGCTAGGATGAGGACGAAGCTGTTGGTGGAAAAAGGGACGGAATTGGTTGAGGGACGGTGGAGAACCGGTCACGCCAGTTCAGACCGGTCGAGGGCTCGAGGAAGACGATGAATAGTGCCACTGTGCAGGTGCTTGAGGCCCACGCGCAGCCCCTTTGGGCGGCGCGTGAGGGCGGGTGGTGTAACGACCCATCTCGAATATCGAGATTTAATAATATTTAATGGTGATTTACTAATCTGGGATTAGTTGTGTGATTTCGGACGAATTGTGCAAAATGATCGTTTTGCCCCTGGGCGTGGGCAAAACGTTGACTTTTAATTCGGATGGTCAAATGGACTTTGACCGATGACCGAGACGTTGTTCGGGACGTCACGAGTTCATAGACAGGTGGCACGTTCGATTCCGATGTTCGTGGTGAAAGTTATGATGTACGGAAGTCCAGGGGCATTTTCGTAATTTGGACGATATAAGGGTGAATGTTGACTTTTCGACCGGGATGTCCGATGGCCGAGGGACAAGGACCGTTGCGTAGGTATCGTCGATACGAATCCAATGACAAGCGGCACGCATCAATCGGAGTCCGTATGACCGAGTTACGGGTCAGGATGCGTGAGGGGCATTTTGGTAATTTTCTGCACAAGGGCAGAAATGTAATTTCACATAGGTCACTGTTTCATTGAACTGGCCGTGTGGTGGATGCCTTGTGCGATCGATCCCATGTTTGTTTATCAATTAAATGATGGAATTGGACCGGTTTGGGGTGGATTTGCACATGGGAATGAGTTGGCATCGATTGCACGACATGGGCACTGGGTTTTTCTATGATTTTCGGGTCAGTGCGGGAACCTTTACACAGTGGATTGAGGACGGTTTTGGACGCCTTTAACGGCTAAATTGAATTAAAAGAATGAAGAGTGTGTCGATGGCAGTTCACTGCGATTGAGAGATGGAAAAATGGAGTGGAAATGGTGGAGGAATGCTAAAAAACCCGAAACTGGGTTCTGGGAAATTCAAATTCGAATTTCTAGTTTTAGGCCAGCCCAAGCCTAATTGATGGTGGATTGAGCTTTCTGGAACTTCAACGTATTGAACCAGATCAAATGGAGCAAGCTTTGGGGCTCCTAGGGCCGTGGACGGACGAGGTGGACAGCCGGAAAACTCGAGCTTGAGTTGTGACGATTGAGGTATTGTCGAGTTCAATTAATCATGGTAATTGGTTCGTATTAGTCCATATTAGCTTCCTGTGAAGTTAATTTGATAATGGTTGATGATTGGAGGAGTTTTGGTGATCGACCCGTTTTGGGTGATCACGGGTTGTTGACTTGATTAGGGAATGGTTTATGCTAATCATGGACACAGAACTGAAATTGGGGGATTGATGATTGTTGTAGGATCAATAACGGATTGAATTGATATCGAATTGAGGGTGATTGAACCAGGTCCTATCGCGGGCTTTCCAACCCGTTTACCAGACAAACGGGTGAAGAAGGAACACTGTAGCAGTCACTGTAGCAGGCGCGTGGCTTTCACGCGCAGCCACTCACGGCGGCGCGTGACGGCGCGTGGACACGAATCTCGAGGTGAGGTCAACATGACTTTTATCCTATACATTGTAACGAACATTTTGGGATTGGTTTCGTGTCGATCGGACACCGTCTCAATATTGTTCGGGATGTCCGAAGGTTTTAAATCCAGTTTAAAAATACTTAAAAATTCGGGAAAATTACGGGACTTGAATAGGATGTTAATGATGAGGTTAGTGATCCTCTAATGTGTTTTGAACAGGATTGGGAGTCCCGGTGTTAGGGGTGTGGCCCGGGAAGGCCTATGGCACGCGTATCGAGGCGCTCGGTTAAACGGTCTGTGAGTGGACATTGGTTTTATAAATTCGATACATGCATAACTGTTTCATGATTTTTATAATTGTGATTATATGATTTATGTTGGATATCAGTGAATTTATATGTTTTCACGCATTTCGAGGCGATTTACGTGTTTGTACGTGAATCGAGGTTTTCTGGATTTGCACTGAGTTCCATAAATGTGGTTGGATATGATTTCATGAAACGGTTACGGATTTGTTAAAATGAATCGGGCCAGGGGCCCAGTTAACTTATAAATCGGGCCAGGGGTCCAGTTAACTTATGAATCGGGCCAGGGGCCCAGTTGACTTATATATGTGATTTCGGGTCGGGGACCCTAAAATGGAATGGAATAAACTATTTCGGATTTGATTCAACTATTTGGACTTATAACGGTTTTATGGAAATTCGGGGCAGGGCCCTTGTGATATTTTGGAAATGAATAATTGAATGTGTTCCATAAAACCATCTCGATATGAGGATATTTATATCCTGGTCTCCTCCAAGTGTCGGGGACACTGGAGAAGTCACGGTGCATTGCCTGCGAGGGCTCATTGTACGGAGCTACCAGACCGTATAGTGATCCAGGAGCAGGATTGCTGGACGTCATGGACGTCAGACATCGGGGATGTCAGAGATATGGACCCGGTGAGACCCCGGGCAGCACGCGTTGCTTAATACCGTGAGATATGACGTCTGGAACGTCAAGCGTCTAGGACGCTAGGCATCGGGGATGCCGGAGATGGAAAAATGATAAATGAATATTACTGGATTGATGAAATAACTCTTGGATTTACTTTTGGAAATTAAAACTATGCTTTGGTTTCCGGGCTAAGGCCCTAATGGTTATTTCTAAATAAATATGGGATTATTGGTTTTGGTGCATGCATATGATTTTACTGAGGGGCATAAATGTCTTATAAATGTTTTAAGCAGACTTGTTTATTTTCGTCCACTCACAGCTTTTGTTTTTAATGCCCTTCAGGTTGATTCCGGATACGACTGCAGCAGAGACTTGAGCATCGCACACCTCCTCCATCGATCCTTACGCACTCTGGAAGCCCGTTTGGGCAATGGCAATCGGTTATCCCTTGTCTGACGCCTCTTGTCAGACGGGAGCACGTCACATTCCATGGTAATCCCGGGGGGGATTGGGATGGGTCGTGTCAAGTGGTATCAGAGCAGGTTTTGCTCTTTTGTGCGCGAAGGACGAGGGTGTGATGTCTCTTTGGGCTGCAGTTCCGTTGTCAACCTGATAGATAGTTTTGGGTTTGTATGGTGAATTGGGTGTGTTTGGCCCGATACGCCGTGCATTGTTGTGATTCAACCCAGGTGGGGTTGTATGCGATTAACTGGTAATGTGGGACCGTCGGTTCGGTCATGTGATGATGGACGGTTGTGCTACTGGGCACAGCCAAGTTCAAGGAACCCCATCTGAATAATGTTATGGAAATGCGAAACTCAGTTGAGTATTGGTCTATGTTTTGGACCCTGGTAGCGTTGGCTAGTGTACGGGGTGTTGGTGCATCGGAGTTAGCCGATGACCTTCGTGGTGGAACCCACGATGGAACCCACATTGCGTTGACGATTGGATTGGATTTGACTTCTATGCGATGTCAGGACCGCGGGGTCGGTCAGGTTGTGGATTTTACTGCAAAAGGCAGTTGGGTTCGGTGGAACCCTAGGGTGTGATTTTGGAACCCTAATTTATAATTGATGGGCAGGAAAAGTGAACTTTAATTAAGGATTTGTGCTGCAACGCGCGGCTGGGGTCATGGATGACCATGTGGATGACTCTAGTGAGTCTAGTCTGGATTATGGGATTCGATCCACGGATGTGGTTATGAGATAAAATATGGAATCCCGTGTCGGATCGAATATTAGTGTGATGCGTGGATACGGATCTTGACAACGATGACTGTTGGTCGACAGTTGTGTCGAGATGACTGGCTATCGAGGGTATTTTGTGTGGCTTTCACACTTGAGGATCAGGGGATGTTCAGGGAACATCCATTATCCTGATGTGCCAATGGTGAAAATTGGAGGTACCTATAGTCGTGGGGTACGAGTGCTGTTACGGGATCGTCGTTCGTAATGAACGGAGATCCAGGGTAACAACTTAGCACACAGTGTGCTGGCATGGGTGTTCGTGTGCTAGTGTGGATGTTCGTGTGCTATGTATGGATGTTGGTATGGTGATACCTTTATGCCAATACTAGTATGGATGCCTGTGTGCTGATACTAGTGTTGATGATGGTGCGCTGGTATTGGTACTAGCACTGGTGCAGGTGTCAGTAATTGTGATGACGATGAGCCACCAGTTGGGGTGTGACTCTGTCATGATGGACATGTGATTGGTATCTGCGACTCAGAGGTGGTTGAGTCTTGGACTAGATAGGTTCCAGTGGAGGTTGTGTCGTGTTGGGATAAGTCCTAACAGATATATGATGACAAGTGATGAATGGATCAAAAGGTATGATTGAAAATTTGGGGAATCTTGGGATGTTGTTCCATATGTCATGTGTATTGGTGGATTTGGGGAGTTGTTGTCAACTCCGAGATTGGTATAATGGTATACTTCTTATATCCCCAGGAAGTACAAGGAAATTATTGAAATTGGAAAAGTCGGGGAAACCATTCGTGGTATTGATGTGGGATTTTGTGATTGTGAATCACTTGGAACCTGAGGATTGAACCTGTTAAGGTTGAGATGTGAGACGAAGGCAGTATGGTATGCACATCCAGGCAGAGTTGAGGAAATTTCCGTTCGGAAACGGGGCGTGTGCATACATGAGTATTGGCGGACGTGAGGTCCGAGTAATGAATTGATTTTGGACACGTGGTGGTCCAAGTGAGGTATGGACGTGGGCAGTCCAGTGGTTGAACTTGACATCTCATTGGGAGCATGTCTGTTTCCAACATGGTTGGAACTCCCGATTCGGGGAGAGTTGTGATTGGGGGACGAGAGGAGTGCTCGTTTCCACATCGGTGTTTGGTGTTCCGAAGTCTTTG
This sequence comes from Prinsepia uniflora, assembly GCA_032719365.1. NCBI lineage: Eukaryota > Viridiplantae > Streptophyta > Magnoliopsida > Rosales > Rosaceae > Prinsepia > Prinsepia uniflora. The sequence goes on from CM064862.1 coordinate 40,979,077, forward strand.
GGGTTGACTTCTTATTTCCTGCCGTGGCAGATGATGATTGTTGCTACCAGTACGTTGAGCGTGTATTGGTGGGTGGACCCATGTTTGGCTTGGGGTCATTGGACACAAGAAGTTTTGTATGATTTTGGATTCGGTGGTGATATGCGTGGTCATCTTTCCACCAAGGGAAATTTGGCGAAGGATTCAATTGAGGGTGTAAGACCCTACGATCAGCTTTCAGATGGATTGTTAGCTATGTGGGCATATGTGGATCCTAGGCGGATCTGATTGGTGATGTTGTCAACTTTGGTCGATGTGACGATCTAGGATCGTGATGTTACTTGTCGGGTGACGTAGCGATGGATATGGATTGTGATCTTGATGATCCAGATTGGGTGAGAGTTTATCACTCTTACCTTGGTATGAGTCGTAAATGACGGGACTGAACTTCTTTTCGGAGTGAGTCCATATGGTTTGTGACTTGGTTGAGTAGGTTTCCGATGTGGTCGGATTTTGTCAACCTTTGACGTATGGATATTGGGATTGGATTCCCTATGAAGTCAATCGAGTGTTTGGTGAGGCAACTAATAGATTCGGTTACGTTACGTCTTGATGGACGTAAACGAGATTTTGGGTTTTGGAATCGAATTTCTGGGTGACGATTCAGGATTCGATTGCGAAGCTCGAAAATGGATTACTGGATTTGGGTGCGGAATGATTATTCCAATGCTAGCTTACGGAATAATGATTTCGGATTCGGATTTGGACATGGATTGATAATATGGTGTCTGGGTTCGGGTTCGGGATTTCTTACGAAATTGCGAATTCGGATTCGGAATTGGAACTAGATGACGGGTGGAGCACGTTTTGTCTCATGTTGGTTTGGGCAAATGTACTCCATTACTAGAACGTGTTTGGCTATGACCTGGGTGGCTATAGTCAAATTGATGGATTGAGGTACGTACAGGGTACGTTGTACGAGGATTGATACTGGTTAGGCTGAGTGGTGCCTAATGGCGGTACATGGAATGTACCAGTGGTGTGTAACTAATGTGTTGGTAATCGGCTTGGTTCTGATATCATTTGTTTGGCTGTATTGTGGACTGGACATGGAATACTGTGCGCTGGGCAGATTGATCTTGTCGGGTTCAGTGATTTTATGAGCAAGTGCTCTTAGCCATGGTTGGCTTGTGGAACCCTAGTATTGAGATGTGTGTTCACTGCTGGGCTGGTATTCAATGTGTTCCAGTTACACCACTTGATGGAGTAAATTGACGGTATACGTACACTCAGGTTGAGTGAATTGGTGGTCAGAGTAACCACGAGTAACCTTGTGTGATTTTATCACACCGTGATTTTTCCAGCGTCTTGGTTCACTGAGGGAGTCGGTGATTATGGACATTGAGATTATTTTGTGTCGCAGGATTGGGCTTGCCCTGCGAATGGTGGTCATGTGGTTGATCTTGCGCTACATCGAGAGTGATGTAATACGTGGTGTTGTCACTGACTGGCTGATGGTTGGGGCTTTACTAGGGTGGTAAAGTTTTGTGATGACAGTTTGACTGATGGTGTCAGCATGGACTGACAAATGAGATTTGGTGACTCCCAATGGGAGCGAATGTAAGGATATTTTGAATGGAAAGGAACCGTCTAGCTGAAAGAGTCAGCTAAATGGTTAAGCGATTTTATCGCGAATCAGGTGATTATGTCCACTCGAGGTGGTCGAGTGTTATTGATTGTGACGTATGATTGTGATGGGATGCCTGGGTGCAGACGAGACTGGTGTTGTTCCAGTATGTGGGTGTACAGGTGTACACATGGTATGTGGTCGAAATGTTTTCCACAAGGTGGTTGTGGAAAAAGGTTGTTGGTAATTTCGAGGACGAAATTCTTTAAGGTGGGAAGGTTGTAACGACCCGTCCCGAATATCGGGATTTAATAATATTTAATGGTGATTTACTAATCTGGGATTAGTTGTGTGATTTCGGACGAATTGTGCAAAATGACTGTTTTGCCCCTGGGCATGGGCAAAACGTTGACTTTTAATTCGGATGGTCAAATGGACTTTGACCGATGACAGTGACGTAGTTCGGGACGTCACGAGTTCATAGACAGGTGGCACGTTCGATTCCGATGTTCGTGGTGAAAGTTATGATGTACGGAAGTCCAGGGGCATTTTCGTAATTTGGACGATATAAGGGTGAATGTTGACTTTTCGACCGGGATTTCCGATGGCCGAGGGCCAAGGACCGTTGCGTAGGTATCGTCGATACGAATCCAATGACAGGCGGCACGCATCAATCGGAGTCCGTATGACCGAGTTACGGGTCAGGATGCGTGAGGGGCATTTTGGTAATTTTCTGCACAAGGGCAGAAATGTAATTTCACATGGGTCACTGTTTCATTGAACTGGCCGTGTGGTGGATGCCTTGTGCGATCGATCCCATGTTTGTTTATCAATTAAATGATGGAATTGGACCGGTTTGGGGTGGATTTGCACATGGGAATGAGTTGGCATCGATTGCACGACATGGGCACTGGGTTTTTCTATGATTTTCGGGTCAGTGCGGGAACCTTTACACAGTGGATTGAGGACGGTTTTGGACGCCTTTAACGGCTAAATTGAATTAAAAGAATGAAGAGTGTGTCGAGGGCAGTTCACTGAGATTGAGAGATGGAAAAATGGAGTGGAAATGGTGGAGGAATGCTCAAAAACCCGAAACTGGGTTCTGGGAAATTCAAATTCGAATTTCCAGTTTTAGGCCAGCCCAAGCCTAATTGATGGTGGATTGAGCTTTCTGGAACTTCAACGTATCGAACCAGATCAAATGGAGCAAGCTTTGGGGCTCCTAGGGCCGTGGACGGACGAGGTGGACGGTCGGAAAACTCGAGCTTGAGTTGTGACGATTGAGGTATTGTCGAGTTCAATTAATCATGGTAATTGGTTCGTATTAGTCCTTATTAGCTTCCTGTGAAGTTAATTTGATAATGGTTGAGGATTGGAGGAGTTTTGGTGATCGACCCGTTTTGGGTGATCACGGGTTGTTGACTTGATTAGGGAATGGTTGATGCTAATCATGGACACAGAACTGAAATTGGGGGATTGATGATTGTTGTAGGATCAATAACGGATTGAATTGATATCGAATTGAGGGTGATTGAACCGGATCCTATCGCGGGCTTTCCAACCCGTTTACCAGACAAACGGGTGAAGAAGGAACACTGTAGCAGTCACTGTAGCAGGCGCGTGGCTTTCACGCGCAGCCACTCACGGCGGCGCGTGACGGCGCGTGGACACGAATCTCGAGGTGAGGTCAACATGATTTTTATCCTATACATTGTAACGAACATTTTGGGATTGGTTTCGTGTCGATCGGACACCGTCTCGATATTGTTCGGGATGTCCGAAGGTTTTAAATCCAGTTTAAAAATACTTAAAAATTCGGGAAAATTACGGGACTTGAATAGGATGTTAATGATGAGGTTAGTGATCCTCTAATGTGTTTTGAACAGGATTGGGAGTCCCGGTGTTAGGGGTGTGGCCCGGGAAGGCCTATGGCACGCGTATCGAGGCGCTCGGTTAAACGGTCTGTGAGTGGACATTGGTTTTATAAATTCGATACATGCATAACTGTTTCATGATTTTTATAATTGTGATTATATGATTTATGTTGGATATCAGTGAATTTATATGTTTTCACGCATTTCGAGGCGATTTACGTGTTTGTACGTGAATCGAGGTTTTCTGGATTTGCACTGAGTTCCATAAATGTGGTTGGATATGATTTCATGAAACGGTTACGGATTTGTTAAAATGAATCGGGCCAGGGGCCCAGTTAACTTATAAATCGGGCCAGGGGTCCAGTTAACTTATGAATCGGGCCAGGGGCCCAGTTGACTTATATATGTGATTTCGGGTCGGGGACCCTAAAATGGAATGGAATAAACTATTTCGGATTTGATTCAACTATTTGGACTTATAACGGTTTTATGGAAATTCAGGGCAGGGCCCTTGTGATATTTTGGAAATGAATAATTGAATGTGTTCCATAAAACCATCTCGATATGAGGATATTTATATCCTGGTCTCCTCCAAGTGTCGGGGACACTGGAGAAGTCACGGTGCATTGCCTGCGAGGGCTCATTGTACGGAGCTACCAGACCGTATAGTGATCCAGGAGCAGGATTGCTGGACGTCATGGACGTCAGACATCGGGGATGTCAGAGATATGGACCCGGTGAGACCCCGGGCAGCACGCGTTGCTTAATACCGTGAGATATGACGTCTGGAACGTCAAGCGTCTCGGACGCTAGGCATCGGGGATGCCGGAGATGGAAAAATGATAAATGAATATTACTGGATTGATGAAATAACTCTTGGATTTACTTTTGGAAATTGAAACTATGCTTTGGTTTCCGGGCTAAGGCCCTAATGGTTATTTCTAAATAAATATGGGATTATTGGTTTTGGTGCATGCATATGATTTTACTGAGGGGCATAAATGTCTTATAAATGTTTTAAGCAGACTTGTTTATTCTCGTCCACTCACAGCTTTTGTTTTTAATGCCCTTCAGGTTGATTCCGGATACGACTGCAGCAGAGACTTGAGCATCGCACACCTCCTCCATCGATCCTTACGCACTCTGGAAGCCCGTTTGGGCAATGGCAATCGGTTATCCCTTGTCTGACGCCTCTTGTCAGACGGGAGCACGTCACATTCCATGGTAATCCCGGGGGGGGGGGGGGGGGGGGATTGGGATGGGTCGTGTCACGTGGGGCAGTCTCCGGGGAAGTGTTCAACATAGTTTTTGGTCTAATCGTCGTAACGAATCTGTTGGGACAAGTTTCGGGACAATCGGACGACGTCTCGTGTTAGTTCTAAGAGGTCGAAGGTTTAGGGTCCCGTTTAGCTACATTTAGAATCCGGAAAAATTGGGGAAATTAAGTATAAGCTTAATAAATTAGTTAGTAAACTCGTTATGGGCTTTGGGTAGGTTCGGGAAAGCCGAGGATAGCGGAATGGCCGGGGACGGCGTAAGTGCACCCGTATCGAGGCGACGTCGGAATGGTCTGTGAGTGGAATTTTCTTTCTAACTCTTGATGCATGCATATATGTTTTTATGTGTTTTCTATACGTTATTCTATGATTTGAATTATGATCTTGATGGTTTACGATTTTGCAAGTTTTTCGAGGAAATTAAGGAATTCACGTTTTATGAGATTTCGATGAATATTGTGATTTGAACCTGGTTTTAATGATTTGATTTCGGGATTTGAAATACGATTTTATTTCAATGAAAGTAAAAGGATTTTAGAAAGTGATTTCGGGCTTAGAGGCCCAGTTCAAAAAGTGGTTTTAAGAAACATGAATTCGGGTTTTGGAATCAAATTTCCAGATGACGATTCGGAATTCGGTTTGGGACTTGGAAATGGATTTTGGGTTTGGGTTCAGAATGATTATTCCGGATGCCGGCTTACGGAATGATGGTTGCGGACTCGGATCTGGAAAGGAGGTGGAAATGAGTTCTGGGTTTGGATTCGGGATCCTGATGAGATTGCGGATTCGGATTTGGAAACGGAAAATGGTTTTCAAATGGTTTGGATTGGATTTGCTGGATCTGGTTATTGGGTTTAAAGACCTGTGTAACAACCCGTTCTGGGAACGGGGATTAGTAGACTGATTAAGGTGTGATTAGTGAGGTTAAGCGGCGGTTAGGTGGTTCCGATAAGGTCATTAGTGTAGAATGACGATTTTGCCCCTAGTTCGGGCAAAAACGTTGACTTTTAGTTCAGGTGGTCAACTGGGTGTTGACCCGTGACCAGGACGTAGTTTAGGACGTCACAAATCTATAGTTAGGTGGCACGTCCGATTCCGACATCCGAGGAGGAAGTTGTGATGTTCGGAAGGTTGAGAGCCTAACCGTAAAGGGGGGAATAGTTGACTTTTTGTAGACTCAGGTTTTGGCACGTTGACCTAGGATGGTTAGATAGTTCTTGTCGTCCTGAGTTCGATGACAGGCGGCACGTATTCATCGGACTTACGAGGCGAGAGATATGGGTCTAGGAAGTTAGTGGCAAAACCGTAAAAGGGATTAAAAAGAAGGGTAATTTGGTCTTTCTGCACATTGGGATTTATGCAGAAAGAAGGAAATGGACGGCTGGGATGGAGCCAGTTGGTGAGAGAGTGAGGAGGATTGGTGACACGTGTTTCAGGTGGAGTGGCTTCTGGTGAGTTCGAGTGTGTGCACGACCCAAATAATTGGGGTGCACCCGTGTGTGTGTTCGTGATGGTTCAGAAAACAGAGGGAGATCGTGAGGGAAATTGAGGGGTGATCGAAGGGTGATCGAGGGTGATGGTGTGTGCTGATGAGTTCTGGTGAGTGAGTGAGGGACGGGAGGTCGAAGGGAAGCTGGTGAGTGGTTTGGGAGGTGAGGAATCGTGGTGTGTGTGAGTTGAGAGTTCAGGGGGAAACTCAGAGAGGAAAACAGAGAAGTTGGGTGGTGGTGCAGCCGTGATTGATCACTCAAGGTCAAGGGACGGGCTCAGAGGACGGAGGAAGGTAGGAGGAGCTACTACCTCACGACTGAGCTCACGACGGCGGCAGGAGGACAGGTAAACCCACACCCCCGTTTCCTTGCTCTGTTTAGCCTTTGAGTTTCAAGTTGAGAGTCGTGAGTCTAGAGGTCGAGTCGAGGGAATTGGGGGTTAGAGTGAGACTCAGGGAGGTCCCAAGCTTCGACTGAGTGTGCTGCCGTGACGGGGAGGTACACGGCGGAGGATGGCACGTCAGGGGTAATTGGGTGCTCTGTTTTGGCCGTGGGTTCAAACGGCGAGTCGTCGAGTTTGGGGCTGAGTCGAAGGTCTAGGAGGGTTGGTTTGGGTTCAGTGAGGTCCAAGGAAGAGTCTGGGACAGTCACCGTGACAGGGGGTGGCCGGAGTGGCTGGATCGTGAAGCAGGGGAGCTTGGCCGTCTGGTTTCGCGTTTCAGTCGACGAGTTTTAGGGTGAGTCGAGGTTAACAGAGTTGGGGAATCTATAGGGTTGGTCTGGACGATGCTGTTGGTGAAGAAAGGGAGAGAAACCGTGCAGGCACGGCGGTGAACCGCTGACGCCGGTCTGAGTTGCAGACCACTGTGCCGAACCGGGTTCGTCTGAGGAAGACGGTGCACTGTAGCATGCGCGTGAGGGCCACGCGCAGCCACTTTGGGCGGCGCGTGGGGGCGCGTGCGGCGGCGATGGGGAAAACGGTCAACATGGTTTTTGGTCTAGGAGTTATGGTGAGTTCAATGGAGTTGGTTTCGGGTCAATCGGAAGTCGTTTGAGTTTAGTTCCGCGAGGGTGAAGGTTTAGGGTCCCGGGTTCTTACGTTTAGGATTCGGGGAATTTTGAGGAAATTTAGGTGAACCTTCGTAGACGTGTTAGTGACGTAATTTGGTGATTGTTGACAGGATCGGGATTTCCCGAGGAAGCCGAGGAACGTACAGGACGTTTAGGACGCGAGTAGGGCTTAGTACTGTGAGTGGACCCCTTCTTTAAACTCGAGCATGCATAACTATTTTCCATAATTTTTCTATGATTTTGATTATGATTCTATGTTTATTGACTATGTTTGGTTGGTTTTACGTTATTGCACGTTTTACGAGAAATATCGATTTCTGAGTAAAATGCCTGGGTTTTGGGATTTTTTATAAAGGATAACTAGTTTGATTGTTTACAAAGGGATTTTGAAACATGATTTGGTGATTAAATGATTTTCGGAAAGCGGAATTTGGATTTAAAGTTGGAAAGTGGATTCCGGATTTGGGTTCGGAATGACGGTTCTGGATGCCGGAAAGGTATCGGACCAGTGATTTCGGATTCGGGTTTGGATATGGATTGGTAAATGGTTTTCAAATGATTTTGGGATTGGATTTGCTGGATCTGGATATTGGGTTTAAAGACCCGGATATATGTGACGGGGGACCGGCCGGATTGGGTTTAAAGACCCGGATTGAGTTTAAAGACTCGGGAGTTTAAAGACTCGGATATATTGATTTCCCCGGCCTTGAGTTTAAAGACTCGAGAGTTTAAAGACTCGGATATGATTAAGGCCTGGATTGAGTTTAAAGAATCGGGAGTTTAAAGACTCAAATAGGTCCAGCAGGTTTGATCAGAAAATGATGATTTCATGTTCATGATTGATGATACAGTTTGAGAAGTTCACATGCTCTGGTTTTTCTAACTGTTTATAGTGTTTCTGTTTCTTATGAGGTTTTGTTTATTAACTGTTGGTTATGCATGTGGTTTTCAAAACGGAGGGTTAAAGTCGGTTTTCTGATAAATGGTTTTAGAACATTTCTTTCATTATGGTCCACTCACATTTTCTGTTTTAAACTGCCCTCCAGGTTGTGGAGCGAGCGCGGGGTCTTGACGTCGAGGCAGTGACCGAGGCATAGAAGTCACGCGAGGGGTCCCGGAGTAGTTTAATGTCTTCCGTGTGCGTGTAATTTATCGGTTTTTATTTTCCTTGTATTTTCGTACTATGCTCTGTAAACGATAACTTTGGGATATTTTATTTAAGTACTCCTGCGTCTGACTGGGTTGAGTGAGTTTTACTTGGGTGTTGTGTCGGGGAGTGAGACGGGAGAGGGATTTACCTCGGGTTTCGGGGTGAAATCGGGGTGGGTCCTGACAACCCGGGTATGATTATGACGGGGGATGGGCCCGAATTGAGTTTAAAGACTCGGGAGTTTAAAGACTCGGATATTGATATTTCCCCCGTAGGCTTGTTGAGTTTAAAGACTCAGGAGTTTAAAGACTCGGATTATATTGAGGTCTGGATTGAGTTTAAAGACTCGGGAGTTTAAAGACTCGGATAAATCCAGCAGGTTCGGTGAATGGAAATATGATATGGTTTTCAACAAAGGTTTTCCGATGTTTGGGTAGTGGCCCGGATGAAATGGTTTTCGAAGGCTTTGGGACTGAGTTCCCGGATTTGAGATTGATTTGAGGCTGAGGCCTGGATTTGAATAACGGGTTTGACACGATTTGATAAACAAGGTTTTCGTTGATGGTTTTTGATATGAATGGTTTCATAACTTGAATGGATATGCATGCATTGGTTTTTACGTGGAGGCTAAAAATGTAATTGTTTTATTGAACTGTTTTCTAAACTATACTTTATTTTTGTCCACTCACAGTCTTTTCATGTTTTCAATACCCTCCAGGTTGTTGCGGCGCGGGCTTTCGGTCGAGAGAGACGGAGACATCACACATACGATCCACAGTAGACTCTGCGCATTCTGAGAAGTTCGGAAGTTATTGGACGGTCGGATCGAAAGTCCCTTGTCCAACTTACGTGCCACATGGGGGTTGGACGTCAGTTTAGCCTTCGTGTCATACGTAAGTTAGACGGGAGCAGGGTTTCGCCCTTAATCCCAGGGGATTAGGGGTGGGCCCTGACAATTGGTATCAGAGCCAGGTTTCGTGTGTTCTGCGCGAGGTTTGGTTCCCAGAGTCGTTGGTTATTCGACTTGCGTGGTGTGATGCTACTGTGGATGTGATGTCTCGACGTGGAATAGCCCGACAGCAACCTGGATACGATAGTGATAGTACGTTTGTTATGGTTTGGTTAGTGTCAGGATATGAGTCGTTCGATACCCAGTACGAGGTATGACGTACGTCGGCTTAGGGCCGGAACGGTTCGTGTGTTGGCACTGGTTTTGCTTGATGATGGATCGAAAGGGTTAGAGATACACGAGCAGGATTAACCTGGATTGTAACAACCCGTCCCGAGAATTGGGATAAGTAGAGTGATTAAGGGGTGATTAGTAAGGTTAATCAAGGGTTAGGTGGTCCCGAGGGGTCCGGGAACCTAGAATGACGATTTTGCCCCTGTGGTGGGCAGAAATGTTGACTTTTATTTCGGGTGGTCAAATGGGAGTTGACCAGTGACCAGGACGTAGTTGAGGACGTTACGAATCCGTAGGCAGGTGGCACGCCCGATTCCGACATCCGAGGAGGAAGTTGTGATGTTCGGAAGGTCAAGGGTATTTTCGTAATTTTGGTAAATAGGGGGGAAAAGTTGACTTTTTGAATAATTGCGTTTTGGTAAGTTGACCTAAGACCGTTAGATAGATCTCGTCGTCCTGAGTTCGATGACAGGCGGCACGTATTCATCGGACGTACGAGGTGTGAGTTACGGGTCTAAAACGGTAAGGGAAAAATCGTAATTTGAAGTTAAAATGAGGGGTATTTTGGTCTTTCGGTTGTCTGGGGATTTGTGCACAGAGAGGGAAGATAGAGGGTTGAGATTGAGTCACTTGGGAGAGGAGTTGAGGGATTGGTGACACGTGTAGGAGGTCTGGTTGGTTCTAGTGAGTGCACGGTCCAATTATTTGGGGTGCAACCGTGCCGTGTGTGTGTTGTTCGACCCAGACAGAAACAGAGGGAGGAATTGAGAGAAATTGAGAGACGATGGTGAGTGTTAGTGGGTGTTGGTAAGTGAGGAGTGATCAGAGGGTGGAAGAGTGAACTGGTGAATGTTTGGGGGAGAGAAATCGTGCAAGAACACGGTGGACGGGGCAGTCGGTTTTCAGAGAAAACAGAGAGGACTTGGACGATTGTGGTGGTGGTGCGGCCGTGTGTTGGTGCAATTGGACTCGTGGAGGTGTCCAGAGGCTGGCGGTGGACGGGAGGAGCTATTGCCTCACGGCTGAGCTCACGGCGACGCCTGGAAGCAGGTAAACTTCATACTTTTCTCTTCGTGCTCTGTTTTGCCGTCGAGTTTCAAGTTGAGAGTTGTAGCGTTAGGGGTTGAATCGAGGAGTCTAGTGACGTCTAGGGGACTCAGTTGAGTCCTAGGTAGCTGCTGGTTGTGCTGCCGTGACGGAGGAATGAACGGCGGAGCCCAGACGACGGAGAGTACCCTATGTGCTCTGTTTTATCCATTTTGCTCAGTTTGAAAGTCATGGATTTTGGGTGAGAGTCGATGGTCTTGGTGAGTTGGGTGAGGTTTAGGACAGCCCTAGGAAGCGTTTTGGGTAGCCACCGTGACGGGGGAAGACCTGGGTGGCCGGAGAAGGAAACAGGGGACTGGTACAGGTTTTGTTCGAGCTCGAGTCGACAGGTTAGGGACAGTGTTGAGGTGTTTGAGTGAGGGAACTGGATTGCTTAGGATTGGACGAAGAGGATGGTGAAGAGAGGGAGGAAAATGGTGCAGGCATGGCGGTGAACCGCTCTCGCCGGTTCAAGCAGCGGGCACTGTGTCGAACCCGGTCTACGTGAGGTAGACGGTGACACTGTAGCAGGCGCGTGGGGCCACGCGCAGCCACTTTGGGCGGCGCGTGGGGGCGCGTGCGGCGGTTCTGGGAGAAACGGTCAACATGACTTTTGGTCTAGGAGTTGTTGTGAATTCAATGGAGTTGGTTTCGGGTCAATCGGAAGTCGGTTGAGTGTAGTTCCGTGAGGGTGATTGTGTAGGGTCCCGGGGTTTTAAGTCTTTGGTCCGGGGATTTTTGAGGGCTTTTAGGTGAACCTTCGTAGACGTGTTAGTGACGTATTTTGGCGGTGTTTGACAGGATCGGGATTTCCCGAGGAAGCCGAGGAACGGGTTGGACGTTCGGGACGCGAGTAGGGCTCAGTACTGTGAGTGGACCCTTTCCTTAAACTCGAGCATGCATAACTGTTTTTATATACGTATTTTATGGTTTTACTTATGAATCTAGGTTTATTGATTATGAAATGATGATTTTATGTGTTTGCACGTTTTTCGAGAAAAATACGGTTTTAGCACGGTTTTCGAGAAAATATTGGTTTTCGGATTTTGATGCCACAGATATATGGGTTATGAAATGTGATTTGTGATTACATGGGGTTTTGGTATGAAAATGGATATTTTCCGGATTTGGGTTCGGAATGACGGTCCTGAACGCCGGAATGACATCAGACCAGTGATTTCGGATTCGGGTTTGGATGAGGATTTGGCAAATGGTTTTGGGATTGGATTTGCTGGATCTGGATATTGGGTTTAAAGACCCGGATTGATATTGACGGGGGATCGGCCGGATTGGGTTTAAAGACCCGGATTGAGTTTAAAGACTCGGGAGTTTAAAGACTCGGATATATATTGATTTTCCCCCGTAGGCCTTGAGTTTAAAGACTCGGGAGTTTAAAGACTCGGATATGATTAAGGCCTGGATTGAGTTTAAAGACTCGGGAGTTTAAAGACTCGGATAGATCCAGCAGGTTTGATCGGGAAAATGATGTTTTGGTAATTATGGTTTTGATACGGTTTCTGATACCTATGCTATGGTTTCTTATGGTATTTTATAGTGTTTCTGTTTCTTATGATGTTTAAGAATGATTCTTTTATTAATGTGTTTATAACTGCTGGTTATGCATGTGGTTTCAAAACGGAGGGTAAAAAACTCGGTTTTCTTATAAAATGGTTTTTGAACTTTTGTACTTTCTGGTCCACTCACATTTTCTGTTTTAAATTGCCCTCCAGGTTGTGGAGCGAGCGCGGGGTCTTGACGTCGAGGCAGAGTCTGGGGCATAGGAGCGACGTGAGGGATCCTAGAAGAGTTTAAAGGTTTCCGTGTGCGTGTAGTTATCGGTTTTATTTGTATGTTCGTACTATGTTCTGTAAATGCTACCTTCGGGACATTGTGTCTAGTTACTCCTGCGTTTGACTGGGTAGTATGTGAGTGAGTTTTACTTGAGTTTTGCGTTGGGGAGTCAGACGGGAGCGGGATTTACCTCGGGTTTCGGGGTGAAACCGGGGTGGGTCCTGACATGGATGGTAGCCGGTGAGCTACGGATGAGTAGGTTTGTCGGCCTGAGGGGCCTGAGAGTAGCTCGTTGAGTTAGTAAGATGCATAGGCCAGGGAGGCCGATTGGTGGTGGCCGATTGGGCCGGATGGTGTTTAGATGTTGATCGTATGGATTGGTGACCTTTGGTCAGTTGGGTTGAGTTTGGCATTGTGCGACTACGAGTAGCCAGATGCCTTGAGTGGCAGGATTTAGGAACTACTGTGAGACTCGAGGGATTTCTCCCCTCTAGTGGTGGAGACTGGTTAGTGTTGGGATTGTGAGTACCAGAGTAAGAAACCCCATAGTAAATGCTTAGTCTGTGAAATCGTGAGTTGGGGTTTGTGGTATCGTAATCCTTGTGGTTTGGGTCAACTTACGGCTGGATCGGAGATGGTGCTGCTAGGTGCAGCCAAGGTAGGTAGTGGGATTAATTTCGTGGACTCATTTTGATGTGTCCGAAATGCCGAGGTTGGCATTTGGGTAATGCCGAGTCCGAAGTTCGTAAGCATTGATTGTGATTCCGAGAGCTGGTATAGGGACGACTATCAGGGAGGTGACGGTAAGATGAATTCAGGTAGAAGGATAAGGAAGGGGTTATTGATCGATATGAGGTTATTGAAGAGAACCCACAATATAGACGTGTGGTATATAAGTCGAAGATGGATTTGTGATGACCCCAGTGCGATTGCCTCGATGACCTAAGAGTTGGCTGTGTTGATTCACAGGGAAAGATGTGGTGACAGTTTGGGCACTATCAGGATGTTTTGGTTTTAGCAGGTACTGGACACCAGGTAGGAGACCCAGGTGTAAGCTCAGTTGGATTTTCCATAGTGAGTTACGGACTACGTCACAGTCATCGGCCAAAGTCCCAAACTACGTCACAGTCATCGGCCAAAGTCCCAAACTGCGTCACAGTCATCGGCCAAAGTCCATTTGACCACCCAAACTAAAAGTCAACAGTTTGCCCATTCTAAGAGCAAAACCATCATTTTTCCCCGTCCGTCTGAAATCACTCATCTCATCACCAATTAAGCTCACTAATCCGTCAGTAACCACTAATCCAATATCGATTTATGAGATGGGTCGTTACAATCTTCCCCCCTTAAAGAATTTCGTCCCCGAAATTCTGAATCTCGTCCCCGAAATTCTGAATCTCGTACGTCCGCAACTCACTAGGGGAATCCAATCTGTCTCACACCTGGGCCTCTTATACATCACCTATCAATCTTGTTATTATCCTTGCCGTGCCCAAACTGTCACCTCCATTAGCACTATAACTGTCATCACATCCTTGTCTAGTGGGCTAACCCATACTAATTTTCGGTCAATCTGGCGATCCCTTCATCCTCCCCGACGTCTTAAATTATTTTGAACACGTACCCGCGGTACCTCTAACATTGCACCAACCGACACTCTCGACTCAACTAACCCTAGGTAGGTCAAAACGTCACTGATACTAGTCACATCAACCCCGACTCGTTCATGGGAACCTCGTATCGACGCCCTCAGTACATCGTAAGAGTCTGCCTATTATCAATTGTCATCCATTCAATGATCCAACAGACATCGTCAGCGATCCAAGCCGTGCTCACTGGAGTCCCAACACCATCGCTCATACCGAACAACTCGACACATCATCTCACCGGTGGTTCCACTAACCACCAACATAATCAACTGGGGGGAACAACATCCACGTCCCACAATACCTGTCTGCAACTGGACCCTATCGCATACTGGCCAACCGTGATCACACATCTCATTAGCAGGGCCGCTACCACCCAATCTTGGCTATAAGCATCCAGCTCGCATATCATCACGGAATCCTGTAACAACAAACAAGATCCTCAGCACTTAACCGATCACCAACATCTCTATCCGACCATCACGATACACATCCAATCTCATCGGAATGGTTCCAACCACTAATACCCCCGCTAACTCTTATCGTAGGTACTCACACCGAGCACACTCAACAATCCCGACAAAATTAGCAAGAAAACAGAGATATTTTAGAAACCTCGATCATGTCCATCGTACAGTATATCCCCAAGCACTTCCAATGACATACCACGGTATGTCCACTAATCACATCTGTCTTAGCCGATCACTACTTTACCCATGAACACCACGATGTATCCCAATTCCATCCAACAACATCATAGTGCATCCTCCAACCATCACAGTGTATCCTCGGGGTACATACAACATCCTTATATCAACCATGACTACCACCTGGCTCGAGCCAATCACACTGAAATTGTGGAGTCCAAAATCAGGCCGATCACCATTCCAGGCCCAACACGTCTTCCGAAGAATAGCAACATAAGTCCATTTCGAGTTTCCTGGTCTGCTGGGTCTCCCTACGAACATCAAATCCAACCACATCTCGTACAGAGGGCAGACCCAACACCAGATCCAAGTCCAATACCCATACGTATGCAAAAAAAGACCACACTCCTCATCCGCATATCCAACTTTTGTCTTGTTATCCTACTAACATGTCCAAGCTCTGTCTTGCATACGATTCTCCTTATCAACAATAACTCAATCCTGAGCCAGAAACGATCCAAGTCCAATACCCATACGTATGCAAAACCATTTATGAAAACCAGAAATCATTTCCTTTTCTCAACTCCCGGGCCTCAGCCCAAAACCATAAATCAAATCCAAGTACGGGAACTCAGCCCAAAAATCCACAAATCCAAATCATCTGGGCCACGACCCAAAACATCTGAAATCCATTTGAAAACCATCAGTGTATCACAGAAATCCAAAATCATTTAACAACACATTCCCATCCATCGAACCTGCTGGATCTATCCGAGTCTTTAAACTAAATATATATCTGAGTCTTTAAACTCAACAGGCCTCAATATGAATCCGAGTCTTTAATCTCCCAGGTCTTTAAAGTCACCGGATCTTTAAACCCAAAATCACATATTTGTGCTAGTCCCTGTCACATATCATATCCGGGTCTTTAAACCCAATACCAGATCCAGCAAATCCAATCCAAAAACATTTTAAAACCATTTCCAAATCCATGTCTAATACAAATCAGAAATCACCATTTCGAATCCCAAGTTGAATTTAAAATCATTATTCCGAATCCAAATCCAGAAATCACGTTTATCGAAATAACTTTCCAAATCCATGTATAAACCATTGAAATTAAATCATAATTCAAATCCCAAAATCATAGTATCGAAACCATTATCAAATCATAACATAAAAGCATAATCTCGTAAAACGTGCAATTACGTAAATATCTCAAAATACGCGCAAAATCGAAAATCACAGACATCATAATCATAATTATATAAATCACATGTAGAAAACATAGAAAACATTTATGCATGCATCATAATTTAGAAAGAAAAATCCACTATCATCGGACTTCCCGAACCTTCCAAACGAACGATCGAACCCGTTTCCTGCAACCACGTTCTACCATCGACCCTGACCATCTCCAGCTTTGCTTTCACGTTTAAGCTCCTTTCATCCAGTGCATGGAGCCCACGGCCACTGTCCACTACGGCTCTCCATGGTGGCACTACTAGCCTCAGCTCAACCTCCTCTTCACCTTTCATTCATACTTAATGGCCTAAAGGAGATCGTATGAGGGTGGTCATTGGGATAGGATTACTTGGTCTCTATTTTTCACTCTCGGCCTAACACCTCGAACACACACAGAGCACGATTTCATCTTCTTTTAAAACAATTGGAGGCAGTTTCCCAAGGTTCCACAACCTTCCAGACATAGGACAAGTGTCCTTGTCTGTTTAAACACCATGCCTAATGCAAGCACATGACCAAAAACCCTGTGCAAAAAGTCACCAAAATGCCCTTATAATTTCGAACATCATAACTACTTCCTCAAATGTCGGAATCGGATGTGTCGGCTATCTACGAACTCGTGACGTCGCGAACTACGTCACAGTCATCGGACAAAGTCCATTTGACTACCCGAACAAAAAGCCAACAGTTTGCCCAATACAGGGGCAAAATCGTCATTTCGTACCCTCCGTCCAAAATCACTCAACTCATCACCGATTAAGCTCACTAATTCATCATTAACCACTAATGTAATCCCGATTTCTGAGACGGGTTGTTACAATAAAGGTGAGAAAACCCAAAACACCCATTTTGACCCAATTTTGGAAATTAATTTTTGGACGTGTGTCGAGGGATTTGATGGACTCTAACCTGTTATAGGTTTCAAGGTGACCTCAGGGAAGTGGATTTCAAGGTAGAAGGTGACTAGAGTTGGCCACAAAACCAGAACGAAAATTTGAACTATTGTTCATCGATCGAAGGTACGATCCTAGACTGTTTTTCATGGTTTTGTTCACACAGATCGATTACTTAGGCTGAGACGAACACATAGGAAGAAATGGAAAAAATGGTTAAGAAACGAGGATTTTAGAACTGGGTCGGGTCGCGGGTCTATGCGACCCAGATTGCAGACCCATTGAGAGGACATGGATGATGATGTCATCAGTTGATGTCATCACGCTGTCAGATTGTCAAATGACTTGGCCGATAGGATGATGACACGTGTCACATCTCAGTGACGGGGCCCAATCAGTGGCTACCACGTGTAACTAACATCTTAATGACTTGCACGAATCGGCAGCTAACTCGTGGAACCTATCAGTATGACAAGTGTCACACCCGACACTGTTAGATGACGTCAGCAGTGATGTCAATGTTGACTTTGATCGTTGACCTGACACCATCGTTGACTTTTTGCTAACGTCAGCGTTGACTGCGACTTTGATCCTCACATGGGGCGCGTGGGCATGTTTTTTGAGGTAGGACCAGTGCCATTTTTAAGGTTTCGATGATCCGAACCCAATGGTGGTGGTCTTGGGTGGATCAGAGATCGTTTTATGGGTCAAAATGAGGTTTATAGCCTTAGGAAGCGTGTTAAGGACGCGTTTTCCGGCTAGCACTATTCCTAGGTTTTAGATATGAGTTTATAGAGACCATTAGAGATCCATGGATATGTTTGGACAGGTTAAAGATTGTGATATAGCTTCAGGACAGGTTTTAGACGTTTGATTGATCATCAAGACAGTACTGTGAGTGGGTCTTTTGGTTTCTAAACTGATTACATGCATAACTGTTTTCATTATACTATTATATGATTGTGTGTGGATTACATTGGGTCTTATTCATGGATTATGTATATATGTATTATACGGTGTTGGTCATGAGACCCGTCTAGTTATGATACTATTGGTTTGTGGAGTCATACCGGGATGTCATAGGTTCAAACTATTGCACTGTATATATTGACCATATGGATTACTGTCTCTTCTAGTTATTGGTACCCATGAGTGGTCATGGCGCATTGCCTGCACACAATCATACCCTGGGACGTCAAGCATAGGGAGACTAGGGAGCAGGATTTCTAGTATTAGACATCTGGGACGTCAAGCATCTGGGATATCATACCCTGGACTGGGTTTGGGGATAGGTCTCAGGATTGAGACCCCGGGCGGCACGCGTAGCCTTAGGACCGTGACTTTATTAGACATCTGGGACGTCAGACATCAGGGATGTCAGGGTTGGGATATACGGTGCAATTCGATTATTGTGAATAATGATTATTATATTGTGTGTGATTATATGATTTATGTTTCAGATATGATTATTTATGATTTGACTCAAATGCATGCATGATTTGAAAACGGAGGGGTAAAACAGTATTTTACTATTGATTATAAAAGGTTTTGAAATATCGTTTATTTTTAGCCCACTCACACTTTCATTATTTTCTTGACCTCTCCAGGACGTGGCCCAGAGGTTGAGGCGGATCCCAAGGCTGAGACATACTTATTTTCCTGCTGCGTACGTGATACTCGTGTTGGGTAGGTCGAGCACCATTTTGTACAACTGATATTTGTGCTCGTATTTTTGTAGTGCTCTTTATCCCTTGTTTGGCATTTTTGAACCCGTCCTCAGATTTAATTAAGTTTAATTTTATGTTGTGAGTTATTCTAACACGTTAAGGGTATTTTAGTCATTCTCTGGGGTTGTGTCAGACGGGAGCACGGCGTATCCCCGTGTGATCCCTGGGGGATCGGGATGGGTCCTGTCATCTGACAACTCGCCACGTGGCACCACCTGACTGGCCACGTGGCCTGATAGGCCTGACATGTGATGACATGGACTACCACGTTATCATCGTCTTCCATCAGATGGGTCAACCTGTTTGACTGTAACGGGTAGATTTGACCGGCGACCCAACCCGATCTTATCTCCCTTATTTCTCAACCATTTTCCACCATTCTTTTTCCATTCTAATCGTCTATGACCCAGGAACAAATCCCGAACTTCAAAACACGAAAATATGGAATAAAACTAACCTATCGAGATCGATCTTCCACGGTCAAACTTGAAGCTTGCTTCCATGGCTGTCCAAAGGTCCTCTGCCTCTTATTCCTGTTCCTACAGGCTCGTACGAGCTCTCAAAACACGTCCAAATCATTAGAACCATCCCCAAATGCCTAGAAATCCAAAAACCAAATTCCAATCAAAATGGGTTTCGGGTTACTTGTGTTTCACGGGTTTCTCGGGCCACCGCCGTGGCTCCGTCCATCACCATCATCTCAGCCTCTCAGTCTCACCCTCAGTCTTCCCTCAGTCTCTCTGTGACCCTTAAACTAGAAAAAAGGAAGGGGAAATGGGGTTTGGGTTTTGGATGGGTTCAAATGAGAAAGGAGAGATGAGAGGTGCATGAATTTGTGGGTTTGGGCCAAAGGATGAGTGACAACGGTAATCGTAATACGTGCAATCGTACCACAATTCGTTCCAGACCCGTAACTTTCCTGTACGATGTTAAATTTTGTCGTGCCGCCTATCTACGAACTCATATCGTCTCGAACTATGTAATTGAACTCAGTCCACATGCATTTGACCTCCCGGGTGAAAAGTCAATATTTTCCACCCGTTTAGGGGAAAATTCATAATTTCACCTCAAACATCTGATAATCCTTACCTAATTCTCGATTAGTCTCGATAATCCTTAATTAATTCTCAAATTAAGTCTATTCCACATCCAAACTGCGGAATTCCTTTCATACCTCCAACCCGAGATGCACGTCTCCACGTGCACGTCCAACATTCATCCGCAGTACTCATACCAAAAGTAAATGCCACTCGACGTCACTACCATCCAACGGTCACTGGTGTAACTAGCTCCTCTTCTGTGACCGTATCCAACAAGCTCGTGACCAACTGTCACTGGACTCTCCACTGCTCAATTCTCGAACCTCGTATTCCAAAGTCTCGACTGAGGCATCGACCCTCGTCGATCTCACCTGTCACATACGCAGGTATGCTCCGAATCCAATCTGACATTACCAATTGAACATTCCTGCTCAGCCAAGCTAATATCATGTTTAGTAGGACCATCACCAATCGTCTCCCACCCGGCGGTCTCCAACTGTAAATCATATTACCATTCATCTATCACTAAACAGTCTCCAACCGTAAACCATATCCATGACAACTATTGTGACTAGCCGGCAACTCATCGACCTCACTCTTTCCATTCGAGTTCTGTACTAAAATCAGACTCTATTTAGAGTCCTGTTACTGTACTTTTCCTCATCAAGAGACCAACTCTGTAAACCAGACTCGAGAAGAGTGTCAAACTGTATCACCACTTAGAGTACATATTGACCCCATCGAATACTTTCTCTAGCTGAGATTATCACAACTCAGTTTCGCTTAGGGTTCCTCTAGCCCACAACCATGGCCCTGAGCTTTAAGCTCACAAATAACCGAACCCTTTTAAAGTTCCTCGCCTCTGCACAGTACTCGACGTCTTATCAATGATCTCATAAAAAAAAATCAATCTCGGGTTCAATCGACCTAACTTGTGGCTATCCTACCAATCGTGGTCTAACACTAGACCTGTCTATCCGATCTCTGCTCTGGAAAGATCACATACCAACTCAAAATTTCCTCGGATCGGTCACTCGACCAACTTTGGAGACATTTCAACATTTCACTAACCAATCCATTTCTTGGTTAACTCCAAAGGTTAACAGACTTACGTCTTCCAAGATGTACCAGTCTGAATGAAAATTCATGTCGGTTACCTACCTCGACCCTCACGTACCAATCCGACTTACGCCTTTCAAAACCTTCACGTATAGCATCATCACGCGATCAGTACCCACGTATCGAAACATCACTGTGCTGGCCAAAATAATTAACTAGCGTAGTAACTAATCTTCTGCTCACTCGATGATCATCTCACACTAGATTAACTCGCGTCAGAGTTAATCCCATCAACATGCTACAATCCCATAGTACTTAACCAATATGTGAGATTCCAATCTCAGTCACTGTGGCTAATCGATGTTACTTCAAATCTATATCGATCCTCCGAGCATTCACCATAACTAGGATTTCAACACTAGTCCACATCTCTCGAAATCCATTTTCACGTCAACATGTATGAATCCTTGGTATACCATAACAGTACCACTAGGAGTGTCAACACAACCAACATCATCCTAAAGCTTACTTAGCCATTTGGGGACTTCACAACACGTGTCCCATAACTCGAACAGTCATCCTATAGTAATATCCCGACTTCCAAGCCGTAACTCACAAAATGAGTATCCTCTAGCTAGTCTTTGGTAAATTTTTTGTAAAAAGATGAATACTCTTCCTAAGTGATCTCCTCTGGTCTTACCAATGGACAAATCATGACTATTCCGGACTACCAAATACCACTGATTCCTCCAGAGCAGTAACAGGTAGTCCACTCATCCATCCCTAGGATCCAAATCACAACGATCGAGGGAAATCTAAGTCGTCCTTTGTCACCCTTTTCGTAAATCCACAAGGTGATTCTATCATCGCACCAGTTGAAGTACTGATACCACTGCCCCATCCCCGTGGGATCCAACTCTTACTGCACACAACACTCGTGCCATCCCTCTTAAGAGAACCAGGATACTTGTCACCAATCCAAGCATACCCTGTGCCTCTCACGGAGCCACTCAGGATCTACTCTGTCCCGCTCAACGCTCACTGCATCTTGTATGTCTGCCACTCATCTAAGCTCCCTAGAAAGATAGCATCTAGACACACGTAATGTCAATCCGAACCATTTGATCACTACTGGAACTCCGTCCAACTCATCTCCATAAGATGTCACATCATCACTCGAGTCTTACTTCTAAGACCTGACACTAACCGACAAAGTCTCACTTCCTCAACTGTCATCGCGCGTAGTACGAACCGAGCTAAAACTCCGAATCTCTACTCATACAGAGCATCCATCAAATCTCCTGGTCATGTCGGAGGAACACCGCCTCCTTTGTAACTTGACCAACACATGGATGGAAATGTGTGTCACCAAGCCTCGTGCAGATTGGTCTGCACCCTCTAATGTTATTATTGCTATCTATACCCCACGCTCATGACTCACAAAATCAAGTCCTCGAGAGCACAACTCAAGGTCTGTACAATCCACTTATAACGGGGACCCATCACTCACTCCAGCATCGAGATCGAGTACTCGGATTACCGCACGTATAATCCGCTCATAACAACGACCCATCACTCACTTAGTCATCAAGATCAAGCACTCGGATTACCGCTCGTACAATTCGTTCAAAAGCATATACTCCACTTGACACGACCCATCCCAATCCCCCCGGGATTACCATGGAATGTGACGTGCTCCCGTCTGACAAGAGGCGTCAGACAAGGGATAACCGATTGCCATTGCCCAAACGGGCTCCCAGAGTGCGTAAGGATCGATGGAGGAGGTGTGCGATGCTCAAGTCTCTGCTGCAGTCGTATCCGGAATCAACCTGAAGGGCATTGAAAACAAAAGCTGTGAGTGGACGAAAATAAACAAGTCTGCTTAAAACATTTATAAGACATTTATGCCCCTCAGTAAAATCATATGCATGCACCAAAACCAATAATCCCATATTTATTTAGAAATAACCATTAGGGCCTTAGCCCGGAAACCAAAGCATAGTTTCAATTTCCAAAAGTAAATCCAAGAGTTATTTCATAAATCCAGTAATATGAACCATAAGGCATATAATATAAACCATAACCATTATTTTAGCCACTGCACTATACACTCCAATCCGACATCCCTAATGTCTGACGTCCCTGACGTCAATAAGGTCGCAATCACAAGGCTACGCGTGCCACTCGGGTCTCAATTTCCGAGTTCAATCCCCGAACCCCGTTCGGGTACAGCATCCCCGATGCTTAGCGTCATAGACGCTGGACGTACTAAACGTCCGTGACCTTCTTCGGGGTACCTCATCCGGAGGAGACAGTATCATATGGAAGGATCTATACAGTGCAGTACTAAATACATTTTATCGATATCCACATGCAAAACATATAGGTATACATAGGTAAAATCCGAACCGATCGTTACATTCCATCACACGGGTCTCATGCCCAAAATCGTAAAACGTGCCATGACCGAAACATCATCAAAACCATTTATAGATTCCAGCATGTGAACATATATAAAATGTAAACCAAGAAACATTTATTCAATTCCATTTTAGGGTCCCCGACCCGCAATCACATGTAGAAATCAACTGGGCCCCTAGCCCGATTTCACAAGTTAACTGGGCCCCTGGCCCGATTTCATAGTTCAACTGGGCCCCTGGCCCGATTTTACATTATTAAGTTCGTAACCGTTTCATGAAATCATATCCAACCATATTTATGGAAATCGGTGCAAATCAAGAAAACCTCGGTTTACGTGCAAATACGTAATTCACCTCGAAATACGTGAAATTATTTTAAATTCACCGATATCCAAAGTAAATCATTTAATCATAATTATAACAATCATAAAACAGTTATGCATGCATCAAATTTATGAAACCAATGTCCACTCACAGACCGTTTAACCGAGCGCCTCGATACGCGTGCCATAGGCCTTCCCGGGCCACACCACTATCACCGGGACTCCCAATCCTGTTCAAATCACATTAGAGGATTACTAACCTCACCATTAACATCCTATTCAAGTCCCGTAATTTTCCCGAATTTTTAAGTATTTTTAAACTGGATTTAAAACTTTCGGACATCCCGAACAATAACGAAACGGTGTCCGATCGACACGAAACCAATTCCAAAATGTTCGTTACATTAAATAGGACAGAAGTCATGTTGACCTCACCTCGAGATTCGTGCCCACGCGCCGTCACGCGCTGCCGTGAGTGGCTGCGCGTGAAAACCACGCGCCTACTACAGTGTCATCAGCCTAACCCGTATGTCTGGTAAACGGGTCCAAACAGCCCGCGAGACGACCCGGTTCAAAGTCCATCAATTCAACCCTAAATCTTCCAATTGATCATTCAGTTAGTTTCGTTTTAAATTCAATTTAAGTTCTGTAAACTCAATTACACAATTCCTTACCTACAATTCCACGATTCGATGATGAACACCAAGCACACTCCGGTTACTGTTCGTTCATGGAATTCCTTCAATTCCAATTGTTTTCCTTAAATTGATTCAACCAGAAGCTTCCATGGACTCCGTTAAGCATTTCCCCTAACTCAATTGCTTCAATCCCGCGCTCAATCGTCACGACTCAAGCACGAACACCGTCACTGTTCAACCATGGAGTTCTGTCAACCACAGCCGTTTTCTTTCAATTGACGAACCCAGAAGCATCGTGGGATCATGAGAAGTAGTTTCCCCACCTCAATTCCGTCGTCTAAACACTCCACGATCACGACTCAACCTCGATTTCCTTCCTCTGTCACCAAGCTCGATCAGAGCCAAAACGGCACCAATTCATCTCGTTTCTTCGACAATTATGATCGTTGTGATCCCAGGAAGCTGAATGTGAGCTCAATTGCGATCCTCACGGCCTAATTCTCCCAATTCGAATTTCCCTCCCAAAAATCAAATTTCCGAATTCCAGTTCTACGGTCCCCCTCAATCCCTCGTGTTTCCCTCACCAAATCCGTCTCTGAAATGTCTCCAATTTGCACACTCAAGATCAGCTGGTGGAGAGGAGATTAAGGGTGGAATGAATTGTGGTTTTGGGTAGTACACGGTTAGGTAATTAGAAGAGGTTTAATGGAAATTAAACAATAATTAAACATAATTAATTAATAAAACATAATCATAATGTTCCCTCAAAACATGGATCCTGGTCCTAAGCCCCAAATTAAGGGATGAGTGACACTTGTCACTCATCCAAGTGTGTTCAGTCACCAGGTACTGTTCATTATTATATTATTATTTTAATCGGAGCCTCGGTTCGTAAATTCGTTTCCTTGACCATAACATCGTCGTCGAATCTCCGATTTCGGCATGCCACCTGTCGTTGGATTCGTATCGACGAAACCTACGTAACGGTCCTTGGCCCTCGGCCATCGGACATCCCGGTCAAAAAGTCAACATTTGGCCCCTAATATGCCAAATTACGAAAATGCCCTTGCACTTCCGTACATCATAACTTTCACCACGAACGTCGGAATCGAACGTGCCGCCTGTCTATGAACTCGTGACGTCCCGAACTACGTCACGATCATCGGTCAAAGTCCATTTGACCATCCGAAATAAAGGTCAATGTTTTGCCCACGCCCAGGGGTAAAACGGTCATTTTACACAATTCGTCCGAAATCACACAACTAATCCCAGATTAGTAAATCATAATTAAATATTATTAAATCCCGATATTCGGGACGGGTCGTTACAACCTTCCCTCCTTAAAGAATTTCGTCCTCGAAATTACCAACAACCTTATTCCACAACCACCTTGTGGAAAACAGTTCGACCACATACCATGTGTACACCTGTACACCCACATACTGGAACAACACCAGTCTCGCCTGCACCCAGACATCCCATCACAGTCATACGTCATAACAACAACACTCGACCACCTCGAGTGGAATTGATCACCTGATCCGCGATAAAATCGCTTAACTATTTAGCTGACTCCTTCAGCTAGACGATTCCCTTCCATTGCCAATAAATCCTTACATTTGCTCCCGTTGGGAGTCACCAAATCTCATTTGTCAGTCCATGCTGACACCACCAGTCAAACTATCATCACAACACTTTACCACCCTGGTAAGGCTCCAACCATCTGTCCGTCGGTGACAACACCACGTACTACATCACTCTCGATGTAGCGCAAGATCAACCACATGATCACCATTCGCAGGGCAAGCCCATTCCTGCGACATAAATAAATCTCAATGTCCATAATCGCCGACTCCCTCAGCGAACCAAAACGCTGGGAAATCACGGTGTGATCAAGTCACACAAGGCTACTCGTGGTTACTCAGACCACCAATTCACTCATCCTGAGTGTACGTATACCGTCAATTAACCCAATCAAGTGGTGTAACTGGAACACATTGAATACCAGCCCAGCAGTGATCACACATATCAATACCGGGGTTCCACTAGCCAACCGAGGCCAAGAGCACCTGCTCATACAATCAATGAACCCGACAAAATCACTCTGCACAGCGCACAATATCCAATGTCCAGTCCACAATCACAACCAAACAAATGATAACGGAACCAAGCCGATTACCAACCCGTTTAATTACACACCACTGGTACATCCCATGTACCGCCATTAGGCACCACTCAGCCTAAACAGTATCAATCCTCGCACAACGTACCCTGTACGTACATCAATCCATCAATCCGCCTACAACCACCTAGGTCGTAGCCAAACACGTTCCAATAATGAAGTACCTTTGCCCAAAGCAACATGAGACAAAGCGAACTCCACCCGTCATCTAGTTCCAATTCCGAATCCGAATTCGCAATTTTGTAAGAAATCCCGAATCCGAACCCAAACATCATATTTTTATTCCATTTCCAAATCCGAATCCGAAATCATTATTCCGTAAGCTAGCATTGGAATAATCATTCCGCACCCAAATCCGGTAATCCATTTTCGAGCTTCGCAATCGAATCCTGAATCGTCACCCAGAAATTCGGTTCCAAAACCCAAAATCTCGTTTCCGTCCATCAAGACGTAACATAACCGAACCTATCGGTTGCCTGTCAAAACACTCGATTGACTTCATAGGGAAGCCAATCCCAAAATTCACACGTCAAAGGTTGACAAAATCCGACCACTTCGGAAACCTACTCAACCGAGTCACAAACCATATGGACTCACTCCGAAAAGAAGTTCAGTCCCGTCATCTACGACTCACATACCAAGGTAAGAGTGATAACTCTCATCCAATCTGGATCATCACGATCACAACCCAGATCCATCGCTACGCCACCCGACAAGCAACATCACGATCCTAGATCGTCACATCGACCAAAGTCGACAACATCGCAAATCAGATCCACCTAGGATCCACACATGCCCACGTAGTTAACAATCCATCTGAAAGCTGATCGTAGGGTCTTACACCCTCAATTGAATCCTTCGTCAAATTTCCCTTGGTGGAAAGATGACCTCGCATTTCACCACCAAATCCAAAATCATACACAACTGCTTGTGTCCAATGACCCTAAGCCAAACATGGGTCCACCAACCAATACACACTCAACGTATTGGTAGCAACAATCATCATCTGCCACGGCAGGAAATAAGAAGTCAACCCTAAAGACTTCGGAATACCAATCACCGATGTGGAAACGAGCACTCCTCTCGTCTCCCAATCACAACTCTCCCCGAAACGGGAGTTCCAACTACGTTGGAAACATTCATGCTCCCAATGAGATGTCAAGTCCAACCACTGGACTGCCCACGTCCATACCTCACTTGGACCACCACGTGTCCAAAATCAATTCATTACTCGGACCTCACGTCCGCCAATACTCACGTACGCACACACCCCGATTCCGAACGGAAATTTCCTCAACTCGGCCTGGATGTGCATACCATACTGCCTTTGTCTCACATCTCAACCTTTACAGGTTCAATCCTCAGGTTCCAAGTGATTCACCATCACAAAATCCCACATCAATACCACGAATGGTTTCCCCGACTTTTCCAATCTCAATAATTTCCTTGTACCCTCTGAGGATATTAGAGGTAAACAATCTTACCAATCTCGGAGTTGACAACAACTCCCCAAATCCACTGATTCTCATAACGTAGGGAACAGCATCCCAAATTTCCCCAAATTTTCAATCACACCTTTTTATCCATTCATCACTTGTCATCATAAATCTGTTGGGTCTTATCCCAACACGACACAACCTCCACTAGATCCCATCCAGTCCAAGACTCAACCACCACTGAGTCGCAGATACCGATCATATGTCCATCATGACAGAGTCACACCCCAAATGGTGGCTCATTGTCGACACAATTACTGACTCCAGCACCAGCGCTAGTACCAGCACCAACGCACCATCATCAACACTAGTATCAGCACACAAGCATCCATACTAGTATTGGCATAAAGGTATCACCATACCAACATCCATGCTAGCACACGAACACCCATGCTAGCACACGAACATCCATGCTAGCACACAGTGTGCAAAGTTGTTACCCTGGATCTCCGTTCATTCCGAACGACGATCCCGTAACACCACTCGTACCCCACGACTATGGGTACCTCCAATTTGACCACTGGCACATCAGGATAATGGACGTTCCTTGAACATCCCCTGATCCTCAAGTGTCGAAACCACACTAAATATCCTCGATAGTCAGTTATCTCGACACAACTGTCGACCAACAGTCATCATTGTCAAGATCCGTAACCACACCTCACACTAATATTCGATCCAACACGGGATTCCATATTTTATCTCATAACCGCATCCGTGGATCGAAACCCATAAGACTCACTAGAGTCATCCATATGGTCATCCACGACCTCAGCCGCACGTCGTAGCACAAGTTCCCAATTAACGTTCACTTTCCAATCCATCGATTATAAATTAGGGTTCCAAAACCACACCCTAGGGTTCCACCGAACCCAACTGCCTTCTGCAGTAAAATCCACAACCTGACCGACCCCGCGGTCCTGACATCGTATAGACGTCCAATCCAATCCAATCGTCAACTCAACGTGGGTTCCATCGTGGGTTCTACCACGAAGGTCATCGGCTAACTCCGATGCACCAACCCCCGTACACTAGCCAACACTACTAGGGTCCAAAACTTAGACCAATACTCAACTGAGTTTCACATTTCCAATCAAATGGGGTTCCCTGAACCTAGCTGTGCCCAGTGGCACAACAATCCATCATCACATGACCGAACCGACAGTCCCACATTACCAGTTAATCGTATACAACCCCACTTGGGTTGAATCGCAACAATGCACGGCGTATCGGGCCAAACACACCCAATCTACCAAAACTATCTATCAGGTTGACAACGGAACAGCAGCCCAAAGAGACATCACACCCTCGTCCTTCGCGCACAAAAGAACAAAACCTGCTCTGATACCACTTGACACGACCCATCCCAATCCCCCCGGGATTACCATGGAATGTGACGTGCTCCCGTCTGACAAGAGGCGTCAGACAAGGGATAACCGATTGCCATTGCCCAAACGGGATCCCAGAGTGCGTAAGGATCGATGGAGGAGGTGTGTGATGCTCAAGTCTCTGCCGCAGTCGTATCCAGAATCAACCTGAAGGGCATTGAAAACAAAAGCTGTGAGTGGACGAAAATAAACAAGTCTGCTTAAAACATTTATAAGACATTTATGCCCCTCAGTAAAATCATATGCATGCACCAAAACCAATAATCCCATATTTATTTAGAAATAACCATTAGGGCCTTAGCCCGGAAACCAAAGCATAGTTTCAATTTCCAAAAGTAAATCCAAGAGTTATTTCATAAATCCAGTAATATGAACCATAAGGCATATAATATAAACCATAACCATTATTTTAGCCACTGCACTATACACTCCAATCCGACATCCCTGATGTCTGACGTCCCTGACGTCAATAAGGTCACAATCACAAGGCTACGCGTGCCACTTGGGTCTCAATTTCCGAGTTCAATCCCCGAACCCCGTTCGGGTACAGCATCCCCGATGCTTAGCGTCATAGACGCTGGACGTACTAGACGTCCGTGACCTTCTTCGGGGTACCTCATCCAGAGGAGACAGTATCATATGGAAGGATCTATACAGTGCAGTACTAAATACATTTTATCGATATCCACATGCAAAACATATAGGTATACATAGGTAAAATCCGAACCGATCGTTACATTCCATCACACGGGTCTCATGCCCAAAACCGTAAAACGTGCCATGACCGAAACATCATCAAAACCATTTATAGATTCCAGCATGTGAACATATATAAAATGTAAACCAGGAAACATTTATTCAATTCCATTTTAGGGTCCCCGACCCGCAATCACATGTAGAAATCAACTGGGCCCCTAGCCCGATTTCACAAGTTAACTGGGCCCCTGGCCCAATTTCATAGTTCAACTGGGCCCCTATCCCGATTTTACATTATTTAAGTTCGTAATCGTTTCATGAAATCATATCCAACCATATTTATGGAAATCGGTGCAAATCCAGAAAACCTCGGTTTACGTGGAAATACGTAATTCACCTCGAAATACGTGAAATCATTTTAAATTCACCGATATACAAAGTAAATCATTTAATCATAATTATAACAATCATGAAACAGTTATGCACGCATCGAATTTATGAAACCAATGTCCACTCACAGACCGTTTAACCGAGCGCCTCGATACGCGTGCCATAGGCCTTCCCGGGCCACACCACTATCACCGGGACTCCCAATCCTGTTCAAATCACATTAGAGGATTACTAACCTCACCATTAACATCCTATTCAAGTCCCGTAATTTTCCCGAATTTTTAAGTATTTTTAAACTGGATTTAAACCTTCGGACATACCGAACAATAACGAAACGGTGTCCGATCGACACGAAACCTATTCCAAAATGTTCGTTACATTAAATAGGACAGAAGTCATGTTGACCTCACCTCGAGATTCGTGCCCACGCGCCGTCACGCGCTGCCGTGAGTGGCTGCGCGTGAAAGCCACACGCCTGCTACAGTGTCACCAGCCTAACCCGTATGTCTGGTAAACGGGTCCAAACAGCCCGCGAGACGACCCGGTTCAAAGTCCATCAATTCAACCCTAAATCTTCCAATTGATCATTCAGTTAGTTTCGTTTTAAATTCAATTTAAGTTCTGTAAACTCAATTACACAATTCCTTACCTACAATTCCACGATTCGATGATGAACACCAAGAACACTCCGGTTACTGTTCGTTCATGGAATTCCTTCAATTCCAATTGATTTCCTTAAATTGATTCAACCAGAAGCTTCCATGGACTCCGTTAAGCATTTCCCCTAACTCAATTGCTTCAATCCCGCGCTCAATCGTCACGACTCAAGCACGAACACCGTCACTGTTCAACCATGGAGTTCTGTCAACCACAGCCGTTTTCTTTCAATTGACGAACCCAGAAGCATCGTGGGATCATGAGAAGTAGTTTCCCCACCTCAATTCCGTCATCTAAACACTCCACGATCACGACTCAACCTCGATTTCCTTCCTCTGTCACCAAGCTCGATCAGAGCCAAAACGACACCAATTCATCTCGTTTCTTCGACAATTATGATCGTTGTGATCCCAGGAAGCTGAATGTGAGCTCAATTGCGATCCTCACGGCTTAATTCTCCCAATTCGAATTTCCCTCCCAAAAATCAAATTTTCGAATTCCAGTTCTACGGTCCCCCTCAATCCCTCGTGTTTCCCTCACCAAATCCGTCTCTGAAATGTCTCCAATTTGCACACTCAAGATCAGCTGGTGGAGAGGAGATTAAGGGTGGAATGAATTGTGGTTTTGGGTAGTACACGGTTAGGAAATTAGAAGAGGTTTAATGGAAATTAAACAATAATTAAACATAATTAATTAATTAAACATAATCATAATGTTCCCTCAAAACATGGATCCTGGTCCTAAGCCCCAAATTAAGGGATGAGTGACACTTGTCACTCATCCAAGTGTGTTCAGTCACCAGGTACTGTTCATTATTATATTATTATTTTAATCGGAGCCTCGGTTCGTAAATTCGTTTCCTTGACCATAACTTCGTCGTCGAATCTCCGATTTCGGCATGCCACCTGTCGTTGGATTCGTATCGACGAAACCTACGTAACGGTCCTTGGCCCTCGGCCATCGGACATCCCGGTCAAAAAGTCAACATTTGGCCCCTAATATGCCAAATTACGAAAATGCCCTTGCACTTCCGTACATCATAACTTTCACCACGAACGTCGGAATCGAACGTGCCGCCTGTCTATGAACTCGTGACGTCCCGAACTACGTCACGGTCATCGGTCAAAGTCCATTTGACCATCCGAAATAAAGGTCAACGTTTTGCCCACGCCCAGGGGTAAAACGGTCATTTTGCACAATTCGTCCGAAATCACCCAACTAATCCCAGATTAGTAAATCATAATTAAATATTATTATATTCCGATATTCGGGACGGGTCGTTACACCACTGATCGGCCCATTCCGGGATCTGATCTACAAGTATCACTCTCTTGGTAACTTGTCCAACTAATCTCACACTAGCGCCACGCACGACCGCAACTGCTCCCTACAGCATATCCCACCTAACCGTCCAACGATCTCGACTTTTACAAGCGATCATATTGGGACCTAGTCCATTAGTAACACTACGACTCCCTGCCGATAGGCACCCAAGAAACTCGGCCCTCCTTGGGTCTACTCGGCCCTATCGGGGTCCATCCAGCCCTAATCAGGGTCTAAAACTGCTCAACCACAACATCCTATGAGAAACAAAACCACGGAGAGGTTCATTCCCATTTAATCTTTCTATTCTTACCCCCACTACCAAGTTGATGATAGGCTGTCTTCACCATAAAGACATCACATCTGGCACATGTTGATGTTTCCTAGCTTATACACTACTATTGTAGTAATGCTAATGCACAAGTAAGGGTGTCGAACCACAGAGACTGATTAGGCTTCACAATTACCTCTAAATAACCCTATAATGACTCAATTAACTAGTGGAATTAAAAGAACTGAAAATAAAACAGAATTGTGTTTTGATTTGTGATATGTAAGGACGTTAAACTGAAATTAAAACTTTAAGTAAATGAAGATAGATAGAAAAGATTGAGAAAAGTATGGAGATGGAAGCTAGGGTCTTGACTTCTGACTACGCCCAAACTACGCATTAAATTAAACATGTAATCTGAGTGTTATGCAATTTAAACCCTTTTTGTGTAGATGTAGTATTGGTAAATAGGGATCGTTCTTAACCGGGGAAATTAGGGAACATTAATAATGTGTTAGTGGGAAAGAGTAATGAATAAATGAATAATGAATAAATTAATGAATTAAATAATTAAAGAATTAACAAATTAAAGAATTAATGAATTAAAGAATTAAAGAATTAAAGAATTAATTAATCAAAGAATAATAAACTAAAAGTATTAAAGAATAAAAGAATAAAGAGATGAAAGAATCAAAGAAGAATAAAAGAATAAAAGAATAAAAGAATAAAGAATAAAAAGGATAGAAGAATAAAACAATAAAAGAATAAAGAATAAAAAAGAATAAAAGAATAAAAGAATAAAAGAATAAAGAATGAAAAGGGGGGTTTTGAAAAGAGTTGCAAATATAAAATAAAGAAAACAAGTAAAAATAATTAAATACTTAATTTTACTTCTATTTTAACCTTTGTACTAGTGAACTTTCTTCAAACACATATTTTTACCAACACTCTAACATCATGCTCATATTAAACCAATCACGAAATCATACCTTAATCATCTCAAATACATGCATACATTTTTCATATTATAAATGCACCAAACAGCGGATTATTACTTACAATATGATCCACCTTAAGTAAGTGATTTAACGCGCCGAACAGCGATCAAACATTAAATCTCTTCAACTCTATTCTAAATGCCCCGAACAGCGGATCAACATTTAGCTTCGAATTGAAGTTTAAGCACTAAAACATATGAAGTAAAAGAAACTCAAAAAGTAAAACACATGGAGATTGCATTCTTACTTACAAATGTTAGAAAGAAAATACCAACACATATATTGAATTATAAGTAAAACCAATAACAATAACAAGAATTTAAGTAGAGAAGTATGGATTTTCACAAGAATCACCGAACAGCGGCAGGAAACTTGTGAAGATGGTAGAAGAAATACGAGGAATTCGGTCTTAAAACTCTTGAATTGCCTTAGAATTACTTGGCCTAGGTATTTCTTAAGGAAAGCATAAAAATGTGTTTAAGAGATCTCAAAGAAATATCACAAGAACAAAGTAAAGAAGAAATGAAATTAAGAAAAATAAAAATAACATAAATTAAGAACAAGAATTAAAAGAAAGCTAATTAATAAGAAAATCTACAAGAAGTTAAAATGGTCCCCAAAAATGTCTCTCAAAAGAGAGAAACAAAAGAACTAACTAAGAACTAGAACTAAGAAAAATGAAAGAAATGGAAGAATGAAACTAATTGGGGACCCCCCAAATACATGAAATGACCTCCCTATTTATAGAGGGAGTGCCACAATTGTTTAATTAAAAGTACAAAATTAAAATATAAAAATAGCAATAAAATAGTACATGAAGAAGTGATGGAAATGATGAGATTGGGTGGGAAAAGATGCTGATTTTGGGGCAAATATGCTGATTTTAGGGAAAAGTGGCTGATTTTGGGGAAAAGTTGCTGATTTTGGGGCAAATATGCTGATTTTGGGAACTATTGGGGGCTGTTGGATTTTTGGCTTGGGATGCTGGATTTCAGCAGCTTCCCACCGAATTTCCTTGCGATTTTCGGTGGTTTCTCATATTTCGTCCATAATTTCTTCGTTATAATTCCGATCGGGACGATTCTTTCACCAAAATGCTCCAAATTCCAAGCTTTATTTATTTCTACAAAAATATCACAAAATAAATTAATTTGTCTAATTATTTATTATTTTAATATTAAAAGTCAAGTATAAAGGGTATAAAATAATATAAAATAACGCTTATTTGAGGACCTATCAAATACCCCCACACTTAAACTTTGCTAGTCCCTAGCAAATACTAAAATTAAACTACGAATTCAAAACAAGTAACCTTTAACCATTTGTCTCAATATTTCATTATTACAATCATGGCATAAAAGATTTTCACTTAAAGCGTTTAAGCATATGGAATTCAAGAGTTAATACATTGTAACAAAATGCTTCAACAAGTATGATAATGAGTAAATATGGTGAAATGGATCTCAACATGAATAAAACAAGTATGAATCAACTCACAAGGATATGCACTCATAAATTCACTCAATTTTGTAAGGGTTTGTGTTTGCACTCAAAGTATGTGAGAAATACTCACATAATCGAAATGAAGTACTTTTGCAAAATCTCAAACAAACACCTCAAGATAAAAACAACACATACTTGCACAAATGAACCAAAACCATAAGCTTACTCAAGTGATTAACTCAACTAATCAAAATTTACCATCTTAAGGATCATAAGGTCTTTACGAAGGTTGTAATGGGGCTAAGTTTAGAGGCAAGGAATATATAGGACAAGTGGTGTTCAATTCGTTCCAAGACTCAATAGACTCCCAAAACGTATCATAGCTTCCCAACCTTAGTGCAATGATGTCAGTAATCCATCCTTTCGAACATAGGCCTAATTCCATCATGTTGGGCCTCATAATCATTCTTTGTGTCGGATTTACAATTGTAAGGGACTTAACTCAAACATTACATAACCAAATCTTATTACCTTGATCGAGACTCAACTTTTTTTTTTCTTTTTTTTTTCTTTTTCTTTTTTTTTTGATTTGATTTTTTTTTTATATCAAGGTAATAACATGTGTCAACAATACAACAAAACTTGAGTCGGTAAATCCAAATAATTCACATAAAAGTCTTTTCAACATCATCATTTTCTCCTTACATAATCTTTATATCTTCAACCGAGTTCTTGGAACAAGGGTAAAGGATGTCTATACTAAGCTCAAGTGTTTAGATAATCATGGTGATGAAAGAAAGGCTTAACGTGGGCTCGAAAGGGTTAAAACTAAGGGGGTCGCAACTTGTGCGCACAAAATAGGGAACATGGATGTTTGAATTTGTGGTGTTAACCCTAATGCCTTAATCATTTCCAAAATCAGAGAGTTTATTGACTTAAAAGCTTTGAAAATCACATTGAATAAGTTCTAGTACTCTAGAGTTCATAAAAAACTATGACAAGCAGTTATGAGGTATATGTATATCAATTTAAACAAAGAACTTATGAATCACTCATCAAAGATGTATATAAAGTTCTAAAGCTCACATAAGGTTCATATGATTCATACTTATCTTATCATGCTCGTTTATATGCCAATTTACATGCATTATCTTCAAGTTATAACACTTAATCACAAAATATTAACAAAAAAATTCAAGTTGTAGTGATCATCTTTATAGCCATAACATATTCATTTCCGTTCATTTATATCATTGACAAGTTAAATGGCAACTTAAGACTCATAAAAACACTAAGTTAAAAGATTCAAGAAAACAAATTTTTTTTTTTCATTTTTTTCACCTCAATTTTTTTATCTTTTTTTATTATTTTTTAATTTTTTTTTGTTTTTTTTTCCGTAAGAAATACTTAATAAAACAATTTCAACTGCACAAATAAAAAAAAAACTCATAAAAATACTAAGTTAAAACAAAAAGATTCAAGAAAACAATAATTTTTTTATCTTTTTTCTTTTTTTTCATTTTTTTTTTGAATTTTATTTTAAAATATTTAAAAAAAAAAAACTCAAAATTGTAAACCATTCCCCCACACTTAAATTCTACATTGTCCTCAATGTAGGAAAATACGAAGTAATTAAACATAGAATCAAAGTAAGGAAGATGATTTACAAAAATAATAGGAAAACATTAAATAAACAAAATAAAAGAGAGTGAAGGGTAGAAGGATAGCAAATCTGTATTGATGACTCCTTCACATCCCGGGAACACATTGGGTTGCCTCCCAACAAGCGCTTGAAGTTTAACGTCCATCCAGCCTAGACAGAGATGCAAGTTAGTTAGTCAGAGATGTACGTTAGTCAAGAATGCAAATTAGATATGCAAATTAAAGTTAATGATGCAATGTGAGTTAAAGATGTAAGTTAGAGGAAGAGTGCAATGCAAGTTAAACTACATATGCAAGTTAAGTGAAAATGCAAGTTAAATGAAAGATGAAATGCAAGTTAGAATGAAAGATGCAAGTTAGTTACACTAAAGATGCAATTTAATTTTGTCATGACAAATAATGTAAATTAAGATATAAACAATATTTAAATGTCGGGGGAAGTCAAAGATATATATGGTTCACATAGCTTCAAAGTTTAGATGGAGACTTATACGTCCGTGCGACCCAAGTAAATATCTTGGATTAATTCAACTGTTTGGGCAAGTTCAAAAGTGACCAGGTTAGAAAGAATACACATAAGAGGCAGGGCTAATTTCTTAGACCCAAAACCCGTTATAAGTACCGTCTCTTGTCCTAGACATCACCCTCGAAAATTTCTTACTCCAGAGGAATTAAGATGACTCAAGTGTTAACCATTACCGTGGGTGAGCGTTAATAGAAGAGTCTTCGCCGATTAAAGATTAAAATTTAAACTTCGAAGCACAAGTGATCTACATATAGCCGAGACTAATGCATGAATGCAATAACTATTTACAAGTATGTTTTTATGCACAATTTACAAATATAACATGACAATTACATATGAACAATTTATATAAGTATTCCCGCCTTTCACGCGGGTGACCCGGGTTCGATCCCCGGCAACGGCGCCAAAAATTGACTACGCCCAAACTACGCATTAAATTAAACATGTAATCTGAGTGTTATGCAATTTAAACCCTTTTTGTGTAGATGTAGTATTGGTAAATAGGGATCGTTCTTAACCGGGGAAATTAGGGAACATTAATAATGTGTTAGTGGGAAAGAGTAATGAATAAATGAATAATGAATAAATTAATGAATTAAATAATTAAAGAATTAACAAATTAAAGAATTAATGAATTAAAGAATTAAAGAATTAAAGAATTAATTAATCAAAGAATAATAAACTAAAAGTATTAAAGAATAAAAGAATAAAGAGATGAAAGAATCAAAGAAGAATAAAAGAATAAAAGAATAAAAGAATAAAGAATAAAAAGGATAGAAGAATAAAACAATAAAAGAATAAAGAATAAAAAAGAATAAAAGAATAAAAGAATAAAAGAATAAAGAATGAAAAGGGGGGTTTTGAAAAGAGTTGCAAATATAAAATAAAGAAAACAAGTAAAAATAATTAAATACTTAATTTTACTTCTATTTTAACCTTTGTACTAGTGAACTTTCTTCAAACACATATTTTTACCAACACTCTAACATCATGCTCATATTAAACCAATCACGAAATCATACCTTAATCATCTCAAATACATGCATACATTTTTCATATTATAAATGCACCAAACAGCGGATTATTACTTACAATATGATCCACCTTAAGTAAGTGATTTAACGCGCCGAACAGCGATCAAACATTAAATCTCTTCAACTCTATTCTAAATGCCCCGAACAGCGGATCAACATTTAGCTTCGAATTGAAGTTTAAGCACTAAAACATATGAAGTAAAAGAAACTCAAAAAGTAAAACACATGGAGATTGCATTCTTACTTACAAATGTTAGAAAGAAAATACCAACACATATATTGAATTATAAGTAAAACCAATAACAATAACAAGAATTTAAGTAGAGAAGTATGGATTTTCACAAGAATCACCGAACAGCGGCAGGAAACTTGTGAAGATGGTAGAAGAAATACGAGGAATTCGGTCTTAAAACTCTTGAATTGCCTTAGAATTACTTGGCCTAGGTATTTCTTAAGGAAAGCATAAAAATGTGTTTAAGAGATCTCAAAGAAATATCACAAGAACAAAGTAAAGAAGAAATGAAATTAAGAAAAATAAAAATAACATAAATTAAGAACAAGAATTAAAAGAAAGCTAATTAATAAGAAAATCTACAAGAAGTTAAAATGGTCCCCAAAAATGTCTCTCAAAAGAGAGAAACAAAAGAACTAACTAAGAACTAGAACTAAGAAAAATGAAAGAAATGGAAGAATGAAACTAATTGGGGACCCCCCAAATACATGAAATGACCTCCCTATTTATAGAGGGAGTGCCACAATTGTTTAATTAAAAGTACAAAATTAAAATATAAAAATAGCAATAAAATAGTACATGAAGAAGTGATGGAAATGATGAGATTGGGTGGGAAAAGATGCTGATTTTGGGGCAAATATGCTGATTTTAGGGAAAAGTGGCTGATTTTGGGGAAAAGTTGCTGATTTTGGGGCAAATATGCTGATTTTGGGAACTATTGGGGGCTGCTGGATTTTTGGCTTGGGATGCTGGATTTCAGCAGCTTCCCACCGAATTTCCTTGCGATTTTCGGTGGTTTCTCATATTTCGTCCATAATTTCTTCGTTATAATTCCGATCGGGACGATTCTTTCACCAAAATGCTCCAAATTCCAAGCTTTATTTATTTCTACAAAAATATCACAAAATAAATTAATTTGTCTAATTATTTATTATTTTAATATTAAAAGTCAAGTATAAAGGGTATAAAATAATATAAAATAACGCTTATTTGAGGACCTATCAACTTCACCTATGTAACCTTGATTCTATGAATACAGTGACTAAAGTACCTGATCTTCCAAACCTGCTCTAAAGATCGTTTTCACTTAAGTAAGATAGGCCATGGCATGTGGAACACTATCTAGTCCTTCTAATTGCAACCTAAGTATGACATGTACTTTAGATTACTCCTAGAAAGCCTTTAAGTATGAGAAAAGAAATAAATATGACCAAACAGATTCAGTGGCATGACATGTACTCACTAACCCTATTCTTTCATTCATAAATCAATTAAACTTAGGCATGGCATGTGCTCTAAATCTAACTAGGCATATGGAACCCTAATGGTGATCAAGCACTAGAATCACATATGAATCAATAATTAAAATGAATGAAACAAAGAAGAGTTTGTAGAAATCAGAATACTTCAATCATAACATAGACTGAGTTTACATGGTTACATCAAGAACCCTAGATGAGAAATTAGCTACACATGTATCTAATCAACATAAAAGCATTAATTAAAGACATGGATGCAGCAAACTCTAAGTAGAAGGCAATCTTCTTCTCCAGAACTGAAAAGGGCTTCTTCTTCACACACAAAGATGATGGATGACGAATTTGATGAAGGAATTTTGGAGCTTTTATGATGAGAGATTGAGGTACATGGGAAAGAGATGCAAAAGGATGGAAGAGGGGAGATGGTTATGGAATTCTTGAGGTTTTCTCACTAGAAGAGAAGGGGAATGAAAATGAAGAGCAGATCTGATTTCTTTGTTGTGTGTAGAGGCCCCCTATTTTGAGAGTGAAGAGGGCTTAAATAGGCAAGAAAGCATGAGGGCAAATAAGGAAAGACATGTAATCTGCTACTATTCACATGAATAGTGTCAGGTGTGCATAGTGATTTCTGAATAGTGTCTGGCCTGCATAGTGATTCCTGAATAGTGACAGCTTTTTGTTTTCCACATTTTTTTTCCTTGCTCCATAAGTAAGCTCTTTCAACTCCGAATTTCCTCCTTTTACACCGAAAACATTCTAATTCGACATAATGTCCAATCCTGCACAACTCTCACAAAAATTATCATTTTCTCCTATGTGATGAAAGATATTAGTAGTACATCAAAGATAATAATGCATGGAAAAATGCATAAAATATGACCTAACAAAGAACCCCAAACCTAAACTAAACATTGTCCTCAATGTATAAAATAGAAAAAATGCATGCAATGCAAAGGGAGTATCAAAGCAGAGAAAGAAAAGAAGTAATTAAGTTAAAAGGCTTAAAAGATAGAACCTGGTTGGGTTGCCTCCCAACAAGCGCTGTATTTAATGTCTAGGCAAGACGTGGTTGCAAATGGGCTTAATGGAATGGAAGAGTATCCACCATATGTGCAATGGGAACACCCATATCAGACATCAAGTACGGCTTTAATCTGTGGCCATTAGCGTTGAAACTATTCCCATTGCTGAGATTCTTTATTTCAACTGCTCCAT
This sequence comes from Prinsepia uniflora, assembly GCA_032719365.1. Lineage (NCBI taxonomy): Eukaryota > Viridiplantae > Streptophyta > Magnoliopsida > Rosales > Rosaceae > Prinsepia > Prinsepia uniflora. The sequence continues at coordinate 41,020,015 of CM064862.1, forward strand.
GAGGATACACTTTGATCACTTTGAAAGGTCCAACCCATCTAGACTTAAGTTTACCTGGAAAGAGACGTAAACGAGAGTCATATAATAAAACATTTTGATCAGGGAAGAATACCTTTCTCTTAAGAGCTTTATCATGGTAAAGCTTGGTCCTTTCTTCGTAAATCTTTGCACTTTCATAAGCCTCATTCCTTAGCTCCTCAAGCTCATTGAGTTGCAGCTTTCTTGACATTCCAGCTTTTGTAAAGTCCATGTTAAGCTTCTTGATTGACCACAAAGCATGGTGCTCCAACTCCATTGGCAAATGGCAAGCTTTCCCAAAAACAATTCTGTAAGGGCTCATCCCAATAGGAGTCTTATAAGCTGTTCTATAGGCCCAAAGTGCATCATGTAACTTTGTGAACCAGTCTTTCCTTGTCGAATTCACAGTCTTCATTAGAATATTCTTGATCTCCCTATTGCTTATCTCCACTTGGCCAGAAGTTTGGGGATGATACGGTGTGCTCACTCTATGTGTGATTCCATACTTCTTCATCAAGGCTTCAAATGGCTTGTTGCAGAAGTGAGTTCCACCATCACTGATGATAGCTCTTGGCATTCCGAACCTTGAAAAAATGATGTCCTTGAGGAAGTTAATCACCACTCTATGATCATTGGTCTTTGAAGCAATTGCTTCCACCCATTTAGACACGTAGTCTACTGCCACCAGGATGTAATTGTAGCCAAAAGAGGGTGGGAATGGTCCCATGAAATCGATGCCCCAAACGTCAAAGATCTCCACAACCAAAATGTTATGCAAAGGCATCTGATTTCTGCTGCTGATGTTGCCCATTCTTTGGCACCTATCACACTTAGCACAAAATTTAAAAGCATCTTTAAACAAAGTAGGCCAAAAGAAACCAGATTGAAGAACCTTGGCTACTGTCTTCTTGGCACCAAAATGACCCCCACATGCGAACTCATGACTGAAATTGAGTATGCTTTCTTGCTCAACCTCAGGAACACATCTTCTAATAATCCGATCTGCTCCATATTTGAAAAGGTAGGGCTCATCCCACATGTAGTGCTTCACTTGCGAAAAGAACCTTTTCTTCTCCTGAAAGGTTAGATCATCTCTAATAATACCACAAGCAAGAAAATTAACAAAATCAGCATACCATGGTTCATCATCTTGGATGGCAAGAAGTTGTTCATCAGGGAATGATTCATTCAAGGGCAACTGTGCATTTCTGTCAATTTCTTCACTTTTCAAACGTGATAAGTGGTCAGCAACTACATTCTCTTTGCCGCTCTTGTCGCTTATTTCCAAATCAAATTCTTGTAATAAGAGGATCCATCTAATGAGTCTTGGCTTGGCATCCTTTTTGGTCATTAGGTATCGTAGAGCTGAATGGTCTGAGTAGACAATGACTTTTGATCCTACAAGATAAGATCTGAACTTCTCCAGAGCAAAGACAACAGCAAGTAACTCTTTTTCTGTTGTGGAATAGTTTAGCTGAGCATCATTCAATGTCCTGCTTGCATAATAAATAACATGAGAGAGTTTTCCAATTCTTTGGCCTAGTACTGCACCAATAGCAAAATCAGATGCATCGCACATCAATTCAAAGGGTAAAGACCAATCTGGAGCCATGATAATTGGAGCAGAAGTTAGCTTCTTCTTAAGCATTTCAAAGGCCTGCAAACATTCGTCATTAAAGTCAAAAGAAGTGTCCTTAGCTAACAAGTTACATAACGGACGAGTTATTTTTGAAAAATCCTTAATAAAACGTCTATAAAAACCTGCATGACCTAGGAAGCTTTGAATTCCCTTAACAGATGCTGGGGGAGGTAGTTTAGAGATCAAGTCAATTTTTGCTTTATCTACCTCTATTCCCTTGCTTGAAATTACATGACCTAGCACTATACCCTTCTTAACCATAAAATGGCATTTCTCCCAATTCAAAATCAGATTGGTGTCTTGGCAACGTTTTAGAACTAATGCAAGATGATCAAGACATATATCAAATGAGGAACCAAACACAGAAAAATCATCCATAAAAACCTCGATGAACCTCTCAACCATGTCAGAGAAAATGGCCATCATGCATCTTTGAAATGTAGCTGGTGCGTTACACAAACCGAATGGCATCCTCCGATAAGCAAATGTGCCAAATGGGCAGGTAAAGGTCATCTTCGCTTGGTCCTCAGGTGCAATTGGGATTTGGTTATAACCTGAATAACCATCAAGAAAACAGTAGTGTGACTAACCAGCTAATCTTTCAAGCATTTGATCAATAAAAGGAAGGGGAAAATGATCTTCTCTAGTCATAGCATTTAACTTCCTGTAATCAATGCACACCCTCCATCCTGTCATGACTCTTGTTGGGACAAGTTCATCCTGATCATTTTTTACGACAGTCATGCCACTCTTCTTTGGTACAACTTGAGTAGGACTAACCCACTTGCTGTCAGAAATAGGATAGATGATCCCAGTGTCAAGTAGCTTAAGTACTTCAGCTCTAACCACTTCTTTCATGTTGGGATTGAGTCTTCGTTGAGGTTCACAGCTGGGTTGGCTATCCTCCTCCAAAAGTATCCTATGCATGCACATAGAGGGACTGATTCCTTTGATATCTGCTATAGACCATCCAATGGTGGATTTGAACTCTCTCAAAACTCTTACTAGCTTTTCTTCCTGCAAAGAGGTCAGATCAGAAGCTATGATAACTGGATGTGAATTTTGGTCACCCAGAAAGATATACTTAAGATGAGAGGGAAGTAATTTAAGCTCAAGCTTTGGTGGTTTGATGATTGAGGGTATGAGATGATCAGTGGATGGCTCGAGTGGCTCAAGGCCCCTCTAAAGACCCACTAGAGATTGTCTTGACCAATGTTCTGGATGACTTCGAAGATGAATGGGAGTTGGAAGAGGAAGTTTCTGCTTTGGAGGCTTTGAAGTCATATCCCATCACCTATTTAAGGTTTAATCTCTCCATCAAACATATGTGAGTGAAGTTATGTAATATGAAAGCAAGTATTCTCACATATGAATCAATAATTAAAATGAATGAAACAAAGAAGAGTTTGCAGAAATCAGAATACTTCAATCATAACATAGACTGAGTTTACATGGTTACATCAAGAACCCTAGATGAGAAATTAGCTACACATGTATCTAATCAACATAAAAGCATTAATTAAAGACATGGATGCAGCAAACTCTAAGTAGAAGGCAATCTTCTTCTCCAGAACTGAAAAGGGCTTCTTCTTCACACACAAAGATGATGGATGACGAATTTGATGAAGGAATTTTGGAGCTTTTATGATGAGAGATTGAGGTACATGGGAAAGAGATGCAAAAGGATGGAAGAGGGGAGATGGTTATGGAATTCTTGAGGTTTTCTCACTAGAAGAGAAGGGGAATGAAAATGAAGAGCAGATCTGATTTCTTTGTTGTGTGTAGAGGCCCCCTATTTTGAGAGTGAAGAGGGCTTAAATAGGCAAGAAAGCATGAGGGCAAATAAGGAAAGACATGTAATCTGCTACTATTCACGTGAATAGTGTCAAGTGTGCATAGTGATTTCTGAATAGTGTCTGGCCTGCATAGTGATTCCTGAATAGTGACAGCTTTTTGTTTTCCACATTATTTTTCCTTGCTCCATAAGTAAGCTCTTTCAACTCCGAATTTCCTCTTTTTATACCGAAAACATTCTAATTCGACATAATGTCCAATCCTGCACAACTCTCACAAAAATTATCATTTTCTACTATGTGATGAAAGATATTAGTAGTACATCAAAGATAATAATGCATGGAAAAATGCATAAAATATGACCTAACAGCACACACACAATCACCACAAGAGAAACCTAGTGCTCTAATACCAAACTAACAGGACCCATCACAATCCCCCAGGATTATCATGGGATGTGCCCTACTCCCTTCTAACACCACGTGCCAGATCAGGGATAAAACTGTAACTCGCTCGGGGTTATACAGAGTGCGCTAAGATCTGTAGATGTCTTCATCTCTGCTACAACCCGTATCCGCGATCAACCAAGAGGGTGCCAAAAACAACGAAACGTGTGAGTAGAAAAAAAATAAGCATTTATTAAAACTATTTTTCAAAATATACTTTTCAACCTTCATTTTATAAAGCATGCATGCTTATCACCTTAAAACCAATTCTTTCCAAATAAAATGGTAGCATATGAAAACCTATAAAATCCAAGGTTTTCTTTTCAAACCAACATTTGTGAAAACATCTGGACACAATCAATCAGTCAAAAACCTCAGGACCCATTCTCATATCCATCCTGTGGGATCTCAACCCATCATCATCAGTCACGTTATCCAATCCCAGCAATGCGTGCCCATAAGCTCATGGATCGCTCTGATCCAAGCATGTCGCCGTGAACACATCGCCGGCCGACAATCTCCAAATCGTCGTGAACATATCAACGATCGATCTCATATAACATCCGCACTCCAAAGTTGAGCCTCCCACGGCTGCTGCCTCTATCTCCTGCTCGACAGCAGGCATATCGTGACCTCTCCGTACCTCGGAGGCGAGCGTTATCTCCAGGGTGCTCTCCGGGAAAACATATTCGCGACTGGATGCCCTATCATAATCACGGAGAATGGTCATAATGAAACAGTGGAAACACATTTTCAAAACTATTTGGTTCTTAAATAAAAACAGTGAGGGTCACAGCCCAAATCAGTTTCCTCAAATCTCATAAAATCAGTGTCCAGTTCCCATTTCACAATCTCAAATCATTTCACTTTAGGGCCCTTGGCCCAAAACATGATTTTCAATACATATGGACTCCCTCCCGGAGTCCAATATCTTTCCAATAAGGTCACAAGCTCGATATCTCATTTTCAAATCAGAAAACCATTTATTATTCAAATCACTATTCAATTTCTCTTTTGACTATACTCGGAGTTGAACCTTAAATCAACTCGGTCTCAAACTCGAAATCCTTGATTTCACGCATCTCCGTGAAATCATTCAAAACCTCTAACCAAATCCTTGATTTCACACATCTCCATGAAATCATTCAAAATCTATAATTTCAAACTTGGTCTTAAGCCAGAAGGAGCGATTTCACGCATCTTCGTGAAATCCATCTTGACCCGACATTTTAAGCCATAAAGCATTTCATTTTCAAATCATGGTCAAATCGACATAATATGCACACCAGGAATTTCAAATCATAATCATATAACAATAAAAACATATATGCATGCATCATTTTATAAACCAAGGTCCACTCACACATAGTCCGTGTTGCGTGCTCTGAAACCTGCGTCGTAAGTAACCCCGGGGCTAATCCGCAATCTCCGGGTCTCCTGGACCTATCGAAATCACATCCAAAGGTTACTATTAATCGATACAAGTCCTAATCATAAACCCTCAAAACTCCTAAAACAGTCAATGTGTCTCGAACACGCTTCCTGAGGCTAAAAACCTCCAATTGACCCATCAAACGACCTTCGATCGACTTGAACCACCACCATTGGATTCAGATCGTCAGAACCTTTCAAACATGACCAGTTTCACCTCTATATTCATCCTCTTGTGCACTCACGTGCCGGTCAAAGTCCACACTCGCTAGTCGATGGCCGTCAATGCTGACGTCATGCTAATAGGTTTGACACCTGTCATGTCTGAAAACCTACCACGTGGCACACCTTGATTGGAGCCACGTGGCATCGTCTAACACTGCCACGCCACGTGATGATGTCATCTACTGACATCATCACTAACATGTGTCACTGACACGTCGGCTTTGACAACCTGACACCCTGCCATATGGCACAACCCAATTGGTCCACGTGGTCTGATAACGCTGACGTGGACTAACACATCATCTGCCACACTGTGACATGTTACCACGTGGCACTACCCCAGTTTTTAGGACCCGTCCTAAATTCCCTGGGATTAACGTTGGACGTGTCTAATCTCCACTTCAGCCCACTCATGGCTTCTAGAGCGCGGCATGATCTGGAGGAGGAGTGTGATGTCTCGGTCTCTACTACTGCCCGCATCCGCGATCAAGCTGAAGGGCATTAAAAACATCAAAGCTGTGAGTGGAAAAAACAAATAATTTATAAAAAAAATTTCATAAAAAGATATTTGTGCCCTTCACTAAAAAAATGCATGCATTCAAAACCATTTCTCAAAACATTCATTAGGGTCTTGGCCCAAAATTCAAAATAAGGAAACCCAGAACGATTCTCTTTTCAAATCATTAAACACAGGGTCTCATCCCAAAACCGTTCTCCGTGAAATCACATATACACATATAACCCGTCCTTGGCATCTCATATGCCCAAACAATAACCCGTCACGATTTTTTTATAAGTGTGCACACTACTCGGGGTCTCACTCCCAGTCTACCCCTAGGATCTACGACGTCTGGGAGGAATCATCCAAAATCCAGGATCTATGACGTCTGGAGGATGGTCTGCGGGGTTTCACTTCGAGTCTACCCCCAGGATCTACGACGTCTGGGAGGAATAGTCCAAAATCCAGGATCTACGACGTCTGGAGGACGGTCTGCGGACCCAGTCTGAGACTACACCATATCTCTCACTCCTGGAATGTGCTCCCTCTTGGAGTCACTCATTCCAGGCAGTGGATCGTGACACTCTAAGATCTACGACGTCTGGAGGAGACCAAACCGCTCACAAAGGAGGATGTACACATTTAAGCGTGAAAACCCACAATTGGGACTTAAGCCCGATTTCATAATTCAACTGGGCCTCAAGCCCGAACTCAAAATCAACTGGGCATTGAGCTCAATACCTCAAGGTCAGTCACAATTCCAATCATAGTGATGTGTGTAACCATCAGTCCAGGACCACTTTGAATCCTGGTATGTCGATGTGAACATATCAACCGCCACGACAACCTCTAGATCATGGTACCCACATCACCGATCGATCTCCTATACCGTCAGCACTCTGAAGTCGAGTATCCAGTGGCTACAAGACACTAGGATGTGCATCGTGACCTCTCCGGAAGGAACATAACCCCATTCCGGAGGTGCGCGCCCTCTCGCGAACACAACTCAGACCCGTAGGTCATCAATAGGGCCATATGCCCGAGACAAAACCAAATGGGTCTTATGCTCGAGTTTACCTTTTAAAATCCAAATCCATTTCATTATACCGAAACCACAAACACGTATAAGCACCGTATAAAACTGAAAACTTCGAAATACGTGCAAATACGTAAACACACACTAATGCACTCATGGCATCACAAAACATGTTCATAAACACATATAAAACATTTATACATGCATCGATTCATAAAACAAAGTCCACTCACAGACCGTTCGAGCTGCTGCCTCAATACGCGCACCATACACCTCTCCGGATTAATCACCCTCTCCAGGGTTCCCAAACCTGTCCAAATCACTTTAGAGGGTTACTAGCTACTTAATTAACCCCTCACAAAAGTCCCCTAATTTTATGGGATTTTTAACTACTTTTAAACTCGATCCTTAACCTTCGGATGTCCCGAACTATATCGAAACGACGTCCGATTGACTCGAAACCAGTCCCAAAATGTTCGTTACATCGAATAGATGATTTCGTAGTTGAATACTTCCTTAGAATCCTTCTCATTCGCCGCCATGGGCCACCTGAAGACCCTGCGCGTAGGCTTCATGCGCGCTGCACAGTGCGTCTTCAACCTTCTGCTAGACCAGTCAGAATCGGGACGATTGAAAATCCGGTCCGACCGGACCGATGGAAACAGTCTTTTCCATTTCCTCCCACATTTTTTTTCCGATTTCATCCCTTCCAATTCCAATAGTTTCCTCTAATCATTTCCTATCACCCTACATGATCAAAACTTTGAAAACAATCCTAAAACCCATTGGTTCCAAAAACCACTTTGAACCCAAACTTCCTATCCACATTCTGGGCATTTTTAGAGGTCAAACCTTCCTCCTAAGGGTTCCAATAGGTTCCTAGGATCATTAGAAAGAGGTTTGGAGGTTCGATTTGGGTTAACTTGGCTGGAAACCAAATTCGGTGGGTAGCCACCGAAAATCTCTCTACCGCCGTTCTGGGCTGTTCAGCCATCCTCAGCCCCTGTTTTCTAGTCCCCACGACTCGTACAACCCCCACAATTATCTTCTAATCCCTAGACAGCACCCCTAACGTCCAAAACAAAAATTTGAAATTTAAAAAGAAAAAGGGGTTCGGTTCTTACCTGTTTCCTGGGCCATCGCCGCCGTCCACGGCCGCCTTGTCCTCCCCCAGCCACTAACACGTCCTCAGCCTCTCTCTCTTGGCCTCAACTGAAACAAATGGGAAAAGGTTTGGATTTGGGTTCATCGAGGTGGTTGTTCGATCGAATGAAGAAGGGGATACAGATGCATGCATCTATGTAAGGGAAACAATGGATGGTGGTCCCCACTTGACGACAAAAGTCCACTTTTACCTCCTAAAACGTGCCACCGTAAATAGTTCCTCGGAACTTCCGTGAACCATAACTTTCCCGTCGATCGTCCGAATTCAATGTGCCACTTGTCTACGGACTCGTATCAACCCGATCTACGAAACGGTCCTCGGCCTTCGTGCATCAAACTTCTCGGGTCAAAAGTTAACTTTTTACCCTCATTTAGGGGCAAAATCGTAATTTCACCCCGAACATCCAATAATCATCGGCTAATCCCTGATTAGCCTCACTAATATGTCCTTAAATCTCAATTAATCCTTAAAATCAAGGACGGGTCGTTACACCATTGGTTCACATGGACTGACATGGCTAACGTGGACCTTTTGACTAGACATGACAACTCCTAACAACTCGCTACGTGGCACCACTTGATTGGCCACTTGGCCTGACAGGCCTGACATGTGATCATGTCTTCCATCAGACAGGTCGACCTATTTGATTGCAACAGGTCGATTTGACCAGCGACCCGACCCGATCCTATCTCCCTCATTTCTCAACCATTTTCCACAATTCTTTTTCGATTCTAATTGTCTCACAAATCCTTTACCTCAAAACATGAAAACAGGGACTAAAACTAACCTGTCGAGATTGATCTTCCACGGTCAAACTTCAAGCTTACTTCCATGGCTATTGAGAGCTCCTCTGCCTCTCATTCTTGTTCCTATAGGCTCGTACGAGCTCCCAAAACATATCCAAATCTTTAGAACCACCGTCAAATGCCTAGAAATCCAAAAACCAAATTTCAATCAAAATGGGTTTCGGGTTACCTGGGTTTCAAGGGTTTCTCGGGCTACCGTCGTGGCCTCCGTCCATCACCATCATCTCAGCCTCTCAGTCTCACCCTCATCCTTCTCTCAGTCTATATGTGACCCTTAAACCAGAAAAAAGGAAGGGGAAATGGGGTTTGGGTTTCGGATGGGTTTTGGGTCGAATGAGAAAGGAGAGATGAGAGGTGCATGAATTTGTGGGTTTGGGCCAAAGGATTAGTGACACTTGTCACTCATCTATTGGTCCAGGATAGATCTGTTGGGGCCACTAAAGACAACCCCAAAAGTTAACGCTCGTAAAACGTGCAATCGAACCACAATTTGTTCTAGACCCATAACTTTCGCGTACGATGTCTGATTTTGATATGTTGTCTGACTACAGACTCGTATCATCTTGATCTACATAATGGATCTCGGTCCACATGCATTTAATCTCCCACATCAAAAGTCAACATTTTTCACCCATATAGGGGTAAATTTGTAATTTCACTATTAACTTCCAACAATGCTCGACTAATTCCTTATTAGTCTCGATAATCCTTAATTAATTCTTTATAATCCCGTAAACTCAGTACGGGTCGTTACAATAGGCCTGTGAGGGTCTTCTTTGGGTTTTTTCATTCGTTGGCATGAAGTCAAGATTGAGCTATCCTAATGTCTTCCTAAAGCTCGTACGATGGCACAGAGATAAGAATCATAGGCTTGGAACGTGGAGAAGCCACTGGCCAAGCCTTGGATGCCATGGTCGAGAAGGTCGAAGCTCAAACTGGAATTTTGAGGTAAGGAATCTTACTTCTAAGTTCGTAGATCAGTTACTGAGCTTGAGTAGCTAAGTTTACGCTATTAGAACGTGAAAAAAGGACGTGAAACGTGCGTTTGAGAACCGGGTTGGGTTGCTGGGTTCGAACGACCAGAAGACCAGCAAAACGGGCTGGCTTGATGAAACTACACCCCCCCCCCCCCCCCCCCCCACGCGGAGGCTTTGGCCGACGCGTGGCACGCGATAAAGTTAGGCGATCTGATCATCATGATGTTGGTTCCCTATATTTTAATGATACCTAGATTGTGTTGTTTAGAGATCGTTTGGGTACGGTTTTAGATGTGCAAGAGAGTTTTTTTTATAAGAGGATTTAATTGAATTTAATAATAATTACAAGACTTTAATTAGAGTAATTGGTTAATTAACTTACACTGTTTCCTTGAATTTTTATATAATTTTAGTAAAGGATCATTACAAGAACTTGACGAGGAATTAGTACTATACTTAAGCATGGCTATAAAGCGAGTTAAGGGGTATTATATATAATGGTACTTATGACTAAAGTTTAGGGGTGGATTAGTAAGCTACGGTCTAATTGGTGTAAATCAATTAGTCGACATGACACGACCCATCCCAATCCCCCTCGGGATTACCGTGGGATGTGTCATGCTCTCGTCTGACAGGTGGCACGTTCGATTCCGAAAGCCACTGCCCCGACGAGCTTCTAGAGTGCGCAAGGATCGATGGAGGAGGTAAGCAATGTCCCAGTCTCTACTGCAGTCGCATCCATGATCAACCTAAAGGGCATTAAAAACAATAAAGGCTGTGAGTGGACGAAAATAAATAAGTTCATAAAACACAATTTCACAAAGATATTTATGTCCTTCATTAAAACGTATGCATTCATCGAAAACCAGTAAGTAAACTATTTACTAAAACAACCATTAGGGCCTTAGCCCAGAAATCGTAAAACCAAATCATGTGGGTCTCTACCCAAAACCATGAATACCGAAAACCAACATATATTATATAAGTCTGACATCCAGAATACCAATTCTAATTCCAAGTGGGCCATCGACCAAAACCATAACCATAAATACCATTTCCAGAAAAACATGTTTAAACCATCCTGGGCATCCCAGAAGCCTAGCGTCCCAGACGTCATATCTCACGGTATAATAATAAGCAACGCGTGCTGCCTGGGGTCTCTCCGGGTCCATGTCTCTGACATCCCAAATGTCTGACGTTCCAGACGTCTAATCATAGCAATCCTGCTCCTGAGTCACTATACGGTCCGGTAGCTCCGTACAATGACCCCTTGCAGGCAATGCACCGTGACTTCCCCAGTGTCCCAGACACCTGGAGGAGACCATTACATATCCTCGTATCAAGATGGTTTATGGAAAACAGTTTATCAATCATTTCAAAAAATCTCAAGGGCCTTGCCCGGAATTTCCATAAAACCATCACAAGTCCAAACATCTGATTTTCAATTCCAAAACCATTTATTCAAATCCATTTAGGGTCCACGGCCCTAAATCACATCTATAAATAACTGGGCCCCTGGCCCGATTTTATAAAGCAATTGGACCCCCCGCCCGATTACGTAACTCAATTGGACTCCAAGTCCGAGGTTTCCAAAACAATTGGGCATCATGCCCGAGTTTATCTTTCCAATTTCAAAACCATTTCATGAAATCATATCCAAAGCCATAATTATGGAAAATTAGTGTAAAACCGGAAAAACCTCGATTTACGGGCAAGCACGTAAATCGCCTCGAAATGCGTGAAACCATATAATTCACCAATATCCAAATCAACATCATATAATCACAATTATAATCCATATAAAATAGTTATGCATGCTTAAATTTTATAAAACCAAAGTCCACTCACAGACCGTCCATAATTGCTCGTTTTCGAGCTGCACGCGTTCCCGTAATTTCCGACATTTTCCAGAACGAATCCTGCCCAAAATGATTCTTTAGTGTCACTAAGGGCTTAAATAACAGCATACTAATTTCCCATAATTTTTCGGGAATTAAACGTTAATTAAAAACGTAACCTAAGCCTTCGGACCCTTGAAACAACATCGAAACGGCGTCCGATCAATTCGAACCCAATGCTAAAATGTTCGTTACATTGCATAGGACAAAAGTCATGTTGAACTCACCTTGAGATTCGTGCCCACGCGCCGTCACGCGCCCCCGTGAGTGGCTGCGCGTGAAACCCATGCGCCTGCTATAGTGTCATCGTCTCAACCCGTTTGTTTGTAAAACGGGTCCTACAACCCGGGAGACGACCCGATCAGTTCACTGTCAATTCAACCTCAATGCTTTCAATAGAGCATTCAAACATCTTCGTTTTAAGTCCAATTATAGTTTTGTAACCTTAATTTTATAAATACTTACCTAAAATCAAACGATTCGATGATGAACATCGAAGAACACCTGGGTACTGTTGCTTCATCGAATTCCATCAATGTCGTCTGATTTCAATCAATTGATCCGGCCAACAGCTTCGTCTGATCATCCTAAGCTGGTTTGCAAGCTCAATTGCATCTTCTAACCCCTCCAATTACACGACTCAATCCTCAATTTTTCTAAACTCTGTCGTGTTTGTCCAAGGTTTCCCAGGGCTTCAAGCGTCGATCCCTTGATCTAGATCAACTAAGTGAGGTCCCAGAAGACTGAATTGAGCCTTAAATTGTCTTGGGTTGGCCTACATTTCGAATTCGGATTTTGAATTTGTTCAAACACGGTTTCGGGTTTCTGGGTGCATTTCCACTCAGTCTCCCCGTTTCTCCTCTCTAACTCCTCTCTTTGGTTCTCTCTAGTTCTATGTCCCTCTCAAACGTCCCAAAAATGGATCAAACAATCCCATTAATCCACCCAACCCGTCCAGTGTTCTGTTCAAATTCTTAATGGAATAAAACAATTTTGCCCGTGCTCTGCACTTCACCATCCCAGGCATGCTGCATCCCACACAAATGCATAAATAATCCTCTCAGTGCTCTGTTGTTTCCTCCACTCAATCCATTAGCACTCAGCCCAAGCAAAGTTCCATAAACAATGCCTAACCCGTGCCCTGTTTCTGAAAAGAACCCACAGAACCATACACGGCTATCCCAAAATCAACAGCCAAATTACCATTTTGCCCTCAATTGACAAATTACCAAAATGCTCCTCACGTATCTTGACCCGTAACTTGGTCATTCGAACTCCGATTGACGCGTACCGCCTGTCTACGGACTCAAGGCATCGAGACCTTCCTAACGGTGCTCGACCCTCGACAATTAGGCCTCCCGGTCGAAAAGTCAACATTTCTTCCCTTTTTGTCCAAATCACGAAAATGCCCTTGAACTTCCAAACGTCATAATTTCACCTTGAACGTCAGAATTGAACGTGCCACTTGTCTATGAACTCGTGACGTCCCAAACTACGTCACGGTCATCGGTCAAAGTCCATTTGACCGCCCGAGTTAAAAGTCAATGTTTTACCCACGACTAGGAGCAAAACAGTGATTTTGCATCGTTCGTCCGATTTCGCCCAACTAATCACCGATTAACCCCGCTAATCATGATTAGTTAGATGACATCCATAAGAAGTAAAATTGACGAGTCGTAATTAATGAATCTGACACACCCCACCCTCAATCCCTCGGGATTAAGGGCTAAGTCGTGCTCCCGTCTAATTTACGTGTGACACGAAGGTTAAACCGACGTCCAACCTCCATGTGACACGTAAGTCGGACAAGGGATTTCCAAACGAACCGTTAAACAGTACCAGACTTCCCAGAGCGCGCAGACTCTACTGTGGATAACATGTGTGATGTCTTCGTCTCTCTCGACCAACAACCCGTGCTGCGACAACTTGGAGGGTATCGAAAACACAAAAAGACTGTGAGTGGACAAAAATAAGTAATAGGTTCAAAAACAGTTCAATAAAACAATTCCATTATACCCTCTATTTAAAAACCAATGCATGCATATCAATTCATGTTATGAAACCATCTCATATTCAAAACCATTAATGAAAACCATTATTGAAAACCCGAATCAATTCCGTCATTCAAATCCAGGCCTCAGCCTCAAATCTCAAATCAATCTCAAATACAGGAACTCAGTCCCAAAACTCATCAAATCCATATCATCTGGGCCACTGCCCAAAACATTCTGAAAACTAGTGAAAAACATCAAGCGTGCGAGTTTTCTGGATCTCAAGTGCGCCCGAGTCTTTAAACTCAAAACTATGAGCAATAATCAGGCCTTCCCGGGATATCAACGAGTCTTTAAACTCAAAACACAATCACAGGCCTCGCGGGGTATCACAATCACCGAGTCTTTAAACTCAAAACATATACCGAGTCTAAACTCAAAACATATCAATCCAGGGCCCTCCCCCCGTCAATCAACCGAGTCTTTAAACCCAAAACCATATCCAGTGGTTTTTCATTTTCTTTTTCTTTTCCCGGGTCTTTAAACCCAAAACCGTTTTTCAATCAACAGTGAAAACCACAGAAAATCCATCTCCGAATTGGCAACAATGATTCTGTAAGCCGGCATCCGGAACCGCTGTCCCGAACCCAAATCTAGATCCCCTTTCCAAGTCTCCAACCAAATCCAAAATCTCATTTCCGAAATCCAGTTTCAAAACCGAAATCTCGTTAAACGTGTTATTCCGTAAATATCTCAAAAACCGTGCAAAATCGTATACCATCAAGATCATAAATCAAATCATAGAATCACGTATAGAAAACATAAAAAACATATATGCATGCATCAAGAGTTAGAAAGCAAAGTCTACTCACAGACCATTGCACCGTTGCCTCGATACGAGCACACTTATGCTTTCTCGGCTAATCCGCTATCGTCGGCTTTCCTGAACCTTTCCAAATCTCATAATAAGGTCACTAACTACTTCATTAAGCTTCTACTAAAGCCCTGTAATTTTTCCAAATTTTTAACTATTTTTAGCCGAGCCCTAGAATCTTCGGACAGCCCGAAACATATCGAGACGATGTCCGATTGTCTTGAAACCAGTGCCAAAATGTTCATTACATCTAATACTTTAAAAGTTGTGTTAAATCCTCCCTCAAATACTATGCCACATGCCCACACGTGCCGTCCGAAGGGGCTACGCGTGGGAGCCATGCGCCCAACACAGTGTCATTCCCTACCTCTGGTGAACCGGTCCAGTCCGGTTTACTGTAATCCGGTCCAGCCCTGAACCGGCGTGGGCGGTTTTTTTCCAATTCTGGTCCGTTTTCATTCTTTTTTTTGTCTATTAGGTTACCTATCTATACAATTGATCTACCTATTAAAATCATGAAAAGAAGTACGATAAGTTACCTCCCGATCATCCTTCAAAAAGTCGATGTTTCCTCCACTGTGTTCTCAGGTTTCCGGCTACTATTGGCCATGATTCCAATCCCAAAAGCCTCGTCCTCACCTTTAGAAGATCACCTGATCACTCATTACTTGTCAACACACAGGATTTACAGGTTACCATTTGAATCGAAACAGGGCTCAGTTGTGGGTATATGTCCTTACCTTCCAACTCAGGCCTTGAAATCGGGTTCAAGCACTTCCTATAATAGCCAGGAACCTCATCCCAACATCCAAATCAAACTTCAAAAACTAAGACATAGAATGCCAATTTCAAATAAAAACAGGACAATCATGGTTGATGGCTCTACCTTCACCGTCGTGTCCCGTCGTCGCCACCACTGTCCACGACCCCTCACCACAGTGGCACCACCATCCTCCTCCTCATCTAATCTCTCTTTTTCCCTCATAGAGGATACATAAATAATGAAAAATTAAGGGGTTTGGTAGAGGGTTTCACAATCACTCTCTGTTTTCCTGGTTGTTCCCACTTTCTCTCAGTCTTCTCACTCAATCCATCACCAAAGTTCACTCACCAATCTCACAACTCATCTCTGATCACTCACTCACTGCCTCTGAGTTCTCACACAACTCACTCAAATGGAAAATGGTCGATCTGTTTCTCAGTCTCTGTTTTCCTCTCAACTGCTCGACTAAACCCATTTAAAATTATAACCGTGTGAGATTTTGGTAGAAACCACTAGAGGCTAGGCAGGTGTCCTCCAGCCAATGGTTCAGCCCAAAAATATCCAATTACTCAGGCCCAAATGTCCCTATCCGGTTGTTCACAAATCCCAAGGTGCCAAAAAGACCATTGTGCCCCTAAATGTCCAAATTACCATTTTACCCTTCATTAATCTAGACCCGTAACTAATCCATCTGACGTCCGATGACGGCGTGCCGCCTGTCATTGTACTCAGGACATCGAAACCTTCCTAATGGTCCTCGAATTGTGAGAAAAGTAGTTTTCGTGAAAAAAGTCAACAAATTCCCTCTTTTATCTTAATTACAAAAATGCCCTCGGACTTCCGAATGTTATAACTTCTTCCTCGGATGTCGGAATCAAACGTGCCACCTGTCTATGAACTCATGAAATCCCGAACTACGTCACGGTCCTCGGTCAAAGTCTATTTGACCGTCTGAACTAAAAGTCAACTGTTTGACCAATTCCAGGGGCAAAATCGTCATTTTGCACCGTCTGGCCGAACACATCCAACTAATCACCGATTAAATTCACTAATCTGTCATTAACCACTAATCTAATCTCGGTTTTCGGAACGGGTCGTTAAAAAATCCTTCTCCTTGTTGAGGAGTGGGTTGGATATGGGTGGTTACCCCACAAGGACATATTATGACAGGACCCGTCCCAAATGGACATTAATAACAATGCTCGATCCTGCTCCCGTCTAACAAGTCAACCGAAGTTCTGAAAACACTCTCAGCACTTACAAGATAAGAGATAGCCGTACTGATTCCCACTCATGCCTCCGACTCTCGATCAGCCCCGATCTCCGTGCCACGGCTTGGAAGGTCATCAAAAATATAAAAGTGTGAGCGGACAAAAATAATATAGTGTAAAAATACATTTCAAAACGACTTTTTTTACCCTCCAGTTAAACATGCTTGCATAGAGTGAAACATGAATAACCGGATTTCAAATCAAATTAAATAGAAAACGGTGGGACCCATAATTCATATATCAAATCTATGGCCCACATTTTCTCGAAATCCATTTCCAAGAATCATCATAAAATATCCGAATACCAAATCAATATCAAACAGTCACAATGACCATCAACAATAGTACTAGTCACAAATACTTAAAAAGCAATCACATTATTAAACAGCACTACTCACAAGTGCATAGACATCGGTCACAAGATCACAATACCCGCACTACTCACAGGTGAACAACCAATCACACAATCACATCGGCACTATGCGTATACCACCAACAAGGCACATTCTCGGGATCAGACACATCTGAGCTCAACCCCTAGGATCAGTCACATCTAGGCGAATACAACATCCCCAAGGTTAGACACATCCGGACGGTACATCTAAGCTTAGTTGTATCCGAGAAGACAACATACCATGAAAACTCACAAAGCCAACCATAAGGCTTTTATAAAGTTCTTGACTCAAAACCAAGTTAAACCATTTCCAAACAGGGTCTCAAACCCAAAATACCATTTTCATGTAAATCCGTAAAATCGTTTAGAAACCAACGATTAAATCCAAAAAATTTCCCAAGTAATGGCATCAAATCATCATTCAAATCATTGCAACTCAAATCATGCATTCAATCATATAAAACGTTTAACTATGCATACATAATAGTTTATAAAACAAATGTGCACTCACACACCGTCCACGCGGTTCGATTCCTAGTCGTACGCTTCTCTGTATATTCCAGCAATCACCAATCCTGTCAAAAATCATCATTAAGGGTCACTAAAATTCCCAAATAACCTCACAATACATTCCCCCAATTTATGGGATTCAAATACATATTTAAAACGTACACAGACACTTCAGACACGTAAAACTATGCTGAAACAATGTCTGATCGACTCGAAACCTGTTCCAAAATTTTTGTTACATCAATTACATTAACAGTCATGTTGACCATACCTCGAAAACATCATCCACGTGCCTCCATGTGCCATGTACTGTCATCGTCCTTGCCCGTTTCTCTGCAAAACGGGTCACACGACCCGGTTCATGACCTGATTCAATTGCCTTCAATTTTAAGCCTTTCTTGATTCTAATCAACTAGAAACCATCATTGAATCTTCCTAAACATGTTTTCAAGCTCAATTTCATGATTTCGAAGGGGGTTGCAGGTCAATTATGAGCTTGTTCTTTGTCAATTCCTTTCGATTTCAAGGTGGTTCAACTCGTTTGGACCATAGTTTCAACAATCGACGTCCAAAACAAGAATTCAACTTCTCAATTCTCTTTTTTGGTTCAACTCGTTCTAGGCTTTTTGGGTTTTTGAGTTTTGGGACTCCTTTACTCTTTTCTCTTTGTTATCTTTCTAGTTTTTCACTCTAGATTCTTCTCAAATTCTCAGGTTCTCTATAGCTCAAAGGTTGCTGCCAATTTAATTAGGATCGAAGATGAATTCATTTTGATTTGTTCAATATGTGTTGGTTTAAATAGCAAACACCCAACATTTCAAGGCTTGACACGTTCAAGCTAGAAATCCATTTAATATAATGCCAGGTGTCACAATCCTGCCACAAGTAGTGACTCAACAAAAATTCAACCAAATTACCCCTGGCCGTTTTAGACCTGTAACTCTCATATCTGAACTCCGATTTCGATGTACCACCTGTCTACAGACTTAGGACTCCGAGACCTACGCAATGGTCTTCAAGGAAAGCCCAAAAAGTGCCCAAAACAAAAGTCAACTTTGACCACATAAACCAAGGGTAAAATCGTCATTTCCCTTTCAAATTCTTGAATTTACCTTTTCTGAATTTCTGGATCGTCACATATTAGGTTTGGTTAAGTAAAGAAATTAAACATAATTAAGGTTAATAACATCCCTTGTTTGACAAGTGGTTGTCAGCCGGGAGCAGGACCAGTCCGTTGTGTTTTTGGTAACTTAGGATGGGTCCTATCAACATGGTATCAGAGCTAGGCTATTTAATAAATTAATGTTTTTAGATATGTTGGTTCAAATTTTGGTTTAGAATTTGGTTTAATTTATCTGCGAAAAATTTAAATGTAGTTTTTAAAGGTTCATTGGTTGATTTGGGAACCTTAAGAAAATTACGAGAATACAAAAATTCTATGGAAATCATTTTACAACCTGTTTTATGAATGTTTTACGAAAATTATGTCAAGTTGAAATTGACAGTTTTGAAATTATTGTTGATTTTTTTGGAATGAATAAATGATGAAATAATTTAAACATAATTTTATAAGAAAATTTCTCAAAGTTCTTAACGGTTGACGCATGTTGTTGGAAAAATAATTTTATGGACATTATTTTAAAATACATGTTATGAGAAAGTAATTAATTTTATGAATTTTTTTATAATTTGAAAAATGTGTTTTGCAATTAAAAAAATTGGTTCGATTCAAAATATAAGCTTGAGGTTTTGAGTTATCAAAAAAGTTTTTGAATGTGAATTTCGAGCCTAAATTATGATTGATAATAATACGTTGAGCTTATAACGATAATGATGGGATGATGTATTTTGATGCAAAGATGTGATGGTTTAAGTGTTGAGAAGTCAAAATTGGTTTTGCAATTTGCTTCGAGTTTTGATTTTAGTTTGGGTTATGGAATTTGGTGTTTATATAATTACCAATAATTCTCCGGAATTTTAAATGTTGTTTTGTGGGTTGCAAGTCGATTGTGATTTTAAGTTGATTACCTTTATGAAAAGAGTTAAGATACATGTTATATATGATTTAAGAAAATGGACTTGGTGTAACGACCCATCCCGGGAGTCCGGATTAGCAAAGTAATTTGTGACGGATTAGTTAGATTAATCGGTGGTTAGTTGGTTACGTTTGGACTTTTAGCACAGAATGACGATTTTGCCCCTAGAATGGGCAAAATGTTGACCGTGGGTTCGGACGGTTAGCATCCGAGGAGGAAGTTATGATATTCGGAAGGTTGAGGGCATTACCATAATTTGGGTAAAAGAAGGGAAAAGTTGACTTTTTGCACGACAGGGTTTTTACACTTAGACCGAGGATCGTTAGGTAGATCGCGTCGTCCTGAGTTCAACGACAGGCGGCATGCTTTCATCGGACGTAGGAAAAGTGAGATACGGGTCTAGAACGGCGAAGGGTAAAATGGTAATTTTGACTCACAAGGGTCATTTTGGTCTTTTGGTGCCTTAGGATTTGTGCAAAGGAGCTGAGGACAAGTGTGCAGTGTGTGATTGGATATTTTGAGATGGGACCATGGGATTGTGGACACGTGGGGTGTGTGTAGTGGATTCTAGCATCTTGCACGGGGAAAATTAAAAAGGGGTTGCTGTTTGGTTTGAGTCGTGTTTGAAGAGGAAAACAGAGACTGAGATTGAGGGAGGAAATCGATCAATTACAGGGAGGTGTTATCCTTGTGAGTGTGTGAGTGTGATCAGAGGGAGTTTGAGAGTGCAGGGTTGTGTTTAGAAGACTGAGAGGTGAGTGTTTGTGTGTGAGGAGTGTACGAGTGTCTCAGGGAAACAGAGAGGTGTCGAGGGTGTGGTGCAAGCATCAGTGATCAAGTTGATCCAATTGGGCTCGAGGGGAAGCTAGGACGGATCTGTGAACTACAGGGAACGCAGCGGCGAGCACGACGGCGGTCGACAAGCAGGTAATCTCTTGAATTTCCCTAGTTGCTCTGTTTTCCAGTTTAGGTTCAAACGTTAAGTCTTGGCGTTTGGGGTCGAGTCGAGGTGTTTAGTGAGTTCTAGTCGACTCAGTAGGTTCCAAGGGAGCTTCTGGTTGTGAAGCCGTGACAGGAGGAGGCACTGTTGGCTGGAAGTAGAAACAGAGTTTTGGACGGGTTTCTGTTTCGAGTTTGGGAGTTGATGTTTAGGCCGTGTTGTCGTGTTTGGATTAGGGGACTAGATTGCTTAGGGTAGGACGAAGCTAGGGGAGTTGAAAGGAACATAAATGATTGAAGGACGGCGGAGAACTGGTCACGCCGGTTCAGACCGGTCTGACCTTCTAAGAAGACGATGAACAGTGCTCTGTGTGCATGCGCGTGAGGCCTACACGCAGCCCCTTTCGGCGGCACGTGAGGGAGGTTTCCGGGGAAGTGTTCAACATAGTTTTTGGTCAAATCGTTGTAAAGAATCTTTTGGGGCAAGTTTCGGGACGATCGGATAACGTCTCGGGTTAGTTTTACGTGTTCAAAGGTTTAGGGTTCCAGTTAATTACGTTTAAAAATCCCAAAAAATTCGGGAAAATAGGAGAAGCTTAGTTGAAGTGTTAGTGACCCGTTTTGGTGACTATGGACAGATTCAGGAAAGCCGAGGATAGTGGAATGGTCGGAACCGGTGGAAATGCGCGTGTATCGAGGCGACGTTGGAATGGTCTGTGAGTGGACTTTGCTTTCTAACTCTTGATGCATGCATATAAGTTTTTTATGGTTGCTATACTCGATTCTATGCTTTGATTTATGATCTTGATGGTTTACGGTTTTGCACGTTTTTCGAGGTATTTTATGGAATTTCACGTTTTACGAGGTTTTGATTTCTCTTGTGATTTGACGATGGTTTTAATGGTCTAATTTCGGGATTTGAAATGTGATTTGATAAGGATTTCGGAAAAGAGCTTTCAGGCTTGGAGCCCCTTTTATGTGATTTCGAAAATTGTGTTTCGGATTTGGTATTGAGACTTGAAAGGGAAAGTCTGGATTTGGGTTCGGGATGATTGTTCCGGATGCTAGCTTACGGAATCATCGTACCGAATTCGACTGTGGATTTTCGGTGGTTTTTACTGATTGAATGAAAAATGGTTCTGGGTTTAAAGACCCGGAAAAGAAAAGAGAAAAACCCACTGGATCTGGTTTTGAGTTTAAAGACTCGGATTGATTGACAGGGCGAGGGCCCTGAACTGATGGTTTGAGTTTAAAGACTCGGTATATGTTTTGAGTTTAAAGACTCGGATATGATACCCTCCGAGGCCTATGATTGTGTTTTGAGTTGAAAGACTCGGATATCCCGGGAAGGCCTGGCTATTTGAGCATTGTGTTTTGAGTTTAAAGACTCGGGCGCACTTGAGATCTAGTAAACTTGTACGATTGATATTTTCACTGGTTTTCCGATGTTTTGGGCAGTGGCCCGGATGAAGTGGATTTGACAAGTTTTGGGACTAAGTTCCCGGATTTGAGATTGATTTGTGATTTGAGGCTGAGGCCTGGATTTGAATAACGGTTGATACGGCTTTTCAAATGGTTTTTCTTGGTTGGTTTTTGATATGAGTAGTTTCATGACTTGAAATGATATGCATGCATTGGTTTTTGCGTGGAGGGTAAAAATGTACCCGTTTTATGAACTGTTTTCTAAATTATACTTTATTTTTTGTTCACTCACAGTCTTTTCGTATTTTCGATACCCTCCAGGTTATTATGGCATGGGCTGTCGGTTGAGAGAGACGGAGACATCACACGCGCGATCCACAGTAGCTCGGCACACTCTGGGAAGTCCGGAAGCTTCGGTACGGTTGGTTCGAGAATCCCTTGTCCGACTTACGTGTCACATGGAGGTTGAACGTCAGTTTAACCTTCGTGTCATGCGTAAGTTAGACGGGTGCAGGGTTTAGCCCTTAATCCCGGGGGATTATGGGTGGGCCCTGACAATTGGTATCAGAATGAGGTTTCGGGTGTTCTGCACGAGGTTTGGTTCCCAGAGTCGTTGGTTCGCCGACTTGGGTGGTGTGATGCTACTATGGATGTAATGTCTCGACGCAGAACAACCCGTCAGCAACCTGGATACAATAGTGACAGTACGTTCGAGGAGGCTAGATAGCAGTGATAGAGGGTGCTAGTCGCTCAATACGCGGTGCGAGATTTGACGTACGTCGGCTTAGGGCTGGAACCATTTGTGCGTTGGCACTGGTTTTGTTGATGGATGGACCATAAGGGTCAAAGATACACTAGCCGGATTAACCCGGAAGGTAGCCGGTAAGCTACGGATAAGTAAGTTGGTCGGCCTGAAGGGCCTGAGAGTAACGCGTTGAGTTAGTAAGATACGTGGGCCGAGGAGGCGGATTGATCGTGGCTAGTTGGGCCGGATGATGTTTGGATGTTGAGGGTTTAGATAACCCGGACGACGGGGATGATTTGAGAAACCCCGTGGGATTACTGGATTGTAGTGAGAAGTACCTAAGGGGAACCGTGAGTTGGGGTTTGTGGTATCGTAGTCCTTGTGGTTTGGGCCGACTTCTGGCCGAATCGAAGATGGTGCAGCTAGGTGCAGTCAAGGTTATGGGAGCCTGGTTGTAACGACCCGTCCCAAATTTCATGGTTAGATTAGTGACTAATCACGATTAGTGACTAATCACGATTAGTGAGGCTAATCCGTGATTAGTAGAGCGAAATCGGACGAGCGGTGCGAAATGACCGTTTTGCCCCTGATGGTGGCAAAATGTTGACTTTTTAATCGGGCGGTCAAATGACTTTGACCGATGACCGTGACGTAGTTCGTGACGTCACGAGTTCATAGACAGGTGGCACGTTCAATTCCGACGTTCGAGGAGGAAGTTATGACGTTCGGAAGTTTAGGGGAATTTTGGTAATTTAGGTTAAATGGGGTCAAATGTTGACTTTTTGACCGGGAGGTCCGATGGCCGAGGGCCGAAGACCGTTACGTAGATAAGGACGATACGAATCCATAGGCAGGCGGCACACTGAAATCGGACTTCGAACGGGAGAGTTATGGGTCACGGAAGTTCGATTTCACTATGCACGAACTTCGAGACGGGGACGTTTCGGCGAAATCTGATTGGGTGGATATTTTGGTGGGCCCCATGGATGAGTGACAAGTGTCACTCATCCCATTAATTTGATCCCCCAAAATGTGGATCTAAATAATTAATTAATATTATTTAATTATTTTTATAAACCAAACCCACCCACCATTTAATCTTAACCATCCATTCCAAATTCATTTTAAATCCTCACCCTCCATCTCTCATTCCCTCATCTGATCACCTCTCTTCTCTTCCACGGCACCCTCACCATTTTCATTTCATTTTCCTCATTTTCCTCACAAACCCGAAAACCCCATTAACCCATATTCTTCATTTTCTTCAAAACACAGCCAACACCCACACTCCCTCATCATCTGCGACTGAGACCAGAGAGATAATGTGAGGATGTGACGATGAAGGACTAAAGGACACGGCGGCTGAGGACGACGGAGGACACGGCGGGAGGAAACCCGAAAAGGTAGGTTTTGGGGTTTGAATTTGAAACTTGAGTTTTATTGGGTTTGAATCGAAACTAATAATTAGGTTGTGATTCTGGGGACTTGAGGAGGCTAACAGGATCGAATGAAGTGGCGGGGGACGACGGTGCAGTCCAGAAGGACGGCCGGAAACTGGGCGACTGTTCTTGGCACCGTAGGTAATTATCGCGACCCGTTTCATAGTTTTTAAGCCCATGGATCTTTAGGTTAGGTTGAGAGGAGTAGAATGGGACAAACGGGAGGAAAAATGGTGGCCGGAGCAGGGAGAACCGGCCGGGTCAAGCCGCGGGTCACGGCGACCCGGTTACTGGTATTCGGGTCGACTCGTCGAGCGGTTGAAGGTGGTGACGTGGCATGATGACGTGGCACCTATCAGGTTGTCAGGTGACGTGGACCACTCATCAGCCGACACGTGTCACATGTCAGTGCACAGTCAGCACTGACATGTCAGTGACGTGGCCCAATCAGGGGCTGACACGGGGCACTGACATGGACCAGTGCCGTGATGACACGTGGCACATGTCAGACTGCCACGTGGCACTGACAACACAGTAACGTGGACCAATGGGAGCATGACACGTGGCACCTGTCAGAGTCTGACATGTCAGACCTGACAGCTGTCAGATGACGTCAGCGATGACGTCAGCGGGTACTGTAGCTGGCGCGTGAAGCCCACGCGCAGCCACTTCAGGCGGCGCGTGAGGGCGCGTGGCAGGGAATCTGCGGAAGGTTCCAACATACGAAATCATCTATTCGATGTAACGAACATTTTGGGACTGGTTTCGTGTCGATCGGACACCGTCTCGATATGTTTCGGGGCAGCGGAAGGTTTAGGTTCGGGATTAAAAATAGTTAAAAATACGGGAAAATTATGGGGCTTTGGTAGGAGGTTAAGTAAGTAGTTAGTAACCTTCTATTACAATTTGGACAGGTTTGGGAGTCCGGTGACGGTGATCGGCTCGGGGAACCGTATGGCACGCAAATCGAGGCGGCAGCTCGGACGGTCTGTGAGTGGACCTTGTTTTCTAAATTGGTGCATGCATAAATGTTTATTATATGTTTTATTACTTGTTTGATGATGCCATGGGTGCATTTCTATGTGGTTACGTATAAGCACGTATTTCGAGGTTTCGGCCTTATACGGTGCTTATACGGGTCTGTATTTCTTTATTGATTTAAATGAACTGAATTTGGATTTCAAAATGATAAACTCGGGTATGAGACCCATTTGGTTTTGTCTCGGGCATATGACCTCAGATATCGGGCACGGTGCCCAACTGATGTCCTATGTACGGGTACGAGACCCAATCACTTTACGGTTTTGATTTCAGGTCAGGGAACCTTAAATGGAGTCCCAGGTTCATGACGGTTTATGGGAACCGGCATGAACCCTTGTTGGTTATTACGGTACATGACGGTTTATGGGAACCGGCATGTTACCTGGTTATGTTATTACGGTACATGACGGTTTATGGGAACCGGCATGTTACCTGATTATGGATATTATGGATCATGACGGTTCAGGGGAACCGGTCATGAATGTTTAGGTTATGTATATATATGTTCGTCTACCTTCCTTTACTTCTATTATCTCCTCCGGGGAGGGTCGTTGGCCTGGGTGGACCCCGGAGTAGTCACGGAGCACCGACTGAGTGGAGTCACCCCCCAGTTGGGTTCCTTACTCTCAGGAAGGCTATGATTACTATTACCTCGGGTAGGGTCAGTGGTCTGCGGACATTGATCTTGACTTTGAGAAGACTCGGATTGAGACCTGGGTAGCACGCGCGTGGCTTTGGATACCGTGACAGGATTGGTTGTGTGACTTATATATATGTATGTGATGGATATATGATATATGATATGTGGTGTGTACAGGTGTGCACAGGATTTGGGCAGTGGCCCGTATGGTAGTTTTTATTGTGGTCCTTTCGACCTTAGTTTATATCTGCTTTGGGCTTAGTCCCACATATGGTTGTTTTGGATAAATGGTTTTCGAATGCATGCATGCTTTTTAGTGGAGGGTACAAATGTCTTCCTTATTAAATGTTTTTATAAACTCTTGTTTTGTCCACTCACAGTTTTTAATGTTTTGACTGCCCTTCAGGTTGACATCGGATGTGGACTGTAGCAGGGACCGAGATATCACATGCCTCCTCCGGATCCTGGCGTACTCTGATAGCCCGGGAGGGCAAAGGACGAAAATATCCCTTGTCTGACACTTCGTGTCAGACGGGAGCAGGGTCATCCCGCACTAATCCCGGGGGGATTGGGATGGGTCCTGTCACTGGTGGATGACTCTGGACGAGGGTTCGTACTCAGAGCGAGGTAGGGATGACCATGGGTAGGTCATGTATCAGGACGAACGGTCAGGTTGCCATTGGTTGATCAGAGCAGCGCAACGGAAGCGCGGTGGACCTAGGCTTCCTGTTGGATCAGGCGAAGGTGGTATGGACAGGTTGACCATCAGTGGGATTTCGTGGACTCGTCCTGATGTGTTAAATGCCGAGGTTGGCATTTGGGTGATGCCGATGCTCGTGCTTGGAATTGTTTGAGATTTGGTGAGTGACGGCTTTAAGGGTCGTTACTGAGGAGTCCGAGGTTCGTAAACGTGATTGTGTAGTTTGGTGGTGGTACTGGGCACGGGGTACGTGGATGGCACCAGATTGTTGTTCTGGACGTGCAGGTTGGGTAGAAGCCTTGGTGTTTGGCTTAGTGCCAGGGTAGACTGACGAGTGGTGTCGTTCCCACAAGTTGGATGTTGTTGATGGGAAGGTGTCAGAAGTGTCGAAATTGGTAATCGGGGAGGCTCGATTTCAGGTGATGAGATTTATCTGGCTAAGTTGTGATGGTATGGTTGGAACTGTCAAGAGGAGATGGACACTGGGTAGGAGACCCAGGTGTGGGTACGAGATGTGGAATTTCGGGACGAAATTCTTTTAAGGAGGGTAGATTGTAACGACCCTTCCTGGGAGTCCGGATTAGCAAATTAATTAGTGACAGATTAGTTAGATTAATCGGTGGTTAGTTGGTTACGTTTGGAATTTTAGGGCAAAATGATGATTTTGCCCTTAGAATGGGCAAAATGTTGACCTTGGGTTCAGACGGTTAATTGAGCATTGTCCGATGACTGTGACGTAGTTTGGGACGTCACGAGTCCGTAGATAGGTGGCACGCCTGATTCCGACATCCGAGGAAAAGGTTATGATGTTCGGAAGGTTGAGGGCATTACCGTAATTTGGGTAAAAGAAGGGAAAAGTTGGCTTTTTACACGACTGGGTTTTTACACGTAGACCGAGGACCGTTAGGTAGATCTTGTCGTCTTGTGTTCAATGACAGGTGGCATGCTTTCATCGGACGTAGGACAAGTGAGATACGGGTCTAGAACGGCGAAGGGCAAAATGGTAATTTGGACCCATAAGGGGCATTTTGGTCTTTTGGTGCCTTGGGATTTGTGAAAAGGAGATGAGGACAAGTGTGCAGTGTGTGATTGGATATTTTGAGATGGGACCATGGGATTGTGGACACGTGGGGTGTGTGTAGTGGGTTCTAGCATCTTGCACGGTGAAAATTAAAAAGGGGTTGATGTTTGGTTTGAGTCGTGTTTGAAGAGGAAAACAGAGACTGAGATTGAGGGAGGAAATCGATCAATTATAGGGAGGTGTGATCCTTGTGAGTGTGTGAGTGTGATCAGAGGGAGGTTGAGAGTGCAGGGTTGTGTTGAGAAGACTGAGGGGTGAGTGTTTGTGTGTGAGGAGTGTGCGAGTGTCTCAGGGAAACAGAGAGGTGTCGAGGGTGTGGTGCAAGCATCAGTGATCAAGTTGATCCAATTGGGCTCGAGGGGAAGCTAGGACGGCTCTATGAACTCTAGGGAACGTGGCGGTCGACAAGCAGGTAATCTCTTGAATTTCCCTGGTTTCTCTGTTTTCCAGTTTAGGTTCAAACGTTAAGTCGTGGTGTTTGGGGTCGAGTCAAGGTGTTTAGTGAAGCCGTGACAGGAGGAGGCACGGTTGGCCGGAAGTAGAAACAGAGTTTTGGACGGGTTTCTGTTTCGAGTTTGGGAGTTGAGATTTAGGCCGTGTTGTCGTGTTTGGATTAGGGGACTAGATTTCTTAGGGGAGGACGAAGCTAGGGGAGTTGAAAAGAACAGAAATGATTGCAGGACGGCGGAGAACCGGTCACGTCGGTTCAGACCGGTCTGACCATCGAAGAAGACGATGAACAGTGCTCTGTGTGCAGGCGCGTGAGGCCCACGAGCAGCCCCTTTGGGCGGCGCATGGGGTCGCGTGGGGAGGTTTCTGGGGTGTTCAAAATAGTTTTTGGACAAATCGTTGTAACGAATCTTTTGAGACAAGTTTCGGGACGATTGGATAACGTCTCAGGTAAGTTTTACGTGTTCGAAGGTTTAGGGTTCCGTTTAATTACATTTAAAAATCCCAAAAAATTGGGGAAAATAGGAGAAGCTTAGTTGAAGTGTTAGTGACCCGTTTTGGTGACTCTGGACAGGTTTGGGAAAACCGAGGATAGTGGAATGGTCGGAACCGGTGGAAATGCGCGCGTATCGAGGCAACGTCGGAATGGTCTGTGAGTGGACTTTGCTTTCTAAGTCTTGATGCATGCATATATCTTTTATATGGTTTCTATACTCGATTCTATGCTTTGATTTATGATCTTGATGGTTTACGATTTTGCACGTTTTTTGAGGTATTTTATGGAATTTCACGTTTTACGAGGTTTCGATTTCTCTTTTGATTTGACGATGGTTTTAATGGTCTGATTTCGGGATTTGAAATGTGATTTGATGTCAATGATTTGATAAGGATTTTGGAAAAGAGCATTCGGGCTTGGAGCCCCGTTTATGTGATTTCGGAAATTGTTCCAGATTTGGTTTTGAGACTTGAAAGGGAAAGTCTGGATTTGGGTTCGGGATAATGGTTCCGGATGCTACCTTACGGAATCATCGTTGCGAATTCGACTGTGGATTTTCGGTAGTTTTTACTGATTGAATGAAAAATGGTTTTGGGTTTAAAGACCCGGAAGAGAAAAGAGAAAAACCCACTGGATCTGGTTTTGAGTTTAAAGACTCGGATTGATTGACGGGGGGAGGGCCCTGAACTGATGGTTTTGAGTTTAAAGACTCAGTATATGTTTTGAGTTTAAAGACTCGAATATGATACCCTCCGAGGCCTGTGATTGTGTTTTGAGTTTAAAGAATTGGATATCCCGGGACGGCTTCGCTATTTGCGTATTGTGTTTTGAGTTTAAAGACTCGGGCGCACTTGAGATCCAGTAAACTTGTATGAATGATATTTTCACAGGTTTTCCGATGGTTTGGGCAGTGGCCCGAATGAAGTGGATTTGACGAGTTTTGGGGCTGAGTTCCCGGATTTGAGATTGATTTGTGATTTGAGGCTGAGGCCTAGATTTGAATAACGGTTTTGATACGGGTTTTCAAATGGTTTTTCTTGGATGGTTTTTTATATGAGTAGTTTCATGACTTGAAATGATATGCATGCATTGGTTTTTGCGTGGAGGGTAAAAATGTACCTGTTTTATGAACTGTTTTCTAAATTATACTTTATTTTTTGTCCACTCACAGTCTTTTCGTTTTTTCAATACCCTCCAGTGTGTTCTGGCGTGGGCTATCGGTTGAGAGAGACGGAGACATCACACGCGCGATCCACAGTAGCTCGGCACACTCTGGGAAGTCCGGAAGCTTCGGTACGGTTGGTTCGAGAATCCCTTGTCCTACTTACGTGTCACATGGAGGTTGGACGTCAGTTTAACCTTCGTGTCATGCGTAAGTTAAACGGGAGCAGGGTTTAGCCCTTAATCCCGGGGGATTAGGGATGGGCCCTGACAGTTGGATTTCAAAATGATGTTTATGAAAAATTACATGTTGAAATGATTAGTCTTAAGTTTTACTTATATACGTGATGACATTTTGAAAATACGAAAATGTTTAGAAATAATGTGTTTGAACTTAAGTACAAGGTTGAAATATGGATCATGTGGTTGTGATTTGAGGAATAAATGTATATTGTCGATATATGTTCTTGGTATCATGAACATTTGGGTGCATGAATTTTGAAATACTAGTTGAAACTCGGATAATGTACTCTGAGTAGATGTGGGACGTGGTGGAAGGTCTCCGACGTCGAGGTAATGCTCCAAAGTCACCGAGATCAGTAATGTGATGGCTAGTTTCAAACATCGAGGTAATGCTCTGTAATTGCCGAGACTACTATTATGATGGATAGTCTCGGACGTCAAGGTAATGCTCTGTAGTTCCCGAGACTTGTGGGCAATCTCAGATGTCGAGATAATGCTTCGTAGAACTAGGACCGAAACTCAAACGTCGAGGTAATGCTCCATATTTCCTGAGCCAATCCACAATCAGACGTCAAATCTGGGACTATACTCTGAGTAGCTCCGTCCTTTGCCCTAACCCAGACTATCAGAGGGCGCCAGTAGAATCATGAGGAGGAATGTGATGTCTCGTCTCTGCTACAGCCCGCATCCGTGATCAACCTGAAGGGCATTCAAAACATTAAAGCTGTGAGTGGACAAAACAAATATTTTATAAAAACATTTCATCAAAAAGACCTTTATGCCCTTCACTAAAAACATATGCATGCATTCGAAAACCATTTCTCAAACATAGAACACGGGGCCATGGCCCAAAACCCCAAATAAGGAAACCCAAAACGAGTCTTCCTTCAAATCATGAAACACGGGGTCTCAGCCCAAAACCAATACACATGGGTCTCAGCCCAAAACCATCTCAGTGAAAGCTCATAAACACATATATAAAACCCGTCCTTGGCATCTCATTTCCCAATCAATAACCCGTAACGATATAACTATCAGTGTGCACACTACTCGGGGTCTCACTCCGAGTCTACCCCTAGGATCTACGGCGTCTGGGAGGAATCGTCCAAAATCCCGGATCTATGACATCTGGAGGATGGTCTGCGGACCTAGTCCGAGACTATACCATATCTCTCACTCCTAGAATGTGCTCCATCTTGGAGTCACTAATCCTTGGCAGTGGATCGTGACACTCCAAGATCAACGATATTTGGAGGAGACTAATACGCTCATAAGGAGGTTATATACATACTAGTACGAAAAACCACAAACGGGACTCACACCCGATACAACAAGTCAACTGGGCCTTTAGCCCGAACGTATGACTCAACGGGGCCTCTAGCCCGATTTCACAAGGTAACTGGGCATCAAGCCCGAAACCTCAGGGACAGTCACGATTCCGATCATAGTGATGCGTGCAACCATCAGTCCAGGACCGTTCTCAATCCTAGTATGTTGCGTGAACATATCACTGCCGCGACCACCTCTAGAACATGATGCACATGTCGCCGACCAATCTCCGATACCGTCAGCGCTCCGAATTCAAGCCTCTAGTGGCTGCTCGACCACGGGACGTGCATCGTGACCTCTCCAGACGGAACACATCCCCAGTCCGGAGGCGAGCGTCACGTCGTCCGTCGTCGTGCACACAGCACCCGTCGCGACAACGACTCAGACCCGTAGGTCATGAATCGAGCCACATGCTCGAGTCGAAACCAAAACTAAATGGGTCTCGTGCCCGGTTTTACCTTTTCAAAACCATTTCATTAAAACCGAAGGCATAAGTGCGTATAAGCACGTATAAAACTGAAAAATCTCGAAGTACGTGCCCATACGTAAACACACCCACAAATGCACTCAAGGCATCACAAAACCTATATTAAAACATTTATAAAACATTAATGCATGCATTGATTCATAAAAGAAAGTCCACTCACAGACCGTCCGCGTTACCGCCTCGATACGCCCGTCGTACGCCTTCCTTGGTCAATCGCAGTCTCCGGGGTTCCCAAACTAGTCCAAATCACTTTAGAGGGTTACTAACTACTTAAATATCCACTCACTAAAGCCCCCTAATTTTCCGTGATGTTTAACTATTTTTAAATGTGAACCTAAAGATTCAGACAGCCGAACTATATCGAGACGATGTCCGATCGACTCGAAACTAGTCCCAAAATGTTCGTTACATTGAATAGATGAAATTACATGTTGGAACTTTCCCCAAATTCTCCCCCACGGGCCGCCACGCACCGCCAGAAGGCCCTACATATGGGAGCCACGCGCCTAGCTATAGTGTCGTCTTCCTCCTCCAGCCGACCAGTCTGACCAGTCGGTCTTGTTTTTCCCTGCAACTTCGGTCTAACTGAACCGGTGTGACCGATCTAGGCCCCTAAACCGTTCAATATTCGTCCTTTTTTTCCCTAATCAATTCCATTCTACCTATTTTGATCCTAGGAACCTAAATATGAAATCAAAACAACCTAAAACCTACAAAAACCCATTGGCCCGATTTTCCCCCCACGGTTCAACCTTTCCAGATTTCTCCCGAGGGTTCCTCAGCCCCTAACCACCACCAAAACCTCCCCAAAATGTCCCTATCAACCTAAAAAATCCATTCTAAACACCTAAAACCGTCCTTAACATCAAAAATTAAAAATGGAAGGAATCGGGGTAAAACCGCCTCACCTTGGACGGTTTGCCTCCGCCGTCCACGGCGGCGCCGTCCTTGGCCTGCCACCATCATCATCCTGCTCTCACTTCCTTGTCTTCGTCTCAATCATGGTCAGAGGGGAATTGGGTTTGGATTGGGTTGGAGGTTTGATCAGGTTTGGGCTTGGTGGGGAAAATGATCGAACAAGAAAAAAGGGAAGGGATATGCATGAGTTGATTGGGCTGGGCAATGGATGGGTGACACTTGTCACTCATCCATTGGGCCTGTACAAAAATCTGGGCCCCACTTGCTGCCAAATGGCTTCCGTCTCGAAAAAAGTACAATAATGTGTTCGAACTTCCGTGAACCGTAACTGCTCCGTCGAATGTCCGAATACGACGCGCCGCCTGTCTACGGATTTGTATCGTCTCCATCTACATAACGGTCCTCGGCTTTCGACCATCGGACCTCCCGGGTCAAAAGTAAACTTTTTATCCTCGTTCTAGGGTAAAATCGTAATTTCACCCTGAACGTCCATTAATCCTCGGCTAATTCCCGATTAGCGAGGCTAATCCGTCATTAATCCCTAATTAACACTTAAAATTAGGGATGGGTCCTTACATATGATGACTCAAACGTCAAGCCTTGGGCTCTGTTTCCCAAGCAAGTATATAGCATGCCTATCAGTAAGTGCACTTGTAACGCCTCGGAAATTCAGAAAATGTAATATTGTTAAATAATGAATAAAATGACGTTTTTACCCCTATGATTGGTATGGTCAATTTGTTGACTTTTTGTTTGGTGGGTCAAACGGACGATGACCAATGACCGTGACGTAGTTCGGGACGTCACGAGTCCATAGACAGGTGGCACGTCTGATTTTGACGTTCAGAGAAAAAGTTATGACGTTCGGAAGTTCAAGGGAATATCCGTAATTTGGACGATTAGGGGGAAAAAGTTGACTTTTTGTTTGACACTTGATTTCCACACGACTCGAGGACCGTTAAGTTCGTCTCGATGCCCCGAGTACAACGATAGGTGGCACGCATGAAACTAACATCGGATGACCAAGTTACGGGTCACAGATGATGAGGGGCATTTTGGTAATTTTCCAACGGAGGGCATTTTGGTCATTTTGCACGGAGGTTACTGTTCACCACCATGGAACAGAGTGTGCACGGCCATGCCGTGTGTAACGACCCGTCCCGAATTCCGGAATTAGTTTAGTGACTAGTCTTGATTAGTGAGGTTGAACGGTGGTTAGTAGGGCGGAATCGGACAAACTGTGCAAAATGACCGTTTTGCCCCTGGTCGTGGGCAAAATGTTGACTTTTTGATCGGGCGGTCAAACGGACTTTGACCGATGACCGTGACGTAGTTCGGGACGTCACGAGTTCATAGACAGGTGGCACGTTCCATTCCGACATTCGTAGAGAAAGTTATGGTGTTCGGAAGTTGAGGGGTATTTTGGTAATTTGGCTTATTAGGGGCCAAATGTTGACTTTCTGATCGCGAGGTCCGATGGGCGAGGGCCAAGGACCGTCACGTAGGTATCGTCGATACGAATCCAGCGATAGGCGGCATGCCGAAATCGGAGATCCGACGACGACGTTATGGTCAAGGAAACGAACTAACGAACCGAGGCCGGGATTAAAATAATAATATAATAATGAATAGTGACTGTTGACCCTACACACCTGGATGAGTGACAAGTGTCACTCATCCCTTGAAATCAGAATCCATGTTTTTGGGGGAGACCTCATGATGATGTTTAATTAGTTTTTAATTAATTAATTAATCTTTTAATTTCCATTAACCTCCATATTTTCCTTAACCGTGTACAACCAAATCCAATACTCTCCCAACCAATTCCTCTTCCATTGCTGAACCTGAGAGTGTGATTTTGTGAGCGATTTGAGTGTGATTTCAACTGGGTAAACACGAGAGAGTGACAGTGAGGAGGAACTGAGAATTCGAATAATTAAGTTTTAGGAGGGAAAATCAAATTGGACGAATTGGGCTGTGATGATCGAATTGGAGGTTACAAACATCTTCCTGAGGTTGTGACGAGTCGATCCACATCAAAAACGAGAAGGATTGGTGCCATTTTGGCTCTGATCGAGCTTGGTGGCAGAGGAAGAAATCGAGGCTGAGTCGTGGAGTTTGGGGCTGGGATTGACTCAATTGTTGTGGGGAAATGATTTCTCATGATCCCACGATGCTTCTGGGTTCATCAATTGCAGGAAAACGTTGGAGAATGGCAGAACTCCATTGTTGAACAGTGACGTTGCTCGAGTTTGAGTCGTGACGTTTGAGCACCGGTTTGATGCAATTGATGTGGGGGAATTGTTCCTCAGGGTCCGTTGATGCTTCTGGAATCATCAATTGGATGAAACCTGCATCAATTGAAGGAATCCCATGATTGAACAGTGACCGGGTGTTCTTCGTGGATCATCATCGAATCGTGGGAATCTGGGTAAGGATTTGTGTAATTGAGTTTACAGACTTGTAATTGGACTTAAAACGAAACTAATGGAATGATCAATTGAAGGAATTAGGATCGAATTGACAGGATTGGAACCGGGTTGTGTCGCGGGTGAATTGGACCCGTTTACCAGACAAACGGGTTGGGCTGGTGACACTGTAGCAGGCGCGTGGGTTTCACGCGCAGCCACTCACGGCGGCGCGTGGCGGCGCGTGGGCACGAATCTCGAGGTGAGGTCAACATGACTTCTGTCCTATTTAATGTAACGGACATTTTGGGATTGGTTTCGTGTCGATCGGACACCGTCTCGATATTGTTCGGGATATCCGAAGGTTTTAAATTAAGTTTAAAAATAAGTAAAAATTCGGGAAAATTACGGGACTTTGATAGGATGTTAATGATGAGGTTAGTGACCCTCTAATGTGATTTGGACAGGATTGGGAGTCCCGGTGATAGTGGTGTGGCCCGGGAAGGCCGGTGGCACGCGTATCGAGGCACACGGTTAAAACGGTCTGTGAGTGGACTTTGGTTTTATAAATTCTATGCATGCTTAAATGTTTTATATGGATTATGGTTGTGATTGTGTGATGTTGATTTGGTTGTTGGTAAATTGTACGGTTTCACGTATTTCGAGGCAATTTACGTGCTTGCACATAAATCGAGGTTTTCTGGTTTTACATGGATTTTCCATATTTATGACTTGGATATAATGTGATGAAATGGTTTTGAAATTGGAAATATAAACTCTGCTTGAGGCCCACTTGTTTTGGAAATTTCAGACTTGGAGTCCATTTGAGAATCGGGCCGGGGGCCCAGTTGGTTTATGAATTCGGGCCAGGGGCCCAGTTGGTATGAAATCGGGCTGAGACCCATTTGAGTTATGTTATCGGGCCAGGGGCCCAGTTGATTTACGAATTCGGGCCGTGGGCCCAGTTGATTTATGAATTCGGGCCGTGGGCCCAGTTGGTTTACAAATCGGGCCGTGGGCCCAGTGGTTCGTAAAATCGGGCATGAGGCCCAATTGGATTATAATGGTGATTTCGGGTCAGGGACCCTATATTTAATAATTGTGATTTTGGGTCAGGGACCCTAAATGGAATTACATGGTTTTATGGAAATTTCGGGCAGGGCCCAATTGTAATGATGTGATAAAGGATTTAATAAAACTGTTTTCCATATACCATCTGGATACAAGGATATATGATGGTCTCCTCCAGATGTCTGGGACACTGGGGAAGTCACGGTGCATTGCCTGCGAGGGGTCATTATACGGAGCAGCCAGACCGTATGATGACTCAGGAGCAGGATTGTTATGATTGACGTCAGGGAC
Organism: Prinsepia uniflora; assembly: GCA_032719365.1. Classification (NCBI taxonomy): domain Eukaryota; kingdom Viridiplantae; phylum Streptophyta; class Magnoliopsida; order Rosales; family Rosaceae; genus Prinsepia; species Prinsepia uniflora. The sequence continues at coordinate 41,056,649 of CM064862.1, forward strand.
GTCAGACATCAGGGATGTCAGATATATGGACCCGGAGAGACCACGGGCAGCACGCGTAGCTTATGAAACCGTGAGATATGACGTCAGGGACGTCAAGCATCTGGGACGCTAAGCATCTGGGATGCTGGTGATGGTAATGGTAAAATATAGATTAATGAATAAAATGGCTTATTGGTTGGATATGTGTTATGTGGTAAAAATGGATTATTGGTTATGAAATGGTATGTCGGGTCAGGGACCCTAAATGGTTTTAGATTTTGAATTGATGTTCATCTATGGTCATGGGTGGTGACCCACATGGTTTCAATATGTATGGTCGTGGTATTCCACAGTTTTGGGCTGAGTTCCCACACTTGGTTTTTGGTTAACGGTTTTTGGGCTAAGGCCCTAATGGCTCGGTTGAGCAAACGTTTTGGTTACTGGTTTTGGTGGCATGCATATGTTTTTATTGGAGGGCATAAATGTCTTATAAATGTATTTGGTAAATTTATTGGTTTTTGTCCACTCACAGCTTTTGGTTTTAATGCCCTTCAGGTTGATTACGGATGCGATTGCAGCAGAGACTGGGACATTGCACACCTCCTCCATCGGTCCTTGCGCACTCTGGATGGCCCGTTTGGGCAGTAGCTCTTGGTTATCCCTTGTCTGACACCCCTTGTTGGATGGGAGCAGGGCACATTCCATGGTAATCCCGGGGGGATTGGGATGGGTCCTGTCAACTTGGTATCAGAGCACGGTTGCTCTATTTGTGCGCGCAGGTCGAGGGTGTGATGTCTCATTGGGCTGCAATTCGTTATCAACCTGATAGATAGTGTTTGGGTTTGGATAGTGGATGGAGTGCGATTGGCCGATACGCCGTGTGTTAATGTGATTCGACCCAAGTGGGGTTGATTGTGGTGAACTGGTATTGTGGGACCGACGGTTCGGTCATGTAATATTAAATTGTTGTGCTGCTAGGTGCAGCCAGGTTCGGGGAACCTCATGTGAGTAATGGTCTAAAATGTGAACCCTTGTGGTGGTTTCTAGTGTGAGGGATGTTGGTTCATCGGAGTTGGCCGATGACCTAGTGGTGGAACCCACGTTGATGGGATGGTAGGATTGGATCAGACGTCTATTCGATGTCAGGACCGCAGGGTCGGTCAGGTTGTTGAACTCTAGTATTAAAAAGGTAAACCTTAATTGTGGCTAGTGGATGAGAACTTGTGCTGCGACGAGCGGCTGAGGTCATGGATGACCATGTGGATGGCTCTGGTGAGTTTAGGCAGAACTATGGGATTCGATTTACGGATACGGTTCTGAGATAAATTATGGAATCCCGTGTTGGATCGGGTATTGGTGTGATGTGTGGATGCGGATCTCGATAGCAATGACAGTTAGTCGGAAGTCATATGGAGATGACTGGCTATCGAGGGTAATTAGTGTGGTTATAATACTTGGGGATCAGGGGACGTTCGGGGAACGTTCATTTTCCTGATGTGGATTGTCAGAGTGGTGGTACCCATAGTCGTGAGGTACGGGATCGTCGTTCCGTATGAACGGAGATCTAGAGTTGTCATATTTGCACACGGTGTGCAAGTATGAATGTTTGTATGTTAGCACTTTTGTGTCGATGCTAGTATGGATGCCTGTGTGCTGATACTAGTGTTGTAGCTAGTGTGTTGGTGCTGGTACTAGCGCTGGTGCTAGTGTCGGTAATGGTGTTGACGATGAGCCACAAATTGGGGTGTGACTCCGTCATGATGAACATATGTTCGGTCTTTGAGATTCGGTAGTGGTTGAGTGATGGACTGGATGGGTTCCAGTGAGGATTGTGAGGTGTTGGGATAAGTCCCAATAGTGGTGAGATAACCAGTAAGGAGTGGATTAAAATGGTATAATTAAGAATTAAGAAATTTTGGGATGATTAGTGGATTTGGGGAGTTGTTGGCAACTCCAAAATTAGTGTGATTTATGTTTTTAAATATCCCTAAAAAGTACATGGAAATGATTAAAACTGGAAAAGACGAGGAAAACCATTAGTGGTATAAAGGCAGGAATTTGTAATTGAGAACTTGGGAAACCGAGTGTTGAACCTGTAAAGGTCGTAAAGGTCGGGATGTGCGAACGGGACAATAACGGATCGATTGTGGACACGTCGTTGTCCAAGTGAGTTGAGGAGGTAGGAAGTCTAGTGGTTAGACTTGACGTCTTGTTGGGAGCATGTCTGTTTCCAGCATGGTTGGAACCTTAAATTCGAGAAGTGTTGTGATTGGGGAACGAGAGTGGTGTTCGTTCTTGGTGATTGGTATTCCGAAGTCATTGGGGTTGACTTCTTGCTTTCTGCCCTGGCAGACATTGATTGTAGTTACCAGTAAGTTGAGCGTGTATTGGTTGGTGAGCCCATGTGTGTTGTGAGGTCATTAGGAGGAGCTACGTGTTCGAAATTAGGTAAACAAGATTTCTCATTTTCTGCTTGGTGGCAGACGATGTTGGGGTACATGGCGCGGTGAGTGCAGTGAGTTTTGTTGCATCCACGTAGGATGAGTTTTGGTGTCATCATTTTGGATCATCCTTGGTTTTCCTAGGTGGAATGACAAGGATCGATACGAACTTGGGTATGTGAGTCGTAATGACGGGATTGAACTTCTTTTCGAAGTGGGGCCCGTATGGTATTCTACTCGGGTGAGTAGGTTTTCAAGGTAGTTGAATTTTGTCAACCTTAGACGTGTGGAGGTTGGATTGGCTTCCCTATGAAGTCAATCAAGTGTATTGAACAGGTGACCGATAGGTTCGGTTTTGGGTGTGTCTTGGTAATTGTGAATGAGATTTCGGGATTTGGAATCGAATTTCTGGGTGACGATTCAGGATTCGATTTTGGAACTTGAAAGTATATTTCCGGATTTGGGTACGGAATGGTTATTCCAAATGCTAGCTTACGGAATAATGATTTCGGATTCGGATTTGGAAATGAGTTAAACTGTGATGTATGGGTTTGAATCCGGGATTTCTTACGAAATTGCGGATTTGGATTCGGAATTGGAACTAGATGTTGGGTGGAGTTTCGTTTTGTCTCATGCTGGATTTGGGCAAACGTACTCCATTATTGGAACGCGTTCGGCTATGACCTAGGTGGTTGTAGTCTGGTTATTAGGTAGATGTGTGTACTTCGTACCTGGTTCGAGGTACAATACCTTGTAGACTTGTGAAGTCTAGTTACGGTATACGGGATATACCCGAGGTGTGTTGGTGAACGTGTTGGTAGTCGGATTGGTTCCGATACCATGGGATTGGTTGTGGACCGGACATTACTATGCAATGGGTCATGGTAATTCCGATGTGTTTAATTACACAGGTCGTGTGAAAGGTCAGTAAATGTTTACTAAGTCTAATACGTTGGTGGCATGAGTAGCCACAAGTGAGTCTAGTGTCAGTTTTCGACTGACAACAACTGTGTGGTGACAGATTGTCAGGATGTGTCAACATAGATTTTTGAGTGGGGTCAGCTGACTCCTAGTGGGAGTGGGAAAGGAACCGTCGAGTTGTTGCGTCAACGAGAGGGTTGATTTGACAAGTGGTGTCAAATTCGAAACAAGTAGTTTCAGTCATTCGACGGGGTCGAATGTAATCGTTGCGTTTTGAGTGATAGTGATACGTTTGGGTGTAGACAAGTTTTGTCTAAGTAGTTGGTGTACGGGTGTACACGTGTTGCGTGGTCGATTCCACTTTCCGCGGGGTGTCTGTGGAATCAGGATAGTCGAGTTTCGAGAGCGAAACTTATTAAGGAGGGAAGTACGTTGAGATTAGATCGGTTGGAATTTCGAGGACGAAATTTATTAAGGAGGGAAGGTTGTAACGACCCGTCCCGAATTTCGGGATTAGTTTAGTGACTAATCTTGATTAGTGAGGTTGAACGGTGGTTAGTAGGGCGGAATCGGACAAACTGTGCAAGATGACCGTTTTGCCCCTGGTCGTGGGTAAAATGTTGACTTTTTGATCGGGCGGTCAAACGGACTTTGACCGATGACCGTGACGTAGTTCGGGACGTCACGAGTTCATAGACAGGTGGCACGTTCGATTCCGACATTCGTAGAGAAAGTTATGGTGTTCGGAAGTTGAGGGGTATTTTGGTAATTTGGCTTATTAGGGGCCAAATGTTGACTTTCTGATCGGGAGGTCCGATGGACGAGGGCCAAGGAAACGAACTAACGAACCGAGGCCGGGATTAAAATAATAATATAATAATGAATAGTGACTGTTGACCCTACACACCTGGATGAGTGACAAGTGTCACTCATCCCTTGAAATCAGAATCCATGTTTTTGGTGGAGACCTCATGATGATGTTTAATTAGTTTTTAATTAATTAATTAATCTTTTAATTTCCATTAACCTCCATATTTTCCTTCACCGTGTACAACCAAATCCAATACTCTCCCAACCAATTCCTCTTCCATTGCTGAACCTGAGAGTGTGATTTTGTGATCGTTTTGAGTGTGATTTCAACTGGGTAAACACGAGAGAGTGACAGTGAGGAGGAACTGAGAATTCGAATAATTAAGTTTTAGGAGGGAAAATCAAATTGGAATAATTGGGCTGTGATGATCGAATTGGAGGTTACAAACATCTTCCTGAGGTTGTGACGAGTCGATCCACATCAAAAACGAGAAGGATTGGTGCCGTTTTGGCTCTGATCGAGCTTGGTGACAGAGGAAGAAATCGAGGCTGAGTCGTGGAGTTTGGGGCTGGGATTGACTCAATTGTTGTGGGGAAATGATTTCTCATGATCCCACGATGCTTCTGGGTTCATCAATTGCAGGAAAACGTTGGAGAATGGCAGAACTCCATTGTTGAACAGTGACGGTGCTCGAGTTTGAGTCGTGACGTTTGAGCACCGGTTTGATGCAATTGATGTGGGGGAATTGTTCCTCAGGGTCCGTTGATGCTTCTGGAATCATCAATTGGATGAAACCTGCATCAATTGAAGGAATTCCATGATTGAACAGTGATCGGGTGTTCTTCGTGGATCATCATCGAATCGTGGGAATTTGGGTAAGGATTTGTGTAATTGAGTTTACAGACTTGTAATTGGACTTAAAACGAAACTAATGGAATGATCAATTGAAGGAATTAGGATCGAATTGACAGGATTGGAACCGGGTTGTGTCGCGGGTGAATTGGACCCGTTTACCAGACAAACGGGTTGGGCTGGTGACACTGTAGCAGGCGCGTGGGTTTCACGCGCAGCCACTCACGGCGGCGCGTGGCGGCGCGTGGGCACGAATCTCGAGGTGAGGTCAACATGACTTATGTCCTATTTAATGTAACGGACATTTTGGGATTGGTTTCGTGTCGATCGGACACCGTCTCGATATTGTTCGGGATATCCGAAGGTTTTAAATTAAGTTTAAAAATAAGTAAAAATTCGGGAAAATTACGGGACTTTGATAGGATGTTAATGATGAGGTTAGTGACCCTCTAATGTGATTTGGACAGGATTGGGAGTCCCGGTGATAGTGGTGTGGCCCGGGAAGGCCGGTGGCACGCGTATCGAGGCACACGGTTAAAACGGTCTGTGAGTGGACTTTGGTTTTATAAATTCTATGCATGCTTAAATGTTTTATATGGATTATGGTTGTGATTGTGTGATGTTGATTTGGTTGTTGGTAAATTGTACAGTTTCACGTATTTCGAGGCGATTTACGTGCTTGCACGTAAATCGAGGTTTTCCGGTTTTACATGGATTTTCCATATTTATGACTTGGATATAATGTGATGAAATGGTTTTGAAATTGGAAATATAAACTCGGGCTTGAGGCCCACTTGTTTTGGAAATTTCGGACTTGGAGTCCATTTGAGAATCGGGCCGGGGGCCCAGTTGGTTAATGAATTCGGGCCAGGGGCCCAGTTGGTATGAAATCGGGCTGAGACCCATTGGAGTTATGTTATCGGGCCAGGGGCCCAGTTGATTTACGAATTCGGGCCGTGGGCCCAGTTGATTTATGAATTCGGGCCGTGGGCCCAGTTGGTTTACAAATCGGGTCGTGGGCCCAGTGGTTCGTAAAATCGGGCATGAGGCCCAATTGGATTATAATGGTGATTTCAGGTCAGGGACCCTATATTTAATAATTGTGATTTTGGGTCAGGGACCCTAAATGGAATTACATGGTTTTATGGAAATTTCGGGTAGGGCCCAATTGTAATGATGTGATAAAGGATTTAATAAAACTGTTTTCCATATACCATCTGGATACAAGGATATATGATGGTCTCCTCCAGATGTCTGGGACACTGGGGAAGTCACGGTGCATTGCCTGCGAGGGGTCATTATACGGAGCAGCCGGACCGTATGATGACTCAGGAGCAGGATTGCTATGATTGACGTCAGGGACGTCAGACATCAGGGATGTCAGATATATGGACCCGTAGAGACCCCGGGCAGCACGCGTAGCTTATGAAACCGTGAGATATGACGTCAGGGACGTCAAGCGTCTGGGACGCTAAGCATCTGGGATGCTGGTGATGGTAATGGTAAAATATAGATTAATGAATAAAATGGCTTATTGGTTGGATATGTGTTATGTGGTAAAAATGGATTATTGGTTATGAAATGGTATGTCGGGTCAGGGACCCTAAATGGTTTTGGATTTTGAATTGATGTTCATCTATGGTCGTGGGTGGTGACCCACATGGTTTCAATATGTATGGTGGTGGTATTCCACAGTTTTGGGCTGAGTTCCCACACTTGGTTTTTGGTTAACGGTTTTTGGGCTAAGGCCCTAATGGCTCGGTTGAGCAAACGTTTTGGTTACTGGTTTTGGTGGCATGCATATGTTTTTATTGGAGGGCATAAATGTCTTATAAATGTATTTGGTAAATTTATTGGTTTTTGTCCACTCACAGCTTTTGGTTTTAATGCCCTTCAGGTTGATTACGGATGCGATTGCAGCAGAGACTGAGACATTGCACACCTCCTCCATCGGTCCTTGCGCACTCTGGATGGCCCGTTTGGGCAGTAGCTCTTGGTTATCCCTTGTCTGACACCCCTTGTTGGACGGGAGCAGGGCACATTCCATGGTAATCCCGGGGGGATTGGGATGGGTCCTGTCACCGTGAGTGCCCTGCACGATTTCATTGTTTATTCCTGATTGTGGGAGGCGAGAGCGAATTGTTTAAGCCATTTGAGGCAGTGGGAAACATCTTTGAACGGACTAAAGCCGCACAGAGCACGGGCAAGCTTAAAAATTCATATTGGGGTCTGTTTGCGGGAAAAAATTTCCCAGTGGAATCAGTGATTCCCACGGGGTGTTTTCCATTCTAATCGATTAACTGAGTGCCATTGACTCTGGGAGTTTATTTGGAATCATTTGGTGAAGGTGAGACTGAGAGAGATTGAGAGAAACCGTGGGAAAGACCATTTCGGGTTTTAGGGGGAAAATCCAGAGTTTAATTTCAACGGATTATGGGACCAATCTAGACACTAAGTGAGCTTTCTGGGAGTGACTGGAACACAACCGTTCAAGAATCGAAGGGTTCGCCTAGGAACCTGAGTTCCAGTTTCAGAGAAAATCAGTGTTGAGGACGACGACTTCCAGGTAAGCTCCTGTTCAATTGGTTGTGTTAGAGTGTCTGTCTAGGTCACCTTAAGCTCCTGTCTGAGTTATTTTGGGATTGGGGCTAAGTTGGGCGAGTTGCAGACGTCGACCCCTTCGACTGTTCTTGGTCGGATTGGTCGATTTAGTTCATGTCAAGATTAATCAATGACACAGACCTTCTATTAAATGAATAGAGAAGATGTTAGGATTTAAAAAGGAAGGAATCAAGTGTGAATTGAAGGCTGTTTGGTCGGGTCGAGACGCGGGTGGAGGATCCGGATTGCAGGGTAGTCGGGTGAAGATGGTGACACTGTAGCGTGTCACCGTAGAAGGCGCGTGGCCTACACGCGAAGCAACTTTGGGCGGCGCGTGACGGCGCCTGATGCTTCCTCTCCGATCACAGTCAACAGGAGATCTACTCCTTTTAATGTTTTGGACATTTTTGGTTTAAAGTTCAAGTTGATCAGGTGTCATTCGGGATAGTTTCGAGGGTTTGGAAGTTTAGGTCCTTAAGTTTAATTACATCGAAAAATCCGGAAAAATTAGGAAAAATCGTACGAGTTATTTGGGGATGTTTATAACCCTCCATGTACGTTTTTACAGGCCCGAACATTTCTGAAGCTACCGAGGAGTGCACCGGGCGCGATTGACGCGTCCGAAAACCGTGAGTGGACTTTTGATTTCTAAACCAAGCATGCATGACTATTTTTACTCATCTATCTTATGTTTTCATATATGATTCTATGATGATGCTATGATATTTCGGTTTTACGTAATTTCACATTTTTCGAGGATTATCGTATTATACGTATTTCGAGGTTACGATTTTCTCCTATGCATGAATGATGTTTTGATGAAGTATTAGGATATGATTATGCATGTTATGTTTTAATGATGATTTGATTATATTTGTGAAGTAATTTCGGAAATTGCATGTGAAATCCGGACGTAAGTCCTATTATGACGATTTGTGATTATGGAATGATTTTTGGTAAACGGATCACGAAGGATCCTGGTTTATTGTGCTTTATAAAATGGTTTTGGGTTTAAAGACCCGATATGATTATTGGATCTGGTTTTGGGTTTAAAGACCCAGTTAATTGATGATGGGGGCGGGCCCGAGAATTGGGTTTAAAGATCGGGATTGAGTTTAAAGACTCGTGAGTTTAAAGACTCGGTTATTGTGATACCCCCGAGGCCTATTGATTATGTTTTGAGTTTAAAGACTCATTGATATACCGGGAAGGCCTAATATTGAGTTTAAAGACTCGGATGGATCCAACAGCTTGACTGTGATTACTTAATCAGTTTTACTTGGTTTGGTTGATTGGAAATTCGAAAATGACGATTTCTGGATTTTTTTAATATTATATTATTTTACATGAGTTATGACGGTTTTCTATAACGTTTTCCATGTGTTTCGGAAAAAGGGATTTCAAATGTTTAGTATACGGTTTCCGAATATCTGGTTATGCATGCGTGTTATAAAACTGGAGGGCGAACTCCGATTTCGTTAAACTGTTTTCTGTAAACTTTTGTTTCAGTCCACTCACACTTTGTTGTTTTAATTACCCTCTAGGTCGTGGTACAAGTTCGGGGGCTAGCGTCGAGGCAGAGGCAGAGGCATAAAGTTTTCTGTTGCGGAGTAGTTATTTCATAGAGTAGGATTTGTTCTTATCTTGTTTTGTAATATTATGCTCTGTGAAACTATGGACTTGAAGTCCAGTCGGTTGTATTATTTAATCTCCTTGGTCTGACAATGGGTGTGATGTAATTTTATTTGGTTTTCCTGTCTTTTGTGTTCGATTGTCAGACGGTTGCAGGATGCTTCTCGATTATCGAGGCGATAATCGGGGTGGGTCCTGTCAATTGGTATCAGAGCTTAGGTTTACGGTTCGTGTCTGGCACTTGGGCGTGCCTCGATTATTGTAATAACTTATTCCTCTTTCAGAAAAGGACGATCGGCCATGCCTCCGCGATGTGAAACCCCTCCACGACCTGCAGATGACGTCACTAGTGATGCCGAGAGTACTTCGATCGAGCGAGCCCCGTGTCTTGGGGCTACGGTATTTAGTGGTGGGGCGGATCCCGAGGATGCCCACTGTTGGATTTCTCGGTTTGATCGGATTTTTGCTGTGATGCACTGTCGTCCTGAGGAGCGAGTTGTGTTGGCCACCTTTTTTTGATGGATCTGCTTATGATTGGTGGTATACTCTGGAGTTATCGGGTTGGGATGCCCGTACAGTGACCTGGGAGACCTTTCGTGAACGGTTTCTGGATCAGTATTATCCCCGTTCATTCCGTGACGCTAGAGAGACAGAGTTTCTGCAGCTCCAGCATCGGAGCATGACCGTAGCAGAGTATGAGCAGAAATTTCAGATGCTAGCCCGTTTTGCTCCTACCTTTGTGTCTACTGAGGCTGAGAAATGTCGTAGGTTTGAGCTTGGCCTACGAGGTGAGATACGGGCCATTGTGACGGCCGGAGCTTTTACTACCCTCAGATAGTTTTCTGATGCCGCAGTGCGGGTTGAGGCTAGTCTCCCGACACGTCCACAGTATTCTGGTGGTGGACAACGTTTAGAGCGTTCATTTCCTGGATCGTATGGTCAGAGAGCCTCGAAGAAGGGACGTTATTGTGGAGCTTCATCTGCAGGCAATGACCGTTATGGTAGGCCTGGTAACTTTCAGGGTCCCGGATTCAGAGTGCCTAGGGCAGAGTCGGCTCTGCAGGCGAGCGCGGCCTCTGTTGCTTCCACGGGATGGCAGGGTGGTGGTTTTGCTCGTGCTGCTTCTAGTGTTATCTGTTTCTTCTGTGGCGAGCGGGGCCACTACCGGAAAGAGTGTCCATCTTTGCCACAGGGTGGTGGCGCAGGTCGAGGTGCAGCAGAGCAGGGACGGAACACAGCTGCAGTTTCTGGGACTGGGAGTACAAGGGGAGGAGGTGCCGGAGCGACTAGTGGACTGAGGGGCCGGGGTCGTGGGCGAGCAGCTGGACCACAGGCCGGAGTTTTTGCGGTTACGCAGCAGAAGGCCAGGGCAGCACCTGGTGTTGTGACATGTACACTCACGATCTTTGGACAGGATGTTTGTGCTTTAATTGATCCCGGAGCTACTCATTCGTTTATATCACGGGACTGTGAGTTGTTAGCGGGTAGAGAGGTGTCCGCGCTGGACTGTGACCTGGGTGTGAGTACGCCCACATGAGATATATTTGTGGTAAATCAAGTGTTGCGGGAGTGTCCCGTAATGGTAGGTGACGTTGTATTGGTAGCTTACTTGATATTCTTGGACTTACATGATTTTTATGTCATTCTAGGAATGGATTGGTTGACACTCCATCATGCTTCTATCGAATGTGTCGATAAGAAGGTTACTTGTCGGAGTCCAGGGTTACCTGAAACCACCTTCCAGGGAGTACAACGAGCAACTCCTGTCGGAGTGATTTCAGCCTTGAAGGTAAGTAAGTTGTTGAGGAAAGGGTGCCAGGGATACTTGGCTCACGTGGTAGAAGCACGTGCTACACCGTTGAGGGTGGAGGATATCCCGATAGTGCGGGAGTTTCCAGATGTCTTTCCAGAGGATCTACCGGGATTGCCACCTCACTGAGATGTCGAGTTCACCTTTGATCTGGTTCCAAGTACGCAACCTATATCTCAGACTCCGTATCGTATGGCGCCAGCTGAATTGAAGGAACTGAAGGCGCAGTTGCAAGAACTGCTTGAGTTGGGGTTTATCAGACTGAGTGTATCCCCTTGGGGAGCTCTGGTGTTGTTTGTGAGGAAAAAGGATGAGAGTTTGAGACTCTGCATTGATTACAGGCAACTGAATAAAGTAACAGTCAGGAACAAATACCCCTTGCCTCAGATTGATGACTTGTTCGATCAGCTGCGAGGAGCGCAGTACTTCTCCAAAATCGATCTTCGTTCTGGGTACCATTAGTTGCGGGTTAAGGATGAGGATGTACCCAAGACAGCCTTTAGAACCCGATATGGTCATTATGAGTTCCTTGTGATGCCTTTTGGTTTGACCAACGCACCTGCAGCGTTTATTGACTTGATGAACCGAGTGTTACAGCCATACTTGGATCACTTCGTCATCGTGTTCATTGATGACATTCTGGTCTACTCGAAAAGTGCGGAAGCACATGAGGAGCACTTAAGGATGGTGCTAAGTATCCTGAGGGAAAACCAGTTGTATGCGAAGCTCAGTAAGTTTTAGTTTTGGTTGACGAGCGTAAGTTTCTTGGGGCATGTGATCTCAACTGATGGAATCAGTGTGCATTCTCAGAAAATTGAAGCAGTGGCGAAGTGGGAACAACCGAAGACCGTCACTGAAGTAAGAAGTTTCTTGGGTTTGGCTGGCTATTACAGGAGGTTTGTAGAGGGTTTCTCTACCATTGTTGCCCCATTGACACAACTGACGAGGAAGGGAGTCAAGTTTGTCTGGGATGACGATTGTGAGCGTAGTTTTCGGGAGTTGAAGGAAAGGTTGACATCTGCTCCTATACTGACCCTTCCAAACGACAGTGGGGAATTCGAGGTGTACAGTGATGCATCCTTACAGGGATTGGGATGTGTGCTAATGCAGCATGGGAAAGTGATTCCCTATGCTTCGCGCCAGTTGAAGACGCATGAGCGTAATTATCCTATGCACGACTTGGAGTTAGCTGCTGTCCTGCATGTGCTGAAAATTTGGAGACATCACTTGTATGGTGCAACTTGCAGGCTGTTCACGGATCATAAGAGCCTGAAGTACTTGTTCACCCAGAAAGACTTAAATGCGAGGCAACGACGGTGGCAGGAGCTAATTAAGGATTATGAATGCCCGATCGAGTACCACTCTAGAAAAGCCAATGTGGTGGCTGATGCTCTAAGCCGGAAGTCAACTCATACTGTGGCACACCTACGGACGGTTCATTTGCCGCTATTGGTTGAACTCTGAAAGACTAGCATTGATTTGGGAGTGGATAGCCAAGGTGTCTTGCTGGCTAGTTTTCATGTGAGACCAATCCTAATCGATCGGATCGTTGATGCTCAATCTCAAGATCCTGTCTCGTGTGTACTTCGAATCGAAGTGGAAGCCGGTGAACGGCGAGATTTTACAGTCAGAGAAGATGGAGCATTACTAAAAGAAGGACGGTTGTGTGTGCCGGACGATGAGGCACTGAAGAAGGAGATTTTGGATGAGGCTCACAGTTCGGCCTACGCGATGCATCCTGGTGGGACCAAGATGTATCGTACATTGCGAGAACATTATTGGTGGCCGGGTATGAAAAGGGAGATCGCTGAGTTTGTTAGCAGGTGTCTGATTTGCCAGCAAGTGGAGGCTGAGAGACAAAGACCTTATGGAGCCTTACAATCACTACCTATCCCGGAATGGAAATGGGATCACATAATTATGGATTTTGTGTTTGGACTCCCTAGGACACCCAGAGGTCACGATGGAGTTTGGGTGATTGTGGACAGACTTACGAAATCAGCTCATTTCTTGCCGGTACGAGAGAACTTTAGGATGACACAGTTTGCTCAGCTGTTTATCGTTGAGATCATTCGTTTGCACGGTACTCCAGAATTAATAGTTTCGGACAGAGACCCGAGGTTTACTTCTCGATTTTGGCAAAGTCTACAAGAAGCTTTTGGGACGAAACTTCATTTCAGCACTGCATTCCATCCTCAGACTGACGGTTAGTCTGAGCGGACCATCCAGATATTGGATGATATGATGCGAGCCTGTGTTTTGCACTTCGAAGGCACTTGGGAATCACAACTTGCCTTGATGGAATTTGCCTATAACATGGCTCCTTATGAAGCTTTGTAGGAACGGCAGTGCAGAACCCCGTTGTGTTGGACGGACGTGGGTGAAAGGAAACTGACTAAATCCAAATTGGTGGAATTGACAACAGAGAAGGTCAAACTCATCAGAGATAGGCTCAAGGCAGCCCAAGACAGACAAAGGAGCTATGTGGACCATTGGATTAGAGATCTTGAGTTTGCAGTCGGAGATCGGGTATTTCTGAAACTGTCCCCTTGGAAAGGTGTCGTGAGATTTGGCAGACGAGGAAAGTTAAGCCCTCGTTTTATCGGACTATATGAGGTTACTGAGTGGATTGGCCAGGTGGCCTACAGGTTAGCACTACCGCCAGAACTTTCGAAAGTCCACGATGTTTTCCATGTGTCGATGCTGCAGAAATATGTGTTTGATGCATCTCCTGTTCTGGAGGAACAACCCATTGAACTCCGAGAGGAATTAAGTTTTGAAGAACTGCCGGTACAGATTTTGGACCGAAAGGATAAGGTGCTATGTCGGAAAACCGTTCCCCTGGTTAAGGTTCTCTGGAGGAACTAGAATGTGGAGGAAGCCATATGGGAACCCGAGGTGCAGATGCGGAAGCAGTTCCACTATTTGTTTCCTTGAAATTTCGAGACGAAATTTCTTAAGAGGGGAGATTGTAACGCCCCGGAAATTCAGAAAATGTAATATTGTTAAATAATGAATAAAATGACGTTTTTACCCCTCTGATTGGTATGGTCAATTTGTTGACTTTTTGTTTGGTGGGTCGAACGGACGATGACCAATGACCATGACGTAGTTCGGGACGTCACGAGTCCATAGACAGGTGGCACGTCCGATTCTAGCGTTTAAGGAAAAAGTTATGACGTTCGGAAGTTCAAGGGCATTTCCGTAATTTGGACGATTAGGGGAAAAAGTTGACTTTTTATTTGACACTTGATTTCCACACGACTCGAGGAACGTTAGGTTCGTCTCGATGCCCCGAGTACAACGACATGCGGCACGCATCAAACAGACATCAGATGACCAAGTTACGGGTCACGGATGATGAGGGGCATTTTGGTAATTTGCCAACTGAGGGCATTTTGGTGATTTTGCACGGCGGTTACTGTTCACCACCGTGGAACAGAGTGTGCACGGCCATGCCGTGAGTGCCCTGCACGATTTCATTGTTTATTCCTGATTATGGGAGGCCAGAGTGAATTGTTTAAGCCATTTGAGGCAGTGGCAAACATGTTTGAACGGATTGAAGCCACACAGAGCACGGGCAAGCTTAAAAATTTATATTGGGGTCTATTTGCGGGAAACAATTTCCCAGTGGAATCAGATGGATTCCCACGGTGTGTTGGCCATTCTAATCGATTAACTGAGTGCCATTGAGTCTAGGAGCTCATTTGGAATCATTTGGTGAAGGTGAGACTGAAAGAGAATGAGAGAAACCGTGGGAAAGACCATTTCGGGTTTTGGGGGGGAAAATCCAGAGTTTAATTTCTACGGATTATTTGACCAATCTAGACACTGAGTGAGCTTTCTGGGAGTGACTGGAACAGAACCGTGCAAGAATCGAAGAAGTTTGATCACGGTTTGCCCAGGAACCTGAGTTCCAGTTTCAGAGAAAATCCAGTGTTGAGGACGACGACTTCCAGGTGAGCTCCTGTTCAATTGGTTGTGTCAGAGTGTTCGTCTAGGTCACCTTAAGCTCCTGTCTGAATTAATTTGGGATTGGGGCTAAGTTGGGTGAGTTGCAGACGTCGACCCCTTCGACTGTTCTTGGTCGGATTGGTCTATTTAGTTCTTGTCGAGTTTAATCAATGACACAGACCTGAAATTAAATGAATAGAGAAGATGTTAGGATTTAAAACGGAAGGAATCGAGTGTGAATTGAAGGCTATTTGGCCGGGTCGAGACGCGGGTGGAGGATTCGGATTGCAGGGCAGTCGGGTGAAGCTGGTGACACTGTAGTGTGTCATTGTAGCAGGCGCGTGGCCTACAAGCGCAGCCACTTTCAGCGGCGCGTGACGGCGCCTGAAGCTTCCTCTCCGATCACAGTCAACAGGAGATCTACTCCTTTTAATATTTTGGACATTTTTGGTTTAAAGTTCAAGTTGATCGGGTGTCGTTCGGGATAGTTTCGAAGGTTCGGAAGTTTAGGTCCTTAAGTTTAATTACGTCGAAAAATCAACAAAAATTAGGAAAAATCATACGAGTTGTTTGGGGATGTTTGTAACTCTCCTTATACGTTTTTACAGGCCCAGACATTTCCGAAGCTACCGAGGAGCGCACCGGGCGCGATTGACGTGTCCGAAAACCGTGAGTGGACTTTTGATTTCTAAACAAAGCATGCATGACTATTTTTACTCATCTATCTTACGTTTTCATATATGATTCTATGATGATGCTATGATATTTCGGTTTTACGTAATTTCACATTTTTCGAGGATTATCGTATTATACGTATTTCAAGGTTACGATTTTCTCCTTTGCATGAATGATGTTTTGATGAAGTATTCGGATATGATTATGCATGTTATGTTTTAATGATGATTTGATTATATTTGTGAAGTAATTGCGGAAATTGCATGTGAAATCCGGACGTAAGTCCTATTATGACGATTTGTGATTATGGAATGATTTCTGGTAAACAGATCACGAAGGATCCTGGTTTATTGTGCTTTATAAAATGGTTTTGGATTTAAAAACCCGGTATGATTGTTGGATCTGGTTTTGGGTTTAAAGACCCGGTTAATTGATGACGGGGGCGGGCCCGAAAATTCGGTTTAAAGACCCGGATTGAGTTTAAAGACTCGTGAGTTTAAAGACTCAGTTATTGTTATACCCCCAAGGCCTATTGATTATGTTTTGAGTTTAAAGACTCATTGATATCCCGGGAAGGCCTGATATTGAGTTTAAAGACTCAGATGGATCCAACGGCTTGACTGTGATTACTTAATCAGTTTTACTTGGTTTGGTTAATTGGAAATTAGAAAATGACAATTTCTGGATTTTGTTAATATTATATTATTTTACATGAGTTATGACGGTTTTCTGTAACATTTTCCATGTGTTTCGGAAAAAGGGATTTCAAATGTTTAGTATGCGGTTTCCAAATATCTGGTTATGCATGCGTGTTATAAAACTGGAGGGCGAACTCCAATTTCGTTAAACTGTTTTCTGTAAACTTTTGTTTCAGTCTACTCACACTTTGTTGTTTTAATTACCCTACAGGTGGTGGTACAAGTTCGGGGGCTAGCGCCGAGGCAGAGGCAGAGGCATAAAGTTTTCCGTTGTGGAGTAGTTAGTTCACAGAGTAGGATTTGTTCTTATCTTGTTTTGTAATATTATGCTCTGTGAAACTATGGACTTGAAGTCCAGTCGGTTGTATTATTTAATCTCCCTGGTCTGACAATGGGTGTGATGTAATTTTATTTGGTTTTCCGGTCTTTTGTGTTCGATTGTCAGACGGGAGCAGGATGCTTCCCGATTATCGAGCGATAATCGGGGTGGGTCCTGTCAGCACTTGTGATGTGATGATTGATGTGGTACTCGTGTATTGATAATGAGTTGGTTGTATGTGAGTCTGTGGTGTGCCTGCTTGTGGGGCAGTGGTTTATTGATTGATATTTTGCATTAGGGATTGGTAATTGTGATATTTGTTGTTTTTTTGTGATATTTGATATAGCCCGGTTATGTGACATTGTTGTGATGGTTTTGTATTGACTATTATTGTGATTACTTTGGGGTAGTGTGTGATCTATGATAACTTGGATGTTGAGCTTGGGGCCCCGATTCATGAGTAAGTATATGGCATGCCTATTAGCAAGCAAACTTGTGAAGGGATAGCATGGTATTTGTGCATAGGTAATGAATTGATTGTATGACCATATGTGGTGTACTGATGATTGCTATGTGTGACAGATAGTATGTGGCCATCCTAATTGATCCTCAGGATAATTGCTGGGAGGATCCTGTGTAAATTAATGTAGTAATCTGTGTGTTGGTAGACTTGAATTCCAATGCACGATGGCTTGTGATATAAGATTATGTGATAGGGATAGATTTCGTGTTGTTAATGATAAATTGTGTAGTTGGTGGACAATGTTGTGATAGGGATAGATTTCTTGTATGTGATTGACATGTTGACCTTGTGTTGATGGCTGGGATTTTGTGTGGTGGTTCTGTCAAACTACCAAGGTCTTATACAGTTGCTATTGCTTTTGATTTGAGAATTAATTTACGATTTGATTTGATTGTGAATCTAAGTTATGATGTGAAAACGTGTGCCTAGGGGGCAATGGTTGTTGCGCTTGATTATCCTGCATCGACTGTGATATTAGTCATGGTTTAGTTATGTGGCATAATTGTAAAGTTTGACTTGACTATGGCGGATATTGATTTTGTAATTGATTGTATGTGTGCAGGTTGTTATGACTTCTGGTGGCTGATGCATTTTCAATTGTAACATGAGATTGTATGGCATTGGACGGTGGTGAGTCTTATTTCTGGTTGATGTCTTGGATGTATTTGGTCGCACATTTTATAGAGTTGAAAATCAATTATTGTTTGATAATGAAATTAAGAGGTTTGTACGTTTTTGTGAGTAAATGTTTTTCGGGGTTCGTGACGTGTGAAATATGGTGAGTGGGTTGTGAATGGATTTCTTTTAAAGCTTAATTATGCATACCCGAGTATTTTATTGTCCTTCCACATCTTTTAGTGATGTTTGATTGATTGAAATCTTTTTATGGCTTTTGTGATTGATGGAACAATAAAGTAATATGTTAATAATGCATTTTGCAAGGAAATTAGGTATAAAATATTTTTTATTTTCCAACTTGGTGTTCGAATATCATTTCGATTGGGGATTCAAATTGGATATGAGTTACAATAGTTGTAGTATTGGAGTCTTGATAACTTTCATATGATTTGTGGATGGTGTTTGAAAATACCTTAATAATACGATTTACGAGGTTGTGGTTATGTTATGTGTCCGAGGCTTCGAGTTATGATATGCGAAATGTTTTGTATGGTTTGGGTGATGGACTTGATAGTAGTATATAAGGATATGTAATGGTTCTGATCTAATTAGATACTTGGTCATAGTCATGCATAAGTCTCGATATCTAACCCTTGAGTATAAACATGTCATAGAATTCGTTCTCAAATTTCGAGGACGAAATTTTTTTAAGGAGGAGAGATTGTAACACCCTGGACTTTCAAGAAATAGAAATGACCATTTTACCCTTAGAAGTAAAAGATGTTAATTTTTGATCGGAATATCTGTTGGGAATTTTGAGAAGACAGTTATGAAGGTTACGACCCCCTAAGTACGTAGACAGATGGCATGTCAAAAACGAAGAACGGATGAGTAAGTTGTGGACCTACAAACGTCAAGGGCAAAATAATAATTTGCCACTAAGGGAATTTTAATCATTTTGAAAGAAAAGACCTAGATTTTTCTAGAACCCTCTTCATATCTCTTCATTTTTCTTCCAAATTATCCCCACCGCCTCACACAATTATAAAGAGGTGTGTGTGTGTTGTGTGCAAGAAAATTCGGTGAGGGAAGGCCGAAAATGAGAGAAAGTAAGAAAATAAAAGAAGATGGGGGAGAGAAAGAGTGGAAATGCCAGAAAAATAATCAAGAAACAATTGGGAAGATTTTGGCCTGAGAATGAGAAGGAAATGGTGAAAAGCGAGGGTCCAGATATGAGGAAAAATCATGAACCCGTGAAGGACCTATTCGGGTCTTGGATTCTGGACCTTGGATGTGACGCCCCGGAAATTCGAAACACAGAAATTTGGAAAATTTGAGGAAAAGGACGATTTTGCCCCTGGAATTGGGCGAACGGTTGACTTTTTATTCGAGCGGTCAAACGGACTTTGACCGATGACTGTGACGTAGTTCGGGACGTCACGAGTTCATAAACAGGTGGCACGCCCAATTCTGACATTCGAGGAAAAAGTTATGACGTGAGGAAGTTTGAGGGTAAGTTGGTAAATTGGTCAAAATGGGCCGATAGTTGACTTTTTGATCGGGACATTGTTTGGACTTTCCGGGAAGACCATTGGGTAGGTCTCGAGACGCTGAATCCGTAGACAGACGGCATGCATCAATCGGAGTTCGGACGAGAATGTTGTGGGTATGGAAAGTGCAAGGGCGAAATGGTAAATTGTGACATGAAGGGTAAAATGGTCATTTGGGCAGTCAAAGTCCTTTACGGTGAACTTAGCTGATATAAATTGATATTAAACGATTTAAGTGGCTGATTCAGCCTAAGTGGATGAGGAATTGTTATTAAGTGATATTTGTCACCCTAAGAAGAAGATTAGTGGCTGGATTTGATGATGGGGCACATGAAATGGACGGTGTGGATTGCAACTGGGAAAACAAATTATGTATAAACCTGTGCGGGTGTTTTGGAAAAACATAGAGAATACCCTATAATTTTACACAAAATCCATTGATCTCTTCTTCTCTGCTTGATCATAATTAAGAACAGGTGAAAAGGAAAAATTGGAAAGGAAAGGGAGAGGATGAGATTGGGAGAAAAACGAAAGAAAAAGGGGAAGAAACGCCCAAGAACCCGAGACCCTTCAATTTGTTTCAAAAATTCGAATTCATCTTTCTAGCTCGAGATGCTGCAAACTGAGATTGAATTAGGTCATCTGCGATCATTTTGAATGGAACCAGCTCAAATTCGACGACAATTGATGTCGTTTGGGCCTAGAACGGACATGGCGGACTTCGGAGATTTTCGAGCTTGGGTTGAGTGATTTAGGACCAATTCGTGTGAAATTGACTTCGAAATCACCTTTAGCATGAGCCTACGACGCTATATGACTCATTAATTGAAGGGTTGGATGCTGGTTTGAGGAACTCGACGATGAACAGACTTCGAACCCGTGAGATTTGATCGAATAGACTGAGGTAAATAGTGACGAAATTGACATTACAGATCTTCAATTAACATTAATACGATCCTATTAGTTTAATCAATTGAAGAAATGGACTAGAAATGTGCAGGATTAGACCGGGTCACCTCGCGGGTCGCAGGACCCGTTTACCAGTCATTCGGGTTGGAACGATCACTATTCACAGTACTGTAGCAGGCGCGTGGCAACCACGTGCAGCCACTCACGGCTGTGCGTGGGGGCGCGTGAGGGCGAATCCCGAGGTGAGTTTAACATGAAACTTGTCCTATTTAATGTAACGAACATTTGTGGTGTTGGTTGCGAGTCGATCGGACGCCGTCTCGATAATATTTCGAGAGTCCGAAAGTTTAAGTTACGTATTAAATTAATATTAAATTCTCGGAAAATTATGATAAATTAGTATGATGTAAATTGAGTCCTTAGTGACCCTGAGTAATGATTTTGGACAGGATTCGAGATTCCTGGCAAGTGTTGGAAATTACGGAAACGCGTGCAGCGCGGGAAACGAGCAATCGGACGGTGTGTGAGTGGACTTTTGTTTTCTAACCTGAATGCATGCATATATGTTTTAAATGCTTTATAATATGATTTGACATGATTTTGTATGATTGATGTTCTGATATGGTGAATTCCGGATTTTGGAGAATATTATATTATTTTAATCGGTGTTTTGGCACGTTTTTCGAGGAATTGTACAAATGGTATTTTGGGCTAGGCCCGGAGTTAAAAAGGTTTCCAAAAGAGTATTTTGACTCAATTGGTGAGTCAAGGATGATTTTGGGTTATTATAATGTTTTCTATGTGCGGATTTACGTATAAATGCTATTTGGGCTTGAGTCCCGGTTGGTAACGATTTTGACTTGGTTGGAAGTCAAGGATTTGATTGAGATATTTTGGGATATAATCCCCGATGGTTTTCATTATGATTGTGATTGTGACTATGGATACCCAGACGGTCGAAGCTAGGGGTGTTCCTAGACGACCGGAGCTCGGGGATATGATTGTGATTGTTCCCAGGCAGCCGAGGCTCGAGGTGCTCCCAGACGGCTGGTACTCGGGGTGAGATATATTCCCAGATAGCCGAGGCTTGGGGTGTTCCCAGACGGCTAACGCTCGGGGTGATGTGTGCCGGGGCAGTCGGGGCTCGGGGTGACTTCCCAGACGACTGAGGCACGGGTTATGGCCTACGTGTAGTGCCAGTGTGACAGTGTAATGGTTTGTGCACTTGTGAACAGTGTGGATTGATTGATTGATTGATTAAGTAATTGATTGTGACCTTGTGCATAGTACTGTTTGAGGTTGCGTACTGGTATTGAGTACGAGTTCTAGTCTGTGTGGCCAGGTGATTATGTTTTGGGTATGTTTTCCTAAGAGCCAGGAATTTGACTTGTTAGATGGGTTGGCTGACAGCCAGTGATTGTGTTTCATATGTTTTCCCTATGCATGCAGGTTTGATAAACTGGAGGGTAAACAATGTGTTTTGATAAATGTGTTTTAACGAATATATTTTTGTCCACTCACACATTTCTATTTTTGATGACCCTCCAGGCCGTGGCACAACGTTCGCGGCTGATCACGATTCGGAGGCATGAGCGGATATCAGCACAGTTATCCCTTGTCTGATAAGTGCTGAAGGATCATTTCGGGACTTCAGTTGACTTGTCAGACGGGAGCAGGACCAGGCACGGTTATCGAGGTCCAGTTGGGACGGGTCCTGTCATTGGAACTCAGAACTAACATGACAGGACCGCCCCCGAAAGGGGTATCGATAACCGTGCCCGATCCTGCTCCCGTCTGGCAAGATGACTGAAAATCCAAAGTTACCCTCAGAACTTGCCAAACCAGGGATAGCCACACGTACTTACTCATGCCTCCGCCCCTCGAACAGCCTCGAACAACGCATCACAACCTGGAGGGTCAATAAAAAAAAACCAAAAGGTGTGAGTGGACAAAAATAAATCAGTTTAGTGAAACGGCTACAACAAACGTTTTTACCCTCCGCATAAAAACCAATGCATGCATACAAAAACATTTCGCCATCGGTTAAGATTTTCCACATAATAAAACTGTGTATCAAATTCCAACATAAGGAAGAATTCGTATGAACCTCAAAATCATTTTCCTTTCTCAACCATCGGGTCTTAGCCCGCAATCATAAACACCGGGCCTCAGCCCAAAACCACGAATCATAACCAAATGCACAACATGATCCAAGACCAACAACCATATACCGGTCCACTGCGCAACTCAACCGAAACATCAAAAATCATCAATAAATCACAAGTCAATCATTTTGCTGGATAACAAGTGCGCCCGAGTCTTTAAACTCAAAATCATGCGCATAAACAGGCCTTCCCGGGATATCAACGAGTCTTTAAACTCAGAACATAATCAATAGGCCTCGGGGGTATCACAGTAACCGAGTCTTTAAACTCACGAGTCTTTAACTCATTAAGGGCCCTCCCCCGTCATCAATTAACCGAGTCTTTAAACTCAAAACGTGCTCCAGCAATAGCACCGGGTCTTTAAACCCAAAACAGTTTTCAACCACAACAAAGGGTCTTCAAACCCAACGCAGTTTTCAGCGGGTCTTTAAACCCCAAAACAGTTCATCAATCACGACCACGTGGGATCCATCCCAAAATCACATTTTCACAACAGGACCCATGGTCCGAAATTCCACATTCATTTTCCCCAAATCATACTTTACAAACATAATCAAATCATCATGAAACACGGGGCATGCAAAAACAGACCAAATCACTTTATTAAATCCTTTTTCATTCCCAAATTCGAATTCGCAATAATGATTTCGTAAGCCGGCATCCGGAAGCATCATCCCGAACCCAAACCAAGAATTCACTTTAAATTTCCGAAAACCGAAACCTCGTTCGTTAAAATTTCTTTTATGCCCCGAGCATCAAGCCCGAAATCACCTTTTTCAAAATCCATTTTAATTCCTTGAAATCACTTCATTTCTCAAATCTCGTTATCAAAACATCAAGACCACAATCATAATTACCAAAATCCCAATCCAAGCGAAACATACTCAAAACCCACATTTAAAATCCTCAAAATCACATGTCTCATTTTAATTCCCCAATTCAAACATCAACAGTGATCAAATCACAATAACTCAAAATCTCGTAAAACGTGCAAATCCGGAACGTTCTCGAAAAAACGTGTAATCTCACATAAAAATACGTATAAATACGGAAACCAAATACGTATAAATACGGAAATCAAAATCAATCACATCTTATAATCATAATCATAAAATCATAGAAATAATTTATGCATGCATTAAATTTTGAAAGCAACGTCCACTCACACACCGTTCAATAGGGCTCGGTTTCACGCCGCACGCGATTCCGTAATTTCCAATATTTTCCAGAAATTCCAAATCCTATTCGAAAACATACTTTAGTGTCACTAAGGGCTTGCATAAAAACATACTAATTTCCCATAATTTTCCGGGAATTAATCATTAATTACAAACGTAATAGAAATCTTCGGACCCTCGGAACCACATCGAAACGGTGTCCGATAATTTCGAAACCAACGCTAAAATGCTCGTTACATTGCATAGGACAAAAGTCGTGTTGAACTCACCTTGAAATTCGGATCCACGCGCCGTCACGCGCCGCCGCAAGCGGCTGCGCGTGAAGCCACGCGCCTGCTACAGTTCCCGCTACAGTACGTCTTCTTCACCCGTTTCTCTGCAAAACGGGTCTGCGACCCACGAGTCCAACCCGATCAGATAACCTTCAATTCGAACCTAATTGCATCCGTCTTTGATCATAACACAATCCTCAGCTATCCAATTAAGGTTCCTTGTCCCTGATTCATCATAACAGCCCCAAAATTAGCCCCACGACCCGTGATCACCCAAACGGGTCGATCACCCAAACTCTGTGTTTCCTCAATCAAACTCAAATTAACTTCACAGTGAGGATTCTAGACCTAAAAGGAACTGAATTACCCGATCAATTGGACAAGACGTTACCTGGAAGTGATCGTCCACAGTCCCTGCACAACTATGAAACAGGAATCAGTGATCATGGCCAAACAGCGATCGAATCCCTTGCCAATAGCTACGGTTGATCTCCAAATGGTCCCAGAAGACGATTACCGTCCCTGGTTTCGTCCAGTTCTTCCCACAATTCGAATTCTGATTTTTCCCTCAATTTTTCGATTTTTCCTCCGTACTCAGATTCTCACTCTCACCTCTCTCTCAGGTTCGAAAATGAACCTCACACCCTCCACTACTCAGCTAAACGATCAAGCAGGCGGCAACCCGTGGGGGACACTCTCAGAATCACTGAGAATTTCTTCCCGCAAACGGAACCCAACCAATTTTTAAGTTTTCCCCGTGCTCTGAAACCGCCCAAGCCATTCAACCATGTCCCCACTATCCTTGAACCAATTAAACAAACCCATGAGGAAGTCCACTACAGATTAATCAATTGAAATGTGCAGAACCGCCACACACGGTGGGGCAGCAACGGTCTCCCACTGCTGCTACAGTAACCCGTGGTGAAAGGACCAAATTGCCCTCAGTTCAATAATTACGATAATACCCCCAACTTCAGTGACGCGTAACTTGGTCGTCCAATGTCCGTTTTTAACGTGCCGCCCGTCGCTGTACTCAGGGTATCGAGACCATCCTAACGGTCCTTGGCCCTCGGCCATCGGACCCCCCGATCAAAAAGTCAACATTTTCCCTTAATTCATCCAAATTACGGAAATGCCCCTGGACTTCCGAACGTCATAACTTTCACCACAAACGTCGGAATCGAACGTGCCACCCGTCTATGAACTCGTGACGACCCAAACTATGTCACGGTCATCGGTCAAAGTCCATTTGACCGCCCGAATAAAAAGTCAACGTTTTGCCCACAACTAGGGGCAAAACGGTCATTTTGCCACGTTCGTCCGATTTCGCGCAACTGATCCCCGATTAACCCTGCTAATCATGATTAGTTACTAATCTAATCCCGAATTCCGGGATGGATCGTTACATAACAGTTCTAATAGGTTCCTGGAGGTCGTATGAAGCCTTAGGAAGGAAAAATGTACGAGTTGAACGTCGTGGAATCACAGGTTCAACCTTGGAAACCATGGCCGAAAGGTTGGGTTCTTGGATAGCTGAATCCAAGGAAATGGACGAGAAACAAAGGAGAAAGTATCGGGTCAGGGTCGCAGGTCGCGCAACCCAAATTGCAGACCCCTTTGGATGGCGCGTGGGGGTGTGTGACACATTTCTTGGAAAAACAATCAACGGGTAAAATGTTCCTACTTGAATTCTGAATCTAATGGTCCAACAATGAGATTAATTGGACTTCATGTGAAGGAGTTGTGATTTTTCAAAGGTTATGTGTTATTTATTAATTATTATTATACAATTTAGAAATAAATGAGCATCGTTCGGAGATGGTTTCAATATGAAGAATAGTTCTTGTTTTATTCTGTGAATAATGATATTGGGTTTAACGTGATTGGGCTCTATTTGGAATTATTACTAGAATTAGTACTATTGTTGGGAATATAGAAAAGTGTTAACATCCTATAAAACTTTAGACAATTGAATAATGTTACTAAATGATTATGCTACCTAAATGCTTATTGGTCGATTAGTAACTTGCACTTCTTGTGAAAAAAAAACCTCCACTTCTTGTTGGGAAGAAGGGGTTGGACGTGGGCGGCAATCCCGTAAGGTGAAATTCAGTTAGTTTATTTAATAGGAAAAATTTGACATAAGAATTATAAAATCGCTTGTCTGACTTGAGCAGTTAGAATGGAGTAGGGCTGGTCCCACTTACGTGAGATTAGGGACAGGTCCTGTCATATGAGATTGTGTGATATTGAATAATGGTGATTTTCATATTGATTTCTGGTTATATATATTTGATGGCGTATTTTACGGAGTTGTAATTGAGCTGTGTTCAGGGCTTAGGCCAAGGTTCTGGTTGTGTATTTGGTGACACGACCCATCCCAATCCCTCCGGGATTACCATGGGATATGTCATGCTCCCGTCTGACAAGAGGTGTCAGACAAGGGATAACCTGTTGCCACTGCCCAACCGGGCTTCCAGAGTGCGTAAGGATCGATGGAGGAGGTGTGCGATGCTCAAGTCTCTGCTGCAGTCGCATCCGGAATCAACCTGAAGGGCATTAAAAACAAAAGCTGTGAGTGGACGAAAATAAACAAGTCTGTTTAAAACATTTATAAGACATTTATGCGCCTCAGTAAAATCATATGCATGCACCATCATTTAAAATCATATATCATATAATATGAACCATAAACATAATTTTAGCCACTGTACCATACACTCCAATCCGACATCCCTGATGTCTGACGTCCCTAACGTCTAATAAGGTCACAATCACAAGGCCACGCGTGCCACTCGGGTCTCAATTTCTGAGTTCAATCCCCGAACCCCGTTTGGGTACAGCATCCCCGATGCTTAGCGTCATAGACGCTGGACGTACTAGACGTCCATGACCTCTCCGGGGTACCTCATCCGGAG
The DNA here is from genome assembly GCA_032719365.1 of Prinsepia uniflora. Classification (NCBI taxonomy): domain Eukaryota; kingdom Viridiplantae; phylum Streptophyta; class Magnoliopsida; order Rosales; family Rosaceae; genus Prinsepia; species Prinsepia uniflora. Next base: position 41,083,475 of record CM064862.1, read on the forward strand.
GAGACAATATAATATGGAAGGATCTATACAGTGCAGTACCAAATACATTTTATTGATATCCAAATGCAAAGCATATATATATATATATACATAGATAAAATCCAAACCAATCTTTAAATTTCATTAGACGGGTCTCAAGCCCAAATACCGTGAAACGTGCCATAACCATAATTTCAATATCATCAAAACCATTAATAGTCCAAATAGTTGATTTAAATCCAAAATCATTTATTCGATTCCATTTTAGGGTCCCCGACCCGAATCACATGTATAAATCAACTGGGCCCCGGGCCCGATTTCATAAGTTAACTGGCCCCTGGCCTGAATTCATAAGTCCACTGGGCCCCCGGCCCGAATTCACAAGTTAACTGGGCCCCTGGCCCGATTTCGTAAGTCAATTGGGCCCCTGGCCCGATTTCATAATTCAACTGGGCCGCCAGCCCGAATTCGCAAGTTAACTGGGCCCCTGGCCCGATTCATAAGTTAACTGGGTCCCTGGCCCGATTTTACTTTATCAAGTCCGTAACCGTTTCATGAAATCGTATCCAACCACATTTATGGAAATCGGTGCAAATCTAGAAAACCTCGGTTTACGTGCAAATACGTAAATCACCTCGAAATGCGCGAAATCATTTAAATTCACCGATATCCAAAGTAAAGCATTTAATCATAATTATAACAATCATGAAACAGTTAAGCATGCATCGAATTTATAAAACCAATGTCCACTCACAACATCACAAATCAGATCCACCTAGGATCCACACATGCTCGCATAGCTAACAATCCATCTGAAAGCTGATCTTAGGGTCTTACACCCTCAATTGAATCCTTCGTCAAATTTCCCTTGGTGGAATGGCGACCACGCATTTCACCACCAAATCCAGAATTATACACAACTTCTTGCGTTCAATGAACCAAGGCCAAACATGGGTCCACCTACCAATACACGCTCAATGTACTGGTAACAGCAATCATCATCTGCCACGGCAGGAAATAAGAAGTCAACTCCTATGACTTCGGAACACCAACCACCAATGCGGAAACGAGCACTCCTCTCGTCTCCTAATCACAACTCTCCCCGAATCGGGAGTTCCAACCATGTTGGAAACAGACATGCTCCCAATGAGATGTCAAGTCCAACCACTGGACTGCCCACGTCCATACCTCACTTGGACCACCACGTGTCCAAAATCAATTCATTACTCGGACCTCACGTCCGCCAATAATCATTTATGCACATACCCCGATTCCGAACTGAATATCCACAACACTGCCTGGATGTGCATACCCAACTGCCTCCATCTCACATCTCAACCTTTACAGGTTCAATCCTCAGGTTCTAAGTGATTCACAATCATAAAATCCCACATCAATACCACGAATGGTTTTCCTTGACTTTTCCAATTTCAATAATTTCCTTGTACTCTCAGGGGATATAAGCAGTACACAATCTTACCAATCTCGGAGTTGACAACAACTCCCCAATTCCACCAATTCTCATGACATAGGGAACGTCATCCCTAGATTCCTCAAATTTCAATCATACCATTTTATCCGTTCATCACTTGTCATCATAAATCTGTTGGGACTTTTCCCAACACGACACAACCTCCACTGGATCCCATCCATCCAAGACTCAACCACCACTGAGTCGCAGATATCGATCATATGTCCATCATGACAGAGTCACACCCCAACTGGTGGCTCATCGTCATCACAATTACTGACACCAGCACTAGCGGTAGTACCAGCACCAACGCACCATCATCAACACTAGTATCAGCACACAGGCATCCATACTAGTATTGGCATAAAAGCACCAACCTACCAACATCCATAAATAGCACAAGAACAACCACACTAGCACACGAACATCCATGCTAGCACACTGTGTGCAAAGTTGTTACCCTGGATCTCCGTTCATTCCGAACGACGATCCCGTAACAGTACTCGTACCCCACAACTATGGGTACCCCCAATTTTTACCATCGACACGTCAGGATAATGGACGTTCCATGAACATCCCCTGATCCCCAAGTATTAAAACCGCACTAAATACCCTTGATAGCCAGTCATCTCGACACAACTGTCGACCAACAGTCATCGTTTGTCAAGATCCGTATCCACACATCACACTACTATTCGATCCAACACGGGATTCCATATTTCATACCCGTATCCGTAGATCGAAACCCATAAGACTCACTAGAGTCATCCACATGGTCATCCACGGCCTTCGCCGCTCGTCGCAAGCACAAGTTCTCATTTAAAGTTCACCTTCCGGTCCATCAATTATAAATTAGGGTTCCAAAATCACACCCTAGGGTTCCACCGAACCCAACTGCCTTCTGCCGTAAAATCCACAACCTGACCGACTCCGCGGTCCTGACATCGCATAGACGTCAAATCCAATCCAATCGCCAACTCAACGTGGGTTCCATCGTGGGTTCCACCACGAAGGTCATCGGCTAACTCCCATGCACCAACACCCCGTTCACCAGCCAACACTACCAGGGTCCAAAGCTTAGACCATTACTCAACTGAGTTTCGCATTTCCCTAACATTGTTCAAATGGGGTTCCTTGAACCTGGCTGTGCCCAGCAGCACAACAATCCATCATCACGTGACCGAACCGACGGTCCCACATTACCAGTTAATCGTATACAACCCACTTGGGTTGAATCGGATCAATGCACGGCGTATCGGGCCAAACACACCCAATCCACCATTCAAACCCAAAACTACCTATCAGGTTGACAACGGAACTGCAGCCCAAAGAGACATTACACCCTCGACCTTCGCGCATAAAAGAGCAAAACCTGCTCTGATACCACTTGACACGACCCATCACAATCCCTCCGGGATTACCATGGGATATGTCATGCTCCCGTCTGACAAGAGGTGTCAGAAAAGGGATAACATGTTGCCACTGCCCAACCGGGCTTCCAGAGTGCGTAAGGATCGATGGAGGAGGTGTGCGATGCTCAAGTCTCTGCTGCAGTCGCATCCGGAATCAACCTGAAGGGCATTAAAAACAAAAGCTGTCAGTGGACGAAAATAAACAAGTCTGTTTAAAACATTTATAAGACATTTATCCCCTCAGTAAAATCATATGCATGCACCATCATTTAAAATCATATATCATATAATATGAACCATAAACATAATTTTAGCCATTGCACCATACACTCCAATCCGACATCCCTGAAGTCTGACGTCCCTGACGTCTAATAAGGTCACAATCACAAGGCTACGTGTGCCACTCGGGTCTCAATTTCCGAGTTCAATCCCCGAACCCCGTTCGGGTACAGCATCCCCGATACTTAGCGTCATAGAGGCTGGACGTACTAGACGTCCGTGACTTCTCCGGGGTACCTCATCCGGAGGAGACAATACAATACGGAAGGATCTATACAGTGCAGTACCAAATACATTTTATTGATATCCAAATGCAAAGCATATATATATATACATAGATAAAATCCAAACCAATCTTTAAGTTTCATTAGACGGGTCTCAAGCCCAAATACTGTGAAACGTGCCATAACCATAATTTCAATATCATCAAAACCATTAATAGTCCAAATAGTTGATTTAAATCCAAAATCATTTTTTCGATTCCATTTTAGGGTCCCCGACCCGAATCACATGTATAAATCAACTGGGCCCCTGGCCCAATTTCATAAGTTAACTGGCCCCTGGCCTGAATTCATAAGTCCACTGGGGCCCCAGCCCGAATTCACAAGTTAACTGGGCCTCTGGCCCGATTTCGAAAGTCTATTGGGCCCCTGGCCCGATTTCATAATTCAACTGGGCCCCCGCCCCGAATTCGCAAGTTAGCTGGACCCCTGGCCCGATTCATAAGTTAACTGGGCCCCTGGCCCGATTTTACTTTATCAAGTCTGTAACCGTTTCATGAAATCATATCCAACCACATTTATGGAAATCGGTGCAAATCCAGAAAACCTCGGTTTACGTGCAAATACGTAAATCACCTCGAAATGCGTGAAATCATTTAAATTCACCGATATCCAAAGTAAAGCATTTAATCATAATTATAACAATCATGAAACAGTTAAGCATGCATCGAATTTATAAAACCAATGTCCACTCACAGATCGTTTAACCGAGTGCCTCGATACGCGTGCCATAGGCCTTCCCGGGCCTCACCACTATCACCGGGACTCCCAATCCTGTCCAAATCACATTAGAGGATCACTAACCTCATCATTAACATCCTATTCAAGTCCCGTAATTTTCTCGAATTTTTATGTATTTTTAAACTGGATTTAAAACCTTCGGACATCCTGAACAATATCGAAACGGTGTCCGATCGACACGAAACCAATCCCAAAATGTTCGTTACATTGAATAGAACAAAAGTCATGTTGGAAGTTTCCCAAAATTACCTCACACGCGCCCCCACGTGCCGGTTGAACTCCTTGCACGTGAAACCCACGCGCGCGGGCACTGTTCATCATCGTTTAGCCCGAATGACTGGTAAACGGGTCGCCGTGACCCGCGGGCCAACCCGACTGGTTCTCCGCCGTTCCTCGATCATTTTCGATAGGATTTTCACCTACAAGATCGTCTGAGTTTAACCAACAGTTCTGTGGAAACAAAAATAAGGAATAACGTCCAGATCGTACCTCCCCGATCGAGAAGCTCACGGCCAAAACTCCCTCATCGACTGCTCTCAGCTCCGACCACCATTCTCCTCAAAAACGGTCCCTATAGACTCGTCTCATCCTCTGGATCATCATCCTGGTCACTAGATCGATTAAAACGTCGTAAAATCCAAGCTGCCATTTTAGACCCGAAAACGGACTCACGGGTTTGGGGCTTACCTTGCCGCCGTGGTCACCACCGTGGCCACCACGATGCCCAGCTCGACTCCAGAAACTCCTTCCACCCCTCCAAAATGGTCAAACACTAGACAACATCGACTTCCAATTTTCTGAGTTTCGGACTCCCCCATTTTTCCCCTTCCGCCGTCATCTCCGCCGTCTCCCGTCGTCTCCTGCCGTGCCCAGTTCACAACAGTCCTCACACAATCCTCTGCACGGCCCCAGGATACAGATATGGTGGTGGTGTGTAGTGTGAGCCGTGTGCGTGTTCATGGGTTAGAGAGAAAATGAGAGTGAGAGTGTGTAGTCTGATCCAATTAAAGAGAGAGAGAGGGAAAAGAATCAACGGCCCAGATTAAAAGTTGAACAAAGTGGGAATTCTTTATTTATTTAATTCCTAATAATTTAATCCAATCCCACCAATCCAGATCTGAGTCCATAATTAAAGGTTAGTGGTCCACGTGTCCCACTCAGAATCCCAGAAGAATCAGAAAATGCCACGTGTCCCTGCCTCGTAATGCGTGCAAATCAAAACCAAACTTCCGTGACCCATAACTTCGTCGTCGAATCTCCGATTTCAGCATTAATGTGCCCACCCTTAAATGTCTATTACCTATAGTGCATGATAATGCCTGAAACATGAAGAAAATTTAATGACACTACACTATCCCAAGAAAATGGATGTGTAATTCTAGTGAGTCATGAGTTTAGATTACAAATAAGAGTCCCCTTCATAAACGTGATGCTACAAATTGCAAGGTGAACATTGTAATGACCCGTCCCAAGTTTTGGGATTAATTAAGATTAAATCGAGCATTAACGAGGCTAATCGGGGATAAGTCGAGGATTGTCGGATGTTCAGGGCGAAATTAAAATTTTACCCTTGAACGAGGGCAAAACGTTGACTTTTGACCTAGGAGGTCCAATGCACGAGGGCTGAGGACTGTTACGTGAATAGAGTCGATACAAGTTCGTAGACAGGCAGCACGTCGAAATCGAACGTTCGACGGGAAAGTTACAGGTCATTGAAGTTTTGGGGTCCTATTGCACATTTTACGAGATGGGTGGACTTTTTCCTGGAGTGGGCCCCAAATATTTTCCCAAGCCCAATGAATGAGTGACAATTGTCACTCATCCATTTCCTATCACCCCACATTCATGCTCCATTCATCCTCATCTGTTCAATTCCCACCAAACCCGAAACCTCATCAAACCACAACCCCAATCCTTTCCCCTCACCTGTGTTGACTAAGAGAGACTGAGAGTGAGGTTGAGGATGTCACGATGACGTCGAGAGGGTAGTAGGACCGCCGTGAACGGCCGAGGAAACCCAGAACTGAGGTAACCCGAAACCTAGTTTTGGTCCAAAATTGGAAAATGAGTTTTGGACATTTTTTGAGGGCTTAAGTTGATTATAACATGTTTTTAGGGTTCAGACGACCCTTTTAAGACTAGTTTCGAAGGCAGCGATGGCAGGAGTTGGCCAGAATCCAAACTTGAAGATCAAGCTCACTATTCATCGATCCCAGGTGAGATTCTTGTGCGATTTTGTTGGTTTTGAGGGGTTAGACTTGTTCCTAGGATTGAGACAAAGAGATAGGAAGGAATCCAATTGAAAATGGTTGGGTTTCGAAGGAGAATTGGTCTCAACGGTTAGCCGATTCGGTTGGACCGGAAAACTAGAGAACTAGGTCTAAATCGGTTCGATAGAGGTTGAAGCTGACACTGTTCACTGGCTCGTGGGTTTCACGCGCAGGGCCTTTGGGCTGCACGTGAGGGCGCGTGGGCCCTATTTTTGAGGCACAGTCAACATGTGTTTTCATTCTTTCGATGTAACGAAAATTTTGGCATAAGTTTCGAGTCGATCGGACACCGTTTCAGGGTAGTTTTTGATGTCCAAAGGTTTAGCGTCTATTTTAAATACGTTTAAAAATCCCAAAAAATTGGGGGATCCAATGGTAACCTATTTAAAGTAGATAGTAACCCTCAGGTATGTTTTGAACAGGTTTGGGAGTCCCAGAGATAGTAGTTTAGCCCGGGGAGGCTTATGGCACGCGTATCGAGGCGGTAGCTTGGACGGTCTGTGATTGGACTTTGTTTTATGATTAGGATGCATGCATAAATATTTTATATGTGTTTATGAACATGTTTTGAGATTCCATGAGTGCATGTGATTTAAATATTATTTGTTGGGCATTTTTGGAGGAAAATGCGTTATTGCACGTAGTTCGAGATTTTTATTTTATCTATTATTTGGGCTTCGGCCGAGTATACTACGTCCATGAGTTATATGTGGTTCCAAAGGTTTCACATAGAGGCATGTAACCGAGGAACTGGGTTACCATTTTGAGGATTTCATGGGGATGCGTGTATTTGAGATTCGGGCTTGAGTCCCAGTTGAACTATGATTGGAATGTGTTTTGGAAATGAGAACTAGCTTTCATCTTTGGAAATATCTTTTGGGCGTATGACCCAGTTGATTTGAGGTTTGACTTAGAGTATAGTCAAACGTGAGAAATGTCGGGCAGTGACCCAGTTATGAGTTTTATGAAAGATAATTCGAGCATGAGACCCAATTGTGGATTTGATAGGATTCGAGGAATCCTATGATATGGAGTGTCGTTGAACACTAGGTTTCGGGCTATGACCCATTTGATGATATTCCTTGTTTAAGGCCCTATGTATGATGACAATCAGGTTCGTCCTGAGTGTTACGGCGCTCACCTCCGAACTGCGATGTGTTCCTTCCAGAGAGGTCACGATGCACTGCCTGCTATCGAGCAGCCACGGGAAGCGATGACCGAGGGAGGCTCGACTTAGGAGTGCTGATGAGATATTATGAGATCGATCGGTGATGTGTTTGCGATGATCTAGAGACAGTCGTGACGAGTGATTTGTTCACGGCAAAATGCTAGGCTTATAAGCTGTCCTGAGCTGTATGCACATGTGCTAGGATGAGAAACGTTGCTGATATTGGGATGAGTTCCCATAGGATGTGTTCCCAAGTGTTCTATGGATTGGGCCAAGGTTCTGTTTGTGTTTTCTAGTTTTGGGCTGAGACCTTTTGTGATTTGGTTTGGGGCTGAGACCCTACTGAGGTACTGGCTTCAATTGAGAAGGAGTTTTCACTGTGTTCCGATTTGGGAAGCAATATGTCTTGCTTCCGAGAAAGTATTTGAAATAACTGTTTTATGATGCATGCATGCTTGTACGTGAAAGGTATAAATGTCTTTTCGATATAAATGATTTTTATTAAGCTGTTGTTTTGTGCACTCACAACTCTTATGGTTTTAATACCCTTCAGGTTGGTAGCGGATGCGGGCTGTAGCAGAGATCGAGACATCACATGCCACCGCCGATCCTGGAGAACTCTGATGGACCCTGAGCGAGTGACGAGTTTATCCCTGGTCCGACACGTGGTGTGAGACGAGAGTAGGAATATCCCACAATAATCCAGGAGGATTAGGACAGGTCCTGTCAAAGTTGTATCAGAGCCAGACTCCGACCGGGAAGTGTGCTAACGAGGACGCTGGGCCCTAAAGGGGGTGGATTGTAAAACCCGTGTCCTAAAGGGAATGGTGAAAAATCCCCCTTCCTATGAGGGGAATGGTTTGGGAGGGGAGTGGTGGTGTGCATTAAAGGTATAGGCACACACCTATCTAGCATGAGGCCTTTTGAGAGTTCAGTGGCTTAAGAGAGGGGATTCGTTTTCCGAGCTGCACGCGTTTCCGTAATTTCTGACATTTTCCAGGAATCCCAAGTCCTGCCCAAAATCATCATTAAAGGTCACTAATGACTCAATGAATATCATATCAATTTCCCCTAATTTTTCGGGAATTAATTACGAATTAAAAACGTAACTAAACCTTCGGACCCTCGAAACAATATCGAAACGGTGTCTGATTGACTCAAAACCAACGTCAAAATGTTCATTGCATTAAATGAACCAAAGGTCATGTTGACCTCACCTCGGGAATCCTGCCCATGCGCCCTCATACGCCGCCGTGAGTGGCTACGCGTGAAACCCACGCGCGTGCTACAGTACCCTGCTACAGTCTCCTTCCTCGTCTGTTTAACTGATAAACGGATCTTGCAACCCGCGTGCTGACCCGATTCAATCCCTGTTAATTTCCACTCGAATGCTTCAATTGATTTATCTAATCGTATCAGTTTAACCATAATTAAAGGTCTGTAAAATCAAATACACCATTCCTTACCTCGAAGGCAGTCGACTAATCATGAAACATCGAAGGGTGTTCATCGTTTGATCCTGTCAATTTTCAGCGGTTCCTCCAAATTGACTCACTCAGAAGCTTCCCAGGGTTCATTTAAAGATGTTTCCAATCTCAATTTCAACCTTCATTCACTCTAACCATTCCCACTCAACTGGGATTTCCGAAACTAAATACAAGTGTTGTCTGGGCTCATTTCTTCACCATTTCCTTCACTTTCAATCCCACTCGACTCGTTTAGACCTCTAGAAGCTCATCCTCGTCTCTGTTTCCATCAATTGATCGTCCAATTCAAAATTCAATCCTAAGTCATCAATTCAAGGTTTTCAGGTGGGTTTCAGTTTTTTTTTGGGTTTTTCCTTCCCTTTTTCTTCTCTATTTCCTCACAATATAACACTCTCAATTCGAAAGGAGTCTCACGGTTTCAGTTTAGGGAATTGCTAGTTGCCTTGCATCAATTATACCCATCCTCTGTTTTTGTTTAAGGAAAACACACACACGGTTCAATTCCAACACAGACATCTCCCACTTCATACTATTTTGTGCCACTAATTGGCATAAGCAAGTGACAGATGTCACCAGGTGATGAATCCTCATCCAAATTAGCAGGCACATGTGTCCTTAACTCCGCTTAATACATCATTAACATGGCTGAATCAGCCAGTACTTGTCAAATTACCATTTTACCCCTGCACACATAATGTCCAAAATACCCCTCACAATTCTAGACCCGTAACTTCCACGTCCGAACACCGATTGACGCATGCTGCCTATCTACTGATTCAGCGTCTCGAGACCTATCCAACGGTCCTTCTAGAAAGTCCAAAAAATGTCCCGAACAAAAAGTTAACTTTTGTTCCCATAACCAAGGACGAAATCGTCCTTTATTTCCAATTTTTCCTTTTTCAAATTTTCGGCTCGTCACACCTGATGTCTCCATTGAGTCCAAACTCAAAACGTTGACATTTGTCCTCCTCGGTGCTCACAAAAGCTGCAACAAATCAAGATGACCTTAAGAATGTCAGCTCATACTCAGTCACTGTCATGCTCCCCTGCTCAAGCAGTAGGAACTCCGCCTCACACGCGTTGCGAAAAGATCGCGCGTAATACTGGTCTAGAAATCTCGCTCGGAAGACCTCCCAGGTAGTGTTGTGGACAGTTCATCCTAACATCTCCAGGCCATACAACCACTGGTAGGCCCCGCCTTCAAGTAAGAAGGTAGCCAAGGTTACTCTCTCCTTCGGCGAACAATGCATCACTATGAAGATTCACTCCCACTTGGTTATCCACTCATGAGCTTCATCGGGATAAGATCCCCCGCTAAATGGTGTAGCTCCCAGTCGTTGAGCTCGCTCAATGCTAGCGCATTCCATTTCCCTCGCTAATTATTCTTCAGTCCGTGCTTGAGGATTACGTCTTGGAGGCATAACAAATTGTTAAGAGGCATTGGTTAGATAAATAATATCTAAAGCGTTAATTGTAAAAGTACTAACCGCTAACCTAGCATGATGACCATTAACCTAGTGCTCTGATACCAAGTTGACAGGGCCCGTTCTGATCCCCCTGAGACCACCCAGAGACGTGCCCTCCTCCCGTCTGACATGCAACCCTAGAATACCAAAATTACCCTTAACAATTCAACATGAATAAATTACGATAAATAAGTTCATACATAAGTCTCAAGGGTTCAACAATGTCAAACAAGGGATAGTTCGAAATACAAATAACAAGCACGACATCTAGATTACACCTGATGCCAACCAACCCAGAAGTGGGGTTCAGGTGCACAACGTCAATCTATGCTCTCAGCCTTAGGGTCCTCGTCCACCTCAGTAGCATGGCCTAGTGGGGTCAACAAAATAATAAGGGTGAGTGGGCCGAAAATATAAAGTTTATAAAACAGTTTAAGCATATAGTAAACATACGGTTTTACTCCTCCGTTTTCAAATCATGCATGCATCAGAATCGAAATCCATAATAACATATCATATAGCCATAAACAGAATAAAATAATCACAATCATGAAATCAGCTACACTATACATCCCAACCCGGACATCCCAGATGTCTGATGTCCTAGACACCTAATAAGGTCACAGTTCCAAGGCTACGCATGCCGCCTGGGGTCTCAATCTCGAGTCCAAATCTCAACACTGTCCGGATATGACGTCCCAGACGTCCAATGTATGCAATCCTGCCCCTAAGTCACCCTACGGTCCGGTCGTTCCGTAGTATGACCCCTCGTAGGCAATGCGTTGTGACCACTCTAGGGTACCAATAATTGGAGGAGACAGTAAAGCTAGAGTAGGTCTATACAATGCAGAAATAGTGAAAATCATTTAAATCCGTGTTTGAATCTTAAAATAGTGCATAACTAAACAGACGGGTCTCATGCCCAAAACATCGTAATATGTATACGAATAATAACTCATGGCTTTCAAATACTTTGATTCAATCATATAAATAAAGTAATTAAAACATTTATGCATGCAAGGTTTAACGAAATCAAAGGCGCACTCGCTGTCTGGTCCCACCCCTAAACAGAACGTGTAAACCTATCTTGGTGCTATCGTACAGTCCCTATCATGTCCAAAGTATATATACCGGGCACTATGGGTCCTTACAACTCAAACATCAAACCCTAGTACAGAACCGGCACGGGAAAGTCGTCCGAACATGCTTCCCGAGGCATTAAATCCCATTTGACCAACATAACGATCTCCGATCGACACAAAACCACCGCCGTTGAAGTTGACGTTAGTAAGTTAATGCTAACCACACCCCCTCATGTACCAGGTCAACCTTCTAGTCAACCTTGCTACAATGCTGATGTTAGTAAGTCAACGCTGACGTCATCACTGACGTCATGCTGATGTCATCGCTGACATGTCAGACCTGCAGTGTTGACCCGGCCGGTTCTCCCTACTCCGACCACCATTTTCGACGGGGCTTGTTCCTACATGCTCACCTAAACCTAGCCTTGTGGATTCAAAAACTACAAAAAAATTCGAGATTCATACCTTTGATTCAAAACCCGCAGCCTAGAATCCTCCTCCATGTTCTTCACTTTTCCTACCACCTGGATCAACGAAACCAACACCAAACAGCTCGTTCGCGACCCTAGAATGATCCCTAAGACATCAAATCAATCCATACATGTCACAATTAGAAGTTTCAAAAAATGTAAAAATTGGGGGTTTCGAGTTTTTCGGGTTTCTAGCCTACCTCCACCGTGGACTGCCGTGAACTCCTCTCCGTCGTCTTCTTTGGCCTCCTAGCTTCCTTCCATGTCCAGTCTCTCACTGTCTAGGGCCAGGTTGGTTTTGTGTGTTTGTTTAGGATTGGTGAAGGTTTGTTCTTTCACTGTTTTAGGGACGAAGTGAGATGATGAAGATGATAAAGATGATGCAGATGAAGGGTGGGAATAAGAGAGCTGAGAGAGATATGAATGGTGAGGGTGTGAGAGATGTGTGAGTGGTGGGGGAATTTAAAATACACAAAGGGGACTAATGGGGCATAGATCCATTTTTTTTGGAAATTGGGCCATGGGATGAGTGGCACATGTCACTCATCCAAGGGTTCTGGATTATTTTAATTATTTATCATATTTAATTATTTTATTATTATTTTAGTTGAATCTCGAGACATAAGTTTAACCAATTTCGCTCTTGTGACCATAACTTTTCTGTCAAACGTCTATTTTCGACGTGCTGCCTATCTATGGACTCGTGACGTCCCGATCTACATCACAGTAATTGGTCAAAGTCCTAAAAGTCTCCCGGGTTAAAAGTTAAATTTTCCCCCTCAAGGGTAAAATGGTCATTTTGCATTAAAATAGTATCTATAGAAGTTCGGTTCGTTACAACTTGGACCTTCAACGAGTGTAAAGATGGAAAAGTTGGATGAAATGGACCATTTTTCCTCTCGAAGTTAAATGTTGACTTTTTGGTCCAAGTCAATGGGTTGACTTTGATACAGGACAAAATGTTGACTTTTTAACCGGGACGGTTTTGGGGGACTTCAAAAAACACCGTTAGAAAGGTCTCGGAATCCCGATTACGTCGGCAGGCGGCATGCCGAAAACGGGGTTCCGTTGGATTTGTTTTTGGTCTAAGTTATATAGAGGTGTTTTAGTAAATTTGTTCACAAGGGCATTTCGGTCAATTTAATGTGAGATTTTTTGTTTAGTGGTCTAATTGGACAGGGACAAGTGTCCCTTATCTGATAAGGGTGTGTACCATCGCCTTGTGTATGCTGAGTATATTCAGTATATGTTTTTATGTGTGTGCTTTTTGGTGGTGTTCACGGGCTGAGAAGATAAACAAAGAAGGAAATGAGGAATGGTGGGGAAGAAGAAGCAGAGGTGAGAAAGAGAAATGAGTGAGATAAGAGGGAGTTTTTGAAATAGAAAATGAAGGAAGATGGAGGTTTCAGACATAGACCATTAGAGAGAAAACCTGAAAGGGTGGTTCGGGTTTGGAAGTGTTCGACCCAGTTTTGATTGTGAACTTGGGAAACAAGTTCATAAAGGCCATCTTTGAGTTCTAGAGGCCTCAACAGAGTTGTGGGTTAAGGTTTTGGATGTCTGGATTGTCCAAACAGCAAGTTGGCCATAAGTGCTTCAGTTGGTCGAGCTAATTTTATGGTAAGTTTTCATGTTTTGATCACTTAGATATCTTCCTAAGTTATATTAGAGTCATTTGATCAAAACAGAACTGAAAACGGTTGAGAAATGGGAGTTGCAAGACCAGGTCCAGTCGTCGGGTCGGGTGACCCGAAAAAAAAGTCATCTGGACGACAAGGATGACACTGTAGATGTGTATAGTACCCGCAGGTGGCTCCCACACGCAGCCACTTCAGGAGACCCATGGGGGCTTGTGAGGGGGAAATTCAAGGTGGTTTCAACACATATTTTTATCCTTTCGATGTTACAGACATGTTGACACAGGTTTTGAGTCAATCAGACACTGTTTCGGGGTAGTTTTAGGTGTTTGAAGGGTTAGGGTTAGATTTAAATACCTTTAAAAATCCCAAAAAATTATGGATTAAACTAGAAGTTATTTGAGATGATTTCTGACCCTTCGATGTGAATTTTGGTAGGAAGTGACATTCCAAACAATTACAAAAAAACGTGCAAAGCGGAACTCGGTTATACAAAGGTGTGTGAGTGGAATTTCTTTCCCTAACTTTTGTGCATGCATATTTATATGATTTAAATGTGTTTCTATGTGTTTTGGTGATGAATGAATGCTTGGGAATTTTATCAGATTTGTTTGGTGATTTTAAGAATATTTTTTTATTATTATTTTAATGTGCATTTTACGAGGTTTCGTAACTACGTTTTGAACCCCGTTTCGAAATTGATTTTGAACTAAATATGGACTATGACTTGAAATAATCTGCTTTGGAGAATTTTGGTTATCTTTTTATTTCCAGATGATTCCGTGGAAACGCCTTTTATGCACGGCTTACGAGGCACGTGGTATAATCTTGGGTTTGGGCTTAGGCTCGGGTTTCCTGAAATGAGGCTTTGGATATGAATTCATATGTGATGTGACTATGTGATTTCTCGGGGTTGGTACATTTAGCCCTATTAATTGTTCAGGTAAAATCGACCGAAAAATCGCACTGAATGGCAACCAAACCGAAAAATACCTAACCGTTGAAAAACCGAGATAGTTAGGGAAAAACTAAACTGAACTGAAGAGAATCCGGTTCAGTTTAAATTTTCAGTATAAACACACCGGACTGGATCGAACCGAAAAGAAGATAATACCATACCAAACCAGCCCAAACCAAATCGAACCGTAGTAGTTAAAATCTTTAAAAAAAAGGTGTCGTTTTTAATATTGTTGTTGTATGAAACTATGAAAACCTAGCGAAACCCTTCAAGTCTTTGTATGATCATCTCTTCGTCTCTTCGACCTTCGAGTTCGACGCCTCCTCCCTCCTCGTTGACCCTAGAGAAATCCTTCGACCTTCGACGTCTCTTCAACCTTCGACATCTCTTCGACCTTTGATGTCTCTTCGACCTTCGAGTTTGACGCCTTGTTCCATCTCCTCTCCATTCTATTAGCTTCTCAGAGAATCTTCTCGAGTTCAACGCTTTGTTCGTCGCGGCCTAGTGATTTCAGTCGATTCCACGACAAACTTCTAACCGTCGAAGTCGATCCCTCTCAACTGTCGTCACAATCGATCCCTCACACTTCCATCTGGGTTTTTATTTTCGCCCAAGTTAGGTCATCTTTGATTCATCTATCAATTTTGCTTCCGCACTTTGTAAGCTATTTAGTTTCATTTTCTCTATGTTTTCGGTCATCTTTGATTCTTATTTTTATCAATATATGCGTTGCAATCCAATTACTTTTAGTTTAGCCCTGATTTAAGATAATATATAGCAAGATGACCCAATAATTTTGTTGCCAATTTAAGATAATAAGGCAGGATGACTCAATAATTTTGCTACCGATTACTTTTAGTTTATCAATATATGTGTTGCAATCCAATTAATTTTTATCAATATATTATTTTCACCAAGTTAGGTCATCTTTGATTCATCTATCAATTTTTGCTTCTGCACTTTGTAAGCTATTTAGTTTCATTTTCTCTATGTTTTCGGTCATTTTTTATTCTTCTTTTTATCAATATATGTGTTGCAATCCAATTACTTTTAGTTTAGCCCTGATCTAAGATAATATATAGCAGGATGACCCAATAATTTTGGGCCAATTTAAGATAATATGCAGAAGGATGACCTAATAATTTTGCCGCCAATTTAAGATAGTATATGGCAGGATGACTCAATAATTTTGCTACCAATTACTTTTAGTTTATCAATATATGTGTTGCAATCCAATTAATTTTTATCAATATATGCGTCGAAATTTTGCTGCCAATTTAAGATAATATATGAAAGGATGACCCAATAATTCTGATGTCGAAACTCTTTCGTTGTGGATGTAACGACCTGTCCCGAATTCCGGGATTAGATTAAGACTAATTATGGATTATCCGAAGATTAACGGACGTTCAGAGAGAAATTACAACTTTGCCACTGAATTAGGGCGAAAAGTTGACTTTTGACTCGGGAGGTCCGATGGCTTTGGACCGAGGACCATTTCCAAAATATCAAATACGGGGTCTCCGCCCCAAATCACTTTCGAAAACATGGAACACGGGGTCTCCGTCCCCAAATCACATTCCGTAAACCTCATATGTACGCATACGTATAACCCATCTGCGGCACATCCGAGAAGATGCCAACTCGGGGCACACAACCTCTAGGGATCACATCCATGATATATGTTATGATTCATCATATCTATACTAGTGTGCACACTACTCGGGGTCTCACTCCTAGTCTTCCCCTAAGAATTCTCCATCTGGGAAGCTCTATCTTCGGGCCTAGTCCGATCAACTCTCCGTAATCTGGTCCCGAACCACTTCATAACTCATAACTCCCACTCCTGGAACGGGATCCCTATGGGGATACCCATTCTGGTCTGTGGATCATGACTCTCCAGGTTGACGTCTGGAGGAGACCATATAAATCATATGGAGGGTTTATACATTTCAAATACTTTCTTTCTTTCTCAAAACATATTTCAACTAGGTCTCAAACCCGATTCATCTCAACAGGATTCCTCTAATCCGATTCAAATCAATTTCACAGGCCTCGGCCTAAATCCACAGTTCAACAGGGTCTCTTGCCCGAATTCTCACTTCATAAACCGAACTGGGACTCAAGCCCGATTTCACAATCAACTAGGCATCTAGCCCGATATCACGAATAACTGCGCCCTAAGCCCGAAACCATAAATCAACGGGACCTCAAGCCCGATTTCACAACCAACGAGGCCTTAAGCCCGATACGATAGTCAAAGGAGCCTCCAGTCCGATATTACAACCAAATGGGCCTCAAACCCAAATTTGTAAACCAACGGGGTCCTCGGCCCAATCGTATACTCAAATGGACCCTCGGTCCGATTTCTCGTCAAATCAAATGGACTCCAAGTCCGAGAGTTCGTAAATCAAATGGGTCTCATGCCCGAGTTCATATTTCCAAATCCAAAATCCATTTATTAAATCCTCATTGAAAACCTAGCACGTATAAGTATCGTATAAAATCGGAAATCTCGAAATACGTGCAAATATATAAATCCTACGCTACCACAAACAAATGCACTCATGGCATCACAAAACATGTATTTAAAAAATTTATAAACATTTATGCATGCATCGGTTTAGAAAGAAAGGTCCACTCACAGACCGTCCGAAGCCGCGCCTCGATACGCGTGACTTACGCCTCTCCCAGGCCAATCATCGCCTCCGGGGTTCACAAACATGTCCAAATTAATTTAGAGGGTTACTAACTACTTAAATAATCCCTCACTAAAGCCTCGTAATTTTCCAGAATTTTTAACTATTTTTAAACGTAAACCTAAACCTTTGGACTTCCCGAACTATATCGAAACAATGACCGATCGACTCGAAACCAGTCCCAAAATGTTCGTTACATCGAATAGATGAAATTACATGTTGGAAGTTTCCCCAAATTATGTCTCACGCGCCTCCACGCGCCACCCAAAGGGGATACGCTTGGGGCTCACACGCCCACTGTAGATCATCTTCAACCCAGCGCAGACCGGTCCGGCCGGTTCAGCCCTGTGAAACCGTTCCATAGAAACTGACGTGGCGGGTTCAACCATTTCCCCCCCCCCCCTTGTTTTCGGTCCGTTTCTTCCCTTTTCTATTCCATTCTTCCTATTTTCTCATTTCCTATCATTTCTTATCAAGAAACCTAAGAAAAACCATGTAAAACTTGACTAACCAAAACTCATTCTCACGGTTCAAACTCCTTGATCTCCCCTTGTGCAGCACATCTCCTCTCACTCCTAACAACCTAGTAATCCTTCCCCAATCAACAGAAACCGGTATTAACGTTCAAATCAAAAAAAGAAGGGAAATGGGCATAACCGGGTCTCGGGTTGTTACTTGGTTTCCAGGGCCCTCTCCGCCGTGCACGACGGTCCTCCCTTCACCAGTCACCTTCAGTCTCTCTCTCTATTCCTTTCTCTAAGTCCAGCAGCAAAGATGGAAATGGTCAATGGGTGGGTTTGGGTGAGATCGGGTTTGTTTGGACGAACAAAGGAAATGAAGATGATATGCATGAATGTAAAAAGGTGGGCAGTGGATGGGTGACACTTGTCACTCATCCATTGGGCCTTGGGAAAATATCTGGGGACCACTTGAGAAAAAGTCAATTCGTCTCGAACTTCGTGTAATAGTTCCCTCGAACTTCCGTGAACCGTAACTCCTCCGTCGAACGTCCGAATTCGATGTGCCGCCTGTCTACGGATTCGTATCGTCCCGATCTACAGAACGATTCGTGGCCCTTGGCCATCGGACCTCCTGAGTCAAAAGTCAACTATTTTCCCCATTTCAACCAAATTACTAAAGTACCCCCGAACTTCCGAAAATCATAACTTCTTCCTCGTACGTCGGAATCGGACGTGTCACCCGTCTATGAACTCGTGACGTCCCAAACTACATCATAGTCATTGGCCAAAGTCTATTTGACCGTCTGAACAAAGAGATTCATTCGCCCATTCTAAGGGCAAAATCGTTATTTCGCCCGAACGTCCGTTAATCCTCGTCTAATCCCCAATTAGCCTAGCTAATCCGTCATTAATTCTTAATTAATCCCTATAATTCGGGACGAATCGTTACATTAGGGGAGTTAGATGTGGGTTAGGATGTGGTTGGGGGGTTGGTAGGATGGTGATAGGAAGGTTTTGGGGGCTGAGGACGGCTGAGCAAGCCCGGAACGGCGACCGGGGAATTTTTGGTGGCTACCCACCAAAATTGAATTCCAGCCAAGATAACCCAAATCGAAACCCATAGTATCTATCTAGTGATCCTAGGAACCTATTGGAACCATTAGGTTGAAGATTTGGTGTCAGGACCCACCCCGGTTTCACCCCGAAACCCGAGGTAAATCCCGCTCCCGTCTGACTCCCCGACACAACACCTAAGGAATACTCACTCGAACCCAGTCAAACGCAGGAGTAATTACAAAATATCCCAGAATCCTTATCGTTTACAGAGCATAGCACTACATGACAAGAAAACTAAAAACCGAGAAGGTACACGCACACAGAAGCCTTTAAACTCTTCTAGGATCCCTCACGTCGCTTCTATGCCTCAGACTTTGCCTCGACGTCAAGACCCCGCGCTAGCTCCACAACCTGGAGGGCAATTAAAACAGAAAATGTGAGTGGACCAAAAAGTACCAAAGTTCAAAAACCATTTTATAAGAAAACCGAGTTAAACCCTCCGTTTTGAAACCACATGCATAACCAACAGTTATAAACACATTTATAAAATAATCATTATAAACATCATAAGAAACAGAAACACTATAAAATACCATAAGAAACCACACACGAGTATCAGAAAACTGTTTCATAAACCATAACCACCAAATCATCATTTTCTCGATCAAACCTGCTGGACCTATCCGAGTCTTTAAACTCCCGAGTCTTTAAACTCAATCCAGGCCTTATCATATCCGAGTCTTTAAACTCCCGAGTCTTTAAACTCAAGGCCTACGGGGGAAAATCAATATATATCCGAGTCTTTAAACTCCCGAGTCTTTAAACTCAATCCGGGTCTTTAAACCCAATCCGGCCGGTCCCCCGTCACATATATCCGGGTCTTTAAACCCAATATCCAGATCCAGCAAATCCAATCTCAAAATCATTTGAAAACCATTTACCAATCCACATCCAAACCCGAATCCGAAATCACTGGTCCGATGCCCTTCCGGCATCCAGAACCGTCATTCCGAATCCAAATCCGGAAACCACTTTCCCCTTGAAAACCAACTTCCATTTCCGAAATTCGTTTCTAGAACCAAAAACCTTGATCATTGAAATCATGTTCCAAAGTCCACTTATAACCATTGAAAACCACTTATCTTTTCAAATCCCAAAACCATAACATCAATTTCCAGAAACCAACCATTCCTCGTAAAACGTGTAATAATGTAAAACCAACCAAAACATATTCGATAAACATAGAATCATAATCAAAACCATAAAACAATTATAGAAAACAGTTATGCATGTTCGAGTTTAAGGAAAGGGTCCACTCACAGTACTAAGCCCTACTCGCGTCCCGAACGTCCAGCCCGTTCCTCGGCTTCCTCGGGAAATCCCGATCCTGTCAAACACCGCCAAATTACGTTACGAGCACGTCTACGAAGGTTCACCTAAATTCCCTCAAAATTCCCCGAATCCTAAACATAAGAACCCGGGACCCTAAACTTTCACCCTCGCGGAACTCAACTCAAACGACTTCCGATTGACCCGAAACCAACTCCATTGAACTCACAACAACTCCTAGACCAAAAACTATGTTGACCGTTTCTCCCAGAACCGCCGCACGCGCCCCCACGCGCCGCCCAAAGTGGTTGCGCGTGGCCCTCACGCGCCTGCTACAGTGCATCCCCTACCTCGAACAAACCCGGTTCGATACAGTGTTTGTAATTCGAACCGGCGAGAGCGGTTCACTGCCGTACCTGCACCATTTTCCTCCCTCTCTTCACCGTCCTCTTCGTCTAGGCCTACCCTATCGATTCCCCAACACTCCTAACCTCGACTCTGTCCCTAGCCCGTCGACTAAAGCTCAAACCAGACAACTCAAAACCCCTGTTTTCCTTTCCGGCCACCCACGACTTCCCCCTTCATGGTGGCTTCACCAACCTCTTCCTAGGACCCTTCTAAGCCTAACCCGACTCACCTTGACCGTCGATTCTTACCCAAACATCACGACTAGCCGTTTGAACATCACGGTAAAACAGGGCATACAGGTACCCCCGTCGTGCTAACCTCCGCCGCGTACACCCCCGTCACGGCGACCATCCTAGTCGACGCCTAGGACCCTCCTGAACCTCACCCTGACCTCCATTCCTCTCGACTCTAAGCCCAACCTCACAACTTTCAAATTGAGCAGCACGGGAAAAACAGAGCAAAAGATCTCACCTTCCGATCGCGTCTCCGCCGTGCGCACCGTCGCGTGCCACGGTGCTCGTTGGACTCCCTGCAGCCTCCTGCAGCTCCCCCTGCCTTGGTTGGAGCCACTCCACGGCGTAGCCACCACCTCGAACTCACCGTCTCCCTGTTTCCCCAAAACCTTTGCCGCACCACCGTCGTGCCGCCGTGCACGATTGCACCACCAGAACACTACCACCTACTCAAACTCTCCTCCCTGTCACTCTCACAAGCACTCTTCACTCTCCCCTTGCACTGAGTCGATCAATTGCTCCCCATTCCTCACCCTCTGTTTCTGTCTATGTCGAAGAACCACACACGGGCACGCACAGGTGCACCCAAATAATTGGGACCGCGCACATACAGGATTCCACCAGAATCCTCTACACACATGCCACATGTCACAATCCACTCCACACACTCCCACATGGCCTAATCCCAGCCGTCCATCCCTTTCCTCTGTGCACAAATCCCCATGTGCCACAATGACCAAAATACCCTTCTTTTTAACTCATATTTACGATTTAACCAAAACTTCCTAGACCCGTAACTCTCGCCCCGTAAGTCCGATGAAGACGTGCCGCCTGTCATCGAACTCAGGACGACGGAATCTATCTAACCATCCTAGGTCAACCTACCAAATCTCGATTATTCAAAAAGTCAACTTTTCCCCTTAATTCCTCGACCTTCCGAACATCACAACTTCCTCCTCGGATGTCGGAATCAGGCGTGCCACTTGCCTATGGATTCGTAACGTCCTCAACTACGTCCTGGTCACTGGTCAACTCCCATTTGACCACCCGAAATAAAAGTCAACATTTCTGCCCGACTCAGGGGCAAAATCGTCATTCTAAGTTCCCGGACCCCTCGGGACCACCTAACCCTTGATTAACCTTACTAATCACACCTTAATCACTCTACTTATCCCAATTCTCGGGACGGGTTGTTACATTTGGCCCCTATAAGTGCCCAGAACTTAGTATGAAAGTTTGAGTTTAAGTGGTTTAACTAAACCAATAGGTTTTAGACTTGGTTTCTTGGATTTAAGGATATGGTTAGGTAGGAAATGAGGAAAGGAAACCATAGGAATTGAAAGGGGAGAAAACGGATCGAAAATGAAGGAAGAAACGGGCTGGATCGGAAAACCAGTGGCCGGTTCGAACCGGCCTGGCCGAAGGTCAGGGATGACCCTGTAGCCACGCATGGCTTTCACGCGCAAGGTACTCAAGCCTCGCTTGGGGCACGTGAGGCCTCTTTTGGGGAAACTTCTAACATACGAAATCATCCTTTCGATGTAACTAACATTTTGGGACCGGTTTTGAGTCGATCGGACATCGTTTCGATATATTTCATGACGTCCGATGGTTTAGGATCGATTTTAAAAATAGTTAAAAATTCCAGAAAACTGTGGGACTTTAATGAGGGGTTATTTAAGTAGTTATTAACCCTCTAAAGTGATTTGTACAGGTTCGGGAGCCCCGAAGACTGTCATTGGCCCCGCAAGGGCGTATGGCACGCGTATCGATGCGGCAGCTCAGATGGTCTATGAGTGGACCTTGTTTTCTAAATTGATGCATACATAAATGTTTTATATGTGTTTGTAAACATGTTTTGTGATGCCATGAGTGCATTTGTGTGTGTTTACATATTTGCAAGTATTTTGAGGTTTTCGATTTTATACGGTGCTTATACGTATTTGTAGTTTCGGTTTAAGTAAATGGTTTTGGTTTTGGAAATATAAAATCGAGCATGAGACCCATTTTGTTTTATCTCGGGAATATGGCCCTACTGATTACCTACGGGCTTGAGTCGTGGTTGCGACGAGTATTGTGTGGACAGCAACGGACGATACGACGCTCACCTCCGGACTAGGATTAGTTCCTTCCGGAGAGGTCACGATGCACGTCCCGTTGTCGAGCAGCCATTGAAAGCTCAACTTCGGAGTGCTGACGATTCAGGAGGTCGATTGGTGATGTGTGCACCATGATCTAGAGGTTGTCGCGTCGGTTGATTTGTTCACAACGTCGTACTAGGATTGAGAGCGGTCCTGGACAAATGATTGTATGCATCACTACAATTGGAATCGTGACTGACCATGAGGTATCGGGCTCGATGCCCAGTTGATTTTGAGTTCGGGCTCGAGGCCTAGTTGGTTTACGTTTGTGATTTCGGGTCGGAGACCCTAAATGGATTTCTGAGTTCATGAAGGTTTATGGAGACTGGGCATGAATCCTTTGAAAGGCTTGAAAGGTTTTAAGAATGTTTTCGAAATGGAATTTCATATACCATCCTTATTTATGGATAGTCTCCTCCAGGGAGGGTCGTTGGCCTGGGTGGACCCCGAAGTAATCACGGAGCACTAACTGAGTAGAGTCGCCCCCGTTGGGTACCTTACTCTCAGGAAGGCTTATGGATTATAACCCCCAGGGAGGGTCATTGATCTGTGGACATTGACATGGGTGGACCCTAGGGAGACTTGGGATTTGAGACCCCGGGTAGCACGCGCGTAGCTTTGGGGACCGTGACAGGATTGGTTATGTGATTTATATTATATAATATATACTGGTTTTGGGCTGAGTCACATGGATTTGGGCAGTGGCCTGTATGATTGGCTTCATTTTCAATTTTGGGTCAAGGCCCTAATGGTTTGGTAAATGGCTTTCGAATGCATGCATGCTTTTTAGTGAAGGGTATAATAAATGTCTTTTGTGGAAATGTTTTTATTAAATTCTTTGTTTTTTCCAGTCACAGCTTTTAATGTTTTGAATGTCCTTCAGGTTGACAGTGGATGCGGGCTGTAGCAGAGACCGAGACATCAAACTCCTCTTCCGGATCATGGCGCTCTCTGAAGCCCGAGTAGGCTAAAGTCGGAATTTTCCTTGTTTGACACTCCGTGTCAGACGGGATCAGGCGCGTCCCACATTAATCTCGGGGGGATTGGGATGAGTCCTGACAGTGGATGACCCAATAATTTTGATATTTTCTCCAATGATGCTTATTGCTATAGATCGAATAAAAATGGTGCTTACCTTTGGGAATGCTGCTAGCGCTGCGTCTGCTGCCCCATCAGAGTTGCCTGTATTGGTAATCTTGCTTATATTCCTACGTGTTCTCATAATTAGATTATCACTCATATTTTCTGACTGGTCTAGATATCAAGTACTTTTACATTTCAGCAACTAGTTTATAAGTTTACATTTCTCCAGCCTCCATGCTAATAAATTGAAAATGCAGATAATATTTCTCAACCATTGTATATGGCCTTAAAATAGTGTCGGAGGTAATTCTAGGTTGTTTATATGGCCTTAACGGGTAGTGGGAAACGTTGCAGAGAACATACATTGAGAGGAAATCATGTGCATGTAAGCATATGCTAATAACAATTTCTTTCGGAAACGAACATAATGCTTAAATCATAAATACCCATCGACCTTAGTTCTACATGTGCAATCAAAGGTCCAATAAAATACATACCACTCTCTTGTTGGCTTCACAATCCTTGCATACAAATAAAACTTAAAACAAGAGTTCTAGAAGATTTACCACTCTCATTTCTTTCATGGAGCTACTTTGGTACTAGAGTGCTAACAATTTAAAAAAAAAAGAGTGCTACAAGATTTACTACTTATATACATACAAAATGAATGCATTCAACTTGTTAACTTTTAGTTACTAGATTTATATGTATGAAATAGCTTAATTATAGTAGGCCATTGAGAGATTAATGGTCCTGCCAACTAGTTTTTTCAATACGTGGGATTGTCTCACCTGCTCATAATTGGTGTTTATGGACCAGGTGAGTAGGGGGAAATGTAGGTCGTAAAGGAAGAATGAGACCGATCCAGCAAAGCCCAGCAGTAATGCAAATACCAAAAAAAGAAAAAAAAGAGATAAAATGAGAGAAACCAAAAGGAAGAAAAGAAAAAAACAAACAGAAAAGGGTCCCAAGGTATTCGAACTCAGGTATTTTGGCTAAAGCATTGAAGGAACAACCAACTAGCCCAAGTTAAAACACTTTGAATTCAACCAACTCAGGTATTGTTCATAACAACAAATTAAAATGATAACTATAAAGAGATGTATGAAAGTTCGCATAGAACTTAAACATATAATTCGTAAAAAAGAGAAACACCTATTAGTACAAGGAATTTTCGGGTATTAGATAGGAAGCATCATATGTACATTTTAAATCACAAATGTAATGCTGTTTTCAACTTTATTCCGATCAAGACGAACCTTTTTTAACTTTTCATGTTTGCTGTTTTCATACTTGTTTTCATGCTTGCAGTTTTCATGCTTCTTGTTTTCTGTTTTTTGTTCTGTAGATGGACAATGTTCATGATTCACAAGTAGATGAATTTGATGAAAGGGTGAATAGGGATGGAAAACCATTGACTAGCACTGAAAGTAATGCACAATTTTTGGAGCATCCGAAGAAAAGACAACGTGCAAGCATATGAGATCATTTTGGAAGGTACAAAGCTGATATTGGTTTCACTAGGGCTAGATGTAATTATTGCCCTAATACGTATACTACTGATTTTATTAGAAATGGAACTAGGGCCTTAATTATTCATCTTGAGAAATGTCCTAAATATCTCCCTAATACGATTGCTAAAAGAAATCAGAAAGTTCTATCAGTAGAAAAGCCCATAGAAGTTTCTGTAGGATTTAGTCAGAAGGAGCTTGTTAAAAAATTTGTTCGAATGATCATAGTTGATGAGTTACCTTTTTCTTTTGGGGAGGGAGACGGATTTCGCGATTTTTGTTCCCTAGGTTTTTCTAGGTTTAAAATTCCATGTCGTCAGACAGTTGCTAAAGAGGTTCTAACTTTGTTCAATGCTAAGAAAGAGTCCCTTAAAGAATTGATCAAGTCTTATAGGGTTTGTGTAACTACTGATACATGGACATCCCTTCAAAATATCAATTATATGGTTATCATTGCTCATTTTATTGACAATGATTGGGTATTTCATAAAAAGATTATCAACTTTTGTGTGATTCCAAATCATAAGGGAGAATCAATTGGGAGGCTTTTGGAGGATTGTTTAATTAGATGGGGTATTGAGAAGCTTCTAACTGTTACAGTAGATAATGCTTCTTCAAATGATGTTGGGTTATCTTTTTTAATGAAGAGAATGCTTAAATGGAAATCTCCGGTGGTGTTTTTGAATAATGGGGAAAATTTTCATGTTAGATGTATTGCTCATATCCTGAACTTGATTGTCAATGATGGATTGAATGTGTTGAATGATTCTATTCTAAGTATTAGAAATGCCGTCAGATATGTAAGATCTTCCCCTAGTAGGTTTGAAATATTTAAGAAGGGCGCGGAGAAGGCTATAGTTAATAGCAAAGGGCTGGTGGTATTAGATGTTCCAACTAGGTGGAATTCGACCTATTTGATGTTGGAATCAGTTCTTAAGTTTTGGGGAGCATTTGAGGTTCTAGTTTAGGATGATCCGAATTATGCTGCTTACTTTGTAAGTGATCGAAGGGTATGACCACCCTCTGAGTATGATTGGGAAGTAGCGAGTTCATTTGCTGCTTTTTTGAAACCCTTTTATGAAGTAACTTTGTGAGTTTGTTGCACTTCTACACCCATAATCAAATTTTCTTTACTTGATATGTATAGGATTTTATCTCTTTTGCGTCGTGAACAGAAGAGTGTTTTATTGTCTGGCATTGTAAGCACCATGCAAGCCAAATTTAACAAATATTGGGGGGAAGTGGAGCGTATTAACCAATATTATTTTATAGCTCTTGTCCTTGATCCCTATCATAAATTGGACGCTATGGAAGATTGTTTTGGGGGTTATTTGAGAATGATGATGATGATAAGGTTTCACATGTTATTTCTAGATTGAAGATTTTATTTACTAGTCATAAACTCTATGAAGATGGTGGGAGTGGGGATTCTGCAAGAGAGGACAATGTTAGTGGCAGCTCCTCTGCAGTAACAAAAGACAAGATGGGTTTGAGTGACGATACAGATCTTATAGCAAGAAGGATGAGGAGGATGGAAAAGAAGGAAATTATTTGTAATGATTTGGATAGATATCTATTAGATCCTCATTGAAGATATTAAGGATTCAACTTTTGATATTTTGGGCTGGTGGAAAATGATCGGGGTATCCAAATATCAAATCTTGTCGCGAGTTGCACGGGATGTTCTAGTTATACCCACTTCAACAATAGCTTCGGAGTCATGCTTTAGTACCAATGGAAGGGTAATTAATTCGTATAGGAGTTTTTTGAGCCCTGAAGTTGTGGAGGCATTGATATGTACTCAAAATTGGCTTTTGAGTGTTAATGTTGCATTACATTTGGAGTCGAGTGTTAAAGAAGTAGAGTGTTATCATGCTCTTGCAAAAGGTAATTGTTTTATCTTTTTATTATTTTTAATACACTTGTTTGTTAATAATTGTGAATTTATGTAGGTAATTAACTTTGCTTGTGTCTCATATGTAGAAATGGTAAATGGTTGTACTCACTGCTAAGCTGATTTTTGCTGCCTTGCTACTGTCTTGCTCCTTGTTGCCTTGCTGTTTTTTCATGATATTTCTCTTATTTTGTTCACTTGAATGGTATGGTTTTATAATGAACATTCTATGTAAGATTTTCATGCTTGTTGATTTGGTTGTTTATAATGGACATTTAGGTTGGATTTTGATGTCCCGATGATTTTGATTAGTTATAATGGACATTAATTGGACAATATAAATATTGATTACAAGATTAAAAAAAACTATTTTTAAAAAAACCGAACCGGTTCGACCCGATTGAACCAAAAATGGTCAGTTTTTTATCGAAACCGAATCAAGCATTTCAGTTTTAGTCTTGATCGGTTTTATATAGGAAAACCGAACCGAACTGAAACCGATTTCCCAATTGGTTCGATTTCTGTTTCGGTAAAAAAATCGAACCAAAAAATCGATTAACAACCCTAGGTACATTGTGATGTGATTGTGATGATTTGTGTTGTACGATGTTGGTTGTGATGCCTGATATGATTCTATGTTGATATGACTCTAGCGTTGTGATGTATAATCTCAGACGTCGAGCCCTTGGCTCCGGTTCCCGAGACTGTGTTGTGATGACTCGGACGTCGAGCTTGGGGCTCTAGTTCCTGAGCAAGTCTATATGTGAGTTATGTGATGATGATTGGTTGATTACTGATTGTGTGTTACTGTTGTGCTTTGTGATGAGTGATTTCCTCGAGATATGTGTTGCTAGATTTGGTAATCTCGGACGTCGAGCTAGGCTCCAGTTCCTGAGTGAGTTTATGGTGTGCTTGCTAGTGAGGCAGTGGTTTCATGTGTGACATTGTTATGATGGTGGGTTGATTGTTTGTGATTTCTGTGATGTACTGGTGTTGGTGGTCGTGATCTTGTATAAAGGTTAGGTCGACTTACTGAGGTCTTAGACGATTTAATGTCACTATTGAGTTGAGAACTTTTTTTACGTATTTCGAAAATATATTGTGTTTTTTTTCAATTGAAATGAAAAGGTTTTCGTATGCATGCATGGTTTTGGAAAATGGAGGGCAAAAGCTGAATGTTTCAAATTATGATTTCGAACCTATTTCTTTTTTTCCACTCACACGTTTTCTTGGTTTTGTAATCCTCCAGGGCCGCTACACGGAGATCGAGACTCGAGAGGTGGAGGCATGAATTAGAAAAAATTACATTTATCCCTTGTCTGACAATGTTTCTGTCAGACGGGAGTAGGACCCTAGTTTACTGTTCTCGTGTATTTGGCCCATAACACACTCATACGGCCTCCAATTTTGGCAAGCCACCTATCTACAAATTCATAATCTTACAAATTCATAATCTTGAGACCTCTTTAGTGGTCTTCTTGGAATTCTCAAAATGTGTCTACAGCAAAAAGTCAACTATTTGACTTCTCTAGGCAAAATGGTCATTTTATTTCCTCAGATATCTAGGGCGTTACAAGTAGACACCCAAGTTGGTGTGGAAACTAGTATGGATTTGATCGCGGGGATGCATCTTGATTTGATTATAGCTTGAATAGGCATCCACAAAGCTGAGGAGTTCGTGGCCGGTGGTGGCGTCCACTAAAAGGCTGATTTTTGGCAGCGGGAAGCTGTCCTTAGGGCATGCCTAGTTGAGGTCTGTCAGCACTGATTCCTTCTCGATCAGGACCCGACT
Source organism: Prinsepia uniflora (assembly GCA_032719365.1). Classification (NCBI taxonomy): domain Eukaryota; kingdom Viridiplantae; phylum Streptophyta; class Magnoliopsida; order Rosales; family Rosaceae; genus Prinsepia; species Prinsepia uniflora. Next base: position 41,112,783 of record CM064862.1, read on the forward strand.
CATCTAGCACGATATTGTCCGCTTTGGGCCTCCTTGCCCTTGCCCTCACGGTTTTGTTTTCGGGAGCTCACAGTGCAACTTCCCAAGGGGTCACCCATCATGGAATTGTACCAGCCTCAACTCGGTTAACTTTGGGGTTCCAATTCCCTCCAAAGCCACATGAGCTCCCAAAAGGCCTCGTGATAGATAGGTGTGTGCCAACACCTTTAAGGCACACCACCATTGCCCTCCCAGACCATTCCCCCTCGCAGGAATGTGGGATTGTTCATCGTTCCCTCTAGGACACGGGTCTTACAATCCACCCCCCTTAGGGCCCAGCATCTTCACTGGCACACGTCCCGGTCGGTGACAGGACCCGCCCCGATCCCACAGGGACCACAAGGGGACATGCCCTGCTCCCGTCTGACACCCAATAATTCATACCAATTTTAACCTCAAAACATCAAATGCATAAATAACCAAATTAAAGTCATACATCAAATCCGAATTAAACAGATGTCAGACAAGGGATGAAATCCAAAATTACAAGTTGCGAGCACGACTCTAACATAAACCTGCGGGTAAACCACCCAGCAGGGGTTCAGGTACGCAGAAGTAGATCTATGCCTCAGCCTCAGGTTCCTCCTCTACCTCAGTATCATGACCTGGAGGGGTTACCAAAACATTAAGGGTGAGTGGACCGAAACTCAAGTTTATAAAATCATTTGATAAGTAAAACATATAATTTACCCCTTCCGTTTTCCAAACATGCATGCATCATCATTTAAAACCATAAATCATATAACATGAATCATAAGGCATGTAATAAAACCATAAGTATAATTTTAGCCACTGCACTATACACTCCAATCCGACATCCCTGATGTCTGACGCCCCTGACGTCCAATAAGGTCACAATCACAAGGCTACGCGTGCCACTCGGGTCTCAATTCCGAGTTCAATCCCCGAACCCCGTTCGGGTACAGCATCCCCGATGCTTAGCGTCATAGACGCTGGACGTTCAAGACATCTGTGACCTCTCCGGGGTACCTCATCCGGAGGAGACAGTATCATATGGAAGGATCTATACAGTGCAGTACCAAATACATTTTATTGATATCCACATGCAAAACATATATGTATACATAGGTAGAATCCGAACCGATCGTTACGTTTCATCAAATGGGTCTCATGCCCAAATACCGTGAAACGTGCCATAACCGAAATTTCAATATCATCAAAACCATTTATTGATACCAGCATGTGAACATATAAGTAAATCAGAAAACATTTAAGCATGCAAGGTTTTAATGAAATCGGGCCCACTCACAGTATAATCATGCTAGGAACCGAACGTATACCCTCGTCCTGGTACAAATTTACAATCCCTGTCAAGTCCAAAGTATTCGTAAAGGTCAATTTAAACCCCTAACATTTAACCATGAAACCCTAGACCGAAACCGGTTCGAAAAAACCGCCCGGACACGGTTCCCAAGGCAATAAACCTCATTTTGACCAACTTAATGATCTCCGATCGACCCGAAACCACCGCCATTGGATCCAGATCGTCAATACCTAAAGAATGGTGGTGGTCCCACCAAAAGTACTGTTCACACGCGCCCACACGTGCCATTCAACGCAGGAACAGTCCTTGTTGACGTCATCGCTGACGTCACTGCTGACGTCATCTGACAGCTGTCAGGTCTGACATGTCAGACTCTGATAGGTGCCACGTGTCAACACCCGATTGGTCCACCTCACTGATCTGTCAGGCCACGGTTCAGCACGGCACTGGTCCACGTCACTGACATGTCAGTGACACGTGGCAGTCCCTGACTAGGCCACGTCACTGACATGTCAGTGCTGACTGTGCACTTATGTAACGACCCGTCCCGAATATCGGGATTTAATAATAATTAATTATGATTTACAAATCTGGGATTAGTTGAGCGATTTCGGACGAATTGTGCAAAATGACCGTTTTGCCCCTGGCGTGAGCAAAACGTTGACTTTTAATTCGGATGGTCAAATGGACTTTGACCGATGACCGTGACGTAGTTCGGGACGTCACGAGTTCATAGACAGGTGGCACGTTCGATTCCGATGTTCGTGGTGAAAGTTATGATGTACGGAAGTGTAGGGACATTTTCGTAATTTGAACGTAATAAGGAGAAATGTTGACTTTCTGACCGGGAGGTCCGATGGCCGAGGACCGAGGACCGTTAGGAAGGTCTCGATGCCCTGAGTTCGTAGACAGGCGGCACGCATCAATCGGAGTCCGTATGACCGAGTTACAGGTCTGGATGCGTGAGGGGCATTTTGGTAATTTACTGTGCAGGGGCAGAATTGTAATTTCCACAGGGGTACTGTTTGATCGAAACAGTCGTGAAAATTGGAGGTTTTGTGCGATCTGTTCCAAGGGATTGTTTAACATTAATGAATGATTTTGGACAGCTTTGAGGTAGTGGAGGCATGTGTTCTGGGTTGGCAACTGACTTGAAGAACATGGACACCATTTATTAATGGTTTCGGGTCAGTGCAGGAACCTTTACACAGTGGACCTGTGTGGTGCTTTGAGGCACTTTTAACGACTCAATTGGATTAAAAACATTGTGAGTGAGTTGTGAGGATCATTCTGAGCTTGTGTGGTTGTCGAATTGGGGAGGAAACCGTGTGAAACCATTTCGGGCTCTTGGAGGGAAATTTCAGAATTTGATTTCTGAGCCTTGTTGGACCAAACCATGGACGGGTTTAGCTTTCTGCGAGTGTCTGGAGCTCAGCCGTATCAATTTCGAAGGGAACCAACCACGGCTAAGCTGGGACGGTGGTCGCTGTTTTCAGAGGAAATACAGTGTTGTGGACGACGACTTCCAGGTGAGCTCTTCTTCAATTGGTTGTGGTTTTGGGTTCGTTTGTGTCCTAGTATACTTCCTGTGAAGTTAATTTGGAAATGGACTTGAGTTGGGTGAATTACTAAGGACGACCCGTTTTGCTGTTCGAGCTTGGATTGGTTGATTTAATCCATGTCGATGTTGATTATTGACACAGAACTGAAATTGATTGGATATTGATTGTTTTAGGATCAAGAACGGATGGAATCAAGGTCGAATTGATGGTTATCTGGCCGGGTCAGATCGCGGGTAATCAGACCCGTTTATCAGACTAACGGGTGAAGATGGTGACTGTAGCAGTCACTGTAGCAAGCGCGTGGCTTTCACGCGTAGCCACTCACGGCGGCGCGTGACGGCGCGTGGGCACGAATCTCGAGGTGAGGTCAACATGACTTTTATCCTATGCAATGTAACGAACATTTTAGGATTGGTTTCGTGTCGATCGGACACCGTCTCGATATTGTTCGGGATGTCCGAAGGTTTTAAATCCAGTTTAAAAATATTTAAAAATTTGGGAAAATTACGGGACTTGAATAGGATGTTAATGATGAGGTTAGTGATCCTCTAATGTGATTTGAACAGGATTGGGAGTCCCGGTGATAGTGTTGTGGCCCGGGAAGGCCTATGGCACGCGTATCGAGGCGCTCGGTTAAACGGTCTGTGAGTGGACATTGGTTTTATAAATTCGATGCATGCATAACTGTTTCATGATTGTTATAATTGGGATTTTATGATTTATTTTGGATATCAGTGAATTTATATGTTTTCACGCATTTCGAGGCGATTTACGTGTTTGCACGTGAATCGAGGTTTTCTGGATTTGCACTGATTTCCATAAATATGGATGGATATGATTTCATGAAACGGTTACGGATTTGATAAAGTGGAATCGGGCCAGGGCCCCAGTTAATTTGTTAATCGGGCCAGGGGCCCAATTGAATTATGAAATCGGGCCAGGGGCCCAGTTGACTTATGAAATCGGGCCAGGGGCCCAGTTGACTTATATATGTGATTTCGGGTCGGGGACCCTAAAATGGAATGGAATAAACTATTTCGGATTTGATTCAACTATTTGGACTTATAACGGTTTTATGGAAATTCAGGGCAGGGCCCTTGTGATATTTTGGAAATGAATAATAAAATGTGTTCCATAAAACCATCTCGATATGAGGATATTTATATCCTGGTCTCCTCCAAGTGTCGGGGACACTGGAGAAGTCACGGTGCATTGCCTGCGAGGGCTCATTGTACGGAGCTACCAGACCGCATAGTGATCCAGGAGCAGGATTGCTGGACGTCATGGACGTCAGACGGGGATGTCAGATATATGGACCCGGTGAGACCCCGGGCAGCACGCGTTGCTTAATACCGTGAGATATGACGTCTGGAACGTCAAGTGTCTAGGACGCTAGGCATCGGGGATGCCGGAGATGGAAAAATAATAAATGAATATTACTGGATTGATGAAATAACTCTTGGATTGACTTTTGGAATTTGAAACTATGCTTTGGGTTCCGGGCTAAGGCCTGGTGGTTATTTCTAAATAAATATGGGATTATTGGTTTTTGGTACATGCATATGATTTTACTGAGGGGCATAAATGTCTTATAAATGTTTTTAACAGACTTGTTTATTTTCGTCCACTCACAGCTTTTGTTTTTAATGCCCTTCAGGTTGATTCCGGATACGACTGCAGCAGAGACTTGAGCATCGCACACCTCCTCCATCGATCCTTACGCACTCTGGAAGCCTGGTTGGGCAATGGCAATCGGTTATCCCTTGTCGGACGCCTCTTGTCCGACGGGAGCACGTCACATTCCATGGTAATCCCGGGGGGATTAGGATGGGTCGTGTCAAGTGGTATCAGAGCAGGTTTTGCTCTTTTGTGCGCGAAGGTCGAGGGTGTGATGTCTCTTTGGGCTGCTGTTCCGTTGTCAACCTGATAGATAGTTTTGAGTTTGAATGGTGGATTGGGTGTGTTTGGCCCGATACGCCGTGCATTGATGCGATTCAACCCAAGTGGGTTGTATACGATTAAACTGGTAATGCGGGACCGTCGGTTCGGTCATGGGATGATGGATTGTTGTGCCACTGGGCACAGCTAGGTTCAGGGAACCCCATTGGAATAATGTTATGGAAATGCGAAACTCAGTTGAGTATTGGTCTAAGTTTTGAACCCTAGTAGTGTTGGCTAGTGTACGGGGTGTTGGTGCATCGGAGTTAGCCGATGACCTTCGTGGTGGAACCCACGATGGAACCCACGTTGAGTTGATGATTGGATTGGATTGGACGTCTATATGATGTCAGGACCGCGGAGCCGGTCAGGTTATGGATTTTACTGCAGAAGGCAGTTGGGTTCGGTGGAACCCTAGGGTGTGATTTTGGAACCCTAACTTGTAATTGATGGACTGGAAAGGTAAACCTTAAATGAGAACTTGTGCTGCGATGAGCGGCTGAGGTCGTGGATGACCATGTGGATGACTCTAGTGAGTCTTATGGGTTTCGATCTACGGATACGGGTATGAAATATGGAATCCCGTGTTGGATCGAATAGTAGTGTGATGTGTGGATACGGATCTTGACAACGATGACTGTTGGTCGACAGTTGTGTCGAGATAACTGGCTATCGAGGGTATTTAGTACGATTTTAATACTCGGGGATCAGGGGATGTTCAGGGAACGTCTATTATCCTGATGTGTGGATGGCCAAATTGGGGGTACCCATAGTTGTGGGGTACGAGTGGTGTTACGGGATCGTCGTTCGGAATGAACGGAGATCCAGGGTAACAACTATGTACACAGTGTACTAGCATGGATGTTCGTGTGCTAGCATGGATGTTGGGGTGCGATGTATGGATGTTGGTATGTTGGTGCCTTGATGCCAATACTAGTATGGATGCCAGTGTGTTGATACTAGTGTTGATGATTGTGCGCTGGTATTGGTACTAGCACTGGTGCAGGTGTCAGTGATTGTGATGACGATGAGCCACCAGTTGGGGTGTGACTCTGTCATGATGGACATGTGATTGGTATCTGCGACTCAGAGGTGGTTGAGTCTTGGACTGGATGGGTTCCAATGGAGGTTGTGTCGTGTTGGGATAAGTCCTAACAGATATATGATGACAAGTGATGAATGGATCAAAAGGTATGATTGAAAATTTGGGGAATCTTGGGATGCTGTTCCCTATGTCATGTGTATTGGTGGATTTGGGGAGTTGTTGTCAACTCCGAGATTGGTATAATGGTATACTTCTTATATCCCCAGGAAGTACAAGGAAATTATTGAAATTGGAAAAGTCGGGGAAACCATTCGTGGTATTGATGTGGGATTTTGTGATTGTGAATCACTTGGAACCTGAGGATTGAACCTGTTAAGGTCGAGATGTGAGACAAAGGCAGTATGGTATGCACATTCAGGCAAAATTGTAGATATCCCGTTCGGAATCGGGGTGTGTGCGTACATGATTATTGGCGGACGTGAGGTCCGAGTAATGAATTGATTTTGGACACGTGGTGGTCCAAGTGAGGTATGGACATGGGCAGTCCAGTGGTTGGACTTGACATCTCATTGCGAGCATGTCTGTTTCCAGCATGGTGGGAACCCCCGTTTCGGGGAGAGTTGTGATTGGGAGACGAGAGGAGTGCTCGTCTCCGCATCGGTGATTGGTATTCCGAAGTCTTTGGGGTTGACTTCTTATTTTCTGCCATGGCAGATGATGATTGTTGTTACCAATACGTTGAGCGTGTATTGGTAGGTGGACCCATGTTTGGCCTTGGGTCATTGGACACAAGAAGTTGTGTGTGATTTTGGATTTGGTGGTGATATGCGTGGCCATCTTTCCACCAAGGGAAATTTGGCGAATGATTCAATGAGGGTGTAAGACCCTACGATCAACTTACAGATGGATTGTTAGCTATGTGGGCATGTGTGGACCCTAGGTGGATCTGATTGTGATGTTGTCAACTTTGGACGATGTGACGATCTGGGATCGTGATGTTACTTGTCGGATGACGTAGTGATGGATCTGGATCGTGATCGTGATGATCCAGATTGGACGTGAGTTTATCACTCTTACCTTGATACGTGAGTCGTAAATGACGGGACTGAACTTCTTTTCGGAGTGAAGTCCATATGGTTGTTACTCGGTTGAGTAGGTTTCCGAAGTGGTCGGATTTTGTCAACCTTTGATGTGTGAATATTGGGATTGGCTTCCCTATGAAGTCAATCGAGTGTTTTGGACAGGCAACCGATAGGTTCGGTTTTGTTACGTCACGTAAACGAGATTTTGGATTTTGGAATCGAATTTCTGGGTGACGATTCAGGATTCGATTGCGAAGCTCGAAAATGGATTACTGGATTTGGGTACGGAATGATTATTCCAATGCTAGCTTACGGAGTAATGATTTCGGATTCGGATTTGGTAATGGATTAAAAATATGATGTCTGGGTTCGGGTTCGGGATTTCTTACGAAATTGCGAATTCGGATTCGGAATTGGAACTAGATGACGGGTGGAGTTCGTTTTGCCTCATGTTGGTTTGGGCAAATGTACTCCATTACTAGAACGTGTTTGGCTATGACCTGGGTGGCTATAGGCAGATTGATGGATTGAGGTACGTACAGGGTACGTTGTACGATGATTGGTACTGGTTAGGCGGAGTGGTGCCTAATGGCGGTACATGGGATGTACCTGTGGTGTGCGATCAAACATGATGGGGATCGGCTTGGTTCCGATATCATTTGTTTGGTTGTGATCGTGGACTGGACATTGGATACCGTGCGCTGTGCAGATTGATCTTATCGGGTTCAGTGATTTTATGAGCAGGTGCTCTTAGCCATGGTTGGCTTGTGGAACCCTAGTATTGAGATGTGTGTTCACTGCTGGGCTGGTATTCAATGTGTTCCAGTTACACCACTTGATGGAGTAAGTTGACGGTATACGTACACTCAGGATGAGTGAATTGGTGGTCTGAGTAACCACGAGTAGCCTTGTGTGACTTGATCACACCGTGATTTTCCCAGCGTCTTGGTTCGCTGTGGGAGTCGGCGGATATGGACATTGAGATTTAGTTATGTCGCAGGAATGGGCTTGCCCTGCGAATTGAGATCATGTGGTTGATCTTACGCTACATCGAGAGTGATGTAGTACGTGGGTTGTCACTGACTGGCTGATGGTTGGAGCCTTACCAGGGTGGTAAAGTTTTGTGACGACAGTTTGACTGATGGGGTCAGCAGGGACTGACAAATGAGATTTGGTGACTCCCAATGGGAGAAAATGTAAGGATATATTGGCAATGGAAGGGAACCGTTAGCTGAATGAGTCAGCTAAATGGTTAGGCGATTTTATCGCGGATCAGGGGATCATTTCCACTCGCGGTGGTCGAGCTATTTTGACGTATGACTGTGATGGGATGTCTGGGTACAGACGAGGCTGGTGTTGACCCAGCAAGTGGGTGTACAGGTTTACACATGTTATGAGGTCGAATTGTTTTCCACGAGGTGGTTGTGGAATAAGGATTTCGAGGACGAAATTCTTTAAGGAGGGAAGGTTGTAACGACTCGTCCCGAATATCGGGATTTAATAATAATTAATTGTGATTTACTAATCTGGGATTAGTTGAGCGATTTCGGACGAATTGTGCAAAATGGCTGTTTTGCCCCTGGGCGTGGGCAAAACGTTGACTTTTAATTCGGATGGTCAAATGGACTTTGACCGATGACCGTGACGTAGTTCGGGACGTCACGAGTTCATAGACAGGTGGCACGTTCGATTCCGACGTTCGTGGTGAAAGTTATGATGTACGGAAGTGTAGGGGCATTTTCGTAATTTGAACGTAATAAGGAGAAATGTTGACTTTCTGACCGGGAGGTCCGATGGCTGAGGACCGAGGACCGTTAGGAAGGTCTCGATGCCTTGAGTTCGTAGACAGGCGGCACGCATCAATCGGAGTCCGTATGACCGAGTTACGGGTCTGGATGCGTGAGGGGCATTTTGGTAATTTACTGTGCAGGGGCAGAATTGTAATTTCCACAGGGGTACTGTTTGATCGAAACAGCCGTGAAAATTGGAGGTTTTGTGCGATCTGTTCCAAGGGATTGTTTAACATTAATGAATGATTTTGGACAGCTTTGAGGTAGTGGAGGCATGTGTTCTGGGTTGGCAACTGACTTGAAGAACATGGACACCATTTATTAATGGTTTCGGGTCAGTGCAGGAACCTTTACACAGTGGACCTGTGTGGTGCTTTGAGGCACTTTTAACGACTCAATTGGATTAAAAACATTGTGAGTGAGTTGTGAGGATCATTCTGAGCTTGTGTGGTTGTCGAATTGGGGAGGAAACCGTGTGAAACCATTTCGGGTTCTTGGAGGGAAATTTCAGAATTTGATTTCTGAGCCTTGTTGGACCAAACCATGGACGGGTTTAGCTTTCTGGGAGTGTCTGGAGCTCAGTAGTATCAATTTCGAAGGGAACCAACCACGGCTAAGCTGGGACGGTGGTGGCTGTTTTCAGAGGAAATACAGTGCTGTGGACGACGACTTCCAGGTGAGCTCTTCTTCAATTGGTTGTGGTTTTGGGTTCGTTTGTGTCCTAGTATACTTCCTGTGAAGTGAATTTGGAAATGGACTTGAGTTGGGTGAATTACTAAGGACGACCCGTTTTGCTGTTCGAGCTTGGATTGGTTGATTTAATCCATGTCGATGTTGATTATTGACACAGAACTGAAATTGATTGGATATTGATTGTTTTAGGATCAAGAACGGATGGAATCAAGGTCGAATTGATGGTTATCTGGCCGGGTCAGATCGCGGGTAATCAGACCCGTTTACCAGACAAACGGGTGAAGATGGTGACTGTAGCAGTCACTGTAGCAGGCGCGTGGCTTTCACGCGCAGCCACTCACGGCGGCGCGTGACGGCGCGTGGGCATGAATCTCGAGGTGAGGTCAACATGACTTTTATCCTATGCAATGTAACGAACATTTTAGGATTGGTTTCGTGTCGATCGGACAACGTCTCGATATTGTTCGGGATGTCCGAAGGTTTTAAATCCAGTTTAAAAATACTTAAAAATTCGGGAAAATTACGGGACTTGAATAGGATGTTAATGATGAGGTTAGTGATCCTCTAATGTGATTTGAACAGGATTGGGAGTCCCGGTGATAGTGGTGTGGCCAGGGAAGGCCTATGGCACGCGTATCGATGCGCTCGGTTAAACGGTCTGTGAGTGGACATTGGTTTTATAAACTCGATGCATGCATAACTGTTTCATGATTGTTATAATTGGGATTTTATGATTTATTTTGGATATCAGTGAATTTATATGTTTTCACGCATTTCGAGGCGATTTACGTGTTTGCACGTGAATCGAGGTTTTCTGGATTTGCACTGATTTCCATAAATATGGATGGATATGATTTCATGAAACGGTTACGGATTTGATAAAGTGGAATCGGGCCAGGGGCCCAGTTAATTTGTTAATCGGGCCAGGGGCCCAATTGAATTATGAAATCGGGACAGGGGCCCAGTTGACTTATGAAATCGGGCCAGGGGCCCAGTTGACTTATATATGTGATTTCGGGTCGGGGACCCTAAAATGGAATGGAATAAACTATTTCGGATTTGATTCAACTATTTGGACTTATAACGGTTTTATGGAAATTCGGGGCAGGGCCCTTGTGATATTTTGGAAATGAATAATAAAATGTGTTCCATAAAACCATCTCAATATGAGGATATTTATATCCTGGTCTCCTCCAAATGTCGGGGACACTGGAGAAGTCACGGTGCATTGCCTGCGAGGGCTCATTGTACGGAGCTACCGGACCGTATAGTGATCCAGGAGCAGGATTGCTGGACGTCATGGACGTCAGACATCGGGGATGTCAGAGATATGGACCCGGTGAGACCCCGGGCAGCACGCGTTGCTTAATACCGTGAGATATGACGTCTGGAACGTCAAGCGTCTAGGACGCTAGGCATCGGGGATGCCGGAGATGGAAAAATAATAAATGAATATTACTGGATTGATGAAATAACTCTTGGATTGACTTTTGGAATTTGAAACTATGCTTTGGGTTCCGGGCTAAGGCCCTGGTGGTTATTTCTAAATAAATATGGGATTATTGGTTTTTGGTGCATGCATATGATTTTACTGAGGGGCATAAATGTCTTATAAATGTTTTTAACAGACTTGTTTATTTTCGTCCACTCACAGCTTTTGTTTTTAATGCCCTTCAGGTTGATTCCGGATACGACTGCAGCAGAGACTTGAGCATCGCACACCTCCTCCATCGATCCTTACGCACTCTGGAAGCCCGGTTGGGCAATGGCAATCGGTTATCCCTTGTCGGACGCCTCTTGTCCGACGGGAGCACGTCACATTCCATGGTAATCCCGGGGGGATTGGGATGGGTCGTGTCAACTTACATGTGGCACGTGTTGGCTCACAGTTGGTCCACGTCACCTGACAGTCTGACAGGGTGCCACGTCATCACCTCTGTCCTCAGACGGGTTGACCCATATCTCTGCAACTCGGGTCGATCAGACCCGCGATCATGACCCGGTCACCATTTCTTCATTTCTCAACCATTTCAGTCCTAGTTTGTTCCTAGATGCTCGTCTCAATCCCAGAAAGGGTTCTAGCTAATCAAAATCGACAAACACAGACAGGATCGAAGGCTTACCTCGATGAACAGACCCGGTTCCCGTCGCCGTTTATACTCCGTTCAGGTCACCTCCGGTCACGCAATTGAGTTCTAGAGGTTCCTAACAGTCCATAGAAGTGAATAGAGTCAAAAGGAAATGCAAAAAAACGCTGAACAACAAGCTTCCATTTCTGAGTTTTTGAAACCGTTTCAGGTTTTGAAGCCGGCTCACCCCGCCGCCGTCTGCCGCCGTCCACCGCCGTGCCTCCGTCCTTCCCCGTGAGTCCAGCAACACACAGACACAGAGACAGGGTGTAGTGCGGGTGTGATGGATGAAATGGGCAGTGTGTGGGTTGGGGTGAGAAATATATAGAAATGGAGGGAATCTAATCAAATGGAACGGATGGTCCAGATTTGATCTCAAGGATGAGATCAAAGGCTGAGATCAGATCTGGGGGTTTCAGATCAATGGCTGGAATTAAAAGTTGGCTTTTAATGGTATTTAAACCCATAGTGGATCTGATCCAATCTAGCCAATGGGTGAGTGACGCTTGTCACTCACCAGGTGTCCTCCAATCAGAAATTTCAGAATAAAATATTCGACACGAAAATTGAGACACGAACCTCCGGATTTCACGTTTCTGACCATAACTTCCTCGTACGAAGTCCGATTTCGGCGTGTCGCCTGTCTACGGACTCAGGACGTCGAGACCTACCTAACGGTTCTTGAGTCGCGTGAAAATTAGTTGTCAAACGAAAAGTCAGCATTTTTGCCCCTAACGTCCAAATTACGGTAATGCCCATGAACTTCCGATAGTCGTAACTTTTTCCCTGATCGTCCGAATTGGACGTGCCACCTGTCTATGAACTCGTGACATCCCGAACTACGTCACGGTCATAGGTCAAAGTCCATTTAACCCACCAATCAAAAAGTCAACAATTTGGCCACACCAATCACAAGGGTAAAAGCGTCAATTCACACATTAAATTACAATATTAAAATCCTCGAATTTCCGGGGTGTTACAACCTTCCCCCCTTAAGAAATTTCGTCCCGAAATTTCAAAGAAACAAATAAGGAAATTGTTCTAGCATCTGAGCCTCAGGCTCCCATGTGGCTTCTTCCACATTCTGGTTTCTCCAGAGAATCTTCACGGGAGGGATCGTCTTCCGACGTAGTACCTTGTCCTTCCGATCCAAGATCTGTACTGGTTGTTCTTCGAAGCTCAAATCCTCCCGTAGTTCGACAGGTTGTTCCCCCAGTACATGCGAAGCATCATGTACGTACTTCCGTAGCATCGATATGTGGAAAACATCGTGAACTCTAGATAGTTCTGGAGGTAGTGCCAATCTGTATGCAACTCTGCCAATCCTTTCCACGATCTCATAAGGTCCGATAAAACGCGGACTCAGCTTCCCCCGTCGACCAAAGCGGATAATCCCTTTCCATGGAGATAACTTCAGGAAGACAAAATCTCCCACTTCAAATTCCAAGTCTCGAATCCGTCGATCGGCATAACTCTTTTGGCGATCCTGCGCCGCCTTCAATCTCTCCTTGATAACTCGAACAGTTTCCATGGTCAAGTCCATCAATTCCGGCCCTACAGCCGCTCGCTCTCCTACCTCCGTCCAGCAGATAGGTGTCCTGCACTGTCGACCATATAGTGCCTCATAAGGTGCCATCCCGATGCTTGCCTGATAGCTGTTGTTGTAAGTGAATTCCATCAATGGCAAATGAGTATCCCAAGAGTCCTGAAACTGTAGCACACAGGACCTCATCATGTCCTCCAGGTTTTGAATGGTTCTTTCAGACTATCCATCGGTCTGAGGGTGGAAAGCAGTACTGAAACGTAGGGTTGTTCCCAAAGTAGCTTGCAAACTCCACCAGAACCTGGAAGTGAAACGCGGATCACGATCGGACACGATCGATTCCGGCGTACCATGCAATCTTATGATTTCCTTCACAAACGACTGAGCCAGTCGGTTAGGTTTATAAGTTTCCTGAACTGGCAGGAAATGGGCTGACTTGGTTAGCCGGTCCACGATCACCCATACTCCGTCAACTCCACTCTGAGTCCTCGGTAACTTAAAGACGAAGTCCATGGTGATGTGATCCCACTTCCACTCGGGAATAGGAAGTGGCAACATAGCCCCATATGGTCTCTGCTGTTCCGCTTTAACCTGCTGACAGGTTAAGCATTTGCTCACGAATTCAGCAATATCCTTCTTCATTCATGGCCAACAATAATGGTTCCGGAGGGTACGGTACATCTTTGTACCTCCCGGATGCATAGCATAAGCCGAACTATGGGCCTCCTCAAGAATCTCGGCCCGTAACTCTGCCATTGCAGGTACACACAAACGGCCCAATTTCACAAGTGCTACATCGTCCCGGATGGTAAGATCCTGTCTCCCATCCACATCGACCTCAATTCTGTAAATACAGAGTATCGGATCCTGAAGTTGTGCTTCGATAATCCGATCAATTAGTACTGGTCGTACATGGAAGCTGGCCAACAAAGCTCCATGCTCATCCGTACCCAAAATAACTCCCGCCTTCCGAAGTTCCACCAGCAAAGGAAGGTACACCATCCCCAGGTGTGCAATTGATCCCGCTGATTTCCTGCTGAGTGCATCTGCCACTACATTGGCCTTACCCGGATGGCACTCAATCGTACAGTCATAATGCTTCAGCAGCTCCAACCATCTCCGTTGTCTCATGTTAAGCTCCTTCTGAGTGAATAGGTATTTAAGACTCTGGTGGTCGGTGTATATCCGACACGTTGCGCCGAACAGATAATGTCTCCAGATTTTTAGAGCATGAACCACCGCCGCCAACTCCAAATCATGGGTAGGGTAGTTCAACTCATGAGTCTTTAGCTGCTGGGATGCATAGGCGATAACCTTGCCAGTCTGCATCAACACGCAGCCCAAACCTTGCAGCGATGCATCACTGAAGACCACAAACTCTCCACTGTCATCCGGCAATGCAAGGAAAGGTGCAGTGGTCAATCGATCTTTCAACTCTTGAAAACTCCGATCACACTGCTCGTCCCAAATAAACTTTACTCCCTTCCGAGTCAAACGAGTCAATGGTGCAGCAATTTTGGAGAAACCCTCCACGAATCTTCGGTAGTAACCAGCTAACCCGACAAAACTCCGCACCTCCGTTACTGTTGTCGGTCTAGCCCAGTTGGTCACCGCTTCTGTTTTCTGGGGATCCACGCAAATTCCATCCGTCAATATCACGTGTCCCAGAAAACCAATAATGCTCAGCCAAAACTGACACTTGCTCAGCTTGGCGTACAACTGTTCTTGTCTCAGCTTCTCCAAGACCATCCGTAGATGTTCCTCATGTGCACGGGCACTCCTTGAGTATACCAAGATGTCATCGATGAACACAATCACGAACTTATCCAGGTAGGGTCGGAAGACCCAGTTCATCAGATCCATGAATGCCGACGGAGCATTCGTCAAGCCAAAAGGCATAACAAGGAACTCGTAGTGTCCATAACGGGTTCGAAAAGCAGTTTTCGGAATATCCTCCTCCGAAATCCTCAGTTGGTGATACCCAGACCGCAAATCAATTTTCGAGAAGCACTGAGCTCCCCGCAACTGGTCAAAAAGGTCATCGATCCTGGGTAGAGGATACTGGTTCCTCAGTGTCACCTTGTTGAGTTGTCGATAGTCAATACACAAACGGAGACTCCCCTCCTTCTTTTTTACGAACAACACCGGTGCTCCCCACGGTGAAGTACTCGGTCGGACATATCCCAAATCCACCAACTCCTGCAATTGAGTCTTGAGTTCTCGTAACTCGGCCGGCGCCATCCGGTATGGTGCCTGGGATATAGGTCGGGTACCAGGAAGTAGTTCAATAGTAAACTCGATCTCCCGCGATGGCGGTAATCCAGGTAAGTCTTCCGGGAATACATCCGGAAACTCACATACCACCGGTATCTCGTCGCTACCCGGAGTATCAACCTGTTCCAACACAACCTGCGCCAGATAACCCTGGCATCCCTTCTGTAGAAGTTTAGTAGCAGTAAGTGACGAAATCACTTCAGGAGGCAAACCATCACGTTCCCCCTGAAAGATAACCTCCGGTAAACCCAGGCTCCGCAGAATCACTTGCTTGTTACAGCAGTCGATGAGCGATCCATGCTCCGATAGCCAATCCATCCCTAGGATTATATCGAAATCGTGGATATCCAGAATAATTAAGTCTGCTGGTAAATCCACATCCTCAATTCTTACCGGGCACCTCCGAATCACCTGATTCACAAGGTACACGATGCCCATCGGGGTGCCAACACCCATTTTGCAATCTAAGGCTGATACCACACAATCAAGCATACCAGCACAACTCTTCGAAACAAAAGAATGTGTAGCCCCCGCATCCATCAATACACGTACAAGAAGGTTTAGGATATGTAGTGTACCTGTAACCACGCCTGGGGCAGTCCTCGCCTGCTGTTGGGTCATAGTAGACACTTGGGCCCTAGGCCCTCCATTCCGTCCGCGTCCGCGCGCACCAAGCCCAGCACCTCGGTCACCTCCCTGACCACGACCTCCATTAGTGTGGGAAGCCGTGCTCTGCACCACACTAGAGCCCCCAGCGTCGTTGCTCTTGGACAACAGCGGGCAATCACAGGCATAATGGCCCTCCTCTCCGCAAGCAAAGCAGGTTACCGGCCTCGGCCTGTCCGAATGCCCACCTGAAGCACCGCTCCAAGATGAACGCTGCCCAGAGTTGTATCCTGATCCTCTGCCCTGAGAGCCCCCGCGTCGACCTGACCAGCCACGACCCTTGAAGGATGAGGGTGCTCCCTTGTAGCCCCCTCCCTTGTTATTTTTCTGGCCTGATGGCCCACGGTGTGGGCGATCCTGACGTCGTCCCTCGCCCGAAGGCTGTCGTGTCTGGTGTGCCGCCAGACTGGCCTCGACACGCACCGCAGTGTCGACCATATCTCTCAGTGAAGCATGAGTAGCAGCAGTCACACTTGCCCGGATCTCCCCTCGGAGTCCAAGCTCAAACCTTTGGCATTTGTCCTCCTCCGTGCTCACGAATGATGCAGCGAACCGGGATAGTTTTCCGAAAGTCTGCTCGTAGTCCGCAATGGATATATCTCTTTGCTCCAGCTGCAGGAACTCAGCCTCCCGTGCCGTGCGAAATGATCGCGGGTAGTACTGGTCCAGAAATCTGGAACGGAAAGCTTCCCAAGTAGTGGTATGGACAGACCACCCAGACATTTCAAGGTCGTGCCACCACTGGTAGGCTCCTCCTTCCAGCAAGAAGGCTGCCAAAGTTACCCGTTCGCCCGGAGGGCAATGTATCACCGTGAAGATCCTTTCCCATTTGGTGATCCAATCCTAAGCATCCTCGAGGTTTGATCCCCCGCAGAAAGGAGTGGCTCCCAAACGTTGAGCCCTTTCAATGCTCGTGCATTCCATCTCCCTTTCCAGATCCTCGTCAGTTCGTGTATGAGGAAATCTCCTAGGAGGCATAACCAACTGTCAAGAGGCATAGATCAGTTAACAATATCCTTCAAAGTCGAAAAGTAACTAGTATTAATCGCTAATCTAGCATGCTGACCATAACCTAGTACTGACCACAACCTAGTGCTCTGATACCAAGCTGACAGGACCCGCCCCGATCCCACAGGGACCACAAGGGGACGTGCCCTGCTCCCGTCTGACACCCAACAATTCATACCAATTTTAACCTCAAAACATCAAATGCATAAATAACCAAATTAAAGTCATACATCAAATCCGAATTAAACAGATGTCATACAAGGGATGAAATCCAAAATTACAAGTTGCGAGCACGACTCTAACATAAACCTGCGGGTAAACCACCCAGCAGGGGTTCAGGTACGCAGAAGTAGATCTATGCCTCAGCCTCAGGTTCCTCCTCTACCTCATTATCATGACCTGGAGGGGTTACCAAAACATTAAGGGTGAGTGGACCGAAACTCAAGTTTATAAAATCATTTGATAAGTAAAACATATAATTTACCCCTTCCGTTTTCCAAACATGCATGCATCATCATTTAAAACCATAAATCATATAACATGAATCATAAGGCATGTAATAAAACCATAAGTATAATTTTAGCCACTGCACTATACACTCCAATCCGACATCCCTGATGTCTGACGTCCCTGACGTCCAATAAGGTCACAATCACAAGGCTACGCGTGCCACTCGGGTCTCAATTCCGAGTTCAATCCCCGAACCCCGTTCGGGTACAGCATCCCCGATGCTTATCGTCATAGACGCTGGACGTTCTAGACGTCTGTGACCTCTCTGGGGTACCTCATCCGGAGGAGACAGTATCATATGGAAGGATCTATACAGTGCAGTACCAAATACATTTTAGTGATATCCACATGCAAAACATATATGTATACATAGGTAGAATCCGAACCGATCGTTACGTTTCATCAAACGGGTCTCATGCCCAAATACCGTGAAACGTGCCATAACCGAAATTTCAATATCATCAAAACCATTTATTGATTCCAGCATGTGAACATATAAGTAAATCAGAAAACATTTAAGCATGCAAGGTTTTAATGAAATCGGGACCATTCATAGTACAATCCTGCTAGGAACCGAACGTATACCCTCGTCCTGGTACAAATGTACAATCCCTGTCAAGTCCAAAGTATTCGTAAAGGTCAATTTAAACCCCTAACATTTAACCATGAAACCCTAGACCGAAACCGGTTCGAAAAAGCCGCCCGGACACGCTTCCCAAGGCAATAAACCTCATTTTGACCAACTTAATGATCTCCGATCGACCCGAAACCACCGCCATTGGATCCGGATCGTCGAAACCTAAAGAATGGTGGTGGTACCACCAAAAGTACTATTCACACGCGCCCACACGCGCCAGTTAACGCGTCGGTCAACGCAGGAACAGTCCTTGCTGACGTCAATCCCAGAAAGGGTTCTAGCTAATCAAAATCGACCAACACAGACAGGATCGAAGGCTTACCTCGATGAACAGACCCGGTTCCCGTCGCCGTTTATATTCCGTTCAGGTCACCTCCGGTCACGCAATTGAGTTCTAGAGGTTCCTAACAGTCCATAGAAGTGAATAGAGTCAAAAGGAAATGCAAACAAACGCAGAACAACAAGCTTCCATTTCTGAGTTTTTGAAACCGTTTCGGGTTTTGATGCCGGCTCACCCCGCCGTCGTCTGCCGCCGTCCACCGCCATGCCTCCGTCCTTCCCCGTGAGTCCAGCAACACACAGACACAAAGACAGGGTGTAGTGCGGGTGTGATGGATGAAATGGGCAGTGTGTGGGTTCAAGTGAGAAATATATAGAAATGGAGGGAATCTGATCAAATGGAACGGATGGTCCAGATTTGATCTCAAGGATGAGATCAAAGGCTGAGATCAGATCTGGGGGTTTCAGATCAATGGCTGGAATTAAAAGTTGGCTTTTAATGGTATTTAAACCCACAGTGGATCTGATCCAATCTAGCCAATGGGTGAGTGACACTTGTCACTCACCAGGTGTCCTCCAATCATAAATTTCAGAATAAAATATTCGACACGAAAACCGAGACAAGAACCTCCCGATTTCACGTTTCTGACTATAACTTCCTCGTACGAAGTCCGATTTCGGCGTGCCGTCTGTCTACGGACTCAGGACGTCGAGACCTACCTAACGGTTCTTGAGTCGCGTGAAAATTAGTTCTCAAACAAAAGGTCAACATTTTCGCCCCTAACGTCCAAATTACGGTAATGCCCCTGAACTTCCGATAGTCGTAACTTTTTCCCTGATCGTCCGAATTGGACGTGCCACCTGTCTATGAATTCGTGACATCCCGAACTACGTCACGGTCATAGGTCAAAGTACATTTAACCCACCAATCAAAAAGTCAACAATTTGGCTACACCAATCACAAGGGTAAAAGTGTCAATTCACACATTAAATTAAAATATTAAAATCCTCGAATTTTCGGGGTGTTACAGTCTGGGTCTGACTCTGATACCATTCTGTCAGGACCGAACCCTTCTCGGTCAGGACTCGACTCGTCTAGCATGATATTGTCCTCTTTGTGCCTCCTTGCCCTTGCCCTCATGGTTTTGTTTTCAGGAGCTCACGGTGCAACTTCCCAAGGGATCACCCATCATGGAATTGCACTAGCCTTAACTCGCTTATTTTTGGGGTTCCAATTCCCCCCAAAGCCACATGAGCTCCCAAAAGGCCTCGTGCTAGATAGGTGTGTGCCTACACCTTTAAGGCACACCACCATTGCCCTCCCAGACCATTCCCCCTCGCAGGGATGTGGGATCGTTCACCGTTCCTTCCAGGACACGGGTCTTACAAGGTCGGTGAAGTCGATGCACATCCTTCAGGATCCCGAGGGTTTCTTCACCAATACAACGTTGGCAACCCAAGCGACATAGACGACCTTGCGGACGACGTGTATTTTGTTGAGCTTGGTAATCTCTTCTTGCATTGCAAGCTGATGCTCGGTGTTGTAAGTTCGTTTCTTTTATGTGATCGGGCAGAAGGATGTATCTATTGTGAGCCATTGGCAGATGACGTCGGAGGAGATTCCTGGCATGTCCTCATACGACAAAGAAACGTCCTCACTGTTTTCTTTGAGGAAGTGTATGAGCTCTGCCCTAGTCTCCTAAACGATGGTGGTGCAAATCTTGACCAGTCGTTCAGAATGGTCAGTGCCAAGTGTGATGAGCTCGGTCACTTCCATGGGTAGAGGTTGTGAGGATGTTGAGAGATCTTTTGGGTCTTCAGGGGAACTGGACCGAATTTTTTGAGCAAGCTCCGTGTTGATAGGGTCGGCCTCGTAGGTTGATTTTGTGATAGCCATGGTTTCTTTTTCATGGCATGGATTAACCTTTGTTATGGCAGATTGGTAGCATGTACATGCTGATTGTTGGTTGCCCCGTACTTGGTTGGTGTCAGGGCCCACCCCTAATCCCCCGGGATTAAGGGCTAAACCCCGCTCTCGTCTGACTTACGCATGACACCAAGGCCGAACGGGCGTCCAACCTCAGTGTGACACGTAAGTCAGACAAGGGATTTCCGATCCGAACGTCCCAAAAGACTTCCGAACTTCCCAGAGTGCACAGAGTCTACTGTCGATTGTACACGTGATGTCTCCGTCTCTCTCGACCAACAGCCCGCACTACAACAACCTGGAGGGTATCGAAAACACGAAAAGACTGTGAGTAGACAAAAATAAAGTTTTAAGTTTAAAAACATTTCATAAAACAATGACATTTATACCCTCCGTTTCAAAACCAATGCATGCATATCAATTTCATGTCATAAAACCATTCAATAATCCGGGTTAAACACACCATATAAGAAAACCGAACACCAGTTCCTTTTACCAAATCTCGGGTCTCAGCTCAAAACCATTAAAAACCATTTCATCCGGGCCACTGCCCAAAACATCGGAAAACCTTGTTGAAAACCATCTCATTTTTCCATTCACCGAACCTGCTGGATCTATCCGAGTGTTTAAACTCAATCCAGGCCTCAATATAATCCGAGTCTTTAAACTCCCGAGTCTTTAAACTCAATCTGGGTCTTTAAACCCAATAACCAGATCCAGCAAATCCAATCCAAAACCGTTTGAAAACCATTTCTAAATCCATATCCAAACCCGAATCCGAAACCACTGGTCCGAAGCCCTTTCGGCATCCAGAACCGTCATTCCGAATCCAAATTCAGAATCATATCCACCTCATTTCCAGATCCGAGTCTGCAACCATCATTCCGTAAGGCAGCATCCGGAATAACCATTCCGAACCCAAACCCGGAATCCACTTCAAGTCCCGAATCGAATCCCAAATCATCATCCGGAATTCTGATTCACAAACCTGAAATCACGTTTTTCAAAACCACTTTTTGAACTGGGCCTCAAGCCCGAATTCGCTTTCCAAAATCCTTTTACTTTCTTTGAAATCAAATCGTATTTCAAATCCCGAAATCAAATCATTAAACCAGGTTCAAATCACAACATCCATTAAATCTCGTAAAACGTAAAATACCGTCATTTCCTCGAAAAACGTGCAAACCCGTAGACCAGCACAATCATAAATCAAATCATAGAATCGAGTATAGAAAACACATAAAAACATATATGCATGCATCAAGAGTTAGAAAGCAAAGTCCACTCACAGACCATTCCGTCGTCGCCTCGATACGCGCGCACTTACGCCGTTCCCGGCCATTCCGCTATCCTCGGCTTCCCCGAACCTGTCCAAAGCCCATAACGAGGTTACTAACTACTTCACAAAAGTCCTACTCAAACCCCATAACTTTCCCGAACTTCTAAGCGTACTTTAAACGGGACCTCGGACCTTTGATCCCATAGAACTAACCCGAAACGACGTCCAATTGTCCTGAAACCTATCCCCAAAAGATTCGTTACAACAATTAGACCAAAAACCATGTTGGACACTTCCCCGGAAAACGCCCCACGGGCCCCCACGAACCGCCCAAAGGGGCTGTGCGTGGGCCTCACGCACCTGCACTGTTCATCGTCTTCAACCTCAGTTCACCCGGTTCAGACCAGTCTAACCGAACCGAACCGGCGTGACCGGTTTTCCCCTCAAATCCAGTCCGTTTCCAACCATTTTGATCCCACTAGTTTTGTCCCCTTCCTAGCAACCTACTCTACTACTAAACACACGACATCACGGCCTAACACTCCTCTCCCAAATTCGAGCTTAAACCTAGAAAAATCCCAATTCTGTTCCCGGCCACAGGTTGTTCTCCCAGCCACAAGTTAATTCCCTGAGCTCATATTCAACTTACTAGACCTATTAGGACCCACAGAACAGCTCGACTAAGCTCCTAGGCCCACGACTCTTAGTTTGAAACAAAACTTAAAAACAGGGGAACCAAAGCTTACATGTGCCTCTGCTCACCGCCGTGAGCTCCGCCGTGGGTCTCAGGGTCTCCAACACACTCCTCGGGTCCTCTGAACACCACCACAAACCTCAAACTCGAATGGCTTGATCGATTGCCCTCTCAGCCTTGCACGGTAGTGCTCTGTTTCTCACTGTTTTCCCTCACATTCCCAACTGTTTACTGACAGGACCGCCCCCGAAAGGGGCATCGATAACCGTGCCCGGTCCTGCTCCCGTCTGGCAAGTCGACTGAAATTGACAGGACCCATCCCGATTATTCCTCGATAATCGTGAATGATCCTGCTCCCGTCTGACTATGATTTTAAAATACCAAAAGTAGTCCAAATATATATATATATATAAGTACATAATATAACATAATCAACAACACACATAGTCAGACCAGGGATAGGTACGTCTTTAGGACCGTTGACTATCTCAGTCGTCAACTGGTTTACAGAGCATAAGAAATATTTACAAACAAGGATTAAAGTCCTACGCGGTCAAAACTCGAGTACGCAACGGTTTGCTTATCCCTCTGCCTCGATACGAGCCTCAGTACCTGTGCACGGGCCTGGAGGGTACAAAAACAGTAAAGGTGTGAGTGGACAAAAATAAAGATTTAGAAATACATTTATCAAAATAGTCTTACCCTCCAGTTTTCACAAACATGCATGCATATCATATGAAACATGAATTATATAAATCAAAGTAAAAGAAAACAGTTAATATAATTCCAAATCAATCATGGTACCACCATCCTCAACATCCAATCTTAAGATTCAATAACCCGTCACGATATCAATGCAACGCGTGCAAATCGGGTGTCTCACGTCCGAGTACCTCCCCAAGATCAACGACGTCTGGGGTGATATCATCTCCAGGATCAACGACGTCTGGAGGATATCAATATAAACTCACACTCCTGAGATTGAGCCTCCCCTCGGAGCTACTCATCTCCAGGCAGTGGATCGTGACTACTCCAGGATCTACGACGTCTGGAGGAGACCATCAAATCACCGAGGATGATAATCAAGAATCTCATTTCAAAACTATTTAAATCTCAAAATCAAATCAATAGTTCAACAGGGTCTTTTCCCGAAATATAGCATTTCCACAACATAAGTAAATTCCATAAAGTCATATCTAACAGATCATTTATAATTCAATTCCTTCAATTAAATCATGTACGTTAATTTCAAAGTCAAAAGCCATCTCAAATCTCAGACCATCGCCCAAAATTACAATTTTATGATTTTCTCGAAATTCGTGCCCAAAAGCAATATAATAATAATATAATAGTCCCAAAATCTGAAAATCATCATATCACATCATTAAGCATGGCACATCAATAGAAATCATATTATAAGAATTTAAAAGCAGTTAAAACATATATGCATGCATTTAGGGTAGAAAACAAAAGCCCACTCACACATCGTCCAGATTGCTCGGATTCGAGCTGTTCGTTCTCGTCCGATGTCCCGAGAATATTTTGGCCTGTCAAACATGTAATATAGGGTTACTAGAGTATCATATAATCTTAGGTACGAAGTTCCGAATCGTCGGAATAAAATAATATTATTTAAATGTAACCTATATGCTTCGGATACATAAAACTATCCTCAATTTATCTCCGATTGACCCGAAACTAACGCCAATAGGTCCGTATCATCGAGAACATTAAAAAGTATGTTGGATCCTCCTTCAGATTCCCGGTCACGCGCCCCCACGCGCCGTGAACAGTGGCTGCTACAGTGTCTCTCTCGCCCGTTTCTCTGGCATTCGGGTTGTAGACCCGCGATCAGACCCGACTCGGTTTCCCTTGATTCTAACTCAATTCCTCTCGTTCTTTCACTCATTAATATATATTCAATCTAACTGATAGTTCTGTGCTTTCAATTGAATCAATTCAACCATAGAACGCTTCGACTCACGAAGAACACTCATCGGATCCTAATTCGGGTTTGACCTCAAATCGACCTGTTTCTTCAATTATTCACACCATAAGCATCATAAGACCATAATGAACACGAAATCAAGATCAATTTCATGAAATTTTACCTCTAAGTAACTCGACTCAAGCTCGATTTTCCAAACAGTTTCAGGGCTTGTTCGTCACGATTTCTCCACCAATTCTCGTTCCAGTTGATTGGGTTCGAGTTGTTTAGCTCCCAGGAAGCTTAAGCTCACGTCTAATTGGAATGAAACCGTCTAAAATTTCAAATTCGAAAAATGGAGATTTTGAATAAATTTTCGGGTAAGCTCAGTATCGGTCCCGGTCCAAATTCTTCTCAATTTTCACTCAAATGTTCACTGAATTCCTCCCACTTTGTTCTCTAATACTTACTCTTACTCTCTGTGTTGTTGGATCGATCAAATTGGTAGGAGATGGGGTGTTGTTCTCTGTTTTGTCTTAGTTAGCAGTAGTTAATTAATGAAAATTAAGTTAAGTTAGCCAACTAAGCACCCATGTGCCACTAATGAGTTTCTTAAGAGGGCAGGTGGCATTAGTTGGGTTCAAGGGAATTGAATCAGCACATTAATGGAATAGTCAGCATTTGCACCGTTAATCACTTTGGTCCCAATTACCATTTTACCCTTCTTAAGCACAATTACCATTTTACCCCTACACTTCACAACTCCGTAACTTCTTCATCCGAACTCCGTTTTCGACGTGCCACCTGTCTACGGATTAAGCGTTCCCAGATCTACACAATGGCACAAGAAAATTATGCAAAAAGTATACCAAACAAAAATACAACTTTTAGCCATATCCTTCTAGGGGTAAAAACGTCATTTTCACATTATTTTAATATTTTACAATTTTTGGATTTTTCGGGGCGTTACAGAAATACCCAAGTTACCCTCAGTACGTGCCAGACCAGGGATAGCCACACGTGCCTACTCATGCCTCCGCCTCACAATCAGCCTCGAACAACGCGCCACGACCTGGAGGGTCAATAAAAACCAAAAGGTGTGAGTGGACAAAACTAAAGTCAGCTTATAAAAACAGTTACAAAAGGCGCTTTTACCCTCCGCGTAAAACCAATGCATGCATACAAAAACCATTTCGCAAACCGTTAGAATTTCAACATAAGAAATCCTTTTATCAAATTCAAACATAAGGAAAACTCGTATGAAACCCAACATCTATTCTTTTCCTTTCTCAACCATCGGGTACTAGCCCGCAATCATAAACACCGAGCCTCAGCCCAAAACCACGAATCAAACCCAAGGACACAACATAATCCAAAACCATCAACCATAAAACCAGGCCACTGCCCAACACATTCGAACATCATAGAATATCAATGAATCACAACCAATCAGTTTGCTGGATATCAAGTGCGCCCGAGTCTTTAAACTCAAAACCATGCGCATAATCAGGCCTTCCCGGGATATCAACGAGTCTTTAAACTCAGAACATAATCAATAGGCCTCGGGGGTATCACAGTAACCGAGTCTTTAAACTCACGAGTCTTTAAACTCATTAAGGGCCCTCCCCCGTCATCAATTAACCGAGTCTTTAAACTCAAACGTGCTCCAGCAAAAGCACCCGGGTCTTTAAACCCAAAACAGTTTTCAATGGGTCTTTAAACCCCAAAACATTTATCAAACACAGCAACGCAGGATCCATCCCGAATTCACATTTCTCTCAACAGGACTCATGGTCCGAAATTCCACATTCAATTTCCCAAATCATACTTCACAGACATAATCATATTATCACTAGACACGGGGCATGTATAACCATACCAAAATCACTTTATTAAATCATTTCCCATTCCCGAATTCGAATTCGCAATAATGATTCCGTAAGCCGGCATCCGGAAGCATCATCCCGAACCCAAACCAAGAAATCCACTTTAAATTTGCGAAAAAAAAAATCGAAAGCTCGTTAATCGAAGTTACTTTTATGCCCCGAGCATTAAGCCCGAAATCACCTTTTTCAAAATCCCTTTTTAATTCCTTGAAATCACTTAATTTCTCAAATCTCATTAGCAACACATCAAAACCACAATCATAATCGCCAAAATCACGGTCCAATCAAAACATACTCATAAACTCGTAAAACGTGCAAAATCCGGAACAATCGTGAAAACCGTGTCAACATCGTGAGTCGCACTCACCATCATAAACAACATTCATTAAACATTATACACACAAATTATGCAAATTCTTTCGTTAAACCATCATCAAGCATCAAAGTGACCATAGTCTCGAAATACGTGTAATTTCGTATGTATAGGAAAAATACGTATAAATACGGGAATCGAAATCAATCACAACTTATAATCATAATCATAAAAATCATGGAAATATTTATGCATGCATTAAATTTTGAAAGCAACGTCCACTCACACACCATTCTTGAAGCTCGGTTCCGCGCCGCACGCATTCCCGAAATTCCCGGAATTTTCCAGAAATTCGAAACCTGTCCGAAAACACATTCCAGGGTCACTAAGGTCCCAAATAACATCATGCTAATTTCCCATAATTTCCCGGGAATTAATCGTTAATTAAAAACATAACGTAAACCTTTGGACCCTCGAAACAACGTCGAAACGATGTCCGAATAATTCGAAACCAACGCTGAAATGTTCGTTACATTGTATAGGAAAAAAGACATGTTGGACTTACCTCGAAAATCGGGTCCACGCGCCGTCACGCGCCGCCGCAAGAGGCTGTGCGTGACACCCACGCGCCAGCTACAGTACCTCTGCACAGTTCATCGTTCTCACCCGACTAGCCTGCAAACGGGTCCCAAGCCCGCGACACAACTTGGTTAAATCTCCATCAATACTCACTCTAATCCTTCCCTGATTCCACCTAAATCATTCCTTTACATTTTAATTTAATTTCTCATTCAATAATTACCCTCAACAAGCTCCAAATCAATCAATCCACCCGTGATCAAACAAACGGGTCCATCACTGAAACTCACTCTAATCAGGCCAGTTTCCAAATTAAATTAAACAGGAGCTTCGTATGCCCCAAATGAACACTAAACCACAGCCAATTTCAGGAACACTTACCCGTAGGTGATCGTCCACAAGCCTGAAATTTCTCCAAAATTGGAGCTTCCGTTCTTGGCCAATCCGGGGTCGATTTTCTTCATTCCTTGTACGGTTGAGTTCAACAAGCTCCCAGAAGACTATTCTTAACTTCGGTTTGGCTCAACTCAGCTCACAAATTGATTTTAGAATTTTCCCTCCAATTTTCGATTTTTCTCCCAGAGCTGGTTCTCTCAACTCTCAGCCTTCTCTTGTTCCAAATGACGCTCAGAAGCACTCTGATAATCGAACGGTGTGGCCAACAGCTCGTGGGAATCCATCTGATTCCACTGAAGATTGTTTCCCGCAAACAGAACCCGAAGCCATAGAAAATGAATACCCGTGCACTGGTTTGTTTCAGCCCATGCCACCATGCCGTTCAATACCTCAAAACACTTAAACAATTTCATGCTCAGTCCACTAAGTCGTTTAAACAATAGCCCGATCAGAGCACCACCCAGCACGGCGTGCAGGCTCTGTTTTCATGGTTGTTTGAACAGTAACCCCTACACAAAATTACCATTTTTCCCTCAATTTGACAAATTACCAAATTGCCCCTCACCTTCTGTGACCCGTAACTTGGTCACCCGATGTCTGTTTCCCGCGTGCCGCCTGTCGTTGTACTCGGGGCATCGAGACCATCCTAACGGTCCCCGGTCCTCGGCCATCGGACCTCCCGGTCAAAAAGTCAACATTTTCCCTTATTTCGTCCAAATTACGGAGATGCCCCTGGACTTCCGAACGTCATAACTTTCACCACGAACGTCGGAATCGAACGTGCCACCTGTCTATGATCTTGTGATGTCCCAAACTACGTCACGGTCACTGGTCAAAGTCCATTTGACCGTCCGAAAAAAAAAGTCAACGTTTTGCCCACGACGAGGGGCAAAACGGTCATTTTGCATCGTTCGTCCGATTTCGCCCAACTAATCACTGATTAACCCATTAATCATGATTCGTTACTAATCCAATCCTGGGTTCCGGGACGGGCCGTTACATTTCCTCTCCCAACCTTCACCCAGAACCACTCACCACTCTCCCAATTAGTCCCTACTCACACTCACTGGGTCACAAAACCTCACACACTTCCTGTAATCGATCGATTTCCTCCCTGTTCTCAGACTCTATTTTCCTCTCAATGCACGATTAACACCAACACAACCCATTTAATTAAACCGGGTAGTGGCTAGAAGCCACCAGAAAACAGCCAGCTGTCACACACCTAGTGGCCCAAGCCCAAAATATCCAATTAAATCCTTTACACCGGTCCTCATCTAATTGACACACTTCCCAAGGTGCAAAAAGACCAAAATACCCCTAATGGTTCAATTTACGATTTTACCCCTCACTTTCTTGACCCGTATCTCACGCGTTCGTTGTCCGATAAAGGCGTGCCGCCTGTTATTGTACTCAGGGCGTTGAGACCTATCTAACAGTCCTTGGTTTTCGTGAAGAAACCTTGTCATTCACAAAGTCAACAAATTCCTCTCTTTTAACCAAATTACGAAAGTGCCCTCAACCTTCCGAACATCATAACTTTCTCCTCGGATGTCGGAATCGAGCGTGCCACCTGTCTACGGACTCGTGACGTCTCGAACTACGTCACGGTCATCGGTCAATGCCCCACTGACCACCCGAACTAAAAGTCAACATTTTTCCCAAACTAGGGGCAAAATCGTCATTCTACGCTCATGGTCCAAAAGTAACCAACTAACCACCCAATAACTCTGCTAACCGGCACTAATCACTTCCTTAATCCTAACTCCCGAAACGGGTCGTTACAGTCGGTGCCCATGACAATCGAAAATTCCACCAGCAACGCGTGAGTGGAAGTTACTGCATTTATCTAGTTTAAGAGCCCCCTACCTAGTATGACGTTGTAAGCGATAGGGTAATTAACCACTAGGAATGTAGTGAGTGTCGTGGCGACCCACGACATGCTGCCTAGGGAGATTTGTAGGGAGACAATGTCGAAAGGCAGACCGAGTCTCTTAAGATGTTGAGTAATTGGACCCAGTCACGGTGAGATTCTTGGAATCAATTCCCAGTTGATTGAAAACCTCCATGAATAGGACGTTTACGGAGCTGTTTGTGTCCACGAGTATCCTTCCTACGTCAAAATTTGCAATTTATGCGCGAATGATCAATGGAACATTGTGAGGGAAGATTACCCCTCGTTCCTCCTTCTTCGAGAAGGTGATAGGTGTCCAGCCTGCCCGTCTGATCTTCGTGGCCCTTCCATCGTCGATGTTGAATATCTGATGGATGGATTCAGTAGGTCGGAGAAAGTTCTTCCTCACCCAGTTGGTGGTGCATGCAGAAGAGATGGTTGGACCTCCGCTAATGGTGTTAATCTACGGGATGTTCTGTGCAGACCGTGCGTGTTGTAGAAATTGGTTGATTTTCCTATCAATGATAAAGGTTTCCATGATGTAGCAGAAGCCAACGCACTTATCGATGGTGTGACCATTGAACTTATGGTGTTGACAGTAAAGGTTGGATTATATTCTAGGGCGGGGCCCTGGGCTCGTCCCCGAGGTTTGGCAATCATCCCGTCAATATTTGCGAGAACGTTCTCGAGTGAGGTGTTGAGGATTGAGTAAGTTTCAAATTTGTATGTTGGCCTCGTGTAGGGCTTGCCTTGTAACGACCCGAATTTTCTGTATTATTTTATTTAATGGAAATTATATGTAAAATGACCATTTTGCCCCTAGTCAAGGTAAAATGTTAACTTTTGACCCGAATCGTCGTTCGACTTTGAATCTTGGACCATTAAGTAGATCGTGTCACCTTGAGTTCATAGACAAGCGGCACGCCGAATTTGGACAACCGGAGTGAAAGATATGGGTCACGGAGTTCGAGAAAGAATTTGTTTCGAGTTACAGGAATTTGTACCAAGTGGCATCTTGGTATTTGGTGACTGATCCCTTGGACCAATCAGATGAGTGACAAATGTCACTCATCCAATTGGCCCGTTTACCCAAAAGATAGGAAGCAAATTTTCTTCCTATTTCCTTATCGTGCAATAGACCGAGATCAATCTCACAAACACACCTAACCGACAATCCATTTTTCTGTGTTTAAGACCCGTTTTGGTCACTGTTGTGAGCATCTGGGAGAGCAGAGGAGAGACTGAAGGGCGGAGAACCACCGTGAACGGCGGAGGGAAACATTCAGGTAAAAACCCGAATTTCAGTTCACGGGTCAATTTCTTGATTTCGTGTTGGGAGTTTTGTTTGAAGGAATTGAGGGTTTCTTTGTGATTCTTAGGTTCATACGCATCGATTAGAACTCAAAACCAGGCTCGACAGCACTAGAATTTACTGAAAAAGCTTGAAGAAAAACAAGGGTGCACTGTAGCAATTCCCAAGTATCGATTCGATCTCAATTTCTCAATTTTGAACCCTGTTGATACCATATCGACCGACCACCCTTGCACAGGTTCCACCAGGACAGGAAGGCCGCCCACCGATCGCCTGATCGGCACCCTCACGGCCCACGGTCCGTTTATCGGCACCATACTGCAGACCCGCCATTCGGCACCTGACAGTGAACAGACGACAGCTGGCTGCGACAGTCACCTAACCAGCTGGCTGCGACGGTCTGTTTTCATGGTTGTTTGAACAGTAACCCCTACACAAAATTACCATTTTTCCCTCAATTTGACAAATTACCAAATTGCCCCTCACCTTCTGTGACCCGTAACTTGGTCACCCGATGTCTGTTTCCCGCGTGCCGCCTGTCGTTGTACTCGGGGCATCGAGACCATCCTAACGGTCCCCGGTCCTCGGCCATCGGACCTCCCGGTCAAAAAGTCAACATTTTCCCTTATTTCGTCCAAATTACGGAGATGCCCCTGGACTTCCGAACGTCATAACTTTCACCACGAACGTCGGAATCGAACGTGCCACCTGTCTATGATCTTGTGATGTCCCAAACTACGTCACGGTCACTGGTCAAAGTCCATTTGACCGTCCAAAAAAAAAAGTCAACGTTTTGCCCACGACGAGGGGCAAAACGGTCATTTTGCATCGTTCGTCCGATTTCGCCCAACTAATCACTGATTAACCCATTAATCATGATTCGTTACTAATCCAATCCTGGGTTCCGGGACGGGCCGTTACATTTCCTCTCCCAACCTTCACCCAGAACCACTCACCACTCTCCCAATTAGTCCCTACTCACACTCACTGGGTCACAAAACCTCACACACTTCCTGTAATCGATCGATTTCCTCCCTGTTCTCAGACTCTATTTTCCTCTCAATGCACGATTAACACCAACACAACCCATTTAATTAAACCGGGTAGTGGCTAGAAGCCACCAGAAAACAGCCAGCTGTCACACACCTAGTGGCCCAAGCCCAAAATATCCAATTAAATCCTTTACACCGGTCCTCATCTAATTGACACACTTCCCAAGGTGCAAAAAGACCAAAATACCCCTAATGGTTCAATTTACGATTTTACCCCTCACTTTCTTGACCCGTATCTCACGCGTTCGTTGTCCGATAAAGGCGTGCCGCCTGTTATTGTACTCAGGGCGTTGAGACCTATCTAACAGTCCTTGGTTTTCGTGAAGAAACCTTGTCATTCACAAAGTCAACAAATTCCTCTCTTTTAACCAAATTACGAAAGTGCCCTCAACCTTCCGAACATCATAACTTTCTCCTCGGATGTCGGAATCGAGCGTGCCACCTGTCTACGGACTCGTGACGTCTCGAACTACGTCACGGTCATCGGTCAATGCCCCACTGACCACCCGAACTAAAAGTCAACATTTTTCCCAAACTAGGGGCAAAATCGTCATTCTACGCTCATGGTCCAAAAGTAACCAACTAACCACCCAATAACTCTGCTAACCGGCACTAATCACTTCCTTAATCCTAACTCCCGAAACGGGTCGTTACAGTCGGTGCCCATGACAATCGAAAATTCCACCAGCAACGCGTGAGTGGAAGTTACTGCATTTATCTAGTTTAAGAGCCCCCTACCTAGTATGACGTTGTAAGCGATAGGGTAATTAACCACTAGGAATGTAGTGAGTGTCGTGGCGACCCACGACATGCTGCCTAGGGAGATTTGTAGGGAGACAATGTCGAAAGGCAGACCGAGTCTCTTAAGATGTTGAGTAATTGGACCCAGTCACGGTGAGATTCTTGGAATCAATTCCCAGTTGATTGAAAACCTCCATGAATAGGACGTTTACGGAGCTGTTTGTGTCCACGAGTATCCTTCCTACGTCAAAATTTGCAATTTATGCGCGAATGATCAATGGAACATTGTGAGGGAAGATTACCCCTCGTTCCTCCTTCTTCGAGAAGGTGATAGGTGTCCAGCCTGCCCGTCTGATCTTCGTGGCCCTTCCATCGTCGATGTTGAATATCTGATGGATGGATTCAGTAGGTCGGAGAAAGTTCTTCCTCACCCAGTTGGTGGTGCATGCAGAAGAGATGGTTGGACCTCCGCTAATGGTGTTAATCTACGGGATGTTCTGTGCAGACCGTGCGTGTTGCAGAAATTGGTTGATTTTCCTATCAATGATAAAGGTTTCCATGATGTAGCAGAAGCCAACGCACTTATCGATGGTGTGACCATTGAACTTATGGTGTTGACAGTAAAGGTTGGATTATATTCTAGGGCGGGGCCCTGGGCTCGTCCCCGAGGTTTGGCAATCATCCCGTCAATATTTGCGAGAACGTTCTCGAGTGAGGTGTTGAGGATTGAGTAAGTTTCAAATTTGTATGTTGGCCTCGTGTAGGGCTTGCCTTGTAACGACCCGAATTTTCTGTATTATTTTATTTAATGGAAATTATATGTAAAATGACCATTTTGCCCCTAGTCAAGGTAAAATGTTAACTTTTGACCCGAATCGTCGTTCGACTTTGAATCTTGGACCATTAAGTAGATCGTGTCACCTTGAGTTCATAGACAAGCGGCACGCCGAATTTGGACAACCGGAGTGAAAGATATGGGTCACGGAGTTCGAGAAAGAATTTGTTTCGAGTTACAGGAATTTGTACCAAGTGGCATCTTGGTATTTGGTGACTGATCCCTTGGACCAATCAGATGAGTGACAAATGTCACTCATCCAATTGGCCCGTTTACCCAAAAGATAGGAAGCAAATTTTCTTCCTATTTCCTTATCGTGCAATAGACCGAGATCAATCTCACAAACACACCTAACCGACAATCCATTTTTCTGTGTTTAAGACCCGTTTTGGTCACTGTTGTGAGCATCTGGGAGAGCAGAGGAGAGACTGAAGGGCGGAGAACCACCGTGAACGGCGGAGGGAAACATTCAGGTAAAAACCCGAATTTCAGTTCACGGGTCAATTTCTTGATTTCGTGTTGGGAGTTTTGTTTGAAGGAATTGAGGGTTTCTTTGTGATTCTTAGGTTCATACGCATCGATTAGAACTCAAAACCAGGCTCGACAGCACTAGAATTTACTGAAAAAGCTTGAAGAAAAACAAGGGTGCACTGTAGCAATTCCCAAGTATCGATTCGATCTCAATTTCTCAATTTTGAACCCTGTTGATACCATATCGACCGACCACCCTTGCACAGGTTCCACCAGGACAGGAAGGCCGCCCACCGATCGCCTGATCGGCACCCTCACGGCCCACGGTCCGTTTATCGGCACCATACTGCAGACCCGCCATTCGGCACCTGACAGTGAACAGACGACAGCTGGCTGCGACAGTCACCTAACCAGCTGGCTGCGACGGTCTGTTTTCATGGTTGTTTGAACAGTAACCCCTACACAAAATTACCATTTTTCCCTCAATTTGACAAATTACCAAATTGCCCCTCACCTTCTGTGACCCGTAACTTGGTCACCCGATGTCTGTTTCCCGCGTGCCGCCTGTCGTTGTACTCGGGGCATCGAGACCATCCTAACGGTCCCCGGTCCTCGGCCATCGGACCTCCCGGTCAAAAAGTCAACATTTTCCCTTATTTCGTCCAAATTACGGAGATGCCCCTGGACTTCCGAACGTCATAACTTTCACCACGAACGTCGGAATCGAACGTGCCACCTGTCTATGATCTTGTGATGTCCCAAACTACGTCACGGTCACTGGTCAAAGTCCATTTGACCGTCCAAAAAAAAAAGTCAACGTTTTGCCCACGACGAGGGGCAAAACGGTCATTTTGCATCGTTCGTCCGATTTCGCCCAACTAATCACTGATTAACCCATTAATCATGATTCGTTACTAATCCAATCCTGGGTTCCGGGACGGGCCGTTACATTTCCTCTCCCAACCTTCACCCAGAACCACTCACCACTCTCCCAATTAGTCCCTACTCACACTCACTGGGTCACAAAACCTCACACACTTCCTGTAATCGATCGATTTCCTCCCTGTTCTCAGACTCTATTTTCCTCTCAATGCACGATTAACACCAACACAACCCATTTAATTAAACCGGGTAGTGGCTAGAAGCCACCAGAAAACAGCCAGCTGTCACACACCTAGTGGCCCAAGCCCAAAATATCCAATTAAATCCTTTACACCGGTCCTCATCTAATTGACACACTTCCCAAGGTGCAAAAAGACCAAAATACCCCTAATGGTTCAATTTACGATTTTACCCCTCACTTTCTTGACCCGTATCTCACGCGTTCGTTGTCCGATAAAGGCGTGCCGCCTGTTATTGTACTCAGGGCGTTGAGACCTATCTAACAGTCCTTGGTTTTCGTGAAGAAACCTTGTCATTCACAAAGTCAACAAATTCCTCTCTTTTAACCAAATTACGAAAGTGCCCTCAACCTTCCGAACATCATAACTTTCTCCTCGGATGTCGGAATCGAGCGTGCCACCTGTCTACGGACTCGTGACGTCTCGAACTACGTCACGGTCATCGGTCAATGCCCCACTGACCACCCGAACTAAAAGTCAACATTTTTCCCAAACTAGGGGCAAAATCGTCATTCTACGCTCATGGTCCAAAAGTAACCAACTAACCACCCAATAACTCTGCTAACCGGCACTAATCACTTCCTTAATCCTAACTCCCGAAACGGGTCGTTACAGTCGGTGCCCATGACAATCGAAAATTCCACCAGCAACGCGTGAGTGGAAGTTACTGCATTTATCTAGTTTAAGAGCCCCCTACCTAGTATGACGTTGTAAGCGATAGGGTAATTAACCACTAGGAATGTAGTGAGTGTCGTGGCGACCCACGACATGCTGCCTAGGGAGATTTGTAGGGAGACAATGTCGAAAGGCAGACCGAGTCTCTTAAGATGTTGAGTAATTGGACCCAGTCACGGTGAGATTCTTGGAATCAATTCCCAGTTGATTGAAAACCTCCATGAATAGGACGTTTACGGAGCTGTTTGTGTCCACGAGTATCCTTCCTACGTCAAAATTTGCAATTTATGCGCGAATGATCAATGGAACATTGTGAGGGAAGATTACCCCTCGTTCCTCCTTCTTCGAGAAGGTGATAGGTGTCCAGCCTGCCCGTCTGATCTTCGTGGCCCTTCCATCGTCGATGTTGAATATCTGATGGATGGATTCAGTAGGTCGGAGAAAGTTCTTCCTCACCCAGTTGGTGGTGCATGCAGAAGAGATGGTTGGACCTCCGCTAATGGTGTTAATCTACGGGATGTTCTGTGCAGACCGTGCGTGTTGCAGAAATTGGTTGATTTTCCTATCAATGATAAAGGTTTCCATGATGTAGCAGAAGCCAACGCACTTATCGATGGTGTGACCATTGAACTTATGGTGTTGACAGTAAAGGTTGGATTATATTCTAGGGCGGGGCCCTGGGCTCGTCCCCGAGGTTTGGCAATCATCCCGTCAATATTTGCGAGAACGTTCTCGAGTGAGGTGTTGAGGATTGAGTAAGTTTCAAATTTGTATGTTGGCCTCGTGTAGGGCTTGCCTTGTAACGACCCGAATTTTCTGTATTATTTTATTTAATGGAAATTATATGTAAAATGACCATTTTGCCCCTAGTCAAGGTAAAATGTTAACTTTTGACCCGAATCGTCGTTCGACTTTGAATCTTGGACCATTAAGTAGATCGTGTCACCTTGAGTTCATAGACAAGCGGCACGCCGAATTTGGACAACCGGAGTGAAAGATATGGGTCACGGAGTTCGAGAAAGAATTTGTTTCGAGTTACAGGAATTTGTACCAAGTGGCATCTTGGTATTTGGTGACTGATCCCTTGGACCAATCAGATGAGTGACAAATGTCACTCATCCAATTGGCCCGTTTACCCAAAAGATAGGAAGCAAATTTTCTTCCTATTTCCTTATCGTGCAATAGACCGAGATCAATCTCACAAACACACCTAACCGACAATCCATTTTTCTGTGTTTAAGACCCGTTTTGGTCACTGTTGTGAGCATCTGGGAGAGCAGAGGAGAGACTGAAGGGCGGAGAACCACCGTGAACGGCGGAGGGAAACATTCAGGTAAAAACCCGAATTTCAGTTCACGGGTCAATTTCTTGATTTCGTGTTGGGAGTTTTGTTTGAAGGAATTGAGGGTTTCTTTGTGATTCTTAGGTTCATACGCATCGATTAGAACTCAAAACCAGGCTCGACAGCACTAGAATTTACTGAAAAAGCTTGAAGAAAAACAAGGGTGCACTGTAGCAATTCCCAAGTATCGATTCGATCTCAATTTCTCAATTTTGAACCCTGTTGATACCATATCGACCGACCACCCTTGCACAGGTTCCACCAGGACAGGAAGGCCGCCCACCGATCGCCTGATCGGCACCCTCACGGCCCACGGTCCGTTTATCGGCACCATACTGCAGACCCGCCATTCGGCACCTGACAGTGAACAGACGACAGCTGGCTGCGACAGTCACCTAACCAACTCTGCCACACCAACTCCCTGACGGAAGCAGGTTGGGACCCCAGCTGGCGCCTCCTCCGGATATCCAGGGCTTGTCAGACGGCTCCCAGCCACAAAGCACCACCTGCTCCCGTAACAGTAGCCCACCTACCACAGTTATGGCTACTATAAATACCCCAAAACCCTTCATAAAGGTAAGACATTGAGAACCGACCCAGAGCACTGTGTTTACTTGCCCCTCGGCATTCAGATACTAACTTTGGCATCGGAGCCTCTTTGGCCGACACCACACCGGTGTCTAGTTTTGCAGGACCCCTGCTGAATCACAACGCCCCCGGCGGGCCCGAGACACCACACGGCTGGTCCTAGAACCCCCAGCAGGTCTCATCGAGTTGGTCATTTCCGGATCAAACAAACCCTTAGATCCAACCTAGACGTCTAGATGATCATTTTGGCAGCAACGGTTTTTGAAACGGGTCAGAAATGAGGGAGTATTAGCCGGGTAGGGTTCGTGGGTCTAGGCAACCCGAATTACAGACCCATTGTGAGGTTAAGGATGATGACATCATCAGCTGACATCATCAACTGTCAGACTGTCAGAAATGTGGACCACTAAGATGACGACACGTGTCACATATCAGTGCACAGTCAGCATTGACATGTTAGTGACGTGGCCCAATCAGAGGCTGCCACGTGTCACTGACATGTTAGTGACATGGACCAATCGGTTGCTGACACGTGGTACCTATTAGAGCCTGACACCTGTCAGATGACGTCATGCTGACGTCAGCACCATTGACCGTTGACCACTGACATCAGCAGCGCTAACCGTTGACTTTGACAAGCAGCGTTGACAACGCCAGCTCAACCACGGCCTCGTCCGGGCGGCGACCAGCGCAACCCACGAAGCCCAGAGGCAGCAGCGCAAACCATCCTATCGACGACCGCCCGAGTGGGGCAGATCGACCCGACCAATCAAACGAGGTGGTTCTGGAACTCCTCCAGCGCGTGCGAGAACTGGAGGCCACCAGACCCAAAGCTGGGACACTACCCCGACCCCGGGCCAACATTGATCCCTTCACGGACCGCATCATGAGGTACCGCCATGAAACGGAGGTCAAACCCTTGAAGATTGACTTGTATGGCGGACAAGGCGACCCAGACACCCATATCAATAACTACAACTCAGCGCTCGCCTTCAGAAATATCTCCGACGAGGCGCAGTGCCTAATTTTCAGCTTCACCCTCACCGGGGCCGCGCTCAATTGGTTCTATCGCCTGGAACCACAGTCTATCGACTCATTCGATAGCCTACATACGGTCTTCTTGAACCAGTTCATGATCCAGACGGATCGACTGCTCACAACCGAGGACCTGGGAACCCTCCGACAGGGAGATAGCGAGCCCCTACGCCAGTACGCCGCTCGTTTCAGCCTGGAATACTCCAAGTGCCACGAGACGGATGACAAGGCCGCCTACCGCGCTTTCCGCAACGGGCTGCGGGAGTCCACCTTCAAGTACCATGCCTTCACCCAAGGTTGGGACGATTACAATGAGCTCATGCGGCAAGCGGCAATACACGCCAAGGTGGAGCACTTCAACTCTCCCCAGGTTGCATCCCGACCTGACGTGAATAGCGCGCGCCCTCCGCCTCCCAGCAACCGGCAGGCACGATCACCTCCGCCGACCAATAACGCGCATACGGATCACCGATCTGACTCACACTCCGGTAAGCGGAAGGGGACGTATAACAATGACCATCGTGGGAGGGACAAATGCCACAACAAGGGGCAGGGATCAGGCCACCACCAAGCAGGCAAACCCCATACGGGGCCCACCTCAAAGTACGAAACCTATTCAATCCTGAACACCTCCCTCGAGAACGTCTTGATGAGCATCGAGGACACGATCCCCAAGCCACGGGCACAACCGCCCGGCCCCCGCCCGGGCATCCAATCCAACTTGTACTACCAGTACCACAAGTTCAACGGCCATACCATCGACGAGTGCGTGGCCTTCCGCGACATTGTGGAAGCACTCGTAAGGGAGGGGAAGATCAACCAGTTCCTCCAACACGCACGCCCCGGACCGGGACTGCCACAGATCAACACGATCAGCGGGGGCCTCACCATCTCTTCCTCCTACACCTCCAATCGGGCCAAGAAGAACTTCTTGCGCGCCACGACATCCAACCACCAAATATTCAACATCACGGATGGACGCACGGCCAAGGTCGCCCGGGCAGGATGGACGCCCATCACTTTCTCCGAGGAAGAAGAGTGGGGAGTTATCTTTCCCCACGATGACCCGTTGATCATCCGCGCTCAGATCGCCAATTTCGATGTTGGGCGAATCCTGGTGGACACTGGTAGCTCTGTGAACGTCCTCTTCATGGACACTTTCAACCAGTTGGGCATCAACTCCACAAGCCTCACCCATGCTGGTTCCCCGCTACTCGGCTTCTCAGGCGATTCTGTCATGCCCCTTGGCACCATCTCCCTGCCTATCTCCCTGGGGAGCGCGCCCAAGATCGCAACAGCCATCACCACCTTCCTGGTAGTCGATTACCCCACTGCTTATAACGTCATTTTGGGGAGGGGACTCCTCAACCAGCTCAGCGCCGTCATCTCCACTCGGGCCCTTCTCATGAAGTTTCCGACCGTCATGGGCACTGGCCAGGTCCGCGGTAATCAACAATCCGCCCGCTCCTGCTATCAGACCGCCCTGACAAAGCTCAACCCATGCGACAAGCGGGAGACCATGGTCGTCGCCGAGGCTGCTTACGAGGCCGACCCTGTCGACTCCGAGCTCCTTGAACAAATACGGGCGGGTCCCCCTCGAGGACCCGCGCGACCTCTCCGCCGTCTCGCAGCCGCAACCCGTGGAGAATACAGAGCTGATCACCCTTTGCCCGCATAACCCCGAGCGGCAAGTGAAAATTGGAAGCACACTCGCTCCCGAAATCAGGACACAACTCATCCAATTCCTCCGGGACAACAGCGAAGTCTTTGCTTAGTCCTACGCCGACATGCCTGGCATCTCCACGGATGTCATCTGCCACAGGCTTAACATCAGCCCCTCCTTCAAACCGGTCACCCAGAAGCAGCGGACTTATGACGCAGAACGACAGCTAGCCATGCAAGAAGAGATCGTTCGGCTCAGCACCATTCACTTCGTGCGCAAGGCCATTTACGCCACGTGGGTCGCAAACGTCGTACTCGTCAAGAAACCCTCCGGATCCTGGCGGATGTGCATCGACTTCACAGATCTTAACAAAGCCTGCCCGAAGGATAGCTTCCCGCTTCCTAAGATCGATCTTTTGGTCGACGCCACAGCTGGCCACGAACTCCTCAGCTTCATGGATGCGTACTCTGGCTACAACCAAATCCGGATGCACCCCGACGACCAGATCCACACCAGTTTCCGCACTAATCTGGGAGTCTACTGCTACAATTTTATGCCCTTCGGGCTCAAGAACTCTGGTGCCACCTACCAACGGCTTGTCAACTTCATGTTCGCGGATCAGATTGGCAAGACCATGGAGGTGTACTTAGATGATATGCTCGTCAAGAGCCGAATGGCCGACCAGCACGTGCCTAACCTCCACAAGATGTTCCAGGTCCTGAAGCAATACAAGATGCGGCTCAACCCTGCCAAATGCGTCTTCGGTGTCCGTTCTGGAAAATTCCTCGGTTACATGATCAGCCAACGGGGAATCGAGGCTAACCCTGAGAAAATCAAGGCCATCCTGGACATGAAGCCCCCGCGCACACTCAAGGAAGTCCAAACCCTTACTGGCCGGACCGCCGCCCTCACCCGGTTCATCTCCCGGGCGACGGACAAGTGTTTACCATTCTTCAAGGTCATGAAGACCCAGGGCCGGCACATCAACTGGGACGCAACGTGCGACGCTGCCTTTGAAGCTCTCAAAACTTACATGAGCACCGCGCCCCTACTTACCCGACCTACCACTGGGGAACGGCTCACCGTCTATCTTTCTGTCTCCATATCTGCTGTCAGCTCCGTCCTCGTCACCAGTCGGGACGGCGCGGAGTTCCCAGTATACTATGTCAGCAAGGCGTTCCAGGACGCCGAGACCCGGTACAACGACCTGGAGAAGTTGGCCTTTGCTCTCATTGTAACGGCCCGACGCCTCCGCCCATACTTTCAGGCACATCCCATGTTAGTCCTTACTAACAAACCCCTTCGCCAGGTGCTCCAAAAGCCAGACGCTTCGGGGCGACTCGTCAAATGGGCAGTGGAGCTTAGTGAGTTCGATATCCCATTCGCCCCAAGACCAGCTGTCAAAGGACATGTCATCGCTGACTTCCTTTCTGAATTCACATACAGCACAACGCAGCACATGCCCGACACTCCGGATCCCAATATTGTAGCACCCACCGCTCCTATCTGCAAGTCGCCAACCCCGTCCACCTTGGACCCCGCCCGACCAATTTGGACTCTCTACGTGGACGGATCCTCCTGCCATACTGGCTCTGGCGCCGGCCTCGTACTCAGTACACCTACTCAGGAACGGCTAGAGTACGCGTTGCGTTTTGGGTTCCAAGCTTCCAACAACAAAGCCGAGTACGAAGCCCTTCTTGCTGGCCTCCGGTTGGCCACCGACCTCCAAGCACAACAGCTGCAGGTTTACAGCGACTCCCAGCTCGTCGTCCGACAAATCAACAGCCTATATGATGCCAAAGACGCCTCCATGACCCGATACTTGGCAAAGGTGCGGTCCCTACTTCGCCACTTCCGCGGCTACGAGGTCATTCAAATACCACGGTCAGAAAACAGCCACGCCGATGCCCTGGCTCGCCTGGCCTCCTCCATCGACGACAAGATAGGTCGCCGTGTTCCCGTCGAATTTTTGGCATCCCCGAGCACAAGCGAGCAACCAGTCCTGGTCGCAACACAGGAGGCCTCTTGGATGGACCCCATTGTCCGATACCTCACCATGGCCGAACTCCCGCCCAACCGCAACGAGGCCCGCCGCATCCAACGCCAGTCCGCACGATACACCATGGCGCATGGCCACTTATACCGACGGGGATTCGACACCCCCTCCTCAAG
This sequence comes from Prinsepia uniflora, assembly GCA_032719365.1. Classification (NCBI taxonomy): domain Eukaryota; kingdom Viridiplantae; phylum Streptophyta; class Magnoliopsida; order Rosales; family Rosaceae; genus Prinsepia; species Prinsepia uniflora. The sequence goes on from CM064862.1 coordinate 41,155,165, forward strand.
TGCCTCCCTACGGACCGGGGCATTGCGGTGCTCCGAGAAATTCACCAGGGAATCTGCGGTAACCACTCCGGACCCAGGTCCCTAGCACATAAAGACTTTCGGCAGGGATACTATTGGCCCACCATGCGCGCCGACTCTATGGCCATCACTCAACGATGCGTCCCATGCCAACGGTGCGCCCCTGTACCTCATTCTCCTGCTGAGCGACTCACTCCCATGCTCAGCCCCTGGCCCTTCTCTCAATGGGGGCTGGACCTCATCGGCCCCATGCCACGAGGAAAGGGCGGCGTCGAATACGCAATCGTTACGGTGGACTATTTCACTAAGTGGGCCGAAGCAAAGCCCCTCAAAACAATTACGGCCGCCCAGGTGGAGAGCTTTGTTTACCAGAACATCATCTGTCGCTTTGGTATCCCACACACGATCGTCACGGACAATGGCACTCAGTTCGATTCTGTCCGTTTTCGACACTTTTGCGACACCTATGGCATCCAGCTCTGCTTCGCCTCGGTGGCACATCCACAGGCTAATGGACAGGTGGAAGCCGTAAACAAGCTCATCAAACACAACCTCAAGGCTCGACTCCACGACACCCCGAAAGGCCAATGGTCCGACCTCTTATCTGATGTTCTCTGGTCCTACCGGACATCCTACCGGACATCGACACAGGAGACACCCTTCGCCTTGACTTTCGGGACTGAAGCTGTCGTTCCCGTGGAAATTGGGGAAACCTCTTACCGAGTACTATCCTATGATCCACAAGAGAATGCGGAACTCCTCACACAAAATCTCAACTTCATTGATGAAAGCCGTGAACAAGCCAATCTCCGTAACATGGCGCACAAACATCGAATCGCTCACTACTACAACTCTCGCGTTCACAGACGCAGTTTCCAGGTCGGTGACTGGGTCCTTCGCAAGGTTAGCCTGGCCATTAAGGAGCGTGCTGATGGGACCCTCGGGCCCACGTGGGAGGGCCCCTACCTGGTCACTCGAATTTGTCGTCCAGGCACTTATGAGCTCCAGACTACGGATGGACGGTCGCTTGCACACCCGTGGTATGCGGATCATCTCAAGTTGTTTTATAATTAAAAACACCCCCCATGTACATTACCTTACACTTTGCTGTAATTCGACTTGGCTATCTCCAGTCGAACTTGCCTTTCCGACAAAATGTTCTTTCATTTATCTAAGTGTTAGTCTAGTCCTCAACTACAAGTAGCCTATCCCCTATTGCCGATCGGCACTCCCGGTGACCCACACGGCACCTACTTTACCTACCGACACAAGCTTACTTGGTCCACACAGTCAAGTTCAATTATCTTTCGCTATTACGATCTTAGTTCGGTGGGTATGTCCATTATGGTTTGGGTTTACGATTATGACTGTTCGGTCCTTATCTAATCTACAACTCCGTGGATCGGCATGCATACACATATGCGCCAAGTACTCGCCTATCGGCAGTTCTCATTCAAAAAAAAACAAAAAAAAACGAAGTGCCATCGCACGATGCAAAGTGATAGATAAAGTCCAACTTTCATTGCTTTCACTACCGAGCTACATGCTACACGGGGCATTCCCCGGACTATAAACAAAGGAAACAAAAAGCAATCTACACGGCCCTCGGCCTCAAACGACCACCACCTCCACCTCCTCCTCCCCCGCTCGGTCCTTCCCAGAGGACGACGCAACGGTATCCTCCCCGCCAGCGCTCGGCACCTCTCCTTCGCCCGCCACCGGACCGACTTCAGGGTCCTGCCCCTCCAGGGCGAACGTCTTAGTCAGCACCGGGGGCTCATCCAGCCATGGGAAATTGAGGGTGACGCCTGGGTTGAAGTACAGCACCCGCTGCACGCAATCATCTTCCACTTCAGCTAAGGCCAGGTCAAGATGATTGGCATACACCGGGTCGGCCATAAAATCTTCCAGGGTCTTCTGCCGGTCGGCAGCGAGCAAGCCCCTCAACCTCTCCACTTCTCCCTGCAGCTCCCCCAGGATCTTTTCTTGCTCATTTAGCTGCAGGGAGAACGCGTGTGCCGTCTTCTCCCGTTCGGCGATGCCCCGCTCGGCCACCTCCGCTCGGGACCTCTCCCGTTGGAGCTCCGCCTCCAGCTCAGCCACACGGCGCCGGGCAGCATACCCCTCCTTTTCCCGCACACGCAGCTTCTCCTCCCTCTGCTGCGCGGCTGCCTGCTCGGCCTCCAGCCTCTGCATGCGCCGAGAGGCCTTCTCCAGGGCCACATAAGTCTGCCCGAAGCACTGCCGAACCATGCACACTTGTCAGCAAACATATATCCACTAAATACACAAACAAAAACAACAAGCCAACTCACACGAATACTAACATGGGCTTGCTCGGTGAGCAGGGCCGCGAACCGACCCGGGTGGGAGCCGGTGCCGATCTGCTCAATCTCTGCCGGCGTCACCTGGGAGCCGAGCACAAAGGCATTGACAACCGGCGCCAATGACCTGTGCATCTGCTGTGTGACCAGCACCCACGCCTCCCCGGGCCTTGCCGACCGAACAACCTCCCCCGTCTCCACGGGATCCATGAAGACGGCAGCAATGCCGGGTACGCTGTTCGGCACCCTTTCCTTGGCCGGCGGCGGCATCTCCACCCTGGCCTCCTTCGCCCTTTCCATCGGCGCCTCGGGAGCCTTGAGGGCCGCCTCCCTCTTGCGTCGGCGGTCGGAGCCCTCTCCCTCCGACACCCCTGCCGCCGGGGGAGACTGCCTAAGCCGCGCCTCCTTCAGCTTCCTCTGGCGCTCCCGGGCTTGGTCCAGCCAGCCGATCAGGGGCCGCTTCAGTCCCCGGACGGGACTCTTCGCCTGCTCGGCACCCTGCCGCGGATCAGGCCTCGTCGGTTTTGGCGGCCCATCTGGCCGGACGCCCAAACTGGACCCCGACGGGGGCTCCTCTCGGCTGGCACCCCTGGGTTTCACCGCCACGGTCTTTTGCCTCCGTGGCTGTTGGGGGGTTACCTCCGGCTCCTTGCCCTTTCCCTCGGCAGCCGAGCCGTGCTTCGTCACCGCTTCGCTCATCTTCTTCTGAGCGGCTTGTTCGACGAAGGGATGAACTGCAAAAAACCCAGTTAAGATCTCGGCATACCTACCCATCATTACTTCAAGCAAACAGCTGCTACTTACCAGGTGGAACGATGAGGCCCACGGCAAGCAGGTTGGCTGGTAGCTTCAGAACGCAGCGACTGCGCTCTAGGTCGGACAGATTCCCCCGAACGAGATTGCACGCCTCCCAATCCTCTGCTGTCACCGTTGCCTTGGACGGACCTGCACATACAAAACGCACTATCAGACTCCCAGCCACAAAGCACCACCTGCTCCCGTAACAGTAGCCCACCTACCACAGTTATGGCTACTATAAATACCCCAAAACCCTTCATAAAGGTAAGACACTGAGAACCGACCCAGAGCACTGTGTTTACTTGCCCCTCGGCATTCAGATACTAACTTTGGCATCGGAGCCTCTTTGGTCGACACCACACCGGTGTCTAGTTTTGCAGGACCCCTGCTGAATCACAACGCCCCCGGCGGGCCCGAGACACCACACGGCTGGTCCTAGAACCCCCAGCGGGTCTCATCGAGTTGGTCATTTCAGGATCAAACAAACCCTTAGATCCAACCTAGACGTCTAGATGATCATTTTGGTAGCAACGGTTTTTGAAACGGGTCAGAAATGAGGGAGTATTAGCCGGGTAGGGTTCGTGGGTCTAGGCAACCCGATTTACAGACCCAGTGTGAGGTTAGGGACGATGACATCATCAGCTGACATCATCAACTGTCAGACTGTCAGAAATGTGGACCACTAAGATGACGACACGTGTCACATATCAGTGCACAGTCAGCATTGACATGTTAGTGACGTGGCCCAATCAGAGGCTGCCACGTGTCACTGACATGTTAGTGACGTGGACCAATCGGTTGCTAACACGTGGTACCTATTAGAGCCTGACACCTGTCAGATGACGTCATGCTGACGTCAGCACCATTGACCGTTGACCACTGACATCAGCAGCGCTAACCGTTGACTTTGACAAGCAGCGTTGACCACGCGCGTGGGGACACGTGGGCACAAATTTCGAGGTAGGATCGACACAATTTTTAAGGTTTCGACGTTCTGGATCCAATGGTGGTGGTTTTGTATCAATCCGAGATCGTTAAGTAGGTCAAATTATGGTTGGAAGTCTTGAGAAGCGTGTTTGGAGTGCGTTCCCGAATCGGTTTTGTTCTAGGGTTCGATGATAGATCTAGTAGGGTCAATTAGTGACCCTTAAGTGTATTTGGACAGGCCAGGAGATTGTGTTTAGCTTCAGGATAGGTGTAGCTGGTTCGTTAGCGCAACAAGGACTAGCTATGACTCGACCGTTGATTTTATAAATGAAATGTATGCATAACCGTTTTACTTGTTTTCTAAATTTTTTTATGCTAAATGTTTTATGGTTGTGGAATTTGATGATTGAATTACGGATTTTGAGAAACGCACGGATTTACGTGAAATTGGTCGTATCGGGCTTGAGACCTATTTGACGATCGTTAACTCGGATTTAGGGGAGTCAACGGTGTTTCGAATTGATTTGTGAACTAAATGAATGAGTTGGTGATTTGAGACTTTTGGCCTAAAGGTTTGGTTTATAAAGAAATTATGGGTAAAGGTTTTGACATAGTTTGAAAATACGGATTTTCAAAGGTTTTCATACGTATATATGTATATACCATTCCAACTTGCGGATTGGTCTACTCTAGACGTCAACATGGAGAGTCACGAGCCACTACCCGGAATGAGTATCCCCATAGGGAGCCCATTCCATGAGTGGGAGTTATGTTGTGGCTGGACAGATTCCGGAGAGATGCTCGGACTAGATCCGGAGATAGAGCTCGGACTAGATCAGGAGATAGAGCCTCCCAGACGGAGAATTCCTGGCAGTAGACTCGGAGTGAGGCCCTGAGTGGTGTGCATACCTTTAGATATGAATCGTGACCTATATTGGGGATTTTTTCCCTAGGAGCTGTGTGCCCCGAGTTGGCATCAAACATGCCAAGGAAAGGATATGTGGATACATAGTTATGTTTGATTTAGTATTACTGTTGCCCAGATACTTTTTGTATAGATATACTTATATGTATAGAAATGTTATATGTTTTTATAATTGATTGTATTTATACGTTTTCTACTGAATGCATACATGCTTACATAAATGAAGGGTCAGAATATTTATATGTTTAAATGAATTTATAACTGCTTTATTTTTTGTCCACTCACACTTTAACTGTTTTCATGACCCTTCAGGAGAGGAAACTGAGGAAGGCATCGGCTCCGGGGCCAAGTCATAAATACCATCGTTGCGTTTTGACCACCCTGAGGGGTAGGTGTTATCTTTTATTGCATTAGTACGAACATAATGCTAATTTCCCTTGTCTGACATTCTGTTGTATTAAACACACCGGTGTGCATCTAGAACCCCCAGTAGGGGTATTTGTGTAATAAAACCATTGGAAGGCTATTTATGGTATTTTTGAGTTATTTTTCATATGGGAGGCCTTCCCCCGGTTGTCCCTAGGGGAGAACGGGGCGGGTCCTCTCATGCCTTACTGGTGATGATTTTTCGGCCTATGCCTTTTCTTGTTGTACTTTTCCTTCTTCCCTTTATAGTCATTGTTGTAGGAGTCCTTTCTCTTTCCAAAGTAAGAGTCAGTCCTGTGGTTCGTACGGTGGTCGCTGGGCTCATGGTGTTGTATAGCCTGCTACGTGTCCTGAGGTTGTAGGTAGGCAGGGGTGGCTGGCAGTCGTGGTGCTACTTGTGGGGCGTTGAAATGTTTTCCTTGGCGTCCATCACCGCTTACCTCATGAGTTCATTGTAATCATCCCACCTTGCGTGAGCGCATGGTACTTGAAGGTGGCACTTGCAGTATTCAAGGTTGAATCTCGTCGCATATTGGCGCAAAGGCTTGCTCTCCCCCTATCGTAGGGTGCCAAGATCATTGGTGGTTAACAGCGGTTTGTCTGGATCATGACTTGGCTGATAAAGTCCACGTGCAACTAGTCAAATGAGTCAAGTTATTGTGGTTATAACTTGTAGAACTGATTGAGTGCAGCTTCCGTAAGGGCGGAGCTGAAGATCAAGCACTAGGCCTCATTGGAGATTTCTAAAGGCCACATCGGAGTTGTAATTTTTGATGTGAGTGTGGGGGTTGCCTCTTTCATTATACAAAGTAATACTTAGGGTTTTAACCTCCGCCTCGTGCCTGTATTGCAGGATGATGGCCAAGATCGGCATGTACGCTAGTGACATAGAGGCCTACTGATCGATCGAGAAGAAGGCGGACCGATTCCGAGTCGAGCTAGAGCAGGTCAGCGAGGATAGGGACCGCAAGGCTCTGGAGGCTGAGCAATTGAAGTCGGAGGTAGAACGCCGGGTAGGCGAAGTGGGCTAGTCTCATGTTGAGCTAGTTAGGCAAAAGGTGGAGACCGAGCGTCGTAGATGCGCCGCATTTGCTCCACCTGTTTGAAGCTCGGGCTGATGTTGAGTCGGTGGCAAATGACGTCCGTCGAGATGACAGGCATGTTAGCTTAAGACCACACGAAGTCCTCTGTATTGTCGCACAGGAACTTGATCAGGTCGGCTCGGAGAGCCGGGCTCAGAGTAGTCCTGATTTTGACCTTTCTATCGGTGAAGTCGAGTTAGATGACGACTTCCTCTACCTCCTCGATCGGTTGAGGGTGCGGCATTGTGGAGTGATCACGGGGATCTTCGATCGGTCCGTCTTGCAGGTATTGGGCCATAGAGGGGTCTACTGGGTCAGCCCCATAGGTGGACTCGGCAACAGCCAGGGTTTCCGCTAGCTGGGTGATGGCTTTCGCTACAAGAGTGACAGAGTTGCAGGTCCGAGCTACCATCTGATCACCTCGGACCTGCCCGATGCCCATTGGGGTTGGAAATTTCATGAGCAGTATGTGGGTGGAGATGACTGCTCGGAGCTGGTTGATCAGATCACGGCCCAAGATGACATTGTAGGCACTCGGGCAGTCGACCACGAGGAAGGGGGCCAGGACGGTGGGGCGCTTCAGGTTTTCGCCGTGCCGACCAAGACAATGGAGTCCCCCGTGAAACCAAAAAGTGGTGAAGGTGACTGGTCTAGCTCGGTCTACCTGAGCTGAAGATGGTTGTAGGCCTCCATGAAAATGACGTTCACCGAGCTGCCAGTGTCGACCATGATCCGAGCGTTATCGAAGTTACTTACGATGGGTCGGATGACAAGCAGGTCGTCGTGTGGGTAGGTCACCCCACGCTCTTCCTCCTCCGAGAAAGATATGGCTTCTAAACTAGTGAGTGCCACCTTCCGAGCTCACCCTTCCGCAACCTAGAAGTCCTGTTGGTTGTGCTTCATGTTGATCTACCGATGCCAGTGGTGAGGAGATGGAAGTACCGGCAATGATAGTGTTGATCTGGCGGTGTGGGGCTGTTGCGGAGCATGTTGCAAGAACTTATTGATCTTGCCTTCTTAGACTAGCACCTCCACCGGATCCCTGAAAGCCACACATTGATCAATGATGTAGCCGTTGTACTTGTGGTACTGGTAGTAGACGCAGTGTTTTTGGCCAGTCGGCCTTTGCTGGGAGCCCAGGTCGGCTTCGGAATCATATCCTCCACGTTCATCAGCACATTCTCGTAGGAGGTGTTCAGAATCGTGTAGGTCTCATACTTGGACCAAGGGGAAGGGAGTTCGGTTAGGTGGTGGTCGGGCCTTTGCTCTTGTTGGCCTTGCCCCTGATGGTGACCGTGGTGGCCGTGGTTCTTCCCTTTCTTCCCCGAGTTGTAGGAAGGGGTGTAGTCCTTTCTCTTTCCACTCAAGGAATTTTGGTGTTGGTTCTGGCTCGGAGCGGTTTGCTGAGGAGCAGACTAGGGGTTGGAATGGCTCGGTTTGTATGTGTCAATCGAGTTCCCAGTGCTGGGTCGGTAGGTGTTGCCCGTTGTAACACTACACTTACTAGTCAGTAGCTTGGCCTTAGCGTGAATAGCTCCTTTGTAACGACCCATCCCAAATTATCGGGATTAATTAAGAATTAATGACGGATTTGCGAGACTAATCAGGGATTAGCCGAGGATTATCGGACGTTCAGGGCAAAATTACGATTTTACCGATGAACGAGGACAAAAAGTTGACTTTTGACATGGGAGGTCCGATGGTCAAGGATCGATGACTGTGACATGGAGCGGGTCGATACGAGTGCGTAGACAGGCGGCATGTCGAAATCGGACATTCGATGGAAAAGTTACGATTCACGGAAGTTTGAAGGAACTATTGCACGATTTTCTAGACGAATGACAATTGTCATTAAGTGGGCCTAGATATTTAAGGGCAGGCCCAATGGATGAATGACAAGTGTCATTCATCCGTTGCCCACCCAAATTAATACATGCATATCCCATTCCTCATTTCATACGGTTTCCCAGATCTCACCCAAAAACAATCCCAAAACATTTTCAATCCTTTGCTTATGGACTGAGGGTGAGAGACAGAGTGGGGATGAGACTGAGGATGGTGGCTAGGCGCGGCCTAAGCCATCGTGGACGACGGAGGAACCACGGCCAGGTAAACCCGACAACCCAGTCTTTGTTTTTAAATTCAAAATTTTGGAATTGGACGTTAGGGGCTGTGTTTGTCGATTGGAGAGTGTTTAATGGGCTTGTAGGAAGGTTTAGAGATTGGTTTGGATGGTGGATGGTGGTCGAACAACGAGGGGGAAAGACTGGACTTTTGGACCATGAAGGGGGGATTTGAACGGGTATGTTTTAGATGGTTTTTCATGGTTTTGAATCGATGGAATGATAGGAAATGAAGAAACATAGAGAATGGAATTAAAAGGGAAATAAACATACCGAAAATGAGGGAGGAATGGGACTGGACCGGTTTCCCTGGTCCAATCCGACCGAAAACCAGCAGACTGGTTCGGACACGGTCTGCCGAAGGAAGAAGAGGAACAGTGCGTAGGCGCTTGAAGCCCACGCGCAGCCCCTTTGGGCAGCGCGTGAAGCCCACGCGCAGCCCCTTTGGGCAGCGCGTGAAGCCCACGTGCATCCCCTTTGGGCGGCGCGTGAGGGCGTGTGGGGGACAATCTGGGGAAGTGTCCAACATATGAAATCATCCTTTCGAACATTTTGGGACAGGTTTCGAGTCGATCAAACATCGTCTCGATAAAGATCGGGACGTTCAAAGGTTTAAGATCGAGATTAAAAATAGTTAAAAATTCGGGAAAATTACGGCGCTTCAATGAGAGGTTAATGAGGTAGTGAGTAACCCTCTAAAATGATTTGGACAGGTTTGGGAGTCCCGGTGACGGTGATTGGCCCGGGAGAGGCGTATAGTACGCGTATCGAGGCGCAACTTTGTACAATCTGTGAGTGGACTTTGTTTTATGAATTGATGCATGCATAAATGTTTTATATGTGTTTATGGTAGTTAGTATTTACGTATTTTCACGTATTTCGAGATTTACAGTTTTATGTCGTGCCTATACGTGCTGTGGTTACAGCGACGGTTTAAGTAAATGATTTTGGATTTAGAAAAATAAAATCGGGCATGAGACCCATTGGTTTTGGTTTTTTCTCAGGCATATGACCCTATTAATGACCTACGGGTCTGAGTTGTGGTCGCGACGAGTGCTGTGTGCACGGCGACGGACGACACGACGCTCGCCTCCGGACTGGGGATGTGTTCCTTCTGGAGAGGTCACGATGCATGTCCCGTTGTCGAGTAGCCACTGGAGGCTCGACTTTGGAGTATTAACAGTATAAGAGATCGATCGATGATGTGTGCACCATGATCTAGACGTGGTTGCGGCGGCTGATATGTTCACAGCGACATACCAGGATTAAGAGCGGTTCTGTACTGATGGTTGCACGCATTAATATGATTGGAATCATGACTGACCATGAGGTATCGGCCTCAATGCCCAATTTATTTATGACATTGGGCTTAAGTCCCAATTGTATGTTTTCATAATTGTATGTATATACCCTCCTTTATGAGCGTATTGGTCTCCTTCAGAAGTCTTAGATCCTGGAGAGTCACGATCCACTACCTGGGATGAGTGACTCCAATAGGGAGCACATTACAGTAGTGATAGATATGGTATAGTCACGGACTGGGTCCGCAGACAGTCCTCCAGACGTCGTAGATCCTGGATTTTGGACTGAGCCTCCCAGACGTCGTAGATACTAGGGGTAGACTCAGAGTGAGACCTCGAATAGTATACATACTTAGATATATCGTGACGGGTTGTTGATTGGGCATATGAGATGTCAAGGATGGGTTATATATATATATATATATTTACTAGGTTTTACGGAGATCGTTTTGGGCTAAGACCCATATGTATTGGATTTGGGTTGAGTTCCCATATACTTTATTTTGGATTTTGGACCAAGGCCCCAATGAATGTTTTGAGAAATGGTTTCTGAATGCATGCATGCTTTTAGTGAAGGGCATAAATGTCTTTTTATGAAACTGTTTTTTATAAATGATTTGTTTTGTCCACTCACAGCTTTGACATTTTTTAATGCCCTTCAGGTTGATCGCGGATGCGGGCTATAGTAGAGACCGAGACATCACACTCTTCTTCCGGATCCTAGTGCACTCTAGAAGCCCCGATGGGGCTGAAGTTGGAATTATCCCTAGTCTGACACTTCATGTCAGACGGGAGCAGGCACGTCCCACGTTAATCTCGGGGGATTTGGGACGGTTCCTAACATGCTTGTTGCATCAACTCATTATAAGTATACCAACCTTGGGTATGTGCGGCATACTGAATTGGGATTCACACAGACCGCCCCTAAACACAGTAAAGGTTGTCTTGTCGACTAACTCGGTGCACCGAGAGTACTCCAGACTGAAGTGGGTGGCGTACTCGCACAGTGTCTCAATCTCCCCTTACTTTAGGAGGAAAAAGTCTTCGGCCAAAAAAGAGTCTGCCGGTCTAAATCATGAACTGGTTCAGGAAGATCTTGGTGAGTTAGGAGAAGAAGTCTATGGAGTCGGGTTCTAGTCGGTAGAACCAATTGATTGCAGCCTCGGTGAAGATGTAACTGAAAACTAGGCAACGGGCCTCATCGGTCAAGCTCGAGAAGGCGACTGCTGACCGGAAGTTGTTCAGGTGGTTGATTGGATCTGTCTGTCCCGTGTAGAGGGGGATCTTGAGCGGTTTGATCGTGTGACTGTACTGGAAGAAAGTGATCTGATCTATGAAGGGGCCCGTGCTGGGTCCACCCTAAGTATGTGTCTAGGGGGGCTCCTTTTTAGGCCTCGAGGCACCTTACCCGGTCAAGAAGTTGTTGGACAATTGGGTCGGCAGTGGGAGCCTTACTCAGGCAAGGGCAGTTAGTGACCTGCAAAGGTCTCGGTGGATCCCGTTGGGATGAATTCCCTCGGTTTCCCTTAGATTTGATACTGCGTGGGGGTGATCGGATAGTCGCGCATTGAGGATCTCCTGGGAGGAGTCTGCTCCTTCCGTAACCAAGATGTGGGTGTTGTTCCTACCTAGAAAGTGTTGTTGTGGGTTGGTTTTGGGTTCTGTCTGACCGATTTGTTTCACCGTTTGCAGACCCTTTTCCTATGGGAACTCGAGCCGAATCGGACTGAGCTGCCTTTGCTTCGGTCTGGAGGTGTCGCTCAGAGCTTCTCGAGCATCGCGGTAGATCCTAGTCCCCTGAGCACCCTTCCCGGGTATGACTAGGAGTTTTTGGACCTTTTCGGTCGGTGTGGTCGCGGTGGCGGCTTTGCCTTATCGGCTGCACGACAGATCCTTTCGGCTCGATCGGCGCAGTCGGCCACGACCTGGTTAGCTCCGCAGATCTCGTCCTGGGCATGACGGGCATTCAGCTCGGCATGTGCGGCATGTAGCTGGGCGATAACCTCGGTGAACTGCCCACTGAGCTCGGTGTAGCTCAACTCGGCCTGAGAGTTGTTGGTCATGATCTCGGCCATATCGCATTGTAACTTTTCTAATGCCCAGAACACCTCGGGGGAGGTGTCATTTGGCCCTCGGCCGAGTATGGGTGTAACTTCGCCATCTACATTGTCCTGCATGCATGGAAGATGGGAGGGTAACATTGTGCTTAGCTTGGTAGGTTGGAGGGCAAACTTAATCAATTTCCCACAGACGATGCCAAACTGTTGATGCACAAAATGTGCCAACTTAGGGAGCATGTAACGACCCGTTCCGAATATCGGAATTAAATATTAATTAATTATGATTTAGAATGACTAATCGAGGATTTGTTGAGTGAAATCGGAAGAAATGTGCAAAATGACCGTTTTGCCCCTAGCGTGGGCAAAATGTTGACTTTTAGTTCAGGTGGTCAAACAGACTTTGACCGATAACTGTGACGTAGTTCAGGACGTCACGAGTCCATAGACAGGTGGCACGTTCGATTCCGACATTCGAGGAAGAAGTTAGGACGGTCGGAAGTTGAGTGGTATTTTGGTAATTTGGCTAAATAGGGGACAAATGTTGACTTTTGACCCGGGAAATCCAATGGACGAGGGCCAAGGACCGTTACGTAGGCCGCGTCAATCCGAATCCAATGACAGGCGGCATGCCGAAATCGGAGATTCGACGACGAAGTTATGGTCACGGGATCAAAATTGATCAACCGAACAAACCGGGATTTCGATTAAAATATTATTTTATTGTGAACAGTAACCGATGATTGAACACACCTGGATGAGTGACAAGTCTCACCCATGCCTTGATTTAGGGCCTAAAGTCTGATCCATGTTTTAGGGAAAACATGGTCATTGTGTTTTATTATTTTTTTAATTATACTTAATATTTATTAATCCTCCATTAATCTCTTCTGTGTTCTTAACCCGTGAACCACCAAAATTCAGTTTTCTTCCATCCTTCATCTCCTCCCTATCAACTGAACTTGAGAATGAAAATTTGAGAGAATTCAGAGACACACCTAGTGAGGGAAACACGAGGGATTGAAGGAAGCTGAAACACTAGATTTTGGATTTTAGAATTTTGGGAGGGAAAATTAGAATGTTGAGAGTTGAGCTCTGAGGATCGAATTTGAGCTTGAATTTAGCTCCCTGGGATTGATACGAGTTGAACCCAGTGAAATTTGAGGGAAATTGAGGTCGATTTGAGGTAGAACTGAGGGACTGAAGCTTCTGAATTTTCAACCTTGAGTCGAGGAATTTGAGTCTTGGATTGATGCAATTGAACTGGGGAATATGTTCAGTATGATCACACGATGCTAATGGATGCATCAATTGAAGGAAAACATTGGGAAATTGTGGAGATTCGAGGATGAACAGAGTCGACTGTTCTTCGAATGTTCGTCCTTAATTTGAAGGATTAAGGTAAGGTTTGTGTAATTGATGTTTCAGAACTCTAATTGGACTTACACCGAAGCTAACTGAATGTTCAATTATTGAAATCTGTGTCGAATTGATAGGAATTGAACCGGGTTGTCATGCGGGTTGCAGGACCCGAATTATAGTAAAACGGGCGAGGAAGACGAGTTACTGTAGCAGGCGCGTGGGTTTCACGCGCAGCCACTCGCGGTGGCGCGTGAGGGCGCGTACGGGTACGGCCTTATTTCAAGGTGAGGTCAACATGACTTTGAATCCTCTCAGTGTAACGAACATTTTGACAATGGTTTCGAGGAAATCGGATATCGTTTCGTTAATGTTCCGCTTATCCGAAGTTTTGTTTTACGTTCAAAATATGTATTTAAATTCCATAAAAATTGGGGAAAATTATATGAAGTATTTTGAGATGTTAGTAACCCTCTATAATGATTTTGGACAGGAATTGTGATTTTCAGAATTTACGGAAAAACGTACAGCTCGGAAAGCAAGCCGTTTGGACGGTGTGTGTGAGTGGACTTTGTTTTCTAACCGTGATGCATGCATATATGATTTAAATGCTTTATTATATGATTTTATATGCTTTGTCATGATTGATATTTCAATCCGGTGATTTCTCAATTTTATGGATTATTATATTATTATATTTTGGCACGATTTTCGAGAAACTATGAAATTAGTTGAAAATAATGTTTGGACTTGGTTTATGAGTCCGGGATTGAAATTGATTGAAAATGATGTTTGGACTCGAGTTATGAGTCATGGATTGAAAATGATGTGTTGACTCGGGAATGAGTCAAGGGTCGATTTCTTGGATTTATGTGAAAATGACAACTGAGGTTGCGAACGCATGGATTTGCGTGAAAATGATATTTTGGGCATGAGACCCAACTGGATAGTGATTTTGACTCGGATTTGGAGTCACTTGTGAATTTGATGAAATTGATGATTTCTTGCGATTTTATGATAATTTTAATTAGTCTTTCGGGCGCATTTTACGAGGAACGTGCAAAAGATGTTTTGGACGAGGCCCGGAATCTAAATGATTTCGAAAATGATAATTTTGACTTAGTTGGTGAGTCAATGATGATTTCTAGATTATTTTATTATTTTAAAATGTGATTTTAAAGATTTACGTGTAAATGTTATTTTGGGGCTTGAGACCCAGTCGGGAATAATCTTGACTTTGTATGAAGACAAGATTTGATTGAAATGTTTTGGGATGTAATTCCCGAGATGGTTTTCATTGTGATTGTGAAATGCCTAGACGGTCGGAGCTTGGGGGGATTACCCAGACGGCCGGAGCTTGGGGGATGTGATTGTAGGATCGTGAGTTGATCCTAAGGTATGTCAGCTTCTCGGATGTGACTGAGCCTGGATGTACCACTCGGATGTGTCTGAGCCCGGGGATGTGTTCGTTAAGATGTGACTGAGCCCGAGGGTTGAGCCCAGAGGTGTCTGATCCCGAGAGTGTGGCTGGATATTGGCCTACGCGTAGTGCAGCACTTGTGAGTAGTGCATATGTGATTGTGATGGTTTGTGCACTTGTGAGTAGTGCAGATTGATTGGATTGATTTGATTGACTGTGCACTTGTAATTAGTGCTGATTGATGTTGATTGTGATGACGTATCGGTATGGAGTACGGGTTTTTGGTCTTTGTGGCCAGGTGGTTATGTTTTCACATGTTTTGGCCTGAGGGCCCGGATTTGATGTTTTATAACATGAACTGATTTGGTGAACATGATTTTTATGGACCATGGGAAAATATGTTTTGATTTTATCGGTCCACTGTTCATACTTGAATGATTTCATACTATTAATCATGTTTTATGATATGCATGCAAGTTTGTGAAAACTGGAGGGTAAGAATGTATTTTTGGCAAATGTTTTTATAAGAAGTCATCATTGTCCACTCACACGTTTTTATGACCCTCCAGGCCGTGGTACGACGTTCGAAACTGATCGCGAGGCAGAGGTAGCAGCAGAAATCAGCGCAATTATCCCTTGTCTGGCAATCACTGAAGGGTAGTTTCGGGCCTTTGGTTGACTTGTCAGACGGGAGCAGGACCGGGCTCGGTTTTTGACGTCCAGTTGGGACGGGGTCCTGTCAGAGCAAATGTTGCTCTGCCACATGCATTCAAAGAGACCTGAAAGAGAGGGAATTTGTT
This sequence comes from Prinsepia uniflora, assembly GCA_032719365.1. Lineage (NCBI taxonomy): Eukaryota > Viridiplantae > Streptophyta > Magnoliopsida > Rosales > Rosaceae > Prinsepia > Prinsepia uniflora. The sequence goes on from CM064862.1 coordinate 41,170,725, forward strand.
GGTCGGTCAGAGCATAGGCTTAGGTGTAGTACCAGCCCAAAGGTACTCCGACGCCCAAGTCAGTAGTCGATCTATGTGGTAAGGAGTGGTAATAAGTGTACCGTAAAAGTAGTTGCCAATAGTAAATGCTTAGTTACCTTTATATGTCAGGACCCACCCCGGTTTCACCCCGAAACCCGAGGTAAATCCCGCTCCCGTCTGACTCCCCGACACAACACCCAAGTAAAACTCACTCAAACCTAGACAGACACAGGAGTAATTACACAATATTCCAACCTTATCGTTTACAGAGCATAGCACTAAATTACAAGGAAAAAAAACCGATAAAGTACACGCACACCAAAGCCTTTAAACTCTTCTAAGATCCCTCACGTCACTTCTATGCCTTGGACACTGCCTCGACGTCAAGACCCCGCGCTAGCTCTACAACCTGGAGGGCAATTTAAAACAGAAAATGTGAGTGGACCAGAAAGTTAAAAAAAAAAAGTTCAAAACTACTTTATATGAAAACCGAGTTTAAACCCTCCGTTTTGAAACCACATGCATAACCAACAGTTATGAACACAATTATAAAATAATCATTATAAAACATCATAAGAAACAGAAACACTATGAAATATCATAAGAAACCATAGCATGAGTATCAGAAACCGTATCAAATCCTCATTTCCCGATCGAACCTGCTGGACCTATCCGAGTCTTTAAACTCCCGAGTCTTTAAACTCAATCCAGGCCTTAATAATATCCGAGTCTTTAAACCCAATATCCAGATCCAGCAAATCCAATCCCAAAACCATTTGAAAACCATTTACCAAATCCTCATCCAAACCCGAATCCGAAATCACTGGTCCGATGCCCTTCCGGCGTTCAGAACCGTCATTCCGAACCCAAATCCGGAAAAATATCCATTTCATACCAAAACCACATGTAATCACATTTCATATTCATAACCCATTTATCATTATCAGAAAACCTTTATAGGTGGAAATCCCCAAATGTAGCATCAAAATCCGAAAACCAACATTCTCTCAACAAACGTGCCAAAACCGTCTTTTTCTCGAAAAACGTGCAATCGCGTAAAATCATCATAACATAGTCAAGAAACATAGGTGTATGAGTAAAACCATCAAAAACGTATATAAAAACAGTTATGCATGATCGAGTTCAGAGAAAGGGTCCACTCATAGTACTGAGCCCTACTCGCGTCCCGAACGTCCAGCCCGTTCCTCGGCTTCCTCGGGAAATCCCGATCCTGTCAAACACCGTCAAAATACGTCACTAATACGTCTACAAACATTCTCCTAAATTCCCTCAAAAATCCCCGAATCGAAAACCTAAAACCCGGAACCCTAAACATTCACCCTCGCGGAACTACACTCAAACAACTTCCGATTGACTCGAAACCAACTCCATTGAACTCACCACAACTCCTAGACCAAAAGTCATGTTGATCGCTTCTCCATACGCCGCCGCACGCGCCCCCACGCGCCGCCCAAAGTGGCTGCGCGTGGCCCCACGCGCCAGCTACAGTACCACCTTCAACCTGTGCTGAACCGGCCGTCGCAGGCTGAACCGGCGAGCCTTGATCTCCGCCGTCCGGCCACCCACGACTTCCCCCTTCACGGAGGCTACACTAACCTCTTCCTAGGACTCTACCAAACCTCAACCAACCTTCCTGAACTGTCGACTCAGCCCCAAGCTCGACGACTCGCCGTTTGAAACCCACGGCCAAAACAGAGTACTGAAGGTCCCTCCGTCGTGCCCTCCACCACCGTGCACCACCCATCACGGCAACACACTCAAACGATTCCTAGGACCCTCAGGAATCTCACCCTAACCTCCAAATCCCTCGACTCTAGCCCTAGGTCCACGACTTTCCAACTGAAGTTTCACGGCCACCAGCTCCGCCTTGCCTCACTGTCACTCTCACAATTCATCAACACACACACCACCACCCTCAATTTCCTTCAATTCTCACACTCTGTTTCTCTGTGTTTGTCGAAGAACAAACACGGGTATGCACGGTTCCACCCAACTAATTGGGCTGTGAACACACCGGATTCCACCAGAATCCTCTAGCCCTTTGCCATGTGTCACCATCCCTTCAATCTATAATCATTAGAAATCACTTATCAATTTAAATCCCAAAACTAAAGCATTAATTTCAGAAACCAACCACTTTCTAGACCCGTAACTCTCGCCTCGTAAGTCCAATGAACACGTGCCGCCTGTCATCGAACTCAGGACGACAAGAACTATCTAACCATCCTAGGTCAACCTACCAACACTCGATTATACAAAAAGTCAACTTTTCCCCCTAATTTACCCAAATTACGGTTATGCCCTCGACCTTCCGAACATCACAACTTCCTCCTCGGATGTCGGAATCGGGCGTGCCACCAGCCTAACGATTCGTGACAACCTCAACTACGTTCTGGTCACTGGTCAATCCCCAATTGACCACCCGAAATAAAAGTCAACATTTTTTTTGCCCGAAGCAGGGGGAAAAATCGTCATTCTAGGTTCCCGGACCCCTCGGGACCACCTAACCCCTGATTAACCTTACTAATCACACCTTAATCACTCTCTTAATCCCGGCTCTCGGGACGGGTTGTTACATTATATGACAAATGGACCCTTTTGTATGGGTGTGTTGAGTATAATAATTACATTTTCCCGATGTGGGACAAATGTCAGCTGCTGTGGGGCCGACACGTGGAGGTAGGGGATGTCCACATGTCGGTGCTAGCTAGGCCCTACTAGGGTTTACTTGTCTGAGTGGGCCTAGGCCCCTTGAGCTTGTGTTGGGTAGAGGTACTAGGCCCTCGGGTCGGTCTGGGCCTGACATACCGACCGACAGAGGTTGTTCCTCCAGAGTCGGCCTATGACACGGTGCTAGTAGAGGGCTGGACCTTTAGGTCGGTCTGGGCTGATATGCCGACCGACGAAGGGCTTGGCCTATAGAGTCGGTCTGGGCTGATGTATTTGGTAGCGGATTGGGCCTCTTAGTCAATCTGAGCCCCTTAATAGGTCTGGGCCGATATGGTATGAACTAAGGGTGTTAATCGGTTTTTCGGTTCCGTTTTTTTACCGAAACCGAAACCAAAACCGGTTGGAAAATCGGTTCGGTTCGGTTCGGTTTTTCCTCCAATGCGGTTCGGTTCGGTTTTTCCTCTTATTCGGTTCGGTTCCGGTTAAAACCGATTTTTTTTCCTTCAAATTATAGTGAATCGGTTCGGTTAAATCGGTTCAATTTTCTCTAAAAACCAATTTTTTTTTGTACTTTTATACAATAATCAATATTTATTATCTAATTAATGTCCATTACAACCTAATTAATGTTTATTACAACTAATCAAGATCCATTATAACTAATCAATGTTCATTACAAAGTAACCTAAAGCATTTCGGTTCAGGTCGGTTCGGTTCGGTTCAATTTTTAAGTCTATTCGGTTCGGTTCGGTTCAGTTCGGTATTATTATACCGAAAACCGAAACCGAACCAGTTCGATTCGGTTCGGTTCGGTTTTCTCCAACCGGTTTCGGTTTTCTTTCGGTTCGGTTTTTTCGGTTCGGTTCGATTTTTCGGTCGGTTTTTTCGAACCAATTAACAGGGCTAGTATGAACAACGCATAATACGTAAATACTAAATACCTGACTTGGGTTAATTCACCATCTCCGGAACATCCGGACCTGTCCAAATCATACCAATAGTCACTAACGAACTCTATAAGGTCATACGTAAAACCCATGAATAGTTCCAGCCCGGGAACGCATCGCAAACACGTTTCCCAATTTCAAACTTCAAAACGGTTTCAGGTTACCTGTTTTCTGCAACTCCTCTACTGTCCACGGCGGTGCTACCACCTCCTCGCCATCTCCTAGTTTCTCAGCCACCCTTTGTCACTCTTTCTCAGTTCAGAACCGGTGAGGGGAAATGGATTAGGGTTTGGGTGTTTGTGGGTTTCGGGTTAAGGGAAGAACATAGAAAGATGAAGATAAAATAATCTCAAATAATTGGGGTTTGGGCCAATCAGATCGGTGACACTTATCACTCATCAATTAGTCCTCGCCAGATATTTATCCCATCCAAACAAGCCACTTGTCCAATTTCTCAGTATATGTGAATATTTCTGATTTCCGTTTGCGAACCGTAACTTTCCCGTCGAACGTCCGATTTTGACGTACTGCCTGTCTACGGACTCGTAACGTCCCGATCTACATAACGATCCTCAGTCCTCGTGCATTTGACCTCCCGGGTCAAAAGTCAACTATTTTCGATTCTCAAGAGCAAAATCATCATTTTACACCATTCGTCCGAAAATCTTTGACGTCCCGATAATCCTCAATTAGTCCTCAATTAATCCCGTAAACCCGGAACGGGTTGTTACACCTACCGAGTGGATGTATTGTGGGCAAGTCTTTTCATGCTACCATTAATCTCTCTCTCTCTCTCTCTCTCTCTCTCTCTCTCTCTCTCTCTCTTTCTCTCTCTCTCTCTCTCTCTCTCTCGTAGTTGTAAAGCTTTCCCTTCCTTTCAAACCTCATTTCTTCACTTCCACACAAAAAACATGTTGATATGAGTGAGTTTCGGAAGCAAAATTACAAAAAACATGCTCATTTCTCTCTCTCTCTCTCTCTCTCTCTCTCTCTCTCTCTCTCTCTCTCTCTCTCTCTCTCTCTCTCTCTCTCTCTCTCTCTCTCTCTCTCTCTCTCTCTCTCGTAGTTGTAAAACGTTAAAAATTTTGGGAAGCAAAATTATCCTTTAAAACTAAAAATAATTATTAAAATTCATAATTTATAAAAAAAAATTAAAAATTATAATTGTCCTAAAAACGTTGCATTATAGTTTCATTATCAATACAAACCCAATTACTATTGCCAAAAGCCATATATCATAACTCCACAAGACCCAGTCATGACTCTTAATTCTCAAAACCAAAATATTCCAATTCACCATTAAATCAAGATATCCCAAAACGTTGCTTATAAGCAAGATATCCCCTTGATCGGTCCGCCAATGCATTCAATACTCCGTTGCATTAAAGTCAAGAGCATGAATTTCCCAGCGTGCAAATGCCAAAATGGGTTTCCCCTTCAAACTAAATTCTCCCAACACTAACAACATTCAACTCCCTAAGATTACAAGATATTAATATTTTTCCGAATGCGTGATAGGTAAAAAATTGCATTTAAAATTTTTGTAAATTGAAAATGATATCAATTAAACGATGATATTATATAATGATTAATCTCAAATTTATATAAAATAAATATCAAACTTTAAACATTATATTTTATACCAAAATTTTATATTGAGTGTACTCTATATTTTATATAAAGTGCAATATGCTCAGAAAACAAACTAGTAAATTTATACAAATTTGAAAGGTGCATAATGAGTGTTTGTAAACATAAAAATAAAAATACAACCGATACACAAGGACGAGATCAAAAGAGGGAAGCGACTCGGTGAGTCGGTGGTGGGGTGTGCCGACAAATGAACACGTGATATTTATATCATCAATTCACCGCAATCCATCCGCACAGCCCACTGAAAATAGTCATATTATAATTCATCGTTATCTCTTCTCTCTCACACAATTTGACGCACGCAATTTGACGCACGCAGTTAGAGAGAGAAAACGGAGGGAGGAGCGTTTTTCCTTTCCAATTTCCTTTATTTTGTTCCCACACTTTGGAAATCATAACACCAATTGGGTGTTTGGCTCGTTCACTTGTAACAGATCCTCTGTTTTTCAGGTTGGTGTTGGTTTCCTCCTTCGTCTCTCTCAATTTTATGTTGTTTCGAATTTCTTGCTAGGGTTTTATGGTGTATGTTTTGTTAATCAATTTAGTACTTTTGTTGCTGTTGTTTTGACTGTTGATTGATTTGCAACCTCTGGGGGACATGTTTACAACTTATGCCCTTTTCTGGCTGCTTTGCTTTGGTGCGTGTATGTGCCCAACTAATTTTCTCTATTGCTACAATCCCATCATCCAATTATAATTGCAGTCATGTTCTTAGATGAAAATATTTTAATTTTATTTAAAATTTATTTGGTTGAGAATTAGCTTGGTTTTCCCATAAATTTTGTTCAAGGGGCTTGGTTTTCCCATAAATTTTGTTCAAGGGGCTTGGTTTTTTTCTTCCTTGGTCTTCTAGTGATTTCAGATTTAGTTAGAAGATTGAGGAGCATGGAGTTTTCAGTATCACGTAGAGCTTCCGGTTTCTGCTGCCATATTTATCCATTATCTTTGTTCATATCTTTACGTGTGTATATGTTGAAAAGAATAATGATAAAGCATGCCTGTGAGTGTTGTTGTTATTGTACAACGTCCTGTATTTAAAATTGTGGACTTGACTGCAGATAGAATGTCTTACCAGCAGGCCTATCAATTCGATTATATGGCAGATGATGGACATATGTCTGATGTTGTTGAGGAGGTGGAAGAAGAAAACCAGGGTGGAGATGTGGGTCTTGATGAATATGACATGGTTTGTTTATCTCATCTTGTGGCTCCCATTGTTTAATCTATTTTCTTCTTGTACTAAATGGACTTGAAATTCCTTCTTCTTGAGTTGGATCAGCTTACAAAGGTGTCTGATACATCATCAGCACAAGCAAGAAAGGGAAAGGACATTCAAGGTATTCCATGGGACAGGTTGAACATAACGAGGGAAAAATACAGATTAACGAGGCTAGAACAGTATAGGAATTATGAGAACATCCCTTTATCTGGGGATGCCGTGGACAAGGTTTTCTACGTTTCTTTAGTATTTCGTTCATTTTCTTTTCCCAAATGCCAAGTTAGTCGTGAAGTTAGTCGACACCACCTATAATATGGTTTATCCTTGACTAGGAGTGCAAACAAATGCAGAAGGGTGGAAACTACTATGACTTCTGTCATAATACAAGACTGGTTAAACCTACAATCCTGCATTTCCAGGTTTGTTCACTTGCAAGTGCCATAGTTTTTTATTAATTTTACAGTTTGAATTTATAGTATACCACTAATTCCTACTCTTTCGCTCCCCACCTTCTCTCTTTCTCACACAAACGTGCACACAACACTCTGCGTATGAACTTGACTGAGATTTTATTACAGGAAATGGTGATTTCGTAAGGTTATGAATGATTCTTACAGCATAATGGTCTCCCTTATGTTAGCTTACATGAGTTTTGTGTTGCATTCAAATTATACTGTGACCTAGTTAGACAACCTTTCCTTGTTTTTGCATGCAGCTCAGAAATCTGGTTTGGTCTACTTCGAAACATGATGTCTATCTCATGTCGAATTACTCAGTCATGCATTGGTCTTCCCTATCCGGAAATTTGTCTGAGGTTCTCAATTTTGCTGGACATGTAGCACCAACGGAGGTAGTACAGCCACTTGCACATACATTTTTTCATCTTAGTTCTTTCCATAGAAAACTGGAGGGCTGTTTTGTATTTGATTTTGCTTTTTGTTTTTTTTTTTTTTTGGGGGGGGGGGGGGGGGGGGGGGGAGGGGGAGAGGTGGGGGTGTCGGTTTCTGCTCTCTCTCTTCTAACACATACACACACCGTCCCTCCTACTTATGTTACTTTCAAATTGTTCCATTACCTTTTGGTACTTGTCCTTTTATTCATGTATACAGTTTTAAGTTTACCAAGTTTTATGGTCTTGCAGAAACATGCAGGAAGTTTATTGGAGGGTTTTATGCAGACTCAGATCAGTACACTGGCAGTCAAGGAAAATTTTCTTGTTGCTGGTGGCTTCCAGGGAGAGCTTACTTGTAAGGTTAGTTTTTGTGCTTATGGTAGTATTGTTAATAGTTTTTGCACATTTTTAGTGCAAGTGTGTTTTTAAATTTAATAATTTAGACATTGGTTGCATTGTTAATTAAATTTGACATTGGTTGTTGTTTGGGTTTCTGCCATTATGATGAACTGCTTTGCTAAGGGTGTCTTGAACTATCCTGTATTTCCTGCTTGAAAATATTAATTCAACCCCACTAAAATAAGTGACAAGGGAGGTAAATAGGTGAGAGATATTGGGGTTTTGCTGCTCTTCCTTACTAAGAATGGGTCAGTTTGTTCTAGATTTCAACTGATATTTAGGTTTCTCCTATGGTTTTATTGAGTTGAAATAATAAAATGCACCTACAGGCGCTTGTTGCTACTGGCATTCTCAGTTCTCTGTTCTGATGTTGCTATCTTCTCTGGTTTTAATAATTTTTCTTTGTAATTTAAATAAACTGAAATAACATATACATACTATTTGATTATGTTAAAGGTTTATATCATATTGTTTGTCTTTTGCTGCAGAGTCTTGCTAAACAAGGTGTAAGTTTCTGTACCCGGACCACATATGATGACAATGCCATCACAAACGCTGTTGAAATATATGATAGGCTGGGGTATTTTAGCTATTTCTGAAAATCTGTTCATCATTACTCTTCCTTCTAAAACACCAACTGATATAGAAGCTCCTTTTCAGGGGTGGGATGCACTTCATGGCGTCCAATAATGATTGTGGAATAAGAGAATATGACATGGAGAAGTTTCAGCTTGTGAACCACTTTCGATTCCCTTGGCCAGTGAATGTGAGTCATCTTAAGGACTCAATTGCTTGTTGCAGATTTCTGTTAGATAACCTTATATGTGTGTCTGGAAAAAAAAAAAATTTGTACTCTTCACATTCTGTATTTTCCATCAACTATTCTTCTTACTTTGTAACTAATAACATTAGAAGGCTAATTTTCATGCTTCTAGTGGTTGTGGATTGAAAAGTATATTATGGTTGATATTTTGGCAATTATTGAGATTTCAACTAGGAAGTCGAGCTCTTAGTTTTATTTTTTATTTTTTTAATTCTCTAGTTGTGCTGTAGACAAGGAAAATGTAAGAAGAGTGCAAGATATATAGCTTGTAAACTGGAAGTACTACATTAGCCTAATATGTTGATTTCTGTCGGTACTGTAGCCACATTGATTCATTAACCTATTTATTTACTTATAATGGGGAGATCACTTCTGTTGCAGCATACATCGATGAGCCCAGATCGCAGGCTTGTTGCAGTGGTCGGTGATCATGTAGATGCATTGCTTATGGATTCACAGACTGGAAAGGTATCAGGTCTTCGATTCCTCAGGGATTCTGGTTTGGAACTTATTTTTTGCATTTTTTTAGTAGTGTGAAGGTGTTAGGATTGGGCATTTAGTGTTTAAGGCAAGGGGCTAATATGAATGAGTCAGTTTGTTCTATATAGAAATAGAGGTTTTATTTGAATGGAGTCGTGGTACAACTGGTAGTGTAGGACATATTGGGACTTCTTAATCCCTTCACTTTCTTATAATATGTTTTCTGAGAAAATAAGGTTCGACTGTTGAAGTTCCTATTTAGACTTTGTGGCCATGCTTGGTGACAAAGACAATCAATAAGACTGTCAGGTTTAAACTTCAAGCAGTTATCCTTCCTCCAATAGTTTTTTATTTATTAATTTTTTTAATTTTTTTTAGTCCTGATTGTCCAGCATATAGAATATTTACGTTCTGTTGTTTTTGGGCTATATTTAATTCCCGAGTAGATCCTACTTAAAACACAATTTTGCTTTTAACTAGAGCTTATTCAGGAGTTATGTCAAAAGATAGGGACCTTTTATTAACAAAGAATTATTTTTTTGATGCTTCCAGACTGTTGCTAAGGTTGTTGGTCATCTGGATTACTCTTTTGCTTCTGCATGGCATCCTGATGGTCGCATATTTGCCACTGGAAATCAGGACAAGACCTCCCGAGTTTGGGACATAAGAAACCTTGCATCGCCCATTGCAGTTCTGAAGAATAACTTGGGTGCTGCTCGATCAATTCGCTTCTCATCGGATGGCCAGTTCATGGTTGTTGCAGAACCGGCAGATTTTGTTCATATATATAGTACGAAGTCAGATTACAAAGTGCGGCAAGAAATTGATTTCTTTGGGGAGATTTCAGGGGTATCAATGAGTCCTGACGATGAGTCCCTGTATATAGGTATCTGGGACCGAACATATGCAAGCTTGATACAGTACAACAGAGGGCATACGTATGGATATCTCGACTCCTATTATTGATTGATTTGGCTAATGGGCTGTCCATTAGGTTGTCATTGTGATTTATCAAGAAGCTAAGAAAGAGGAGAAAGGATACTGAAGATTCGGGGTCTTACCATTTTTGGATTCTCTCCCTTTTACTTTCAAAAAGAAAAAAGAAAGAAATTTATTTTGGGTTTTTTGAGAAACCAAGTTTACAGTAGAATAAGTCAATGATTTATTAGAACTTAGAATGTGTACAGTGATGTGAAAGGTTTGCATGTGAACTAAGTTCTTGATAAAATACTCTTTGCTTTCTTGTTCTTTCCTATTCATATCTATGGTTACATTTCTTTTGGCTGTGAACTTCAACTTTGGAGGCAGCAGACGTTGTTTCTTACAGCTTTGCCCTTACGCACGAATTCTCGAGCCCTTTTGGGAGGCGTCAAAGACTTTAAAATGGAGGAGCACTAGATCTTGAAACATAGTTACATAGGTGAAGGTATTATGATTAATGTTCAAAATGATTTTAGGCATTTTTACGACGGTTTGATAGTTCAAAATGCCCGTAGGCGCTTCTTAGGTGGTTGATAGGGATTTAGAGGTTAGGTTTGGTTCTTAGGTGGTTGATAGGGATTTAGAGGTTAGGTTTGGTCTCAGTCGGAGTTTAGGCAGTGTACAAAATTTAACAAATTAAGTTAATAATATAATGAATATTATTAAATAATTCTAAAATAAAAATTAATTATTTAGATAAATAAATTTAATTGTAAATCATAAATATTGAGAATGTAAACTTTTTACTATTTTTATTATACAATCTTCTATGTTATTTAATTTATTATCTTTGTTTTAATTAAAGAGTATATTATTAATTAAATATTGAATAAATAAAATAACTTATATAATTATATATAAAGACTCTAAATTGAGTTTATAAACTAAAAGAATTTAAAAGTAAATTCATTTAGATGCCTAGCCAATTAGGCTGTTCCTCACCTTCGAGCGTCTAGGCGAATTAGTCAGTCACCGTTTTGAACAGTGATTATGACAAAGACGGTGTTTTTATGGGGTTATTGATTTGACACAATTGCAATTAAAGGTTCGGGATTATTGGCATGCAAACTTGACATTATTACTTGAACCCACCATAGGTGTAGAAATGCGATGCACCTGTGATCATTAGGGATTGCTTCGTTTAGAGGCCGCTATGAAGTTTGGGTCATTGTGGATTGCTTAGCCTAGAGGGCGCTGTCAAGTTGGGTAATTATGGAACGCTTGATCAAGTTAGCGCATATTTAACTCGGTATAAACATAAACCGAGGTTAGTGCGCAGTTGGTCACTGTAATCCGACTTCCGGTTCATCCAGCGTCGCCAGTTCTACTTGCCAAAAATTGCCCACTTGGAGCTCTCGATTTTGCGGAGCGGCTCAAAACAAAGCAGCCACCTTATCCTACCCATTTAATGTTTGAGAATAGGTCAAGGGCGTTGCGCCCCCAAGGCCTCTAATCACACACTTGAAAAAGTTTTCACGATCCTTACAAATAAAAAATATAAAACAATCGAGATTTAAGTTGAAGCTCCGAGGGTGTAGATACAACGAGGAACAAGAGTGCTCCGATATTTAAATTAGCTTTAAGAGATAAATATGAAAGAGTTTTTAGAAGCGAGGAATGAGTTACCTTGATATAGTACGAGTTCATAGGTCTAAGTGTATTCTAATTAGTTGATAGACTTTGTAATTCTTTTTAATAAAAGATATTATTTATCTATTGAATTTTAATGATAATTAATTATTAGTAATTGAATTTTAATACGACTTAATTCACAAATCTCCGTGATATCATTCAAAACTGATAATCAATCCTCGGTTTCACGCCTCTTCGTGAAACCATCAAAATCACATAAAACATGCACGTAGACTACTCGGCCTAAGCCTAAGTATCATATAAAATAAAAATCTTGAACTACCTGCAATATCACGAAAATTCCAAACAAATCATAGTCAAATCATATGAAATCTATGCGTCTCAAATCATGTTCATAAACCATATAAAAAAGTTCTGCATGCATTATATTTATAAATCAAGCGTCCACTCACAGACCGTCCGTGTTGTGCGCTCCAAAACCCACGCCGTAAGGCACTCCGGGGCTAATCTGCAATCTCCAAGACGTCCGATCGACCTGAAATCACCACCATTTGATTCAGAACGTTGAAACCTTTCGAACAAGACTAGTTTCACCTCGAAATTCGTGTCCACGCGCAGTCAAACTTTTGGTCAACAGTCAACACTGACATCAGCAAAGTCAACGTTGTTGTCATCATGGTCAACGTTGGTCAATGATGATGTCGTCATGGTCAATGATGACGTCACCATGGTTAATGCTGATGTCATCATGGTCAATGCTAACGTCGTAGTCAACACTGACGCCATCATGGTCAACGCTAACGTCATCGATGACGTCATCAGCTTGCCAGAGATGACGATCGGAATCCGCTAGTTTTTTTCTTCCAATTTTTCAGTCCTTCATAACTTCCTCATTTCTCAACCAAATCCTACGTTCTATATATGGAAATCTATCTACTCTAGCCATGGAATCCAAATTTGAACTCAGAATTGAGAGAAAGTACCTGGTTGTGAAGATATGACCTCCCAAAGTTTCGGCCAAACTTCGAACTCTTGTCTGGCCACTCCCATCCTCCATGACCGTCCATTCATGCACCTACAAGCTCGTATGGGATCCAAGAACACAACCATGGGCTTATAATCGTTACAAAACCTCAAAATCAAAGGCCCAAAATTAAGAACCCACGGGTTACTTTTTTCTTCCTTGTTTTCCGACCATCTAGTGACGGCTTCGCCGTCCCTGCCACTGTCTCTCATCTCCTTCACTATGTCTCTCTCTCTGTGGTCCAGAAAATGAAGATGGGAACGGTTTGGGTGGTGGGTACAGTTTTGGGTGTGAAGAAATGATGAAGATAAATGAAAATGAAGATGATGATAGTTGCATGAATAAAATAATATGGGCCAAAGGGTGGGTGACAAGTGTCACTCATCATATGATCCCAATTCTGATATTTTGGGTCCCATTAAAGACAACCCATTCGAAAACCGTGCAAATGTAAATGCAATCGAACCTTCCATGATCCGTAACTTTCTTGTACGATGTCTAATTTCAACGTGCCACCTGTCTACAGACTTGTATCATCTCGATATATGTAATGGACCTCAGTCAAAGTGCATTTGACCTCACAGATCAAAAGTCAACTTTTTCACCTTTTCCAAGGGCAAAATTGTCATTTTACCCCGATCGTCCGGTAATCCTTGATTAACCTCGACTGGACCTTAATTAATCCTTAATTAATTCTAGAAAATCCACCATTAACCTTGGTTAATCCCGTAGATTCAGGACGGATCCTTACAATCTTCTCCTCTTAAAGAATTTCGTCCGCGAAATTCAGATTAACTCTCATCCGCCCATCCGCACCAAAACGGCGGAAATCCAATCCTGCCTCCAACTTGAAGCACACGTCCAACATCCATCCACAATTCTCGACCATAACCAAACATCACTTGACGTCAACCACAATCTAACGGTCAATGCTGAAACTTAGCTCATCCTCCGTGACTGTATCCAAGAGTGACATGTCGTCACTGGAAACCTTTAATGCTCAATCTCACCTGCCAAATATGCAAGTGTGCCCAGAATCCAAACTAACAAGTCATTTTTACCGTCCAGCTCAGTTGACAATCCTGCTACACCAAGTTAACATCCTATTCAGTATTCAGTCTGACGATCCTTCTCAACTGACAATCTAAACTGACCTTCTACTCAGCTTCCAATTCAGTCTTGCTCCTCATCCTACTCAGTAGGAGCTTCACAAGTCTATCTCACTAGAAAACTCCCAACGTTTAACACACTCACGACGCACTGTCGTGTCCAACCCATAACTCACGACTCCACTGTGACTACTTGAGTCACTAACGACACACTCGACTCGCTCTAGAGTCCCAACACCATACCTCATGTCACTCAGCGATTAACGCTGTGATCATGACTCAAGGGGAGTCTCGAACTGTCATCTCACTCATCCTCTGAATGCACAAACCGACATCTCACTCATCCTGAGTGTATATGGACCCCATCAAATACTTGTTCTAGCAGAGTTAATCACACACATAATCACTAGGGTTCCTCTGGTCCATCCTAGCCATGAGCTCCATGCTCACACAATCACTAATCCCTCTCAAGCCACTCTGTACTAGCGCACAGTATTCGATGTCTGGTCCTCGTACTCAGTGTATAATTATCATCGGACCCCTTTTGATTATCATACCATGTCCATTTCGGACTCAATTTGATGATCATACCCCATCAATCAGATGGTCAATACTCAGCAATCTCGCTGTCAAAAGTGCACTACTCACAGGTGCATCCACCTTAGAACACTCACAAAGGCACTTCTCAACCCTGCTCGGGGACTGGACTCACGCACACCCGACCACGTACCATTATCCACTATCGAATCCTCACACCACCATAATCTTGGAACTAGTCCGTCTATCCTATGGCTGTCATGCCACTCATAATTCAACATGAAAACCTGCTTGTCTGATCTCTGGTCTAGACAAACCACACTATACTCAACGTCCTCTCTAAGCCCTTATGATCACTCGACCAACTCTAGTGATAGCCAACTAGTTCGCTAACCAATCTCATCGGTTGGTTTCCTCCAAAGGTCAAAAGACGTGAGTTGGTTACCTACCTCGGCCACCATCCTGATGATGCAACGGGTTGAATCCTAGAACAGTGTTGTGACAACTAGTCCAACCCATATGTCTCACAGGAACACTGTCTAGAAACATTCCATGTTCATCTACCACCAGTACAATCTCTCCATCTGGAGTAATAATGAGCCTGCAAACATCGTACTCGAGGAGCAATTCATCTTTTCCTGAATGATACTCAAAGTACCCTCAACATCGGTTAACCAGCTCCAGACGTCTCCTCTGCCTCGAGTTCCACTCCGGGAGAGTACCAACACATAAGCCTCCATGATCTCTAAAATCCTGCACATCTCTAGGGGAAATAGTAGGTCCAACTCCCATGTCCAACGGGCATCGTGGCGAAACTGCCACTAACGTTCGGAATAGTAGTTAACCTAGAGTAGTGATCACAATTCTACTCATTCAATTATCATCTGCTACCAGATTGACTCCCTTCCGAGTCAACCCGTCAACAGACTGTAACCTCGGGGATAACCTCCACCCGACAAGCAATGGCACTCATCCCGTTTGACTGAATCCAATCTCAACTGTCATGGTTGGCCGACGCCAATCCAACACTATCTCTAACTTCTCGATCATCTCGATCCATAACCAAATCGATCCACACCTATCTCGATTCTCTGAATCCACGGCCAACACGATCATCTACACCTCGATCCACATAATCCACCAAGGGTCCACACTAGCTTGGGTATTAAGTTCTTACACCCTCTTTGAACACAAACTTTGAAGTCATTTTCTCTTCTTGATAAGGCCTTCTAACCAACCCATACTATCAGTTGATAGCTGCTGTAGTGCTCTTCCCACGGTCGTATAACTCCTCAAATCAGCTCGAATTTTACAAGCTTATACATCCATTAGTGATGAGAAGTTCACTAGGAACTTCCAGGAAAAGGAAGTGTATTTACATTGCCCAACTACCTTGTCATATCTAACTCTCGAAGTTCCATAGAACTTCAACAAAGAATACTGGGGTTCTCATCAGTGACATTCCAAGTCAACTGAATCCCAATTCCACTGAATCCTGTAACTGAACTCTCCATGATCTCAACTGGTTGTAAACTGGTGTCCCACATCCCGAACAACCATTTTATAGTACTTTCTCGGCTTCCAAGCCGTATCTCACTTGGACATCAACCACGTGTGACAGGACTGCCCCCGAGGGGACATTGATAACTGTGCCCGGTCCTGCTCCCATCTAGCAAGTCAATTGAAGTTCCCAAATTACTCTCAGTACTTGCCAAACAAGGGATAGCCACACACGAACTCACTCATGCCTCCGCCTCTCGATCAGCCTCGACCAACGCGCCACGACCTGGAGGGTCAATAAAATACAAAAGGTGTGAGTGGACAAAAATGAATCAGTTTATAAAACAGTTACAGAAAATGTTTCTACCCTCCACGTAAAACCAATGCATACATTCGAAAATCATTTCACAATCTTTTTCATTTCCAATATACAAAAACCGTGTATGAAAATCAAAATCATTTTCCTTTTCTTATCCTTCGGGTCTTAGCCCGCAATCATAAACACAGGGCCTCCGCCCAAAATCATGAATCAATCGAAGTACGTAACATAATCCAAATATCCATCAAAACCACATAAACCGGGCCATTGCCCAACACATCTGAAAAACATCGGAAATTAACAATACTTCAGAAGTCAATCAATCTGCTGGATCTCAAGTGCGCCTGAGTCTTTAAACTCAAAACCATGTGCATAATCAGGCATTCCCGGGATATTAACGAGTCTTTCAACTCAGAACATAATCAATAGACCTCGAGGGGTATCACAATAACCAAGTCTTTAAACTCACGAGTCTTTAAACTCAATACGGGTCTTTAAACCCAATCCGGGCCCGCACCCATCATCAATTAACCGGGTATTTAAACCCAAAACATAATCCAGCAATAGTACCGGGTCTTTAAACCCAAAACCATTTGTAAATCACAACAATTCAAGATCCATCGTGATCCAAATTCCAAAATCAATCCGAAATCACATTTTGTCATAATAGGACTTATGTCCGAATTTCACATTCAAATCCCCAATCATATCCCTCCTCCCTTTCCAAATCAGAGTTCGCAATAATGATTCCGTAAGCTAGCATCCAGAAACATCATCCCGAACCCAAACCCGAAAATCCACTTCCACGTTTTCCGAAAACCAAATCTCTTTCATCAAAGTTACTTTTATGCCCTGGGCATCAAGCCCGAAATCAACTTTTTCAAAATCCGTTTAAATCTTTGAAATCACATGACAGGACCGCCCCCGAAAGGGGCATCGATAACCGTGCCCGGTCCTGCTCCCGTCTGGCAAGATGACTGAAAATCCCAAGTTACCCTCAGTACTTGCCAAACCAGGGATAGCCACACGTACTTACTCATGCCTCCGCCCCTCGTACAGCCTCGAACAACGCGCCACGACCTGGAGGGTCAATAAAAAACCAAAAGGTGTGAGTGGACAAAAATAAATCAATTTAGCAAAACAGTTACAATAAACATTTTTACCCTCCGCTTAAACACGAATGCATGCATACCAAAATCATTTCGCAATCGGTCAAGATTTTCCACATAAGAAAAACTGTGTATCAAATTTCAACATAAAGAAAAACTCGTATGAACCTCAAAATCATTTTTCCTTTCTCAACCACCGGGTCTTAGTGTAACGACCCGTCCCGAATTCCAGGATTAGTTTAGTCACTAATCTTCATTAGTGAGGTTGAACGGTGGTTAGTAGGGCGGAATCGGACAAATTGTGCAAAATGACCGTTTTGCCCCTGGTCGTGGGCAAAATGTTGACTTTTTGTTCGGGCGGTCAAATGGACTTTGACCGATGACTGTGACGTAGTTCGGGACGTCACGAGTTCATAGACAGGTGGCACGTTCGATTCCGACATTCGTAGAGAAAGTTATGGTGTTCGGAAGTTGAGGGGTATTTTGGTAATTTGGCTTAATAGGGGCCAAATGTTGACTTTTTGACTGGGAGGTCCGATGGGCGAGGGCCAAGGACCGTTACGTAGGTATCGTCGATACGAATCCAACGACAGGCGGCATGCCGAAATCGGGGATCCGACGACGACGTTATGGTCAAGGAATCGGGCTCGATTTACCGAACGAATCGGGATTAAAATATTAATAAAATAATGAATAGTGACCGTTGACCCTACACACCTGGATGAGTGACAAGTGTCACTCATCCCTTGAAATCAGAATCCATGTTTTTGGGGGAGACCTCATGATGATGTTTAATTAGTTTTTAATTAATTAATTAATCTTTTAATTTCCATTAATCTCCATATTTTCCTTAACCGTGTACAACCAAATCCAATACTCTCCCAACCAATTCCTCTTCCATTGCTGAACCCGAGAGTGTGAATTTGTGAGCAATTTGAGAGTGAATTCAACTGGGTAAACACGAGAGATTGACAGTGAGGAGGAACTGAGAATTCGAAAGATTAAGTTTTGGGAGGGAAAATCAAATTGGACGATTTGGGCTGTGATGATCGAATTGGAGGTTACAAACATCTTCCTAAGGTTGTGACGAGTCGATCCACATTAAAAACGAGAAGGATTGGTGCCGTTTTGGCTCTGATCGAGCTTGGTGACAGAGGAAGAAATCGAGGCTGAGTCATGGAGGTTGGGGCTGTGATTGACTCAATTGTTGTGGGGAAATGACTCCTCATGATCCCACGATGCTTCTGGGATCATCAATTGAAGGAAACCGGCTGAGATCGATGAAACTCCATGGTTTCACAGTGGACGGTGTTCGTACTTGAGTCGTGATCATTTACTGATCAAACGACGAAATTGATATGGGGGAATTGTTCCTCGTGGTCCACTGATGCTTCTGGTTGAACCAATTTAGGGAAATCAATCGAGATTGAAGGAATCCCATGATTGAACAGTGACCGGAGTGTTCTTCGTGTTCATCGTGGAATCGATGGAATTTGGGTAAGTTATCGTGTAATTGATGTTACAGACTTATAATTGGACTTAAAACGAAGCTAATGGAATGATTAACTGAAGGAATTAGGATCGAATTGACAGGATTGGAACCGGGTTGTGTCGCGGGTGAATTGGACCCGTTTACCAGACAAACGGGTTGGGCTGGTGACACTGTAGCAGGCGCGTGGGTTTCACGCGCAGCCACTCACGGCGGCGCGTGGGCACGAATCTCGAGGTGAGGTCAACATGACTTCTGTCCTATTTAATGTAACGGACATTTTGGAATTGGTTTCGTGTCGATCGGACACCGTCTCGATATTGTTCGGGATGTCCGAAGGTTTTAAATTAAGTTTAAAAATAAGTAAAAATTCGGGAAAATTACGGGACTTTGATAGGATGTTAATGTTGAGGCTAGTGACCCTCTAATGTGACTTGGACAGGATTGGGAGTCCCGGTGATAGTGGTGTGGCCCGGGAGGGCCGGTGGCACGCGTATCGAGGCACACGGTTAAAACGGTCTGTGAGTGGACTTTGGTTTTATAAATTCTATGCATGCTTAAATGTTTTACATGGATTATGATTGTGATTGTATGATGTTGATTTGGTTGTTGGTAAATTGTACGGTTTCACGTATTTCGAGGCGATTTACGTGCTTGCACGTAAATCGAGGTTTTCCGGTTTTACATGGATTTTCCATATTTATGACTTGGATATAATGTGATGAAATGGTTTTGAAATTGGAAATATGAACTCGGGCTTGAGGCCCAATTATGTTGGAAATTTCGGACTTGGAGTCCATTTGAGATTCGGGCCGTGGGCCCAGTTGGTTTATAAGTCGGGCTGCGGGCCCAGTTGGTTTACAAATCGGGCCGTGGGCCCAGTGGTTCATAAAATCGGGCATGAGGCCCAATTGGATTATAATGGTGATTTCGGGTCAGGGACCCTATATTTAATAATTGTGATTTTGGGTCAAGGACCCTAAATGGAATTATGTGGTTTTATGGAAATTTCGGGCAAGGCCCAATGGTAATAATATGATAAAAGGATTAAATAAAACTGTTTTCCATATACCATCTGGACACAAGGATATATGATGGTCTCCTCCAGATGTCTAGGACACTGGGGAAGTCACGGTGCATTGCCTGCGAGGGGTCATTATACGGAGCAGCCGGACCGTATGATGGCTCAGAAGCAGGATTGCTATGATTGACGTCAGGGACGTCAGACATCAGGGATGTCAGATATATGGACCCGGAGAGACCCCGGGCAGCACGCGTAGCTTATGAAACCGTGAGATATGACGTCAGGGACGTCAAGCGTCTGGGACGCTAAGCATCTGGGATGCTGGTGTTGGTAATGGTAAAATATGGATTAATGAATAAAATGGCTTATTGGTTGGATATGTGTTATGTGGTAAAAATGGATTATTGGTTATGAAATGGTATGTCGGGTCAGGGACCCTAAATGGTTTTGGATTTATGGATTGATGTTCATTTATGGTCGTGGGTGGTGACCCACATGGTTTTAATATGTATGGTGGTGGTATTCCACGGTTTTGGGCTGAGTTCCCACACTTGATTTTTGGTTAACGGTTTTTGGGCTAAGGCCCTAAGGGCTCGGTTGAGCAAACGTTTTGGTTACTGGTTTTTGTGGCATGCATACGTTTTTATTGGAGGGCATAAATGTCTTATAAATGTATTTGGTAAACTTATTGGTTTTTGTCCACTCACAGCTTTTGGTTTTAATGCCCTTCAGGTTGACTACGGATGCGATTGCAGCAGAGACTGGGACATTGCACACCTCCTCCATCGATCCTTGCGCACTCTGGATGCCCCGTTGGGCAGTAGCTCTTGGTTATCCCTTGTCTGACACCCCTTGTTGGACGGGAGCAGGGCACATTCCACGGTAATCCTGGGGGGATTGGGATGGGTCCTGTCACTTAGCCCGTAACCATAATCACCGGGACTCAGCCCCAAAACCACGAATCAAAACCAAATGCACAACATGATCCCAAAACCAACAACCATATACCGGGCCACTGCCCAACTCAACCGAACATCAGAAATCATCAATAAATCACAAGTCAATCATTTTGCTGGATAACAAGTGCGCCCGAGTCTTTAAACTCAAAACCATGCGCATAGAAAGGCCTTCCCGGGATATCAACGAGTCTTTAAACTCAAAACATAATCAATAGGCCTCGGGGGTATCTCAGTAACCGAGTCTTTAAACTCACGAGTCTTTAAACTCATTAAGGGCCCTCCCCCGTCATCAATTAACCGAGTCTTTAAACTCAAAACGTGCTCCAGCAATAGCACCGGGTTTTTAAACCCAAAACAGTTTTCAAACACAACGACGGGTCTTTAAACCCCAAGCAGTTTCCAACGGGTCTTTAAACCCCAAAACAGTTTATCAATCACGACAACGTGGGATCCATCCCAAAATCACATTTTTCACAACAGGACCCATGGTCCGAATTTCCACATTCATTTTCCCCAAATCAGACTTTACAACCATAATCCACTTATCATGAAACACAGGGCATGCAAAATCAGACCAAATCACTTTATTAAATCCTTTTTCATTCCCGAATTCGACTTCGCAATAATGATTCCGTAAGCCAGCATCCGGAAGCATCATCCCGAACCCAAACCAAGAATCCACTTTAAATTTCCGAAAACCGAAACCTCGTCCGTTAAAATTTCTTTTATGCCCCGAGCATCAAGCCCGAAATCACCTTTTTCAAATCCATTTTAATTCCTTGAAATGACTTCATTTCTCAATTCTCATTATCAAAACATCAAGACCCCAACCGTAATTACCCAAAATCACAATCCAAGAAAACATACTCAAAACCCACATTTAAAATCCTCAAAATCACAAGTCTCATTTTAATTCCCCAATTCAAACATCAACAGTGATCAAATCACAATAACACAAAATCTCGTAAAACGTGCAAATCCGGAACTTTCTCGAAAAACGTGTCAAAATCGTAAGTCACACTCGCAAATCATAAACAACCTTCTTAAATCATTTTTCACCCATTTCATATAACTTCTTTCATTAAACCATCATTAAGCACACGAGTGACCATAGTCTCGAAATACGTGTAATTTCACATGTATAGTAAAAATGCGTGTAATCACGGAAATCGGAGACGTATAAATACGGAAATCAAACTCAATCACAACTTATACTCATAATCATAAAATAATAGAAATAATTTATGCATGCATTAAATTTGAAAGCAACGTCCACTCACACACCAATTTTAAGGGTCGATTTCGCGCCATACGCGCTCCCGTAATTTCCGGAATTTTCCAGAAACTCGAATCCTGTCCGAAAACACATTACCGGGTCATTAAGGTCTCAAATAACCCCATACTAATTTCCCATAATTTTTCGGGAATTAAACGTTAATTAAAAATGTAACCTAAACCTTCGGACCCTCGGAATAACATCGAGACAGTGTCCGAAAATTTCGAAACCAACGCTAAAATGTTCGTTACATTGTGTAGGGCAAAAGTCGTTTTGAACTCACCTTGAAAATCGGACCCACGCGCCGTCACGCGCCGCCGCAAGCGGCTGCGCGTGACACCCACGCGCCTGCTACAGTGACGGTGAACAGTTCGCCTTCTTCGCCCGTTTCCTCTGCAAACGGGTCCTGCAACCCGCGTGACAACCCGGTTAGATAGCTATCAATTCTCAATCAATTCCTTCCCTTTTTGATCCTAACCTCTTCTATAACCATTTAATTCCAGTTCTATGTCATATATTAGCCTCGACACTGACTAAATCGATCCATCCAAACTCGGACCTCAAATCGGGTCGACATTCCAAACTCACTCAACTCACTTCCATTTCCAAATTAACCTAAACAGGAGCTTAAGGGGACCCAATAGAACACTCTAACACGACCAATTGCACATGAACTCACCTGGAAGTCGTCGTCCGCAGTCCCTGCACAACTCTGAAACAGGAACCAGTGATCATGGCCAAACAGCTATCGAATCCCCTTCCAATAGCTACGGTTGATCTCCAAAGGGTCCCAGAAGACGATTACTGTCCCAAGTTTCGTCCAATTCCTCACACAATTCAAATTTCGAATTTTCCCCCGAACTCCATTTCTCTCACTCTCGCCTCTCTCATAGGTTCGAAAATGAACCTCACACCCTCCACTACTCAGCTAAACGATCGAGCAGACGGCAACCCGTGGGAGACACTCTCAGACTCACTGAGAGTTGCTTCCCGCAAACGGAGCCCAACGAATTTTTAAGTTTTCCCGTGCTCTGAAACTGCCCAAGCCATACAACCGTGTCCCCATTATCCTCAAACCAATTAAACAAACCCCAGAGACAGTCCACTACTGATTAATCAATTGGAGTGTGCAGAACCGCCACACACGGTGGGGCAGCAACGGTCTCCCACGGCTGCTACAGTAACCCGTGGTGAAAGGACCAAAATGCCCTCAGGGCAATAATTACCAAAATGCCCTCCAACTTCCGTGACCCGTAACTCGGTCATCGGATGTCCGTTCCATGCGTGCCGCCTGTCGTTGTACTCAGGGTATCGAGACCATCCTAACGGTCCTTGGCCCTCGGCCATCGGACACCCCGATCAAAAAGTCAACATTTTCCCTTAATTCGTCCAAATTACGGAAATGCCCCTGGACTCCCGAACGTCATAACTTCCACCACGAACGTCGGAATCGAACGTGCCACCCGTCCATGGACTCGTGACGACCCAAACTACGTCACGGTCATCGGGAAAAG
Source organism: Prinsepia uniflora (assembly GCA_032719365.1). Taxonomy (NCBI): domain Eukaryota; kingdom Viridiplantae; phylum Streptophyta; class Magnoliopsida; order Rosales; family Rosaceae; genus Prinsepia; species Prinsepia uniflora. The sequence continues at coordinate 41,194,284 of CM064862.1, forward strand.
TCCATTTGACAGCCCGAATAAAAAGTCAACGTTTCCCCCCACGACTAGGGGCAAAACGGTCATTTTGCCACGTTCGTCCGATTCCACCCAACTAATCACCGATTAACCCCCAAAAATCATGGTTAGTTGCTAATCTAATCCCGAATTCCGGGACGGGTCGTTACATCACATCATATTTTAAATTCCAAGGTCAAAGCATCAAAACCATGATCATATCACAATATACTCGAAATTTCGTAAAACGCGCAAAATCGTAAAAATCTCGAAATCCGTGTCAAAATCGTAGGTCATGCTCAAAATCATAATCAAGACATCCTTAAAACATCATACTCACAAATCATGTGAAATCGTTCATCAAACCATCATCAAAGCATAAGAGAAACCATAGTCTCGAAATACGTGCAATTACGTATTGCAAACCAAAATACGTATAAATACAAAGATCGGAATTATCGCAAGAAATAATCATAATCATAGAAATCATAGAAACATTTATGCATGCATTAAATTTTGAAGGCAAAGTCCACTCACACACCGTCCATATCGTTCGTTTTCGCACTGCACGTGTTTCCGTAATTTCTGACATTTTCCAAAATCTCGAATCCTGTCCGAAATCACTTTTCAAGGTCACTAAGGTCTCAAATAACATCATACTAATTTCCCATAATTTTCTGGGAATTAAATGTAAATTAAAAACGTAAAATAAACCTTCAGACCCTCGAAACAATGTCGGAACGGTGTCCGATTAACTCGAAACCTACACTAAAATGTTTGTTACATCGATTAGATCATTTCACATGTTGAGAACTTCCGCAAATAGCGTGCCACGCGCCCACACGTGCCACCCAAAGGGGCTGCGCGTGGGCTTCACGCGCCTGCTACAGTGTCACCTTCAACCTCCCGCCAGCTCGGTTCAGACCGGTTCGAACCGGCCTGGTTCAACCGAACCGGCGCAGGCAGTCCGGTGTCCTATCTTGTCCAATCGTGACCCATTTTCACCCATTTTTAGTCCTACAACTTCCCTATATGATTTCCTAGTGATCTATCACTTCATAACAATAAAATTAGGGCCTAAGACTACCTGTCCGACCATCCTTCAACTGGCAACTTTCCTCCACCGCGGGTCTCACATTTCTGGCCACCTTAAGCCTTGTTTCCAAGTCCTATAGCTCTATTTTGAGCTCCAAAACACATTCCAATTAAATAATCAGAGCAAGAATAGCTAAAACAACGGTTACCATTTGTGAATTCAAACAGGGAATTCACGAAAACTCACCTGGTCGTCTCAGTTGTGCTCTACCGTGGCCACCCATGTGCTTGTCTCGACTTCCTTAGCAATTTTGATGAACAAACCACCACCATATACCTACGTTATAAGAAGTTTGGATTTTGTTTATTTCATTCCCCCTGCTCTGCCTTTCCCGCGGTCCAACCACCGTCTATGGTGGCCTTGCCAGCCCTACCACCGTCACTTCACTGTCCTCAGCCTCACTTAACTCTCTTCTAGTTCTCCTGTTCTCTCACAGGTTGTTGGGGAGGTCAATCAAACGAAACTTTGTGTCACTCTGTTTTTCATTTCCAGACCACCACTGTAACGACCCGTCCCAAATTCCATGATTAGATTAGTGACTAATCACGATTAGTGAGGCTAATCCGTGATTAGTTGGGCGAAATCGGACGAACGATGCGAAATGACCGTTTTGCCCCTAGTTGGGCGGTCAAATGGACTTTGACCGATGACCGTGACGTAGTTCGTGATGTCACGAGTTCATAGACAGGTGGCACGTTCAATTCCGACATTCGAGGAGGAAGTTATGACGTTCGGAAGTTTAGGGGCATTTTGGTAATTTGGGTGAATAGGAGGTCAAAAGTTGACTTTTTGACCGGGAGGTCCAATGGCCGAGGGCCAAAGACCGTTACGTAGATAAGAACGATACGAATCCGTAGATTGGCAGCACGTCGAATTCGGACGTTCGACGGCGAAGTTACGGTTCACGAAAATTTCAGGATACTATTCCCGGCGACACGTTTTATGAGACAAAAAGTGCAGTTTGTCTCTAGTGGGCCCAGATATTTAAGGGAGGCCCAATGGATGAGTGACAAGTGTCACCCATCCATTGCACAACCCACACCTATTCATGCATCGACCATCCATTTTCATTTCTCCATTTCAAACACACAAAACACCCACCTGATCTCACCGTTTTCTCTCATTCCCGTGCAACCCCAAACCCATCCAAATTGCACCCAAGACCAGGACAGAAGACCAGGAGGCTGAGGGAGTTGAGGTGGCCGGCCTGGATGGCCAGGGCCGCCGTGAATGGTGGCTGGAACCCAAAACCCGAGCGGGTACCCGGTAAGCCCGATAAACCCATTTTTCTTCTATTTTTCGATTTAGACATTATGGTTGCTATTAGTTGATTAGGATGAGTTTATTGAGGTTGTAGGAAGGTGTAGAGGGTGGTTTGGATGGCGGTGAAGGGCTGAGTAGCCCTGGGTGCAATCGGGAAAATTGAACCGTGAGGTTCAAAATTGAACCGTGGATTTTTGAGGGTTTTAGGTTGTTTAATTGATTGGGTTATATAGGAAATGAAGAAATAGGAATTTAGGAATTGGAATGGAACCAAACGGACCGAAAATGAGGGAGAAGGAGACCTTGACCGTTTACGCCGGTCAAAGTTGCAGGAAAAACCGGACCAGACCGGTTCGGACCGGTCTGACCGATGTAGGGGATGACAGGTGACGTCATCCTGCTGGCATCATCATGTCAGGGATGACGTCAGCATTGTCAGATCTGACAATGTCAGCTGACATGTCAGAAAATGGGCCAATAGGAGTGCGACACGTGTCACATGTCAGTGCACAGTCAGCACTGACATGTCAGTGACGTGGCCCAATCAGGGACTGACACGTGTCACTGACGTGGACCAGTGCCGTGATGACACGTGGCACATGTCAGACTACCACGTGGCACTGACAACACAGTGACGTGGACCAATGGGAGCATGACACGTGGCACCTGTCAGAGTCTGACATGTCAGACCTGACAGGTGTCAGATGACGTCATGCTGACATCAGCGATGACGTCAACAGGTACTGTAGCTGGCACGTGAAGCCCACGCGCAGCCACTTCAGGCGGCGCGTGAGGGCGCGTGGCAGGAATATGGGAAAGTGTTCAACACGGGAAATCTTCTATTCGATGTAAGGAACATTTTGGGACTGGTTTCGTGTCGATCGGACACCGTCCCGATATGTTTCTGGGCATCGGAAGGTTTAGGTTCAGTTTTTAAAAATAGTTAAAAATATCAGAAAATTACGGGGCTTTGGTAGGAGGTTAATCAAGTAGTTAGTAACCTTCTATTACGATTTGGACAGGTTTGGGAGTCCCGGTGACGGTGATCGGCTCGGGGAGCCGTATGGCACGCAAATCGAGGCGGCAGCTCGGACGGTCTGTGAGTGGACCTTGTTTTCTAAATTGGTGCATGCATAAATGTTTATTATATGTTTTATTACTTGTTTGATGATGCCATGGGTGCATTTGTATGTGATTACGTATAAGCACGTATTTCGAGGTTTCGGCCTTATACGGTGGTTATACGGGTATGTATTTCTTTATTGGTTTTAATGAAATGGCTTTGGATTTATAAAAGGATAAACTCGGGTATGAGACCCATTTGTTTTTGTCTCGGGTGTATGACCCCAGATTTCGGGCACGGTGCCCAGCTGATGTCATATGTTCGGGCACGAGACCCAGTTATTTTACGGTTTATGATTTCGGGTCAGGGACCCTAGATAGATTTCCAAGTTCATGACAGTTTATGGGAACCGGTATGAACTCTGGAAAGGTCATTGCGGTTCATGACGGTTTATGGGAATCGGCATGAACCTTTGTCAGGTCATTCTGGTTCTTGACGGTTTATGGGGACCGGCATGAACCCTTGTTGGCTATTACGGTACATGACGGTTTATGGGAACCGGCATGTTACCTCGGTTATGTTATTACGGTACATGATGGTTTATGGGAACCGGCATGCTACTTGGTTATGTTATTATGGATCATGACGGTTCAGGGGAACCGGGCATGGATATTATGTTATGTATATATATATATATGTGTTCATCTACCTTCTTTTACTTCTATTATCTCCTCTGGGGAGGGTCGTTGGCCTGGGTGGACCCCGGAGTAGTCACTGAGCACCGACTGAGTGGAGTCACCCCCCAGTTGGGTTCCTTACTCTCAGGAAGGCTATGTTTACTATTACCTCGAGTAGGATCAGTGGTCTGCGAACATTGACCTTGACTTTGAGATGACTCGGATTGAGACCCGGGTAGCACGCGCGTAGCTTTGGATACCGTGACAGGATTGGTTGTGTGACTTATATGTATATATTTATATATATGATATGTGGTGTGCACATGTGTGCACAGGATTTGAGCAGTGGCTCGTGTACTTGGTTTCTTTATGGTTTGGGGCCGAGTCCCTTATGGATTTGGGCAGTGGCCCGTATGGTCGTTTTTATTGTGGTCCTTTCGACCTTGGTTTATATCTGCTTTGGGCTTAGTCCCACATATGGTTTGTTTTGGATAAATGGTTTTCGAATGCATGCATGCTTTTTAGTGGAGGGTACAAATGTCTTATGAAATGTTTTTATAAACTTTTGTTTTGTCCACTCACAGTTTTTAATGTTTTGACTGCCTTTCAGGTTAAAATCGGATGTGGACTGTAGCAGAGACCGAGATATCACATGCCTCCTCCGGATCCTGGCGTACTCTGATAGCTCGGGAGGGCAAAGGTTGGAAATATCCCTTGTCTGACACTCCGTGTCAGACGGGAGCAGGGTCATCCCACGTTAATCCCGGGGGGATTGGGACGGGTCCTGTCAACGTGGTATCAGAGCGGGGTTGTCTCTATTCGAGCAACCGTGCAGCTCTTGGAGTATGTACACAGGTCGAGGATGTGATATCTCAATGGGCTACAGTTCGTGGTCAACCTGATGTTGAGGTGCCAGTACGATAGTTAGTAGGATTGGCATGCCTTGGTTCGGCATTTGAGGCCGGGGTTGCCATAGTTCTGTCAAGGTTGACAGTGTGGGACCCTACGGAAGGATTAACGTGTTCGTATTCTGGAGCGTGATCGTGAGACGGTTAGTTGGGATCGTCTTTACGATGTCGTAGGATTGGTTCCGACGATTGGTTTGAAGTTGTGACTATCCGATGATTTGGTGGAGTTAGATGGATTTACTATAGTTGGCAGTTAGTATCCGGATTCGGGGAATCTTAGTTGGATTGACGGTAGGATTGGATTGACGTCTTTACGATGTCGGACCGCGGGGTCGGTCAGATTGTTGATTTTACTGCTTTTCGCAGTTGGGTTCCGAGGAACTCTAGGTGTGATCGTGGAACCCTACCTAGGGTGTATGGTTCGGAAATGTGAGTTGACGAGTGGTTTGACTTGGACGACTATTCGGATTTGGATTCGTTAGTCGGTCTAGTCATGTCAGCTTGTGTTGGGACTGCACTTCGCAGTCAGGGTTGTACGTATCGGTTAGACCGAGTTGGTTGTCGTGCTACTTCAGTTGTGGTTTGGTACAACTAAGGTCATGGACGACCTGGTAGACGACATTGGTTTAGTCAAATTACGACTGGTTAGAGATGGTTTGGACAAGTTATCAGGGTTGGTACTTGTCGATGGAATCCCTGAATGGGATACGGAGTATTTGGTACGGGCGAGTGATTTCGTTGAATGCGGAATCTCGATCGTGATGTTTGGTCTTTAGGTCTGCACGAGTCTGTGGCAGGCACTACTACCGAGGATGGTTGTAGTTACGCTTGTTGGGAATCGGTGACGTTTCCTTTTCTTGTATGCGTTATCAGGGTGACTGTACCCAGAGTTGTTGGGTACGAGGGAGGCAGAGTTCTCCTTTTCGAACAGAGGTACGGGGTCGTTGTTCGGTATGAGCGGAGATCCAAGGTTGTCTGATTTGCACACTTTGTGCTGATACTGACAGGTGATGATACTGGTACTAGTGTTGGTGCTGGTGCCAGTGATCGTGATGACGATGAGTTACAGATCGGGGTGTGACTCCGTCGTAATGGGCATATGTTCGGTATCTGTGGTTCAGGAGTGGATCTCAGATAAAGTTAAACTGGTTAGGGGACACGTGGTTGATGTCCGGGTATGTTGTTTCCAATCTGGTTGGAACTTCAAAATCGCGAGAGGTTGCGATTGAGGTGACGAGAGGAATGCGGGTTTTCCGCATTGGTATTGGGTATGTCGAAGTCGTTTGGGTGACTTCTCAGGTTCTACCATAATTGATGGTGGTAGATGATGTAGATGTTATTGATGCTGTTGGCTGCCACTAGTACACTGATCGTGTATTGGTTGGTGGACCTGTGGTTTGTCTTGGGTCATCAGGTGGAGTGAGTATATCGAAGTTAGGTGACTGCGATTCCTCATTCTCTACTTGGTGGCAGACGATGTCAGGTTACGTGACGTGGTGAATGCAGCGAGTTTGGTTGTATTCACATAGGATGAGTTTTGATGTCACAGTCTTGTATCATCCTTGGTTTTTCTAGGTGGAATGACAAGGATTGATACGAGGTAATCAGTGATAACCCACAGTCTCGGCATGTCTCGTCGTTGACTAATCTATTTAGATGTGGGAAATGGTTGAGGACTTTGGACGTCGTGACGATCGGGGATCGTGACGTCTATGGGCGGTTGACGTAGTGTTGGATCTGGATCGTGATTTGGATATCCAGATAGGTGGAGAGTTTATTACTCTTACTTGGATGTTGAGTGGAGCATGATGGGACTGAACTTCTTTTCGAGGAAAATCCCATATGACTTATTACTCACCTGAGTAGTTGTCCGATGAGTAGTTTTCCGACGTGGTCGGATATGGTCAGTCTTAGAGATGTGTCGATATTGGGATTGGCGTCCTTATGAAGTCAATTGATGGTAATGTGGTAATCGGTGGAGCAGGTATCCGATAGGTTCGGATATGGTGCGTCTCGGTAGACGAGAACGAGATTTCAGGTTTTGGAATCAGATTTCTGGATGACGATTCAGGATTTGATTTTGGAACTTGAAAGATGATTTCTGTATTTGGGTTTTGGAATCGGATTCTGGGTGACGATTCAGGATTTGATTCTAGAGCTTGACTATAGATTTTCTTTTTATGGATTTGGGTTCGAAATGGTTATTCCTAATACTAGTTTACGGAATGATGATTTCGGATTCGAATTTGGACATGATTATGGATATGATTTCTGGATTTGGATTCGGGATTTCTTACGAAATTGCGGATTCGGATTTGGAATTGGAAATAGATGTTGGGTCGGAGTTTCGATTTGTCTAATATTGAATTGGACATATGAACTCCATTATAGAAACGTGATTGGCTACAACCTAGGTGGTTGTGGGCTGATTGATGGGTAGTTGTATGTACCTTGTACGTTGTTCGAGGTACAATACTGGATAGGCTTGTGGTGCCTAGTGACGGTATATAGGTTATACGGGTAGTACATTGGTGAGCGTGTTGGTAGTCGGCTTAGCTCCGATACCACTGGATTAGTCGAGGTCGTGAACTAGGCATTGGATACTGTGCATTGGGTCATGGTATTTCTGATGGGTCTAGTTACACACAGGTCGAGTGAAATGCTTGTGGTTAGTGTAACCACGAGTGTGTGTCATATCAGTTTGCGACTGACGACTGTCAAGTGGTGACAGTTTCTCGGAGGTGTCAGCGTGGATGACTCCCAGTGGGAGCAGACGTCAGGATAGGTTAGAGATTGAGGAAGGAACCGTAGAGTTGTTTATGTCAGCGAAAGGGTAGATTTGACAAGTGGGTTGATCATAGGATACTTGGGCTAATCTGATACTGACAGGTGGTGTCAGTTCGGAGCGTACGACTACGGTCATTCGACGTGGTCGAATGTAGTCGATACGACATGGGTGTTAGTGGTACGTCTGATTGTAGACGAGTATTATTCTGGTTAGTGGGTGTACTAGTGTACACGTGTCAGGAGGTCGAATAATTTCCACGAGGTGGATGTGCAATCAAGATAATTGGAGTTTCGAGAACGAAACTAATTAAGGAGGGAAGAACGGTTGGATTAGGTCGGTTGGAATTTCGAGGACGAAATTAATTAAGGAGGGAAGGTTGTAACGACCCGTCCCAAATTCCATGATTAGATTAGTGACTAATCACGATTAGTGAGGCTAATCCGTGATTAGTTGGGCGAAATCGGACGAACGATGCGAAATGACCGTTTTGCCACTAGTGGTGGCAAAACGTTGACTTTTCAATCGGGGGGTCAAATGGACTTTGACCGATGACGGTGACGTAGTTCGTGATGTCACGAGTTCATAGACAGGTGGCACGTTCAATTCCGACATTCGAGGAGGAAGTTATGACGTTCGGAAGTTTAGGGGCATTTTGGTAATTTGGGTGAATAGGAGGTCAAAAGTTGACTTTTTGACCGGGAGGTCCGATGGCCGAGGGCCAAAGACCGTTACGTAGATAAGGACGATACGAATCCGTAGATTGGCAGCACGTCGAATTCGGACGTTCGACGGCGAAGTTACGGTTCACGAAAATTTCAGGATACTATTCCCGGCGACACGTTTTATGAGACAAAAAGTGCAGTTTGTCTCTAGTGGGCCCAGATATTTAAGGGAGGCCCAATGGATGAGTGACAAGTGTCACCCATCCATTGCACAACCCACACCTATTCATGCATCGACCATCCATTTTCATTTCTCCATTTCAAACACACAAAACACCCACCCGATCTCACCGTTTTCTCTCATTCCCGTGCAACCCCAAACCCATCCAAATTGCACCCAAGACCAGGACAGAAGACCAGGAGGCTGAGGGAGTTGAGGTGGCCGGCCTGGATGGCCAGGGCCGCCGTGAACGGTGGCTGGAACCCAAAACCCGAGCGGGTACCCGGTAAGCCCGATAAACCCATTTTTCTTCTATTTTTCGATTTAGACATTATGGTTGCTATTAGTTGATTAGGATGAGTTTATTGAGGTTGTAGAAAGGTGTAGAGGGTGGTTTGGACGGCGGTGAAGGGCTGAGTAGCCCTGGGTGCAATCGGGAAAATTGAACCGTGAGGTTCAAAATTGAACCGTGGATTTTTGAGGGTTTTAGGTTGTTTAATTGATTGGGTTATATAGGAAATGAAGAAATAGGAATTTAGGAATTGGAATGGAACCAAACGGACCGAAAATGAGGGAGAAGGAGACCTTGACCGTTTACGCCGGTCAAAGTTGCAGGAAAAACCGGACCAGACCGGTTCGGACCGGTCTGACCGATGTAGGGGATGACAGGTGACGTCATCCTGCTGGCATCATCATGTCAGGGATGATGTCAGCATTGCCAGATCTGACAATGTCAGCTGACATGTCAGAAAATGGGCCAATAGGAGTGCGACACGTGTCACATGTCAGTGCACAGTCAGCACTGACATGTCAGTGACGTGGCCCAATCAGGGACTGACACGTGTCACTGACGTGGACCAGTGCCGTGATGACACGTGGCACATGTCAGACTGCCACGTGGCACTGACAACACAGTGACGTGGACCAATGGGAGCATGACACGTGGCACCTGTCAGAGTCTGACATGTCAGACCTGACAGGTGTCAGATGACGTCATGCTGACGTCAGCGATGACGTCAACAGGTACTGTAGCTGGCACGTGAAGCCCACGCGCAGCCACTTCAGGCGGCGCGTGAGGGCGCGTGGCAGGGAATATGGGAAAGTGTTCAACACGGGAAATCTTCTATTCGATGTAACGAATATTTTGGGACGGGTTTCGTGTCGATCGGACACCGTCCCGATATGTTTCTGGGCATCGGAAGGTTTAGGTTCGGTTTTTAAAAATAGTTAAAAATATCAGAAAATTACGGGGCTTTGGTAGGAGGTTAATCAAGTAGTTAGTAACCTTCTATTACGATTTGGACAGGTTTGGGAGTCCCGGTGACGGTGATCGGCTCGGGGAGCCGTATGGCACGCAAATCGAGGCGGCAGCTCGGACGGTCTGTGAGTGGACCTTGTTTTCTAAATTGATGCATGCATAAATGTTTATTATATGTTTTATTACTTGTTTGATGATGCCATGGGTGCATTTGTATGTGGTTACGTATAAGCACGTATTTCGAGGTTTCGGCCTTATACGGTGGTTATACGGGTATGTATTTCTTTATTGGTTTTAATGAAATGGCTTTGGATTTATAAAAGGATAAACTCGGGTATGAGACCCATTTGGTTTTGTCTCGGGTGTATGACCCCAGATTTCGGGCACGGTGCCCAGCTGATGTCATATGTTCGGGCACGAGACCCAGTTATTTTACGGTTTATGATTTCGGGTCAGGGACCCTAAATAGATTTCCAAGTTCATGACGGTTTATGGGAACCGACATGAACTCTGGAAAGGTCATTGCGGTTCATGACGGTTTATGGGAATCGGCATGAACCTTTGTCAGGTCATTCTGGTTCTTGACGGTTTATGGGGACCGGCATGAACCCTTGTTGGTTATTACGGTACATGACGGTTTATGGGAACCGGCATGTTACCTCGGTTATGTTATTACGGTACATGACGGTTTATGGGAACCGGCATGCTACCTGGTTATGTTATTATGGATCATGACGGTTCAGGGGAACCGGGCATGGATATTATGTTATGTATATATATATATATGTGTTCATCTACCTTCTTTTACTTCTATTATCTCCTCCGGGGAGGGTCGTTGGCCTGGGTGGACCCCGGAGTAGTCACGGAGCACCGACTGAGTGGAGTCACCCCCCAGTTGGGTTCCTTACTCTCAGGAAGGCTATGTTTACTATTACCTCGAGTAGGATCAGTGGTCTGCGAACATTGACCTTGACTTTGAGATGACTCGGATTGAGACCCGGGTAGCACGCGCGTAGCTTTGGATACCGTGACAGGATTGGTTGTGTGACTTATATGTATATTTATATATATATGATATGTGGTGTGCACATGTGTGCACAGGATTTGAGCAGTGGCTCGTGTACTTGGTTTCTTTATGGTTTGGGGCCGAGTCCCTTATGGATTTGGGCAGTGGCCCGTATGGTTGTTTTTATTGTGGTCCTTTCGACCTTGGTTTATATCTGCTTTGGGCTTAGTCCCACATATGGTTTGTTTTGGATATATGGTTTTCGAATGCATGCATGCTTTTTAGTGGAGGGTACAAATGTCTTATGAAATGTTTTTATAAACTTTTGTTTTGTCCACTCACAGTTTTTAATGTTTTGACTGCCCTTCAGGTTAACATCGGATGTGGACTGTAGCAGAGACCGAGATATCACATGCCTCCTCCGGATCCTGGCGTACTCTGATAGCTCGGGAGGGCAAAGGTCGGAAATATCCCTTGTCTGACACTCCGTGTCAGACGGGAGCAGGGTTATCCCACGTTAATCCCGGGGGGATTGGGATGGGTCCTATCAACCACCCAATTTCAGCCCCCCCCCCCCTCCAATTCACTCAATACACACCCACACACTGACTCAAATCACTACTTATTCTCCCACAACACGCACCCTGAACGAGATCGGCGTGCTCTCCCTGTCTCTGATCTCCCACTAACTTGATTAAATCAAATCAAAAGCAACGGTGGTGCCTTTCCCAAACCTCACACCCGTGCACGTACTCAAGCCACTAATCTGTTCTCTCTTAGTGACATTTGTCACTTGATTGTTAAAGAAATCACTTAACAACTTAAGTAATTCACACAGCAAACCACTATAGCTGAATTTAGTATGCACCCTTGAAATTACCATTTTGCCCTTCCTTCACAAAATTACCAAAATGCCCTTCGTGTTCCTAGGCCAATAAGTTTATCATCCGAACTCTGATCGATGTGTGCCGCCTGTTTATGAACTCAGTGTCTCGAGACCTTCCCAATGGTCTTCGAATCACGTGAAAATTCCATGTCGTTTGAAAAGTCAACAAAATGCCCATTTTTAACCAAATTACCGAATTACCCTTGAACTTCCAAACACCATAACTTTCTCCTCACATGTCGGAATCGGACGTGCCGCCTGTCTATGAACTCGTGACGTCCCAAACTACGTCACGGTCATCGGTCAAAGTCTATTTGACCGCTGGAGCAAAAAGTCAACCGTTCGTCCAAATTCAAGGGGCAAAATCGTCTTTTTCTTCAAATTTTCCAAATTTCCCTTTTTTGAATGTCCGGGTCATTACAACGTGTCCTAGGAACCAATCTGTCTTTTGTCGCACCTTCTTCGTAAATCCAAGCGGTGGTTCCATCACCGTACCAGCCAGAGTACTATCTCGCACGTCCTACTCTATGGGATCAACAGTACACAACATTCGGGCAATCCACCGAAAGATAACTAGGGTACCTGTCACCAATCCAGGCATACCCCATGCCTCCAGTAACGTAAGCATTCCCATTGTTCAGTTGGATTACTGGAATCTCACTGAGCCACTCGGGATCCTCCCTATCCTACTCAACAATCACTGCAGCTCACATATTTACCACTCAAGGGCTCGGATTGCTTCTAGCTCCTTGTTATCTGCAACCTTTAGACGCTCTCAGTGGCAATTAGAACCATCTGATCGCTGCTGAATTCCGTCCAACTCATAACAGTCATCTCCACTGAGATAGTGTGACATCTCGACATAATCACCATCGACCAAAGCTCATCGTTTCCTATCGTCGTCGCACACAGTACGAACCGAGCTAAAACCCCAAATATCTGCTCATATGGAGCAACAATCATATACCTCTGCACCAAATGCAGGAACCTCACCTCTTGGCAACCCGATACGACTGACGAATCCTCATTGTCTCTCGTCACTAGAACATGAGCATGCCAAGATCGATAAGACTCATCCATGTACATCGATAGTATTGTCTGCCACAAACCTCATGCGGATTGGTATGCACCATCTCACGTTATCATTGCTATTTGTACCTAACGCTTAGGACTCACAAACCATGTCCTTGAGAGCGCAACTCAATGTCTGTACAATCCACTGATCGGTCCATCCGGAGATTCGATCCATAAGTACCACTCACCTGGTAACTTGTTCAACCAAGCCCAAACTTGGGTCATCCATGACCTCGGCTACTCACAGTAGCACATCTATCCTGACCATTCGTTGGCCTCGACTTTACAGACTCATCTTACTCAGCCCTACTCAGGGACTACTCGACCCTACTCGGGGTCTACTAAGCCCTACTTGGGGTCTGACCCCACTGAAGCACGACATACCATGCCTCATTCCCATTATTTGTTTTATGCATGCATGCTTTTACGTGAAGGGTATAAAAGTTTTTTTGATTAATTGTTTTTGTAAATTGATTATTTTTGTCCACTCACATCTTTTATATTTTTGATACCCTTCAGGTTGATCTTGGATACGGGCTGTAGCAGAGATCGAGATGTCACATGACGATGTGGATTCCAGAGATCTTTGCACACTCTGGGTAACCCTGACCGGGTTACGGTTTCATCCTTTGTCTGGCACGCGGTGTCAGATGGGAGCATGGCACATCCCACGATAATCCAGAGGGATTGGGATGGGTCCTGTTATTAACTCCAAAGGTCAACCAACATACGCCTACCAAATCGTACCAATCCTACCGAAAAAGTCCTGTCGATTACCTACCTCGACCCCCATCCCGATGATGCAAAGGGTCAGATCTTGAAGCTGTGCTGTAACATCTAATCCAGCTATATGGGACTCATGGAAACACTGCCCAACAACACTCCACAATCATCTACCTCCAGCAATCCTCTCAAACTAAAGCATTTTGACTCTTTCCAGACTCAATCGAGTCAACGGGAAACAATCATTGGGAATTTCTCTACTAAACTCTCGTACTACTCAACTAATCTGAGAGACTCCAATCTCAATTGCCGTTGTTAGTTGACGCTAATCGCAAACCATCTCGATCCTCCAAGGATCCACACTAATCCTCTCAACAATAAGAATATGACCTATAACACCAATATAGGTCCACCAAGTCTAAGCTACACTCATCAACGTTAGGTGACACCAAACACCTTCCGCTCTTTAACTCATTAAAAATTTGGCCCATAGCCTGGGTGTCAAGTTCTTAAACAACCTGTGAAACCAAGAGAAATTACAACCATATTGCAAGCATGCCTAGAAGTCCTTATCAAAGAAGCAGAAAAGAAAAGTCTCCTTCATCAACTAATAATATCTGTTGATAGCTATTGAAGAAATCAACTATATTTCTCACGACAGTAGCACTCCTCAAACTAGGTCAACTTTTACAAGCTTATACATCTATGAATTCCAGAGGTGACAAAAAAATGAAGAAGGTACGAAGCACTCTGTGTTAAGGAATACTCCTTCTGTACCAGCTCACTATCCAGCTGCCTATAATCAAATCCAACTCTCAAAGTTCCGTAAACAAAGCACACTGGGGCTCCCCAAAGTGACATTCCAAGTCAAGTAAACCCCAAATCTACTAAATCTTGTAACTGAACTCTCAATACTCTTTACTCTGTCGGTACATTCCGACATGGTGCTGCGAAATAAGTTGAGTACTCAAAACCTCCTCATGGGGTCGCACTACCGACAATGTATCCAAAAACTCCTGCCCAAAAGATATCTCCCTAAGCTCATTGAAACATCCAAGAACCTCACCAAACATGTCCAATAGCCTTAATAACCCTTTTGTAGTATCTTCATGGCCTCCAAGACGTAACTCACTCGGAACATCAACCACGTTTCCAATGTGGAATAGATCGCCGGAAGTATCCTTTGGTCCCACCAAAAGACCAAACGTGACAAATGAAGGCTACCAAATACAATGGTTTCTTAAACATTCAACAGAGGTGTAACGGGTAGTCCACCAATCCATCCCTAAGATCACATCCAAATCGTAAATCTCTAGGGAAATCCAAACCGTCCTTTGTCACACCTTCTATGCAAGTCCAACAGGTGAATGCATCACTGCACCAGTCAGACAATTGGCTCGCATGTCCCAACCCAATGGGAAGCAGATCCCAAGAAAAGAGTGTGTCCAAACTCCATCAACACTCATGAATTCCGTCCAAAGATAGCTCGGGTACTTGTTACCAATCCAGGCATACCCCGTGGCTCCAGTAAACCAACTAAACTAGGAGGATACTGAAATTATACTGAGCCACTCGGGATCCTCTCCGTCCGGCTCCCTAGAAAATACATCCCCTAGACGCACTCAGCGTCAACTGGAACCATTCGATTGATGTTGGAATCCGATTAAACTCATTTCCAACTGAGATTGCCACACCATCACTCGAGTCCTGCTCCCAATACCCGATACAAACCGATGAAGCCTCACTGCCTCAATCGAGTGCGATGGCGAATCTAAACCAGACAGCTATGCTCATACCGAGCAATCGTCATGTCCTCCTACTCCAGACAGCTCTACTCACCTCTCGGTAACCCGACACGACTAAGGTGAAAAGATCGGTAATCTCATCTAAACACGTAGATAACAATGTCTGCCACCAACCTTGTGCAGACCTATCGAAAAGAAACTCATTACCATTAGAATCATAAGCTCAATACTAATAGAACCATGTACTCAAGAGCGCAACCCAATGTCCGTAAAATCCACTCTAAGTGTGCCAAGCGTGTACTCCACTGGTCGGTCACCTTATGATCCAATCAAACATGAATCGTTCCTGATACTTTGTTCAACATTCATGATCAAACGTCGTCAAAAACCCATGCTGCTCCTATCAGTGCATCCATCCTGACCGACCGTCGGTCATAACTCTGCGCAATCACTATCCTAGGATCCAATTAATCCATAACTCCACAGGTCCAGCCGCTGGGTCCACAGGAAAATCGATCCTACTCAGAACTCGAACCCCAAAACCTCGGCATCCAATGCCTAATCGAACAAATGGGTTGGTTTTTCCCGTTTCACTTTCCTATTCTTATCCTTACTATCAGGTTGATGACGGGGCTATTATCGTAGAGGCATCACATCTGAAGGAAAACTATCGGGTACCCTTAGTGCGCGACAGCACAAAAGCAACTCAGTGCTCTGATACCAAGCTGACAGGTCCTAACCCTAATCCCTAAGGATTAACGTGGGATGACCTAGTCCCATTTGAAACTAGGTGTCAGACCAGGGATACTACCATGACCCACTCGGGGTTTCCATATTACGCAGCTTCATGTGATGCCTCGGTCTCTACTACAACCCGCATCCGTGATCAACATGAAGGGTACCAAAAACCATTAAAACTGTGAGTGGAAAAAAATATGCAGTTTCAAAAAAACATTTTGGGAAAATACATTTATACCCTCAAATTAAAGGCTTGCATGTATCAGAAAATATGTAATCTCAAATACTTTCTTAAGTAGGTTATGTTTCTTTTCAAAACTAAAACACGTGAAAACATCTGGACACAAAACAATAATCGAAAACATGACCAATCCTCGTATCCATCATCAATCTCATCTCATATCATCATCAGTCAAGTCATCTGTGCAACGCGTGCCAATAAGCTCTAGGACAACTCACGTCCGAGCACATCGCCGTGAACAAATCAACGACTGACGCTCATATCATCGTGAACAAATCAATGATCAAAGCCATACATAAGCACTCTTGAGCTTAGCCTCCCATGGATTCTCGTCAACAGGTAGTGCATCGTGCCATCTGATATGTCATGAATTAAGCATTGTTTCAATGTTGATCCTTATCTCATTTACTTGTCTTTTGATTATAATTGTACAAAAAATTGGAGAGAATGATCCATTTTGTGAGGCTTGTGTAGATTATGAAAGTTAAGTCAATTCTGAAGAGAATGAAAAAAAAATGGAGGAAATCCAAGCCAAAATGAAGGAATAGCACTAAAATGAAGTTAAGGTCCCTAGCTGAAATCTTAGTTGAGGCCCTCTCGGTTTTTGGCTTTGAATTGGAATTTTCCAATGTCTTGGATGTGATCATGCAGCCAAAATAATCTCCAGGGGTTCCAATGATGTGATAGCACGAGTCAAGACAATCAAGATTGACCAAGAAAAGGGGTTCTTGCCTTTCTTGGCCGAAAGGCACTCCTAGTCCTACAAGGAGTGTGTGTGTGACTTTGTGGACCAGTCTTGCTAGCCTTGCACGCCTAGATTAAGTGGTCTATTTCAAAAATTATGCTTTGGAATCCAGCTGGGAAATTTGGTCAAAAGATTCATTAAAAGAAGGGTTCCTATCAGTTCCTTAGAACTAAGAAACTAGGATTTCTTGCCTTATCAAGTTCCTACTTTTTAAGGATTTGGGGCAGTTATCCTTTGGAAGAATTTTCCTTCCCTTCTCAATGAGGAATGACAAGGATTGACTTGGATTAGAAGACTTAAAGATGTCCTAATCAGATCTTGAAGTTAAAGTTGCAAGAAACAAGGAAAATGAAGTTTCTTGGAAATGAAGAAACTCAAAGAACACGGCTAGGGTTAAGGAAGCTTCCCTACCCGCATTTATCTTGTTTCCTTTGTTTTAGCGCTTTGGAATCTGATTTAGGATAGTATTAAATCAATTGAAAGTCAAAATATAAAGTCAAGAAGTGGATTAAAGAAGGAAAGGAGGACTCCTTACTCAACAAGGATCCAAGATTGCGGCAAGAAACTTCCTTCACGGCAAAAGGAGTTTTCCTTCCTTGTTTGAGTTTCGTTTTCCCCTTTGTTTTAGCGTGATGCTAATCTCTGCTGAAATTCAGTCTCAAATTTACACATAAACTAGCCGCAATTTTCCCTTTGTTCTTACTTTTGATTTAAGTCTTGCATCTTCTTTGTGACCTGAAGCTTCGGAGAAGAAGAAGTGTTTGTGCCACTTTTCTCACGCATCATTAATCTCAGTATTTGTGTTTCTCAATCTCTAATCTCTTTAAGTTTATATGCATTCAATAAAGATGTTCGTTAACTTAGATATGTGTGAGTAGTTTCTTTAAGGATTGGGGTTGTTTAAATCCTTAGCCATGTTAGTTGATAATTAGATTTTTGGCTGTTGATTATGGTTGTTATGTATGCTTGGATTTGTTGGATTACTGTGCTTCATGAACGCAATTTAAGCTTAATTATAAGTTTGATCACCTTATTTGTGTATAATTGTTGATGTAATTGCTTGACGAATCACCTCGATTTTTTTGTTCACCCTGTACTTTGTAACATCATGTTTAGAGGGGAAGGGGGTGGTGGGGGGGGGGGGGGGGGGGGGGGGGGGGGGGCGGGAGAAGATTCGTATTCGAAATCTAAACTCATGACTCACTAGGATTGCACATCACTATTCTAGGGATAGTGTTGTATCATTAAATGTTCTTCATGTTTCATGCATTATCACGCACCATCGGTAATAGTTGTTTAAGGGTGGGTAAATCACCCTTAAACATACAATCTAAGAGAAGATAATATGTGTAGTGTGAACCTTAGTCGGACTTCTGCACGGGCACTTAATTCAGATACATGCATAATTAATCTAATCAATAAAATCTAAGGAGAACTATAATTGGTAAAGGTGGATAACATATCCTAATTCGTCCTAATCATTCAATCAACTTTCAAATCAGGTTTTCATCACTTTGCACTTTGTTTTCATCATTGAATTTCGTTCTCATCATCACTAAAACCCCCAACGTTTTTCTGTTCTTAATCAAGTTACTTAAATCTATACTAAGTGGATTCACGTTGAACAAGTTCTCGAGGGATCGACCTTTGCAAACCTAGTATACTCGTGATATGATTTTGTGCACGTGCAAAGTATTACATTAGGAGTTTATCCTTCATAACTTCTTGGTTGATAAATCTTCTATCAACCTCTCCGGGAGGAGGGACACATCGCATCCCAGAGGCGAGGAACAACATCACATGGTCCTCTTTGGGGAAACACATTCAGAACCGGAGGCCCTCTCCGGGGGTATACATTCCTTCCGGAGTCATATCAATAATCACATAGAATGTTCATAGTGAAACTGTGGACACGTATTTTCATAAACTGTTGTATTTCAAATCAAATAAGTTGTTTTGCATAGGGTCTCAGCCCAAAACATAGTTTCCACAAACATCATAAAAATAATGTCCAGTCCTCATTTCACAATACTCAAAATCATTTGATAAATCCAAAAACCATCATACAATCATATTTGACTCCAAATCCAAATCCAAGTCAAAATCATTATCTAATTGGTTCTCAAGCCCAAATACCATTTTCATGCAAATCCGTAAAATCATTCAGAAAACGACAATGAAATACACAAAATCATCCAGTAATGATATCAAATCATTTCACCTCAAATCATACGATAATGCATTTAAAACATTTATGCATGCATCATAGTTATAAAGCAAAAGTCCACTCACAATCAGTCCACGCTGTGCACTCAAAACCCGCGCTGTAAGCCAATTTGAAGCCTTCGGAACATCCGGGCCTGTCCAAATTACACCCGAGGGTCACTAACAATCCATATAAGTCCATACAATAAACCCTCAAAAACCCCAAAACCAAGAACACATCCCAAACACGCTTCTCGAGGAGAAAAATCTCCAAAACACGAACTAGATGATCTCTGATAAAACTATATCCACCACCATTGGATTCAGAATGTCGAAACCTTTCGAACAAAATTATTTTACTGTCAAAATTGGTACCCACGCGCCCTCACACGTTGGTCAAAGTTCGGTCAATAAAAATCAACGCCAGTTAACGCTGAAGTCACCGCTGATATCACCGCTAGCGTCATCGCTGACAACATCTGCAGACGTCTCTCCTGGCGTTAGCCCTACTATCATCTGAAAATCTGACAACTGCCACGTGGCACTCCCTAACTGGTGCCACATGTCACCCTCTAATGCTAGTCACATGTCACATGATGACGTCACGTTGATGTCATCATTACCACGTGTACTGCCACATCACTCTGACATCTCTGACATATTGCCATGCGTCACCACTGAACTGGTCCACGTGGTCTGACAATTCTGACTCGCCACTACCACGTCAATGTTGACTGGACCTGACACCTAGCCATGTGGCCTGACAAGATGACATGGACTGCCACATCATCATCGTCTTCCTTCAGGAAAGTTGACCTGCAACCCTAGAATGGGTTGTTTGACCCCTTTTGCTGACCCGGTTCGTTCGCCCTCAAAAATCCACCAAAATTCACCATTCTTTCACCAAAATTATCCTAACCTACCCAGAAGAAAATCTTTGAGCTCAAAATTGATATCCATACCTGAAAACATAGAGCTTCACCTGAGCACCACCGAGCATCCACACTCTCAGTTTGTGGGCCCTAGAAACTCGTATGAACTCATAGTAGGTCACCATGGCATCAATTTCATGTTTTAAACATCCAAATTGAAAACACCATTTTGAAGTCCACGAGTTACCTATTTTCTCACGGTTTTTCGGTAAGCCACCGTGGCTCTTCGACTCCTCCACCGTCTCTGTCTGTCTCTCTCAACTCACCCTCTCACTCTGTCTCTCTCAACTCACCCTCTCACTCTGTCTTTCTCAAGTAGCACCAGCTGCTGAAGCAAGATGAGGATGATGATAATGGTTGGGGTGGGGTTTTCAGGTATGGTTAACAAAGGGAAAAGGAAATGCATGAATGTCGGCGAAAGGGCCAATGGGCCAATGGGATGGGTGACACTTGTTACTCATCCATTGGTCTAGCTGAGGTATTTTGGGGCCCACTAACAAACAAACAACATTCCACTACCTCATAAAATTTGCCAACAAAAATCCAATTGAACCTTCCGTGACTCGTAACTTCCCTGTACGACGTTCAAATTTGATCTATGTCGTAAACCTCGATCCACGTGCAATTAACCTCCCAGTTCAAAAGTAAACATTTTTTTTCCCTTCGAAGGGAAAAATCTTCATTTCACCTCGACTAATCCCGATTAGTTCCGATTAATCCTTGATTAAATCTTGATAATCATGAAATTCCAGGACGAGTCGTTACAAGATGAGTCTTTTTGTTTGACGTTGTTTGATTGAAGTATAGATTTAAGGATGACCTTGGTAGCAACTTTGGTGGGTGAATGCCCAGATCTTCTAGGTTTAGTTTCGAACTTCTTAGTTTTGTTTTTTTTTTGTTTTTTTGTTCTTTGCGTAAATGTCCGAGTCTAGTATCTTGACTGAGGGGAGAGGTTATGATTTTGGCAATGAAGAGCTGTACTCATCGGAGAACATGGTCATGATAAGTCATTGTCGATCAGAGATCGAGGCCTAGTCGAGTTCTGGGGAAGGCAGTGAGGATCATTCTCAGCCAGATATGGAGGAGGCCGAGCAGCCTGATTAGGGAGAAGAGTCGGTGCCTGATGTTCAAATGGGTGATCATTCCGTGGGGTAGTAATTTTTGGGCGGATGCTAAGAAGATACTGGAGAAAGAGATCATTAAGGCGCTATAGCTGACCCATGGCCACTAGAGGGGTGAAGAAAGTACACACGGGTCTTGCTCACGTCTGACAAAAATCTTGTTAGACAAGGGATAAATGCAAATCCCAATGGTTCATGCCTCTGCTGATCAAGCCTCGATTTCCGTTCAGCATCCCTAAACTGTTACAAAAACAAGAAAATGTGTGAGTGGAAAAAATAAACATTTTAAAAATATAATTTGAAAACATCCATCTTTTACCCTTTGTTTACCAAAACCATGCATGCAAATGAAAACCATTTCATTTCGATTAAAATGAGACACAATTTACACTTTTCAAAATACGTGAAGCAATCCTAAAGTATTTAACCAAAAAACCAACAATTATCTTCCGACGAACTCAAGCAAGAAATATCAACACATCATAGACATAGTAATTCATCACATCAATACCACATAATCGAACCATATCCGGTATCACATAAATCTACACATGTCACAATCATCATCATCGATGCAGAATAACAAACAAAAAACCACTGCCCCACAAGCAGGCACACCATAACCTTACATACAACCAACTCATCATCAATACACAAGCACGACATCAATTAGCATACTACAAACTCACTCGGGAACTAAAGCCCCGGGCTCGACGTCCGAGTCATCACACACAGTCTTAGGAACCAGAGCCCTACTCCACGTCTGAGATTACTCATCACAATACTAAAACATATCCACATATAACCACATCACAAAACATAATCGCAACCACACATAACACTCGTCTCAGGATTCGGAGCCCCCAGCTCGACGTCTGAGACTAATCAATCAACAAGCATCATAGCACATATATTCGACCCATCTCCAAATCACAATCATTACCACATTTCGATCATCAATATCCATAATACATACTCATATGACTTTTCAAAACCACACAATCAATTTACAATCATATGTTTGGCCTAAGCCCCAAACACAGCAAAAATGCTAGTTCTCGTAAAATGTGCAATAAAATATTAATTAAATATTTGTAAAATCACTAAAATTCATATAAAATCCCAATCACTCCAATTTCATCATAATCACATAGAAACACATTCAAATCATGTATGTATGCATGCATAATAGTTTAGGGAAAAGAAAGTCCACTCACACACCGTCCATAAAACCGAATTCCGTCTTGCACGTATTTCGATAACTTTTTGGGAATCTCAGGACCTGTGATAAACCACTTCTTAAATTCAAAAATCATCTCAAATATCCTTGTATTTAATCCCACAATTTGTTTTGGATTTTTAAACGAATTTAAAACGAACCCTAAACTTTCGGACAACAAAAACTACCCTGAAATGGTGTCCGATCGACTCAAATCGTGTGCCAAAATTTTCGTAACATCTAAAACATCAAAAATTGTGTTGGAAATGACCTCAAATTACCTAGCACGCACTCCCACTCGCCGCCTGAAATGGGTAAGCGTGGGATTCACACGCCTGCTACAATGACAAGCAATGTTCATCGTTCCAACCCATTTTCCTTGATTTTTTGGGGTCGCCAAACTGAAGACTTCGCCCTGTTCTATCTCGTTCATTTTTCAATATAAGACTCGGGTAAACTTCATCGGTGGAAATTGGGAAGGGTGCATTGAGGGGGCTCCCATAGTGGGGAAGTTTTAAACTGAGGGTGCTTAGTGTTCTTGGTCTATGTGTCTGTCGATCTTCTTTGTGTTTTTGTCTTTTGTTTGTGTTGTTTGTGTGCTGACCATTGTCTCCGTGTGAAAGTATGTTTCTGGACAAGTAGATATCAAAGGATTATAAGAACATCATCTGATGTGTGAGAAGGAGGTTGACCGACACGCAACGTACCTGACTGTTTCTTCAGTTGCCTGGACTTCAGAAGGACGATGGTCTAATTGATTTGGACGACAATATGTTTTCCTTCAATGTTTTTTTTGGTACGGTCGGTCTCTGACTCGGTGGTCGGTCTTGTAGTTCCTTGAGACCTAAACAAGAAGATCTTGAAGGAAGAAAATAAGCTCATGAAGAAAGAGAGAGTGGTTAGAAAGTCTGGCAAGGCCTAGTAGAGTAAGGACTTGGACCCCAAGAGAAAGGAGGTCGATCAGGTGGTGGAGACTCAGCCAGAGACTACTTGGCAGGAGACTATTTGGTAAGAGGTCATTAGGCTAGAAAGCACTTAGTTGATTGACCCTCAGCATGCTTTAGTTCAACAATAGGCTAGGAACATCCTACAAAACTTAGTCGGTGTTGTCTGGGTTCGCTCTCGTCAGATGCCTCCACCGAGGTACAATCTACCCTCATCTCCTTCTTGGCTCGTTCAAAGGGTTACAGACATAATGGCTCGATTTGGCTAAGGGATTGACCTTGGTGTCTTCACCAAGGAGAGTGTGGGCTCTTCCAAGGCCTCCATCCACTGTGTTAAGAAGATGCTGCCCCTAGTGAACGATGTTTACTAAGGGGCATCATTCAGGTTGGACGAGCTGGCCACCCTCCTTTCTGTGAAGTCTGAGGAGAAGATGGGGAAGGCTCTCTTGCTAATCTCAAAGTAAGTGTTTTTTTTATCTAAGTGTTGATTTTTTTTTTTGTCTTGGCTCTGAACAGTTTATAGTGTGCAGGTTCTCTGTGAGATGTACCTCTAGTTCGACCATGCTCAGAGACGAGTAGCTAAAGTTACTAGAGAGACGGAGAAGCTGAAAGAGCAATAGGAGCAGTTGGCTCCCAAACTTAGGTAAGCCAAGCTGGCTCCCAAGGCCAAAGGCGATCTGACTTGGCAGCTTGAGGTTGAGAAGAGGAAGGTTTTTGAGCTGACCACAAGCAAGAAAGCTGAAAACTGAGCTGCTCATAGGTCAAGAGGAGTTGAGGGCTAAGCTGGTGGTGGCTGAGAAGAATGCCCGCTACTACTAGACTGAGTCGACAGAGTAAAGCCAGCCAGATAGGTTGACTTGGCTTGAGTCCTAGAGCAGGCGGTAGCCGAGTTCAAATAATCAGTTGAGTAGAAGAAAATTTTGAAGGATTTTGCAACATAGTGTGAAAGGAGCTTTTACAAGTACTTCTTTCTACACAAAACCGATATGTTGATTGCTACTCTCTGGCTTGGTCCAAATCTAACAGTCAAGAACTTTCTATCCAATCTTGAGGATGAAGACGAGGAAGGTTGAGGGCTCAGAGCCAGAGCAGACTGAGTAGGAGCAAAACTAAAACAGACCGAGTAATATGGGTAGCAAGAGTGGCCGAGCAGCAAAGTCAGGTTGAGCAACAGATAAGGTTTTTGGAGGACTAGTTGTCGGCCAAGTGCCTTGTGGTTTTTTTATACTTTTGATTGTCATGTAGCCAGCCAAGTGCCATATTTTGTAATGATCTCAACTGAGCCATTGGTCAGACTAAAGAGTGTTATTTTTTATTCCTTACCTTATTTGTGAATTAATCGAGTGTGATGGTTGTAATCAAATTGTAGTGGTAGACCGAGGTAGTGATTAGGTCGAGAGTAATTTTTTGCTTTCCAAATTAAACAAAATAAACCAACTATCGATGACAAGCCGAGTGTGTTTTGTACTTCGACTCGAGCGTTTGATACGCTAAAACTAAGCATCAAATTAACACTCAATGAAAACGTATGGAACTTAGACCTTTTTTTTTTTGTAGATGTAGCATTGGTAAATAGGGATCATTCTAATTGGGGATTGACGGTACCTGCGCATGAAAACGTTTGGAATATAGAATTGGGATAAGAAAAGAGTTTCTAAGGGCCTACGAAGTTAAGAACGAAACTAAACCTAATATATTATTTACAAGTGGTCATCTCATTCTTTATACCATACTCATTAATAAAATATATCAACTTCAAAATAAATGAAATTCCATAACCTTAGTTTTACGAAACACATGTACATCATCATTAGTGTGTGCTTGGGAATTTCCCTATATAGATTAATTGATCTAGAATCGGGAATTGTCCTATATCTAATCAAAGAATTAAGCATAAACATACATGCACAACAAAAGCTAAAACACTAGAACACAAGGAAGATTATTGAAATCCATATAATTTATAAAAACCAGAATAATATTAAAGATCAATCCACAAATATGATATTTGAGTACAAAAAATAACTATGTAGTAAAGAGGTCGTATTACAATTTTTCTTTTCGAGAATTGCCCTATGAATGCTAAGTGTTTAAAGGCTCCTTAGTGAGACACTCAGTAATTGACCTATATGTCACATATGAAGGTGATGATGGTGGTGTATGGTGTAGTTGGCCTTCGTAAGAGGCGTCTCGGATTTCGTGAGAGGTAGAATTGGTTGGTCAGAGTTTCGGCACAAGAATGAGCGATCCTTTGACTAATGGCTGAAACTTGGTTTATATAGGCGTAGGAAAAAAATCCTAGTACTAATCCTTATGGAAAAAGTAATTCTACCCAAGCCTAGTCTGTCTGCTAGTAAATAGGAAACCTTGCGGTTTTAGTGGAACTTCCTCCTATTTTTGCAAGGAAATTCCCCTTTTTACTTTCACACAAGCTTTTCCCTATAGTTCTTGCAAGTTCCAACTTAGTCCTCAAGCAAACTCCACCTTGCAGCTTGTGGAAATTAGGAGGCGCAACGGTACATTCCTACTTGACTGAGGATATCTGAGCTGAAACGCGGGCCGGTAGGAGCTTAGGTAGATCTTGGGACATTCTCGGTAGGCACTCGGATCTTAGAACAAGCTCTCGGCACAACTCCAAGACAGCTCTCGAGGGATAGGACAACCCTCGTCAGGTTAGGATAGGTCCTGGGACAAGTTAGGTTCTCGAACAAGCTCTCAGAATAGGTTTCTAGCGGGCTCCAAGGGTTCGATAAGTGCTCCAAGGGCTCCAAAGGCTCGATAAATATGTCTAGGCCCGGTTTCTCATTTTATTCTCTAATTTGACCTCATTGCTCTGTATTTTTGGATTAGTACTTAAAAATAAATAAAACAAGTTAGAAAACACATTACTAAGATCTACATAGGTAAATGTAGGAAAAAAGACAATAGAAATTAAGTATAAAATGTGTAGATCAAATCCCCCCACACTTAGACTTTTCTATTCCCTTAGAAAATACTAAAACAAACTAAGACTCAAAAATTTGAGTTTGTAAAAATAAATCTATAGCCCTTAACCATATGTCTCAGGAATTTTTATAAGTGTATGACATTATGATATTCAACAAGTAAGCATATAAGGAATTCAAGAGATAATAGAGATATGATCATGTCATGAACAAGTAAGACTTGGAGAAGGCATTGGTGATATTAAGTACGTGCATGCTTCGACCAAGTTAAGATCGCCTCACAATTGTTGCACTCATAATCTTTTTAGTCATGTATAAGGTTTCACTCAAAGAATATGTGAGAGAATATGTAGTAAGGCAACAAATAGATCACATATTCCAACAATAACAGCACTTCAGTGAAAAAAGTCGAAAATACCTCGTTAATGGGAGAAATTACTTGCACAAATGAACCTAAACCATATGCTTACTCACACAACTTACTCAACAGATCAAAGTCTACTTATCTCATAGATCATAAAGGTCTTTAATCATATATTGGAATCGGGCTAGAGCTAAGGCATTTAGATTTAGGATATGTGGTGGTAAAGAACATTCCAAAGACATAGTCATTGCACCAAAACTTGATCAATTTCAAGCTTATCTTCCTCCAAAAAGTCACCAAGGTCATGTGATTTAAAACTCAATTCTAACATGCGGAATATGTACCACGTTTTGCAAATGATATCAACTATAAGTCAAAACACTCAAAATATCTAAATTAGCACAAGAATTCCAACAAAGTGATATGCAAGTGTTGTAATATTCTTGTTTTGTTCCAATTCATCATCAACTAATTAAGAGCATCCTAAGACTCTTGAAAACATTAAGTATGAAATAAAATAAAAACTCAATACCAAAGATTAAAACACACAAAATGTTTTTGTTTTTGTTTTGTAACCTTTTTATTATTTTTTTTTAATAAATTACTCAAGAAAGTTGTGAACCCCTCCCACACACTTAAACTCTACATTTTCCTCAATGTACTCAAGCATAAATCAAATGAACATGGACTTCATGCACGTAAGAAGGTTTTACGAAAAATAATGAAACCATTAAGTAAATAAAATGAAAAAGAGTGAAGGGTTTGAGAAAGCAAATCTGCATTTAATGACTCATTCACAGCTCTGGAACACATTGGGCTGCCTCCTAAGAAGTACTCCAATCAACTCATACGATGTGAGACCCCTATGCACTCTTTCGAACTTCACATCATCCTCTCCAATTGCCTCGAGGTATAGCTTCAATCGGTGGCCATTTCTCTTGAACTCTTTTCTCGTTTCATGCTTTTGATCTATATAGCTCCATGGGCAAATATGTTAGTAACAGCAAAAAGACCTACCCACTTAAAGCATAACTTACTAGGAAAAAGTCTAAGTCTAGAACAATAATGTAGAACTTTTATACCATTTACATGAAGAATGGTGTGAATGTATAAGAGACTAGTGTTAGAACCTGCACAACATACGAGTTACGTGACATATACATGAAGAATGACCTTGACCTTCGATCTCATTTCCCTAGATTCACTTAGTTTAGAGTACCTAGTAATGAAATCCGAGCATCATGACACCATAGGGAGGTTATGCAATTTACAAATGCAATATATATATAGCCCTTGATCTACACGAATAACCGACTCCCCTTCTCATAGTTCCTTCTGAGCATAAGACCAGTGCAAATTGATAAACTAGCCTCCAATGACCTCTACCATTCAACATTGGACATAGCTAGTTGGGATCGATGTAATACAAGAAGCAAGGACTAATTTCGAGAAACACCCCAAGGCTAACATGGCTAGGGCATATACTCCATTGGTGTTCTCTTTCTTAGATCCCAACTTGTCACCAATCATAACCCTTCTAGACACCATGACCAACTGGTGGAAACATTTGAAATGGTTTATCAAACAAAAGTGTTTACAAACTCCGCCCAGAACCTCATGTCCATAGATTCACTTGGTCTATGGTTTGTGGTGATGAAATCCAAACATCATGAAGGGTTAAGGAAATAAGTAATCAAAAGGGGCACTACCTATTTCCCAAAAGTAAAATTTGAACGAAAGGTTCCTGAAAACAAGCAAATCTGAGACATTTAATAGTAAGTAATATTTAAAATTACAATTTATGTGCAAGTATGATAGTTATGCATAAGTATGATATTTACATGATATAAACATATTTACACAAACAAAATCACATAAAAGAATTTTCAATCCCAGACCACAACGCCAAAATTTGATATGCTAAAATTAAGCATGAAATTAACACTCAATGAAAACGTATGCAATTAAAACCCTTTTTTTTTGTTGATGTAGCATTGGTAAATAGGGATCATTCTAACCAGGGATTGAGGTTACCTATGCATGAAAACATTTGGAATATATAATGGGGATAAGAAAAGAGTTTCTAAGGCCATACGAAGTTAATAACTAAACTAAATATAATCTATTATTTACGAGTGATCATCTCATTCTTTATACCTTACTCGTTCGTAAATTTTACCAACTTCAAAATCAACGAAATTCCATAACCTTAGCTTTATGAAACACTTGTATATCATCATTTATATGTGCTCGGAATTTTCCCTATACACATTCATTGATCTAGACTTAGGAATTGCTCTAATCAAAGAATTAAGGAAATTGGAGGAAGAAGGTGCATTGTAGCAGGACAGTAGCAGGCGTGTGGGCTTCACGCGCAGTCGCTTGCAGCGGCACATGGGGGTACGTGGGCATGATTCTCGAGGTACGATCAATATGAATTTTAATGTAATCGATGTAACGAACATTTTGGCACAGGTTTCGAGTTGATCAGATGTCGTTTCTATATAGTTTTGTGTGTCGAAAGTGCATGTTTACATTTTTAATACGTATTTGAATCCCGGAAAATTAGGGGATTGTAATGTGAGGTTACTTGGGATGTTAGTGACCTTTAGTAGTGATTTTTGACAGGATTGGTGATTCCAAGAATTACAAAGGAGCGTACGGCTCGGAATCGAACCGCGTAGAGTGTGTGTGAGTGGATGTTTGGTTTATAAACAGTTATGCATGCATAGTAAATTTTTTCCATGATTTATTGAATTATTTGAGTTGCAATGATTTGGATGATGATTTGATATGATTACTTGATGATTTTATGGAATATTTAATGATTTCCATATGTGATTTTACGGAATTGCTTGAAAATACTATTTTAGGTTCGAACCCTATTTTAATGATGATTTTGACTTAGATTTGGAGTCATATATGAAATATGATTGAATTGATGGTTTTTGGATTTATGAAATGATTTTTGGATAAGGTTTTACTATGATTTCATGTAAATGATGTTTCGGGCTTGCGACCTTGTTGGAAATTGTTTGACTTGGTTTTGAATCAAGAACCTTCTGAAAGCCTAATGGTTAGCTTTGTGAGTTGTTTACATGGTATGCTATCTTCTCAGATGCGACTAAGCCTGGATGTACCGCTCCGATGTGTCTGATCCTAGGGATGTGTTCGCCCAGATGTGACTGATCTCGAGGGTTGAGTCCGGATGTGTCTGATCCCAAGAATGTGGCTTGTTGGTTTCCTACGCTTAGTGCCCATTTGATTATGTGATTAATTGTGCACTTGTAAGTAGTGCTGATGTTGTGATGTTGTGACTGATGTCTATGCACTTGTGAGTAGTGTTGTTGTGATACTGTAATATTGCGATTGATGTTTATGCACTTGTGAGGAGTGTTGTTTGATTATTGTGCTTAATATTTGAGTATTGGTAACAAGACCTGTTTTTGATGGTCATTATGACTGGTTTGATGTTGATGGTTATGTCCAGATGTTTTACATGATTTGATGAAACGAATTTTGGGAAATGTGGGCCACGGAATTTTGACGAATTGTTGGTCCCAGGGTTTTCTATTTTATTTGGCTTGAGAGTTGGTAGTTCATATGTTTTACTGGAGGGTAAAGGAGTTCATTTTGAAATGTATTTTCAAATGATGTTATTTTTGTCCACTCACATCTTTTATATTTTTTATGACCCTTCAGGCTGTGGCACAAAGTTCGGGGCCGATCGAGAGGCAGAGACATGAGTGGAAATCAGTGTGACTATCCCTTGTCTAGCAAGTGCTGAGAGTGTTTTTAGAACTTCAGTCGACTTGTCAAACGGGAGTAGGACCAGGCACAGTCATCAAAGTGCTTTTGGGATGGGTCCTATCACACATCATACATCACAAATTATCAGATCCATAACACACAATCAAGCCATATCCAACTCATCCTCGATGCACAACAATAGTCATTACATCGACTACACTACTGGTAGGCATATTACATGCTCACTCAGGAATTGGAGCTCCAAGCTCGACATCTGATTCATCAAAATACCAATCTCAGGAACTGCAGCCCTAAGGTCAATGTCTGAGACCACTAACCAATCAACACACAACTTGAGGAAGGTTACTAATCACAAATCACATCAATAATACACAATCAATCCATATCCAACATGATAGGACACGTCACAGTCCCCTTGGGACCACCCAGGGATATGTCCTGCTCTCGTATGAAAATAACTCTAAAATACCGAAAATACCCTTAACGGGCTTAAAATCTTTTGAATTAAGATAGATAAGGTTAAACATGCAACCCTAGAGTTTAACACTGTCAAACTAGGGATAGTACAAAATACAAAATACGAGTACAATGTCAGGTCACAAAACGGTGCTCAACCTACCCACTAGGGTGTATAGGTGCGCAACAAGAAATCTATGCCTCAAACTCTGGGTCCTCCTCCTTTACCTCGGGTGCACAGCCTGGTGGGATCAATAAAACAATAAAGAGTGAGTGGGTCGCAAATGAATAACGTTTCCGAAACAAAACCAGTTTAATAATATAATAATCATAAAGGTTTTACCCCTCCGTTTTCAAGCTTGCATGCATTGAGTCAAAACATAGGTAATCATAATAGTATCATAAAATCATATATAACGGAATAGGGAAACAATCATAATAGTAGTGCACTGTACAACCCAACCCTGACAACCCTGATGTCTGGCATCCACGATGCCTAATAATATCACGGTCCTAAGGATATGCGTGCCACTCAAGGTGTCAATCCCAAGTCTCCCCAGGGTCCACTTAGGTCAATGACCCGTAGATCACTAACCCTCCCTGTGGGTATCATCCATATATGCACTCTTGACCGGGAGCCACCCCTCAGGTCAACCCCTCTCAGGCAGTGTAACGACCCGGACGTTCAAAAAAGGGAAATTTGGAAAATTTGAAGAAAATAACGATTTTGCCCCTAGGTAATGGGCGAACGGTTGAATTCTTGCTCGGAGTGTCAAACGGACTTTAACCAATGACTGTGACGTAGTTCGTGACGTCACGAGTTCATAGACAGGTGGCACGCCCGATTCCGACATTCGAGGAGGAAGTTGTGACGTTCGGAAGTTTAAGGGCGTTTTCGTAATTTGGACGAAAAGGGGGAAAATGTTGACTTTTTGATTGACCACTGATGTTCACACAACTCAAGGATTTTTAGGTAGGTCTTGATGCCCTGAGTACAAAGACAGGCAGCACGCATCAATCGGAGTTCGAATGACCAAGTTGCGGGTCTAAAAGCGTGAAGGGCATTTTGGTAATTTTGAGCAGAAGGGTTAAATGGTAATTTTTACTGTTGAATGTGATTTAGCCGTGAGTGGGATTTTGTTCAACATAGTGTGTGAATTGTTTAACTATCTTTGATCAGTGTGTGTGAGTCTTGAGTTGGAATTTGAAGCCACGGGTGAATTGTTTAGTGCCTTGAGTGGGTGAGCAGGGCACGGGTGGTGTGTGTGCAAGAAACAATGCCGTGCTAGTGCCATTGAAACTGAGAAAATAGAGGCACTGAACAGGGCGTGATCGACCTTCCCAAGCCCACTTTGAGTTAAACTTTGTGTTGGAACAGAATGAAGAGAGGGAGAGGAGAGTTTTGAGTTGGAAAGAACAAGGAATGTGGTGAAAACAGTGAGAGGAGAGTTCAAAAACCCGAAACCGTCCTTGGGTAAATTCAAATTCGCATTTTCAGTTTTAGGCCAGCCCAAGTCCAATTGAAGTGAGATTATGTCTTCTGGGACCTCACTTGGTCGATCTAGATCGAGAAGTCGAAGCTCGAAGCCCTGGGAAGTCGTGGACAGGGACGACGGATTTCAGAAAAATCGAGCTTCGAGCCGTGATTATAGAGGTAAGTTCTAATGGAATTGGTCACACAATCATCTCTATGGTAAGCCTACGATGTTCCCTGACTAACCGATTGATGAAAACAGTGGCTGTTTAGTGGAATTGGGACGATGAACTTCGATTAAGACTTGAAATCAATTGAGTTGGTTTTAGGCCGTGTTGATTGGAATGATTAATACAGATCTTTAATTAAGTGTATTGCGAGTCTACTTGATGGATCAACTGAGGAAATTAGGTTGTTTTTGGCAGGAATTGGAACGGGTCAAGACGCGGGTTGAATGACCCGTTTACGAGGTGAATCGGGTGAGGGAGATGAACAGTACCTGGTACTGTAGCAGGCGCGTGAGTTTCACGCGCAGCCACTCACGACGACGCGTGAAGGGGCGTGGACCCGAATCTCGAGGTATGCTCAACACCACTTCTGTCATATACATTGCAACGAACATTTTAGCGTCGATTTCGAATTAATTGGACACCGTTTCGATGTTGTTTCGAGGGTCCAAAGGTTTATGCTACGTTGTTAATTAACGTTTAATTCCCGGAAAATTTTGGGAAATTAGTATGTTGTTATCTGAGTCCTTAGTGACACTAAAGTATGTTTTCGGACAGGATTTGAGATTTCGGAAAATTGTCAGAAATTACAGAAACGCGTGCAGCGCGAAACCGAGCATTAGGGACGGTGTGTAACGACCCGTCCCGAATTCCGGGATTAGGTTAGTGACTAATCTCGATTAGTGAGGTTGAACGGTGCTTAGTAGGTCGAAATCGGACAAAATGTGCAAAATGACCATTTTGCCCCTGGTCGTGGGCAAAATGTTGACTTTTTGATCGAGCGGTCAAACGGACTTTGACCGATGACCGTGACGTAGTTCGGGATGTCACGAGTTCATAGACAGGTGGCACGTTCGATTCCGACATTCGTAGAGAAAGTTATGGTGTTCAGAAGTTGAGGGGCATTTTGGTAATTTGGCATACTAGGGGCCAAATGTTGACTTTTTGATCGGGAGGTCCGATGGAC
This sequence comes from Prinsepia uniflora, assembly GCA_032719365.1. Taxonomy (NCBI): domain Eukaryota; kingdom Viridiplantae; phylum Streptophyta; class Magnoliopsida; order Rosales; family Rosaceae; genus Prinsepia; species Prinsepia uniflora. The sequence goes on from CM064862.1 coordinate 41,227,996, forward strand.
GAGGGCCAAGGACCGTTACGTAGGTATCGTCGATACGAATCCAACGACAGGCGGCATGCCGAAATCGGAGATCCGACGACAACGTTATGGTCAAGGAAACGAACTAACGAACCGAGGCTCGGATTAAAATAATAATATAATAATGAATAGTGACCGTTGACCCTACACACCTGGATGAGTGACAAGTGTCACCCATCCCTTGAAACCAGAATCCATGTTTTGGGGGAGACCTAATTATGATGTTTTAATATTTATTAATTAATTAGTTAATCATTTTAATTTCCATTAATCCCATTTATGTTTTCTTAACCGTGTACAACCAAATCCAGTTTTCTCCCACCCTTAATTCCTCTGCCATTGCTGAGCTCGTGAGTGAGAAACTGAGGGATTTGTGAGGTTGAACTGAGTTGGGTAAACACGAGAGATCGACAGAGAAGGGAGACTCAAATTTCGGATTTTTGAGTTTAGGAGGGAAATTCGAATACTGAGTGTTAGGCCGTGAGGATCGAAATTGAGCTCACATTCAGCTTTCTGGGATCAACACGAATCGATCTGCAACAAGAACGAAGGTAATTGGGGTCGAATTGAGGAAGAACAGAAGGATGGAGGTCTCTGAAATTTCGAAGCTGAGTCGTGGAATTGGAGGCTTCGTTGGATGCAATTGAGGTGGGGAAACTACTTCTCATGATCCCACGATGCTTCTGGGTTCATCAATTGAAGGAAAACGGGTGTGATCGACAGACTTCCATGGTTGCACAGTGACGGCCATCGAGCTTGAGTCGTGACGATTGAACACTGGATTGAAGCAATTGGGTTGGGGGAAATGATTTACGGAGTACATGGAAGCTTCTGGTTGAATCAATTTCAGGATATCGATCGAAATGGATGGGGTTCGAAGGATGAACAATGGACGGGTGTTCTTGGTGTTCATCATCGAATCGTGGAATTGTAGGTAATGATTTGTGTAATCAATGTTACAGAACTTAAATTAAACTTAAAACGAAGCTAATAGAATGATCAATTGATGTAATTAAGGCTGAATTGATAGGATTGGAACCGGGTCGTATCGCGGGCAAACTGGACCCGTTTACCAGACATACGGGTTAGATGGTGACACTGTAGCAGGCGCGTGGGTTTCACGCGCAGCCACTCACGGCGGCGCGTGACGGCGCGTGGGCGCGAATCTCGAGGTGAGGTCAACATGACTTCTGTCCTATTTAATGTAACGGACATTTTGGAATTGGTTTCGTGTCGATCGGACACCGTCTCGATATTGTTCGGGATGTCCGAAGGTTTTAAATTAAGTTTAAAAATAAGTAAAAATTCGGGAAAATTACGGGACTTTGATAGGATGTTAATGTTGAGGTTAGTGACCCTCTAATGTGACTTGGACAGGATTGGGAGTCCCGGTGATAGTGGTGTGGCCCGGGAGGGCCGGTTGCACGCGTATCAAGGCACACGGTTAAAACGGTCTGTGAGTGGACTTTGGTTTTATAAATCCTATGCATGCTTAAATGTGTTATATGGTTTATATACATGATTTCTATGATGGTATTTGTGAGTATTGATTTTGGGTATGTTGCACGTATTTCGAGGTGTTTTCCGTATTTCACGTGTATCGGGATTAACGGTTTATTTGTGGTTTTGCATGCTTGTGGTTAAATAAATATTATGATAAAATGGTTTTTATATTGGAAAGATGAACTCGGGCTTGAGGCCCACTTGTTTTGGAAATTTCGGACTTGGAGTCCATTTGAGAATCGGGCCGGGGGCCCAGTTGGTTAATGAAATCGGGCCAGGGGCCCAGTTGGTATAAAATCGGGCTGAGACCCATTTGAGTTATGTTATCGGGCATGGGGCCCAGTTGGATTAAAATGATGATTTCGGGTCAGGGGCCCTATATTTAATAAATGTGGTTTCGGGTCAGGGACCCTAAATGGAAATGTGTTGTTTTATGGAAAATTCGGGCAGGGCCCATTGTGATGTTGTGAAATGAGTTAATAAAACTATTTTTCCATATACCATCTGTACACATGGATATATGATGGTCTCCTCCAGATGTCTGGGACACTGGGGAAGTCACGGTGCATTGCCTGTGAAGGGTCACCATACGGAGCAGCCGGACCGTATGATGACTCAGGAGCAGGATTGCTATGATTGACGTCAGGGACGTCAAACATCAGGGATGTCAGATATATGGACCCGGAGAGACCCCGGGCAGCACGCGTAGCTTGTGAAACCGTGAGATATGACGTCAGGGACGTCTAGCATCAGGGATGCTGGTGATGGTAATGGTAAAATACGAATTAATGAAATGGCTTTCCGGGTGGATTTATGATTGTGTGATTTTAATGAATTGATGTTCATTTATGGCCGTGGGTGGTGACCCACATGGTTGTTTATGTATGGTGGTGGTATTCCACAGTTTTGGGCTGAGTTCCCACACTTGGTTTTTGGTTAACGGTTTTCGGGCTAAGGCCCTAATGGCTCGGTTGAGCAAACGTTTTGGTTACTGGTTTTTGGTGGCATGCATACGTTTTTATTGGAGGGCATAAATGTCTTATAAAGGTATTTGGTAAACTTATTGGTTTTTGTCCACTCACAGCTTTTGGTTTTAATGCCTTTCAGGTTGATTACGGATGCGATTGCAGCAGAGACTGGGACATTGCACACCTCCTCCATCGGTCCTTGCGCACTCTGGATGGCCCGTTTGGGCAGTAGCTCTTGGTTATCCCTTGTCTGACACCCCTTGTTGGACGGGAGCAGGGCACATTCCATGGTAATCCCGGGGGGATTGGGATGGGTCCTGTCACGGTGTGTGAGTGGACTTTGCTTTCAAAATTGAATGCATGCATAAATATTTCTATGATTTCAATGATTATGATTATGACTTGTGATAATTACGATTTTCGTATTTATACGTATTTTGATATGCCATATGTAATTACACGTATTTCGAGACTATGGTTTCTCTTATGCCTTGGTGATGTTTTGATGAACGATTTTACATGATATTGTGCGTATAATGTTTTAAGGATGTTATGATTGTGATTGTGAGTACGACTCACTATTTAAACACGTATTTCGAAACTGATACGGATTTGCACATTTTACGAGATTTCGAGTATGTTGTGGTTTGACCGTGATTTTGGTGATTTGATTATGGTTATGATGTTTTGACCTTGGGATTTGAAATATGATGTGATTTCAAGGATTTAAAACGGATTTTGAAAAGGTGATTTCGGGTTTGATGCCCAGGGCATAAAAGTAATTTTGATGAACGAGATTTCGGTTTTTGGAAGTTTGAAAATGCATTTCTGGTTTGGGTTCAGAATGACGGTTCCGGATTCCGGCTTACGAAATCATTATTGCGAATTCGAATTCGGGAATGGATGATGGTTTGATTAAGTGATTTGGTATGATTATACATGTCCTGTTTTTAATAAGGATTTGATTATGTTTGTGAAGTAAGATTTTGGGGATTTGAATGTGGAAATTCGGACATGAGTCCAGTTATGACAAAATGTGATTTCGGATTGATTTTGTAATTTGGATCACGATGGATCCTGGATTGTTGTGATTTACAAATGATTTTGGGGTTCAAAGACCCGGTATTATTGCTGGATTATGTTTTGGGTTTAAAGACCCGATTCTATTGCTGGATCATGTTTTGAGTTTAAAGACTCGGTTAATTGATGACGGGGGAGGTCCCTTGATGAGTTTAAAGACTCGGTTACTGTTTTGAGTTTAAAGACTCGGTATGATACCCCCGAGGCCTATTAATTAAGTTCTGAGTTTAAAGACTCCTTGATATCCCGGGAAGGCCTGATTATGTGCATGGTTTTGAGTTTAAAGACTCGGGCGCACTTGTGATCCAGCAGATTGATTTGACTTGTGAATAACTTTTGATTACTGATGTTTTCAGATGTGTTGGGCAGTGGCCCGGTTTATGTGGTTGATAGATTTTGGATTATACTATGTACTTAGAGTTTATTCGTGATTTTGGGCTGACACTCTGTGTTTGTGATTGCGGACTAAGACCTGAAGGTTAAGAAAAGGAAAAGGATTTTGATTTTTGTACACGGTTTTCTTACGATGAAAATGTAACGGATTGCGAAATGATTTTCGAATGCATGCATTGGTTTTACGTGGAGGGTAGAAATGTCTTTCTGTAACTGTTTTTTAACTAATTTATTTTTTTCCACTCACACCTTTTGTGTTTTATTGACCCTCGAGGTCGTGGCGCATTGATCGAGGCTGATCCAGAGGCGGAGGCATGAGTGAGTGCGTGCGTGGCTATCCTTGGTTTGGAAAGTACTGAGGGTAATTTGGGAATTTCAGTCGACTTGCAAGATGGGAGCAGGACCGGGCACGGTTATCAATGTCCCTTCGGGGGCGGTCCTGTCAATTTGGTATCAGAGCACTAGGTTGCTGATTCTATTGCCACATCATGCCTCCGAAGCGTAAGCCTCGTGTGCGACCTGGTAGAAAGATTGGTAGACGAGGGTGTACGAGACCTCGTGATAGATCTCAAATGAGATTGACCCTGGATTGAGGGTGTAACGACCCGAACTGAGAATAATAATATTTTAATGTAAAAAGACTATTTTGCCCCTGAAGGGGGGAAACTTTGACTTTTGACCCGGAAAACAATTTGGACTTTGACCCATGACTATGACGTAGGTCGGGACGTCACGAATCCGTAGACAGGCGGCACGCCGAAATCGGAGTTCGTATGAAGAAGTTATGGTCAAGGAAGCGTTTTAGCGGAATTTACGAACCGAGAACAACGGAATAAAATATTAATTTATTACAGGAATCCGTGTCAACCTAATATTTAAATCAAACCAGTGGATTGGTGACAAGTGTCACCCATCCAAGCCTACACTATTCCCATAAAGCAACTTACACTATTTAATCCATTTTATATTATTTATTTTCCCTCCAATTGTTTCCAGCCATTGGATTTCTGCCCAAAATGCATCCTAGCCCTTCATTCTCATCTGCTTCCCTTATTCATGCACGATCATCTCTGCCTTTTTCTTACAAACACACACATTCATCCCCCCATCACCAGTGCTTCTTCCATCCATTTTCTCTCAATCCAAACACACGAACCAGCAGCCCTCGTACCACCAGACGACCACCCACATCACCACCATCATCTGCTCACCATCAACGTGCAGCACCGGCGACAGCCACCCCATTTCCCTGCCCCGAACGGCCGTCCAAAAAACACGACCCGAAACACCAAGGAAACGGGTCCAAGAAGCAAACCGTGACAACCACACCACCTCGACGCGGGGGAAGCTCCAGTCTGCACCGTGAGGACCCCAGGAGCTTCTCTGGACGACGGCGCGGCCTGCGGCGGCGACACGGCGGCCGTAAGGTCGAAAACCCGAAAGCCCCGTTTTGATCCCCTGTTTCGAACCAACTTGTTTTGATGCCTAGAAATCGATCTATTGTTTATGGAAATGTCCTAGGGTGAGAGACGAGTTGATCAGGACCGGTTTGGACGACTGAGACGGCATGGATCACCGGAGAAGACGATCGGACTTTGGCTGTGAGTTTCAGTGACGAACTGGTGAGTTTTCTCCCGTTTTCTTTCCATTTTGAGATTGTAGAACCATAGAACAGACCTAGACAACCCTATAGGGATGAACCCCGTCGAAAATGGTGGCCGGAATTGTACGGTTGAATCGGGTCAAGCCGTGGGTCGACGGCGACCCGGTTCCAGTTAAACGGGTCTGACCCAGTACTGTAGCATGATGATGTCATCATGCTGACGTCACTTCTGACGTCATGATGACGTCATCCTGTCAGATGTTGTCAGACCAGGGACCAATCAGAACATGCCACGTGTCACCTGACAAGTGTCAGTGATGACGTCATGCTGACGTCAGCATGACGTCACTACTGACGTCAGCAGTACTGTAGCAGCGTTGACCCACGCGTTGACCAGGCGCGTGGGGGCGCGTGTGAACAGGGATTTTGTTGGGGCCAGTACCATTTTCAAGGTTTCGACGATACGAATCGAATGGAGGTGGTTTCGTGTCGATCGGAGATCGTTATGTTAGTCAAAATGGGGTTTGAAGCACCGGGAATAGTGCCCGGGATGCGATTTTGAGGCGGATCTGTTCTAGGGTCTTGGTATTGATGTTATGGGGTCCTTAAGTAACCCTCAGGAATAATAATACAGGTTTATAGAGATCGTTGAGCAGCAAGGACCGAGTGTGAGTGGGCTGTTTGATTTATAAAAGGCTTGCATGCATAAACTGTTTACTATTTCCACTGATGAGTCTTATGAACTGTTTATATATGCTATTACAATGTTTTGGGCATGAGACCCGTCTGGATTATATGTGGATTTTGTTTGGGATGTCCGGGGGACATAGGGTAAACTATACTGTTATTGTACTGTACTTTCCTACCTGTGTATGTTGTCTCCTCCAGGGAGTGTCGTTGGCCTGGGTGGACCCTAGAGTAGTCACGGGGCTCTGACTGAGTGGAGTTGACCCTCGTTGGGCTGCTTACTCTCAGGAAGGCATGTTTATATACCTCGGGCAGTGACCGGGATACCGGGAGCTGATGTACCTAGAGAGTCTCGGGTGTGAGACCCTGAGTGGCAACGCGTAGCCTTAGAACCGTGATATCATTTGGGTTGGGTTTTACAGTGCACTGATATGTTAGTTTCACCTTTCGATTATTATTGTGGTTCATTTGTTATGATTTCATTATGATATTATATTTTCACTGCATGCAAGATTTGGAAAACGGAGGGGTAAAACCTTATGATTATTTTATTATTAAATTGATTTCTAAACTGTTAATTTTGGCCCACTCACCCTTGTTTTACTGACCCCTCCAGACCCTGACACGGAAATAGAGGAGGAGGACCCGGAGGAGGAGGCAGAGGTTTAGTTTGCCTAGCTGTGCACCTGTACACCCACTTGTGGGTAGGTTGAGCACCGAATAAATGTACTCTGACTAGTGTGCTCACATGTTGTATTTTTACTTTCCCTTGTCTGATAGTATCGCTTTAAACACTGTGGTTGTACGTTATCTATCTATTTAAGTATTCGGTTTGTATTTAAGGGTAATTTTGGTATGTTTAGAGTCATTGTCAGACGGGAGCGAGTCACGTCCCCGGGTGGTCCCAGTGGGATTGGGACTGGTCCTGTCAGCTTGGTATCAGAGTATTAGGATTAGTAGTCAGAGTATTAGGTTAGCGGTTTGTACTTTGTACATGGTCGCTTTCAATGTCTTTTAACCTGTTTGCCTCTTAACAGTTGGATATGCCTCCCCGACGTGAACCCCGTGCACGTGTTGATGAGGGCAATGGAGGAAATGGAGACACTGCGAGCATTGAGCGGGCGCAGCGCCTGGGCGCTACGCACTTTAGTGGGGGAACCGACCCCGAGGAAGCGCACCAGTGGATTGACCGCTGGGAAAGAATTTTCGAGGTCATGCACTGTCCACCGGAGGAGCGTGTCGTACTGGCGACTTTCCTACTGGATGGGAGCGCCTATCGATGGTGGCACAACCTTGTCCTTGCCGGCTGGACCGTTCACACCATTCCATGGGAGACCTTCCGAGAGCGGTTTCTCAACCAGTTCAATCCACGGTCGTTTCGCAACGCCCGTGAGGCGGAGTTTCTGCAACTCCGGCAGGGGGATCAGATTGTAGCAGAGTACGAGGAGACCTTCCTGATGTTGTCTCGCTTTGCTGAGAACTTTGTGATCACCGAGGCAGACCGATGTCGCAGATTTGAGTGGGGCCTGCGACCTGAGATTCAGGCGATGGTGACTGCAACACCCTTTGCTTCCATGAGGGATCTGACTGATGCGGCGACCAGGGTTGAGAACAGTATCCTGGCTCGTCAGCGAGCTGAGGGAGAGACACGGCGACGTGATCGCCCACACTTGGGATTCTCGGGCCGTCGTGGCTCGAAGGGAGGACATTCTAGTGGATCTTCATCTTCTGGCAGCCGAGGACGTTCTGGTCAGTTCAGGAGTCCTCAGCGGTCTGGACAGCGTTCTGGAGCTTGGCAGCGGTCGTACTCACCGATGAGCATCTCACCGGGAGAACACTCGGGTCGACCTAGGGAGGTCACTTGCTTTACTTGTTGTGAGCCGGGGCACTATGCTTCTGAGTGTCCACTGATTCGAGGCAATACTACACCAGTACAGAGCTCACCATCTCAGACTGACAGTAGCCGGACACGCGGTGTTGTGCGTGGCCGTGTTCGAGGAGCTAGAGGACGGGGATGACCTGCATAGTCTATGGCTCGTGTTTATGCTGTTACCCAGCAGCAGGCCAGATCCATTCCGGGAGTGTTGACAGGTATTGTATATATTTATGGCATGGTTGTTCGTGCATTGATGGATTCGGGGGCAACTCATTCTTTTATTTCACCGCGTTGTGCGAGTTTGTTGGGCCGTGAGGTGACCGCACTTGAGCACGAGATGGGAGTGGGGACACCGATGGGTGTGACCTACCAAGTGAACCAGGAGATACGAGCTTGTCCTGTGGAGATTGAGGGAGTCGAATTTCCAGCCGACTTAATTCTGATGAATGTTCACGATTTCGATGTGATACTTGGAGTTGATTGGTTGTCGGAGTACAATTCACTCATCGACTGTAGTAACATGCGGTTGACTTTGAGAGGTTCGAGATTACCGGAAGTGATATTTCAGGGGGAGTGTGGGGACGCATCACCCAAGGTAATATCTGCACTCACAGCTACTAAACTTTTACAGAAGGGGTGTCAGGGTTATCTTGCTTATGTGGTAGAGTCTACGGATGAATCTTTGAGTATTGAGGATATTCCGATTGTGCGGGAATTTCCTGATGTCTTTCCAGGAGATTTACCTGGATTACCACCACCCAGGGAGATCGACTTTACGATCGAGTTACTCCCCGGGACTCGACCGATTTCACAAGCACCGTATCGTATGGCACCGGCAGAGCTACGGGAATTGAAAATCCAATTACAGGAACTGGTGGATCTAGGGTTTATCTGACCCAGTACATCACCATGGGGAGCGCCGGTCTTATTTGTGAAAAAGAAGGAGGGTAGTTTGCGATTGTGTGTGGATTATCGGTAGTTGAACAAGGCTACGGTAAGGAATCAGTATCCCTTACCCAGGATCGATGATTTGTTCGATCAGTTACGAGGAGCACGATATTTCTCCAAGATAGATCTGAGGTCAGGATACCATCAACTGAGAATAGCCTAGGGGATGTTCAGAAAACAGCTTTTCGAATGAGGTATGGGCATTATGAGTTCTTGGTGATGCCCTTCGGACTGACGAATGCACCAGCGGCATTCATGGACTTGATGAATCGAGTCTTTCGAGCATACTTGGATAAATTTGTAATCGTGTTTATCGACGACATCTTGGTATATTCCAAGAGTGTCAGGGCTCATGAGGAGCACTTACGAATGGTATTGGGTAAACTACGACAGGAGCAGCTGTATGCTAAGTTAAGCAAGTGTCAGTTTTGGCTAAATAGTATTGGATTCTTGGGTCACATTATATCACCCGAGGGGATAAGTGTGGATCCTCAGAAAACGGAGGCTGTGACAAATTGGCCAAGACCGACCACGGTGACGGAAGTGCGAAGTTTTGTTGGGTTAGCAGGCTACTATCGGAGATTCGTAGAGGGTTTCTCCCAGATTTCCGCACCATTGACTCGGTTAACCCGGAAAGGGGTGAAGTTTGTATGGGACGATCAGTGTGAACAGAGTTTTCAGAAATTAAAGTTCTGATTAACCACTGCACCTGTCCTTGCATTACCAGACAGCAGTGGAGAGTTCGTGGTATATAGTGATGCATCGCTGCAGGGCTTGGGTTATGTATTGATGCAGAATGGAAAAGTGATTGCTTACGCATCCCGGCAGCTGAAGACGCACGAGTTGAACTACCCTACTCATGATTTGGAATTGGCAGCGGTGGTTCATGCTCTAAAAATCTGGAGACATCATTTGTTCGGTGTGACATGCCGAATATTCACCGATCACCAGAGTCTTAAACATTTGTTCACTCAGAAGGAACTCAACATGAGACAGCGGAGATGGTTGGAATTGTTGAAGGATTATGACTGTACGATCGAGTACCATCCTGGCAAGGCAAATGTTGTGGCTGATGCACTTAGCAGGAAGTCGGCGAGATCAGTTGCGCATTTGAGATTGGTGTATCTTCCTTTGCTAGTGGAACTTCGGAAGAGCGAAGTTATGTTAGGGATGGACGATCAGGGAGCCTTGTTGGCTAGCTTTCATGTGCGACCCGTGTTGGTCGACAGGATCATCGAGGCTCAACTACAGGACCAGATGTTTGGTGACTACAGAAACGAGGTTGAATCCGGGCAGAGACAAGATTTCTCCGTCAGGGGCGATGGAGCATTAGTGAAGCTTGGGAGATTGTGTGTACCTGCGGTACCAGAGTTGAGGAGAGAGATTTTAGACGAGGCCCACATTTCGGCCTATGCTATGCATCCAGGAGGGACAAAGATGTACCGTACCCTCCGGGATTATTATTGGTGGCCAGGGATGAAGAGGGAGATAGCTGAGTTTGTCAGCAAATGTTTGATCTGTCAGCAGGTCAAGGCAGAACGGCAGCGTCCGTATGGGGCTATGCAGCCACTTCCAATTCCGCAATGGAAGTGGGATCATATTACAATGGACTTTGTCTTCAAGTTACCGAAGACAAGGAGTGGAGTTGATGGGGTCTGGGTAATAGTGGACCGGTTGACTAAATCAGCGCATTTTCTGCCTGTACGTGAGACGTACAAAAGTACATGTGGCCATTGTGTTTCACTGGCACAACAACATTAGACGATCTTCCCTGATTTAACATAGAATATTGGTGTTGCCCCTCACACCTTACAGTCGCAAAAGCAGTCTCTAGGCTAAGAAAGGGTTCAACTCGTAGAATCTCTTCACAAATTGAATCAAAAGCATCATCCAAGACTGGAAAAAAAAACAAATAGGCTCTCTCTTCATCAATTTCCTATCTACAAACTTTCACTACATCCTCTTGACTAAAGGGGATTATTTTGCGGCAATTCAGTTCCTGCCAAATAGTCTTCAAATTCGAGAAATACACAGCAACAGGTTGACCAACTTGCTTCGTTTCCATGGCCATGCGAGATAAATCATACATGCCTGATTTATCTGTTTCCTCATAATAAGTTTGAGATATAGCATCCCAAACACCTTTGGTAGTGGGTAAACGAATGAACAAGGGCATCACATTCGATTCCATGGCCCCAATGAGCTAGCCTGTCACAATCGAATTCTCCATAACCCATTTTACATAAGCCTGGCAGTCCTGAGCCGATTGTAGATTCGTTGCAGTGAGGTATCTTGACAGGACCTGTCCCTAATTACCCGGAACCGAGTTGGTCCTGCTGCTGTCTGACAACCACTCGTCATACAAGGGATTTTACTAACTTTAACTCGATTCAAATGCTTGTTAACCATAGAAAATTAATTCCACCATGCAATGTTACCGCCCTCATCCAACCCACTTCCCCAACAAGTAGTGAAGATTTTACCTGTTTGGATATAACTAAACTCATTCTCAACACCCTAAGTATCCTATTTCCGAACCTTAAATTATATACTAATGATAAGATGCTTTACACAAAAATAATTACAACTGTAATCACATATCCTTTTTAATTAGTATTCCAAATTCCCACCTTTAATCCTTGTAAATGTACTAAAATCATTTAGAGGTCCATAAAAAAATCATCTTGATGCAATTGATAAAGTAAAATATTGGGATCAATTTCCCTAGTGCATTATGTAATAATTTCCATATAAATACCATATCCATATCTAATTGAGAATCAACCTTTGAACCTACTTAGTTAGTTCAAATTTATAATTCATCTTAATTTTACATATACCATAAATGTTACGACCCATCCCAATCCCGCCGGGATTAACAAAGAATGTACCATGCTCCCATTTGACACAAAGTGTTAGACAAGGGATAATTCAAACCTTCAGCCCGCCAGCTTCCAGAGCGAGCCAGAATCCGGTGGAGGAGCGTGATGCCTCGGCCTCTGCTATAGTGCGCATCCGTGATCAACCTGAAGGGCATTAAAATCATTAAAAGCTGTGAGTGGACAAAAAGCAATAAGTTCATAAAACACATTTGTAAAGACATTTATGCCCTTCACTAAAGAGCATGCATGCATTCGATAACCATTTATCGAACCATATATTCAAATAACCATTATTAGGGTCTCAGCTCAAATTCCGTAAATCCAAATCATACGGGCCCCTGCCCAAAACCATTAACACACATCCGTAAACACATCAGTCATATGTGGGAACTCAGCCCAAAACCATAAATCCGAGTATGTAGGTCATTGCCCAAATCCATTTACCATTCACAAAACACAATTTCACAAATCCAAGATATCATGTTTACCAAATATCATATAACCAAATCCTGTCACGGTTTCCAAAGCTACACGCGTACTACCGGTGGTCTCAAATCCCAAGTCTGCCCAAGGTCCACCCAGGTCAATGTCCTCAGATTATTGACCCTCCCTGGGGGTTATAATCCATACATGCCTTCTTGAGAGTAAGGTACCCCACGGGGGCGACTCCACTTAGTTAGTGCTCCTTGACTACTCCGGCGTCCACCCAGGCCAACGACCCTCCCTAGAGAAGACAATCCGCAAATACAAGGACGGTATATGAAAATCCATTTCGAAATCATTCTTAAAACCTTTCAAAGGATCCATGCCCGGTCCCCATAAACCGTCATGAAACTAGAAATCCATGTTTCCAAATCCAAATCCATTTAGGGTCTCCGAACTCGAAATCACATTTGTAAAGCATAAAGGGGACTCGTGCTCGATATCATAAATAATTAGGCCTCAAACCCAATCATGTAAACAAACTAGGCCTCAGCCCGATTTCGTAAACCAACTGGGCCTCGAGCCCCATTTTGCAAACCGACTAGGCCTCCGGCCCGATGCCTTATTAAATCAAATGGAGTCCAAGTCCAATAGTTCGTAAATCAAATGGGTCTCATGTCTGATTCCATATTTCCAATCTGAAATCAATCCACGAACCAATTGGGCCTCTGGCCCGATAACGTATCTAAACGGACTTCAACTCTGGGGGTTTCCAAAACAAATGGGTCTCGTGCCCAAGTTTACCTTTTCAAATCCAAAACATTTCATTAAATCATAAGCACATATAACCACATCGTAAAACCATAAACCTCGATATAAGTGCAAATACGTAAATTGCCTCGAAATACGTGTAATCATGTAAATCACCAATCCATAATCATCATGATAGAAATCATATCTATAAAATATATAAAACATTTATGCATACATCACAGTTTAGAAATCAAGGTCCACTCACAGACCGTCCTAGCTACCGCCTCAATATGCGTGCCATAAGCCTCCCTGGGCGAATCACCGTCACCGATACTCCCAAACCTGTCCAAATCACACTAGAGGGTTACTAACTACCTCATTAACCTCTCATTGAAGCCCCGTAATTTTCTCTAATTTTTAACTATTTTTAAACTTGATCCTAAATCTTCAGACACCCGGAACTATATCGAAACGATGTCCGATCGACACGAAACTAGTCCCAAAATGTTCATTACATCGAATAGATGAAATTACATGTTGGACACTTCCCCAAAAAGGCTGTGTGTGAAAGCCACACGCCTGCACAATGTCATCCCCTTCCTTCGGCAGACCGGGTTCGGCCGGTTTGCGTGTAATCCGGTTCGGCTGGATCGGCGTGACCGGTCCAAGACCATAACTCCTCAATTTTTTCGTCCTTTCTCATCCATTTCAATTCCTAAACCTCTGTCTAATCAATTCCTATCAACCTATGTCCTCAAAAACATGAAAAACGGTCAAGAACATACCTTCCCGATTCAAAGAACATAACCCAAACTTCCTCTGTCAAGTTCACACGATCCCGGACACCATTTCCCTTGATTCCAAGCCCAAAAGCTTCCTTTTGACTTCCAAAACCTTATCCAAACAACCAATTCGATTAACAACCCATAAATCACGGTCTGCATTTTTAAGTTAAAACCCATACCTCACGGGTTTTGCAGGCCACCGTCCACGACGGTCCACAAAACCAATCCCATTCGATTCGTATGGGTTCTAGGAACACCCCAGGGTCAACCAAGTCGATCAACAAGCTCCAAAACTAAAAACTAAGATTTTTGAACATATTTTAATCCCTTGCCTCCGAACCAAGCCACCGTGCACCGCCATCCACGACGGCTCAACCCATGGCCACCATTCGACACGTCTTGATCTCCTGTCCAAGTTCCATTCAGGGTTCACAAGAAAAAGATGAAGTTTAAAGTATGTGTGTATGGTTGTGTCGTGTGTTTGTATTGAGGGGGGGAATGGAGATGGTGCACGGGTTTGGAGAAGAGAATGTGAGGTTTGGTGATATGATCAGATGAGGGAATGGTGAGGATGAGGGGTTTGAGGGAAATGAACGGCTGGGATTGGGAGAGAGTGTGTGAGGGAAAATATAAAATAATCAAATAATAATATTTTAATCTAAAACCCACCAATCAAGATTGAGATCCATAATTTGGGGTTAAGGACCAATGGGATGAGTGACACTTGTCACTCATCCATTGGGCCTGAAATAAATATCTAGGTCCACACAAGTACAAGTGTAACCCATCTCGTAATTCGTGTAATAGTTTTCTTGAACTTCCCTGAACCATAACTTCCCCGTCGAACGTCCGATTTCGACATGCCACCTGTCTACGGACTTGTGACGTCCCGATCTACGTCACGATCATTGGTCCTTGTACGTTTGACTCTCTGAGTCAAAAGTCAACTTTTTACCCAAAACCAAGGGCAAAACGATCATTTTACACCGTCCGTCCCATTTTGCTCAACTAATCACCGATTAATCTCAGTAATCCTTCAATAGTCACTAATCTAATCCCGGAATTCGGGACGGGTCATTACAATAAACATATTTAACTTCCAATAACCTTGGAGACTAATAAAATCTCCCTTAATGACGAATTTCTCCTTAATTATCCCAAACTCCTTGCTTAAGAAAGTATAATTAAAATACTAAAACTTTGAACGTGCACAACTTCTTCATATGCCATCCAATTGACTCGATTCTTGATCCATTACACTCAGGAGACAACAAGGAATAATTTTTGTGTTGGTGACTTCTCGATAAAACACCGCATGCTCACCCACGCGCCATCCAAGGCCTCTGCGCGTGGGATTCACACACGCACAGGGGTTGTCTTCAACCTTAGGTCGACCACGCGTTTCCTTGCAACTGGGTCAGCCGTGACCCGCGACTTGACTTGATGATATCTTCATGGTTTTACGTTAGTTTCTTTCTTGTTCTTCATCAATTCCACTCATCTTAATCTCCTAAATGGATATGTGGTTTCAAAATAACGAAATCTTACTTCGATGGCTCAGTTCACTCTTCAAGGTCTTCAGCCATGGATAACAGAAGAACCCTCACAACTCTTGCAAGTCCAAGCTTACCCTTTCCAGCCTCAAAAAGATCGCACGCCCTCTAGGAGTGCACTAGCACACCTGTTGGCTCGACTCCTAGTCGTGAGCTGAAAACCCGACATAAGAACCTACGGTTCCCCTATTTTTCCCCACAGTTTCTCAACGATGAAGCCCTCCTTCACCTTTATTCTTCCTCCCTTTCTTTCTTTCCCTCTTTTCCTGCCCTTTACTTGTCCTCTACTAGCGCAGTTTTCCCTGATTTCCTCTATTCCACCATTTCTCTCATTTTGGTGCATCACCCCCGAACTTCCTCTCTCTTTTCTGAACACAACACACACCTATATATAGAAATAGGGAAGTTTTTGGAGACCAATTCCAGAGTTTCTAGACAATTTAGCACCCCAAAATATCTAGCAACCAAAATGACCCAAAATGCCCTTATGTTCCCAAACGACTAAAATACCCTTAACTCGTCCGTGACCGATAACGATCCTATCCCAACTCCGATTCTAGCATGTCTCCTGTCTATGTAACATGACCCATCCCAATCCCCCCTCCCCTCCTCGGGACTAATGCGAGATGTGTCATGCTCTCGTCTAACCCACATGTTGTACAAAGGGCCAGACAAGGGATAACCCAAACCTTAGCCCATTTGACACTTCCAAAGTGCACCAAAATCAGTGGAGGACTGTGATGTCTTGGTCTCAGCTACAACCCGTATCCGTGATCAACCTGAAGGGTATTAAAAACCATAAAAGCTGTGAGTGGACGAAAATAAATAATTTATTAAAAACTCATCTCATAAAGAAGACATTTATGTCCTTCATTAAAAACCATGCATGCATTCAAAAACCATTCAAATTAATCAAATCAAATCTAATAAAATAGTTTCTAAACCAAAGCCATTTCCTTCCTCAAATCATTAGGGCCTTAGCCCAAAACCATAAAACCAAACTATATGGGAACTCAGCCCAAAACCATTAATTAACACAGAAATACAAATTCGTAAATCCAGTGAAATACAATTTATACCAATCCTTGGCATCCCAGATGCCTGGCGTCCCATACGCCTGATGTCCCAGACGTCATGTCACGGTCTAGGCTACGCGTGCCACTCGGAGTCTCTCTGAGCCTATCTATGACATCTCAGATGTCTGACGTCCCAGACGTCTAATAATAGTAATCCTGCTCCTGAGTCACTATATGGTCTGGTCACTCCATGCAATGACCCATCGCAGGCAATGCACCGTGACTACCCCAGTGTCCCAGACAGCTGAGGAGGCCATCAAAATATCCACATATAAGGATGGTATATGGAAAACATTTTATAAAATCATTTCAAAATTGTTTAGAAAAGGGCCCTTGCCCGGAATTTCCATAAAACCATCGTAAATCCATTACGTAAACCATAACTGGGCCTCAAGCCCGATAGTGTAAACCAAATGGGTCTCAATTTGATACCTCATTTCCAAACCAAAATCAGTTCGTTAAACCACCATTGAAATACCAGCACGTATAAACACAGTATAAAACCATAAATCTTGAAATACGTGCAAATACATAAATACAAAATACCATAATCATAATCATCATAAATCACATATTGAAAACATATAAAACAGTTATGCATGCATCATATTTAGAAAACGAAGTCCACTCACATATCGTTCTAGTTGCGCCTCGATACGCATGCATAAGCCTCCCTGGGGCTAATTCACCATCTCCGGAACTTTGGGCCTGTCCAAATAATAGACTCTATAAGGTCATACCTAAGACCTATGAACGGTACCAGGTTGGAAACGCGTCCTGAATACGCTTCCCGAGGCTACAAATCTCAATTTGAGCAACCTAACAATCTCTGATCGACCCGAAACCACTACCATTAGATCCAGATCGTCGAAACCTTTAAAATGACAATGGTCCCACCTCAAAATTCATACCACAAGCCTCACGCGCGTGGTCAACGCTAACGTCACTACTAATGTCGAGTCCTGCAAACTGGGTCGCGCAGACCCGCGACCCGACCAGGTCTAAAAACCTTCGATTCTCAACTATTTTCAACCCAATTTGTTCCTACAGACTCGTCCCAACTTCCCTAATCGATCTATGTGATCAAAATCTTGAAATCAAGCCTAGATTTATACCTTTGATCGCATGAATAGTAGTCTAAATATCCTCCGTTGATTTCTCTCAGCTCCAACCACCGTTACCTTCGATTTTAAGTCCCCTGAGCTCATCTCATCCTCTAGAACCTCGTCCAAACCACCAAATCGATCAAGCAATGCCCAAACATCATTTTCCATTTTTTAACCCAAAAACAAGATCCGGGTTTCGGTTCTTACCTCACTCATGGCCTCCATCGTGGCTGTCGTCCTCAGCCCCTCGTCCATCTCAGTCCTTCACGTTCAATATCCAAGTCCTTCACGTTCAATATCTCAGTCCTTCACGTTCAATATCTCAGTCTCTCAGTCCCATATATGAACATAGAAGGGGATAGGGTAATGAGGTGGTTTGGGTGCTACGGGTTTGAGGGGTTTCGGGTTAGGAAGAATGGAGAAGATGAAAGTTGAAGATAATATCCCCACAATTTGGGGATTTGGACAATCATATGGGTGACACTTGTCACTCATCTGGTGGTCCCCACCAGATATTTATCCAATCCAATTATTCCACGTGTCAATATCTCTTGATATACATAAATAGTACTATTTTTTCGTTTTAGGCCCGTAACTTTCCCGATCTACGTAACAGTTCTCAGTCCTTGTGTATTAGACCTTCCGGGTCAAAATTCAACTTTTTGCCCAATCCTAGGGGCAAAATGGTCATTTTACACCATCCGTCCTAATTCCCTTAACTAATAACCGATTAGTCACGATTGACATGACCCACCCCCAATCCCCCGGGATTAAGGGCTAAGTCCTGCTCCCATCTAACTTACGCGTGACACGAAGGCTAAACCGACGTCCAACCTCCATGTAACACGTAAGACGGACAAGGGATTTCCTAGTCGAACCGTCCATCAATTTCTGAACTTCCTAGAGCGCGTAGAACCTACTGTGGATCGTGTGTTTGATGTCTCCGTCTCTCTCTACCAACAGCCTGCACCGCAACAACCTGGAAGGTATCGAAAACATAAAAGACTGTGAGTGGACAAAAATAAATAGTAATTTCAGAAAACCGTTTATAGAAAAGTACATTTATACCCTCCATTTAAAAACCAATGCATGCATATAGAAACCAATTCACAAAATCGATTCATATCTAAAAACCATCAATGAAAACCAGAATCGTTTCTTTTCCTCAATCCGCAATTCAAAGTCAGGGCCTCAGCCCAAAATCATAAATCCAAATTATCCGGGCTATTGCCCAAAACATCTGAAAACCAGTGAAAAACGACTAAAAAACATCAATCGATCAAGTTGCTGGATCTCAAGTGCGCCCGAGTCTTTAAACTCATAACCATGTGCATAATCAGGCCTTCCCGGGATATCAACGAGTCTTTAAACTCAAAACACAATCAACAAGCCTCAGGGGATATAATAACCGAGTCTTTAAACTCAAAACATATCAATCCAGGGTCATCCCTCGTCAATCAACAGAGTCTTTAATTATATAATAATGATAAGAGGCTTTACACAAAAATAATTACAACTGTAATCACATATCCTCTTTAATTAGTATTCCAAATTCCCACCTTTAATCCTTGTAAACTTACCAAAATCATGTAGAGATCCATAAACAAATCATCTTGACGAAATATATAAAGTAAAATATTGGGATCAATTTCCCTAGTGGATTATGTAACAATTTCCATATAAATACCATATCCATGTCTAATTGAGAATCAACCTTTGAACTTACTTACTTAGTTCAAATTTATAATTCATCTTAGTGTTACATATACCATAAACATAATTTACTTCCAATAACCTTGGAGACTAATCAAATCTCCCTAAATGACGAATTTCTCCTTAATTATCCCAAATATCTTGCTTAAGAAAATATAATTAAAATACAAAAACTTTGGACGTTCACAAATTTTTCGTATGACATCCAATTGACTCGATCCTTGAGCCACTAAACTCAAGAGACAACAAGGAACAATTTTTATGTTGGCGACTTCCCTAGAAAACATCGCACAGGCGTCCACACACCGCCCAAGGCCTCTGCGTGTGGGATTCATGCCCGCACAGGGTTGTCTTCAACCTTGGATCGACGACCCGTTTCCCTACAACTGGGTCAACCGTGACCCGTGACTTGACCCGATGATATCATCATGGTTTTACGTTAGTTTCTTCCATGTTCTTCATCAATTCCACTCATCTAAGTCTCCTAAATGGATCCATGACTTCAAAATAACGAAATCTTACCTCGATGGCTCAGTTCACTCTTCAAGGTCTTCAGCCATGGATGATAGGAGAACCCTCACAGCTCTTCCACGTCCAAGCTTACTCTTTCCAACTTGAGAAAGATCGAACGACCACTAGGAGTGCACTGGCACACCTGTTGGCTCGACTCCTGGTCGTGAGCTGAAAACCCCACGTGGGAACCTACAGTTCCCCTTGTTTTCCATACGGTTTCTCGACCCTGAGGCCCCCTTCACCTTTGTTCTTCCTCCCTTTCTTTCTCTCCCTCTCTCCTTGTCCTTTACCTAGCCTCTACTCGCCCACTTTTCCTTGATTTCCTCTATTCCACCATTTCTCTCATTTCAGTGCATTACCCCCGAACTTCCTCTCTTTTCCGAAGACAACACACACCTATATATAGAAATAGGGAAGGTGGTGGAAACCAATTCCAGAGTTTTAAGGTCAATTTAGCACCTCAAAATATCTAGCTACCAAAATGACCCAAAATGCCCTTATGTTCGTAAATGACTAAAATACCCTTAAGTTGCCTGCGACCCATAACGGTCATATCTGAACACTGATTCTAGCATACCGCCTGTCTATGCATCTAGGAGCTCGAGACCTTCATGACGGTCCTTCCAGAACGTCCAAAACGTTTCCCAATCCAAAAGTCAACTCTTTGACTTTCGAGGGTAAAATGGTCATTTCTCGTTTACTCGAAGATCTGGGGTGTTACATATCCCATTTTCCTACGTCCAGCAATACACGTGGTCACCACTTGTGACCATAGAGTGTAATTGGCATCATTAAACTTAACGCCATAGGGCATAGATGTAGGCCCAGATATATGGATTGACGTCGCTGGGTTGGAAGCAGGTACAACATGGTTCACATAGTTTGGTCATGTTCAAATAGATCTCAAAGACCACTCTCGTTACTAGACATGGATGGGAGAAGACCACAATGGTTAGGGTTTTTCCTAGGATTTTTCAGCGTAGGTTTTAGGGATTTTGGTAGGCGCACCAAAAGGTGTAGTAGTCGGCGTAGCTGTAGGCGCACCGGGTTTTTAGGTTTTTTCTGGGGTTTTTTTTAGAAGCAGAAAGGTTAGGTATCTAGAATCAGAGAAAAGGTAGGTGCAGCAGTAGGTTTCGGGAATCAGAGTTTAGGTAGATTTCAGTTGAATTTTGATACCATTTTGAATTAGGGTTTATTAAGTGCTACATTATTCTTCCCTCAAGAAGGTGAATATATACATGTTTATTGTAATCCTAACTAGGAAAGGAACTAATGACATGTATATTGTAATCATAACAAGGAAATGAGCTAGTTACATTCTTGGTCTACTAGAAAATTCCAATTACCATATGATTGCACCAATAAGCATAGTGTTAGTGTAACGACCCGTCCCGAATTCCGGGATTAGATTAGTGACTAATGAAGGAATAGTGAGATTAATCGATGATTAGTTGAGCGAAATCGGACAAACGGTGTAAAATGACTGTTTTGTCCCTAATCTTGGCTAAAATGTTGACTTTTGGTTCGGGGCGTCAAACATTCGAGGAACGATGACCATGACGTAGATCGGGACGTCACGAGTCCGTAGACAGGCGGCACGTCGAAATCGGACGTCGGACGGAGAAGTTATTGTCACGGGATCGAAATCGGGAACTTACGCCTTGGGATTTGAATTAAATATTAATTAATTGTGAGTGGCAGATAATTCTGGTGGGATCCTTGGATTAGTGACAAGTGTCACTCTTCCTTTTGGCCACTCTCCTTAAATTGGGGATCTTGTCCCATTGGTTAATTGTATATATTATTCCTCTTTTAATCCCAGCCGTCCATCTCTCCTATCTTCTCATCCTCACCGTTCGATCATCTCATCTGATCATCATCTTTTTCATAATCGTGCAAACATCACCCTTTTCTTTTATCTCTCCAAAACCGTGAACCCCCTTACCCATAAACCCTCAAATCCTTATCTAATGCAAATAACTTGTGAAGGAAAGTTGGAGTGTGAGCGCTAGCAATATTGATGGTGTCAATGACGATGACTGTCGTGGACGGCGGTGGTGGCTGGGGAACTAAACCCATGAGGAAAACATGAAAACAGAGGACCTTTCTTACTTCAAACACTTGGAAAACGTGGTCTTTTGAGCCTAGGTTATGAATGAAAATGAAAGCCAAAGTCGAAACAAGGTTAGTGGTGGCCACGAAGGAGGACTACGGCGACGGTAAGCTAATTCCCGTGAAATCCTACCTTGAGTTCAAAAATGGCAAATCGCGAATTGGTCATTGTTTATCGAATTGGTTGCTTAGGTGAGCATCTGGGTGTTTCCAGGAGTTGATCGAGATTGGTTTCAGGGTCTGAGGTGGCATGTAGTGGTCGAGGACGGCGGAGGAAAATGGAAGGTTGGATCGTTGATCGGGGAGGTAATTTCCAATCCCTAATTTCAGGTTTTGACGTCATTAATCGATTAGAATCAGTGGAACGAAGATATAGGATTAAATGGGATTGAAAATAGGTGGAAAATTGGAGAAAACCAGGAACGCCAGTTCGGTTGGACCGAACCGGTCTGAACCGGTATGAATTGGGTTTGCCTGAGGAAGACGATGAATAGTGCTCGGCTCGTGGGTTTCACGAGCAGGGAGTTCAGGCCGCTCGTGGGAGCCCGTAAGGGGCTTTTTTATGAAACTTTCAACATGTGAAATAATCTATTCTATGTAATGAACATTTTGGGACTAATTTTGTGTCGATCGGACATCGTCTCGATATGTTTCGGGGTGTCGGAAGGTTTGGAATAGAGTTCAAAAATAGTTAAAATTTGGGAAAATTACGGGGCTTTAATGGGAGGTTAATGAAGAGGTTAGTAACCCTCTAGTATGATTTGGACAGGTTTGGAAGTCCCGATGATAGTGGTGTGGCCTGGGAGGGCTTATGGCATGCGTATCGAGGCGGCAGCGTAGGACGGTCTGTGAGTGGACAACGTTTTCTAAACTGGGATGCATGCATAACTGTTTATTATGTTTTATTTATGTGATTTCTATAGTGATGATTGTGACATTGGTGATTCACATGGTTGCACATATTTCGAGGTAATCCCGTATTTGCACGTATATAGAAATTTATGGTTTTATTGTATTTTTGCGTGCATGTGGTTTCATTAATGGTGTGATGAACTAGTTTTGGGTTTTGGAAAGATGAACTCGGGCATGAGACCCATTTGAATTATGTGATTGGGCCAGGGGGCCCAGTGGTTTACAAAATCGGCATGAGGCCTAGTTGAGTTTTATAAATGTGATTTTGGGTCTGGGAGCCTATGTTTCATAAACGCTATTTCGAGTCGGGGACCCTAAATGGATTTGTGATGTTTTATGGGAATTTCGGGCAGTGCCCATTGAGATGTTTTGAAATAACTTTGTAAAACTGTTTTCCATATACCATCTTGATACGAGGATATGTGATGGTCTCCTCTAGGTGTCTGGGACACTGAGGAAGTCATGGTGCTGCATTTCCTGCGATGGGCCATTATACATATCTACCGAACCGTATAGTGACTCAGGAGCAGGATTGCTATGATTAGACGTCTGGGACGTTAGACATCTGGGATGTTAGAGATATTGACCCGGAGAGACTCCGGGTAGCACGTGTTGCTTATAACCGTGAGATATGACGTCTGGGGCGTCAAGCATCTGTTATGCTAGGCATCTGGGATTCTAATGATGGTTATATGGTAAATATGGATTATTGGATCTATGAAGTGGTTTTTCGGTCAGATTTGTGTTTATGGATTTGGGCAGTGGCCCACTTGGTTTTGGATTTATGGTTTTTGGGCTAAGGCCCTAATGGTTTATTTCAGTAAATGTTTTGATTACTGTTTTTCGATCCATTCATACTTTTTAGTGAAGGGCATAGATATCTTTATGAAATTTGTTTTTATGAACTTATTTATTTTCGTCCACTCACAGTTCTTAATAGTTTTATTGCCCTTCAAGTTGATCACGTATGCGGGCTGTAGCAGAAACCAAGACATCGCACTCCTCCACCGATCCTGGCGCGCTCTGGGAGCCCCGTATGGGTTGAGGTACGTATTATCCCTTGTCTGACACTTCATGTCAGACGGGAGCATGACACATCCCACGTTAATCCCGAGGGGATTGGGATGGGTCATGTCAAGTAGTATCAGAGCGAGGTTGTCGCTATTCAGTAGTTCTTGTGGTACGCGCAGGTCGAGGTTGTGATGTCTCTATGTGGTCAGCCTATTATCAACCTGATAGTAGGATGTCGGTTTGATAGTTTTTGGGTTTGAATAGTGGATAGAGAGTGATTGGCTCGATACACCATGTGTTAGTGTGATTTGACCCAAGTGGGGTTGTATGTGGCGAACTGGTAATGTGGAACCGTTGGTTCGATCATGTGATGTTAGATTGTTATGCTGCTAGGAGCAGCTGGGTTCGAGGAACCCCATTTGAGTGGTGATCTAGAAATGTGAACCTTAGTTGAGTGATGGTTTGAGAATGTGAACCCTAGTGGTGATTGCTGGTGTGGGGAATGTTAGTACATCGGAGTTAGCTGATGACCTTAGTGGTGGAACTCCAGTTGCGTTGATGGTAGGATTGGAGTGACGTCCATACGATTTCAAGACCACGGGGTTGGTCAGATTGTGAATTATACTGCAGGAGACAGTTTGGTTCAGAGGAATCCTAGGGTGCGATTGTGGAACCCTAATTTGTGATGGATGGACTGGAAAGGTTAACCCTAGTGGTTATTGATGAATTGGAGTTGTGAGTCTGTAGTTGTTGTGGATTGGATGACTTTCCAAGGTCGGGGTGGTCTGTCGAGTCGAACCCCAGATTGTGACTGATGGATTGGAACTTGTGCTGCATAGAGAGGCTGAGGTCGTGGAGGAGCATGTGGATAACTCTAGTGAGTCTAGTTAAAACTATGGTGATTGGCTGGCCCGACACGAAATGAAATGATGGGATTTGATCCACGAATGCAGTTATGATATAATGTATGTAATCCCAAGTTGGACCGAATAATAGTGTGATGTGTGGATGCAGATCTCAATAACGATGACGATTGATTGAAAGCCATGGGAGATGGCTGGCTATCGAGGTTGATTGATGTAGTGGTGGTAGTTGAGAATTAAGGGAAGTTCAGGGAACGTTCATTATCTTGCTATGGATTGTCAGAATGGTGGTACCCATAGTTATGGGGTACGAGAGAGGCAGAGTTCCTTCAGCTTGAGCGGAGATGTGGGGTTGTTGCTCAGTATGAGTAACGGCTCAGGGTTGTGTGATTCGCACACTGCGTGTGGTGATTGTGATGACGATGAGCCACGAGTTGGGATGTGACTCCGTCGTGATGGGCATATGTTCGGTAACTGAGGTTCGGTAGTGGATGAGTTGGTCTGGACGGGATCCAGCAGGGGTTGTGATGTGTTGGGATAAGTCCCAACAGTTATGAGATGACAAAGTGATGAATGGACGAAGAGTACGATTGAGACACGAGGAGTTTTTGGATGATGTAGGGGGCGTCATGGAAATTAGTGGATTCAGGGAGTTGTCGTTAACTCCGAAACTTGTGTGGTTGTGTGTTTCTAGTATCCTGAGGAAGTACAACGAAATTATTGAAATTGGAAGAAGCCGAAGAGAATCATTGGTGGTGTTGATGTGATATTTTGTGATTGTGAATAACATGGAGACCCGAGAGTTGAGCCTGTAAAGGTTGAGATGTGAGAACGAGATAGTAACGAATTACATCCTTTTGGATGTGCATAAACGGTGTTGAACGGACAGGAGGTCTGAGTAACAGATTGGTTACGGACACGTGGTTGTCCGAGTGAGTTGAAGAATTGGGAAGTCCAGTGGTTGGACTTGACATCTAGATGGAAGCATATCTATTTCCAACATGGTTGGAACTTCAGAATAGAGGAGAGCTGTGATTGAGGAGGCGAGCTGAGTGTTTGTTTCAGCATTGGTGATGGGTATTCTGAAGTCATTGGGTGACTTCTTATTTTTCTACCCATGGCAGATGATGGTTGTTGTCACCAGTACGTTGAGCTTGTATTGGTAGGTGGACCTGTGATGTGTTTTGGGGTCATCAGAAGGAGTTGGTTATTTCGAATTTAGGTGAATGAGATTTCTCATTTTCTGCTTGGTGGCATACGATGTTGGGTTACTTGGTGTGGTGGGTGCAGTGAGTTTAGGGTTTAGGATGGTGGGATTGGCTTCCCTATGAAGTAATCAAATGTAATTTGTTAATTCAATGAGCATGTAACTGATAGGTTCAGAGTTGGTGCGACTCAGTAGACGTGGGTGAGTTTGGATACCCATTTGGTATGAATGGGTACGCCTTGGTGGGCGTGAGTTGAATTGGTACGTGTTGGATTACGTGTTTGGGAGTAGACGTTGTGATGTTGGTCGGGTGACCATGGGACTCAGAATGGATGATGAGTTGGAGTAATCGATTTGTCTAGTACGAGATTGGACAGATGAACCCTAGTATTAAATCGTGATTGACTACGAACCATGTAGTGGACGGGTTAGAGGATGTATGTACGTACCCTGTACGTTGTGGGAGGATGGATACTGGATAGGCCGAGTGGTACCTTGTAACGGTACATAGGATGTACCAGTGGTGTGTGGTTGAGCGTGTTGGTAGTCGGCTTAGTTCCGATATCCTTGGATTGGTTGAGGACGTGAACTGGACATTGAATACTATGCCCTGGGCAGAATGATTTTGACGGATTCAGTGATTGTATAAACAGGTGCTCAGAGCCGTGGATGGCTAATGGAACCCTAGAGTTGGGATGTGTATTACTGCTGGGCAGGTATTCGATGGGGTTCAGTTACATACAGGTCGAGTGAGATGTCGGTATACGTATACTCAGGTTGAGTGAGTTGGAGGTTGGTGTAACCACAGGTTTTTTTGTGTGGATCAGCTGCTCTGTGACTCTCACTAATGGTACCATGGATTATGAGGTTATTTTGGCACGAGGTACCTTGGTGCGACTCTAGAGTGAGTCAGGGTGTGTCGGTGATTCGAATTGTGAACATGGAGTCGTGAGTGACGGCTGAGCGCGATGTTATGGGACGTGTAATTTTGACATGGTAAAATTCAAGAAATGCAAAGAAATTGTGAGATTTGGTAACTCTCGATGTGGGAGAGATGTCGGATTGATTTATGACTGGCCAAGTGGTGACAGTTTAGCTGAATGTGTCAGCGTGGATTGATGAGTAGGATTTGGTGACTCCCAGTGGGAATAGATGTTAGAGTGGATTGGTGATTGAGATGAACCATCAAGCTGAGTGTGTCAGCTAAATGGGTCAGCGTAATGGTATAATTGTCTGGGGGTATCAACTCGGAATGTGTGATCAATTTCACTCGAAGTGGTCGAGTGTAGAAGATGCGACGTGAGTGTTAGTAGAACGTCGAGGTGCAGACAAGTATTGTTTTGATTAGTGGGTGTACAAGTGTACACATATTGTGAAATCGAATTGTTTTTCCACTAGGTGGATGTGGAATCGGGATAGTTGGAATTTTGAGGACGAAATTATTTAAGGGGGGAAGGTTGTAACGACCTGTCCCAAATTCCGAGATTAGATTAGTGACTAATGAAGGATTAGTGAGATTAATCGGCAATTAGTTGAGCGAAATCGGACGGACGGTGTAAAATGACCATTTTTCCCCTAGTCTTGGGTAAAATGTTGACTTTTAGGTCGGGGAGTCAAACGTACGAGGACCGATGATCGTGATAGGCGGCACGTCGAAATCGGACGTCGGATAGAGAAGTTATAGTCACAGGATCGAAATCGGGAACTTACACCTCGGGATTTGAATTTAATATTAATTAATTGTGAGTGGAAGATATTTCTGGTGGGGCCCTTGGATGAGTGACAAGTGTCACTCATCCCGTTGGCCACT
The DNA here is from genome assembly GCA_032719365.1 of Prinsepia uniflora. NCBI lineage: Eukaryota > Viridiplantae > Streptophyta > Magnoliopsida > Rosales > Rosaceae > Prinsepia > Prinsepia uniflora. The sequence goes on from CM064862.1 coordinate 41,255,791, forward strand.
CTCCTTAGATTGGGGATCTTGTCGCATTGGTCAATTGTATATATTATTCCTCTTTTAATCCCAGTCATCCATCTCTCCTATCTTCTCATCCTCACCGTTCGATCATCTCATGGGATCATCATCTTCTTCATAATCATGTAAACATCACCCTTCTCTATTATCTCTCCAAAACCGTGAACCCCCTCACCCATAAACCTTCTAAACCTCATCTAATGCAAATAACTTTTGAAGGAAAGTTGGAGTGTGAGCGCTGGCAATGTTGATGGTGTCAATGACAATGACCGTCGTAGACGGCGGTGGTGGCTAGGGAACTAAACACGTGAGGCAAGCATGAAAACAGAGGACCTTTCTTACTTCAAACACTTGGAAAGCGTGGTCTTTTGAGCCAGGGTTCTAAATGAAAATGAAAGCCAAGGTCGAAACAAGGTTAGTGATGGCCACGGCGGAGGACGATGGCGACGGTAAGCTCATTCCCGTGAAATTCTACCTTGAGTTCAAAATGGAAAATCACAAATTGGTCATTGTTAATCGAATTGGTTGCTTAGGTGAGCATCTAAGATTTTCCAAGAGTCGATCGAGATTGGTTTCAGCGTCTAAGGTGGCATGTAGTGCCTGGAGACGGCGGAGGAAAATGGAAGGTTGGATCGTCGATCGGGGAGGTAATTTCCAGTCCCTAATTTCAGGTTTTGGCTTCATTAATCGATTAGAATCAGTGGAACGAAGCTATAGGATTAAATGGGATTGAAAATATGTGGAAAATGGAGAAAACCAGGAACGACGGTTCGATTGGACCGAACCGGTCTGAACCGATATGAACCGGGTTTGCCTAAGAAAGACGATGAACAGTGCCCGACGCGTGGGTTTCACACGCAGGGCATTTAGGCATCGCGTGGGGGCGCGTGAGGGGCTTTTCGGGGAAACTTTCAACATGTGAAATATCTATTTGATGTAACGAACATTTTGGGACTGGTTTCGTGTCGATCGGACATCGTCTCAATATGTTTCGAGGTGTCCGAAGGTTTATGATCAAGTTTAAAAATAGTTAAAAATTTAGGAAATTACGGGGCTTTAATGGGAGGTTAATGAAGAGGTTAGTAACCCTCTAGTATGACTTGGACAAGTTTGGAAGTCCCGGTGATAATGGTGTGGCCTAGGAGGGCTTATGGCACGCTTATCGAGGCGACAGCGTAGGACGGTCTGTGAGAGGACAACATTTTCTAAACTGTGATGCATGCATAATTGTTTATTATGTTTTATATATGTGATTTCTATAGTGATGATTGTGGCATTGGTGATTCACATGGTTGCACGTATTTTGAGCTAATCCCGTATTTGCACGTATATAAAAATATATGGTTTTATTGTAGTTTTACATGCATGCGGTTTCATTGACGGTGTGATGAACTAGTTTTGGGTTTTGGAAAGATGAACTCGGACATGAGACCCATTTGAATTATGTGATCGGGCCAGGGGCCCAGTTGGTTTACGAAGTCAGGCTGAGTCCCTTTTGAGTTATGTGATCGGGCGGGGTGCCTAGTGGTTTACAAAATTGGGCATGAGGCCCAGTTGAGTTTTATAAATGTGATTTCTGGTCGGGGACCCTAAATGGATTTGTGATGTTTTATGGGAATTTCGAGCAGGGCCCATTGAGATGTTTTGAAATGATTTTGTACAACTGTTTTCCATATACCATCATGATACGAGGATATGTGATGGTCTCCTCCAAGTGTCTGTGACACTGGGGAAGTCACGGTGCATTGCCTGCAAGGGGTCATTATACGGAGCTACCGGACCGTATAGTGACTCAGGAGCAGGATTGGTATAATTAGACGTTTGAGACATCAAACATCTGGGATGTCAGAGATATTGACCCGGGTAGCACGCGTTGCTTATAACCGTGAGATATGACGTCTAGGACGTCAAGCATCTTGGACTCCAGGCATTTGGGATGCCGAGGATGGTTATATGGTAAATATGGATTATTGGATCTATCAAGTGGTTTTTCGGTCGGATTTGTGTTTATAGATTTGGGCGGTGGCCCACTTGGTTTTGGATTTACAGTTTTTGGGCTAAGGCCCTAATGATTTATTTCAGTAAATGTTTTTATTACTGGTTTTCGATGCATGCATACTTTTTAGTGAAAGGCGTAAATATCTTTATGAAATATGTTTTTATGAACTTACTGATTTTCGTCCACTCACAGTTCTTAATGGTTTTATTGCCCTTTAAGTTGATCACGTATGCGGGCTGTAGTAAAGACTCAGACATCGCCCTTCTCCACCGATCCTGACGCGCTCTGGGAGCCCCGTATGGGCCGAGGTACGTATTATCCCTTGTCTGACACTTCATGTCAGACGGGGGCATTACACATCCCACGTTAATCCCGGGGGAATTGGGATGGGTCGTGTCAATTAGCGCTTGATTTATTATGTTTGTGACCATGGGGAGAAATAAGGGAGGTGGTAATATTTCTTCTTATTTGCGAGTAAGTGAAAAAAATTATGTTCGACTCAAATAAATGATGAGAATGATTTATATTTATATTGAATTGGACAGCTAATAATAGTTGACTTATTAGTTGTTTTAGTACAAATTTACTCCTTTAAAGTATAATATTTCCTCTATATATAATAAAAAATAAAAAATAAAAAGAACTCTACTTACTTCAATGGTTTGTACCAAACTTTTGATATTGATCACCAAAATAAGGAAAAATTTGTGTACAGATTGTGTATCGATGTAAACCATTTTACAATCATTTCGTAAAGTATAAATGCATTCAATATTTAAAATTTAAAGGGTAATATATCCATTCGTACAATGCTCTAACAAAATCTGAAATAAGGAACTCACAGACCCGGATATAGTACATAGGCATGAATGTTGTAAGTTTTGGTATATAAGGTAAAGCCACATTAGATTCACTCTTATAACGTAAAATTCAAGAGACTATCATAACAATCTACCGCCACATCTTTTCACTTAAATGATCTAATTTTGTGAAAAATTGAACTCACGACCTATAAATACACAACTATAACCATTAAGTTGCCTGAGGAATACATTGTGATATAAGAATGTTGTGGACATAGCTTGTGCATTGAATTATTAGTAGTACATGGAAATTGAAAGATCGAGGCAACAAGAAGGTGAAGTAAGGGACAAAGCAAAAGATAATTTTGGTCTTTGGTATGGGCCTATGCAGTGGTACTAGCAAACCAGCCACATGTGGTTTGGACCAAATTAACGAGCTAAATTGTCTTATCTCCGCTTGGACCGTCCGTGTCTTCACATTATTATTTTCACTGTCTTACGACAGATGTCTCCATGTAACTAGAACACAATGGGTGGAGGCATGTAGAGACCGCAGGATTCTCAGTCTATTTTTTTCATTTATACACATATATATATACATATATATTTGTGTAAATTACATCGATATTATTTAAATTCTTCAAATTTATTTCTTTTGTTTGTAGCAGTAAAGTAATGAACTTAGATGATTACAAATTTGGTTTTCAATAATTTTTTATTAATTTTCATTATGGTTGTTTGCAGCATGTTGTGTTGAGGGTTCCTTTGCACTGCAATCTGAGAAAACATCCGTCTACAATGGAAGGTTCTCTATTAATTATTATTTTCCTAATTATATATTAACATATCAATTTCATTTGATAAGTATGAAAAATATAAGTGATGAATATTTATTTTGCATTTTTTTGAGACTCAAAATAAAAATTACCGTAATTATTTTTTAAAATGGCTAATATAAATGTCTGTTATATTCTTTCAACTTCTGGCATTAGTATTGAATATATCAATGGTTTTGTGACGGATGGGACTTTTGCTTTTTTGTTTTTCTTAATTTTTTATTTTTCTTTCATATATTGTTTATATAAATCTAACGTTTTCTTTATTCATTGCGAAATCAAAGCGGGACAAAAAAAATTCTAAGCATTTATCTCTATAAACCGCCCTTCATGACTTATATTAATACACCTCGATCTGAAAAAGTCCACTAGGGCACTAAGATTGAGGCATGATGGCCGACTAAAATGGTGCTTTTAAGAAGACGAGTGAACATAAGCATTCAAGACCGATTACATTTCGCCGCGATAACGGAAGTATAGAGTATAGACACTAATGATGATCATACAATTAAGTAGTTACCTGAGTTATCCCGATTTTTTGCAGCACCTGAACGACTGGCTTGATTGTCAGAGCTACTATCGAAGCCTCCTCAAAGAACGTAAAATACCACTGAGACCTGAGGGGTTCAAAAACAAAGAGTGAGTGGACCCAGTAGTTTATTTCAGTGTAAAACCACGATTAGTAAAATATGATTTAACCCCTCGGTTTATAAAAAAACTCAAATAGTAATTTTAGACTTATATGTAATACGACAATTAAAAGTAACATAATACACATTCAAATGAGTCATGTTGAATCATAAATATATCACTTATCAACCCACGAAACACTTGCTCATGAGTCGCTCGAGTCATACGCATATAATAGATGTGGGTATCTTTGCTTGCATACCTCGACCACATGAAAGCTAAGTGCTAAGCACCATCACCTCATGTCCCTTAGAGCTCGTGACACGACTCATTCCAATCCCCCTGGGATTATCGCGGGATGTGCCATGCTCCCGTCTCACACAAAGTGTCAGACAAGGGATATGTAACGACCCGTCCCGAATTCCGGGATTAGATTAGTGACTAATTAAGGATTAGTGAGGTTAAACGGTGATTAGTTGAGCGAAATCGATCGAACGGTATAAAATGACCGTTTGCCCCTGGGCATGGATAAAATGTTGACTTTTGACCTGGGTGGTCTAATGGTCGAGGGCCAAGAATCGTTACGTAGATCGAGTCGATATTAATCCATATACAGGCGGCATGTCGAAATCGGACGTCGGACGGAGAAGTTATGGTTACAGGAGCGAAATCAGAGATTTATGGCTCGGGATTCGAATATAATATTAATTTAATTGGATTGGGCAGATATTTTCTATGGGGCCTTCTCATCCCATTGGTGGATAACCCTAAAAGTGTGGATCTAAATCTGAGTGAGGGCTTGGGATTAATTAATTATAAAAAAAGTCAAAAACTCTCTCTTCTTTCTCTCTCCCCGCGGGCTCTCTCTCATTTCTCTCTAAAGAACACAACACAAACACACCTCACAACCCCACCAAACCTCATCCATTAATGATGGTGTAAACACGAAAGTGAGTGAGGGAGGTGAGACAAGGAGAATAGTGGTCGTGGCTTGCGCCGCCGTGGACAGTGGCCAGAGAAACCATGGAGGGTATGTTTTAGTTTTCAAATTGTGAACTTTAGTTTTGGTGCTTGTTAATTGATGATGATGACTGGAAATGGTTGCTGGAGGTCCTAGGAGTCCTTTAGGCCCAGAATGGTGGCTGGTGGGTGGTCGGAAGCAAGTGAACCGACGGGGAGGAATAACTGGTTTAAAAAGAAAAATTGAAACGTTTGGAAGTCCCAGTAATAGTGATGAGGCCCAGGAGGGCCTATGGCACGCGTATCGAGGCGGAAGCGTTGGACGGTCTATGAGTGGACTTCGTTTTCTAAATTGTGATGCATGCATAACTATTTTATATGTTTTACATACGTGATTTCTATGTGATGATTGTGGCACTGGTGGATTATACGATTGCACGTATTTTGAGGTAAACCCGTATTTACACATATTTCGAGGTATACGAGTTTATACTATTGCTATGTGAATGTGAATTCAATAATGATTCTATGGCATGGTTTTGGTTTTGGAAAGATAAATTCGGGCATGAGACCCATTTGAATTATGTGATCGGGCCAGGGGCCCAGTGTGACGTCCCGTCCCAAATTAACTGGATTAATTAAGGATTAATTACGGATTAGCGAGACTAATCAGAGATTAGACGAGGATTAGCGGACGTTCGGGCGAAATGACGATTTTGCCCCTGGAATGGGCGAATCGTTGACTTTTCATTCAGGTGGATGGACTTTGGCCGATGACTGTGACGTAGTTCGTGACATCACGAGTTCATAGACAGGTGGCACGCTCGATTCCGACGTTCGAGGAGGAAGTTATGACATTCAGAAGTTCAAGGGCATTTTGGTAATTTGGGCTAAAAGTTGACTTTTGACCCGAAAGGTCCAATGACCGAGGGCCGAAGACCGTTACGTAGATCGGGACGATACGAATTTGTAGATAGGCGGCACGTCGAATTCGGCCGTTCGACGGAGAAGTTACGATTCACGGAAGTACGAAAGTACTATTGCACGAATTACGAAACGGGTTACTTTTGGACTTAAATGGGCCTAGATATTTTGCTTCTGGCCCAATGGATGAGTGACAAGTGTCACTCATCCATTGCCCAGCATGCTTACATACATGCATATCCTTCCCTTGCATTTTTCATCGATCGTTTTCTTTGTTCCCAAACAAAACCAATCAAACCATTCTCCCCAAATCCAACCCTCCAACCCTGTGATCATAACTGAGACCCAGAGAGTGAGAGAGAGGTTGAGGAAGCAGAGGATGGTGGCTAGGCCGCCGTGCACGGCGGTGGAGCCTTGAACCCGATCATGTTTCACGGTTAGGCCCATTTGTCCATAATTTTCTATTTTTGCATTATGGGTCATTTTGGTTGCTTTTATTGAATTAAATGGGTTGGTAGGAAGGTGTTAGACTGGTTTTGAGGATGGTTAGGGGTTGTAGGACACCATGGGAGGTTTTGGAAACCTTGAACCGTTTGGTTCAAAATGGAACCATGGGATTTAGGTGTTTTTAGGTTGTTTTGATGATTGGAATTGATAGGGAATGAAGAAATGGGAATTATATGATTAATTAGGGTTGAAATCGGACCAAAACAGAGGGAGGAAAGCACTGAACCGGTCACGCCGGTTCAGTACAGTGCTGTGAACAGTGAACCGGTTCAGCACAGTAAAGCTGGAGGTTATGGATGATGAATAGTATTCTGAGCCTTCTTGGGGCACGTGAGGGCGTATGAACAGTAATTTGGGGAAGTGTTCAACATATGAAATCTTCTATTCGATGTAACGAACATTTTGGGACTGGTCTCGCATCAATCGGACATCATTTCGATAGGTTTCAGGCTGTCGGAAGGTTTAGGATAGGTTTAAAAATAGTTAAAAGTTCCGGAAAATTACGGGACTTTAGTGAGGGGTTATTTAGGTAGTTTATAACCCTCTAAATAAATTTGGACAGGCTTGGGAATCCCGGAGGCAACGTTTGACCCGGGAGACGTTTATAGCACGCATATCGAGGCGCGGCTTCGGACGGTCTGTGAGTGGACCTTTCTTTCGAAATCTATGCATGCATAAATGTTTTATAATTGTTTTAATACATGTTTTGTGATGCCATGAGTGCATTTGGTTGTGGTAGCTTAGGATCGACATAATTGCACGTTTTTCAAGGTTTTCGGCTTTATGTCGTACCTTCGCGTGCCGTGTTTTCGATAAGGGTTTAATAAACGGATTTTGGATTTAAAAATATGAAATCGGGCATGAGACCCATTTGATTTATGAACTCTCGGACTTGGAGTCCATTTGATTTGATAAGGAATCGGACCTAGGGTCCATTTGAGCTATATGATCGGACCGAGGGTCCATTTGGTTTGTGATTCGGGTTTGAGACCCAGTTAGTAGTACTATCGGGCTTGATGCCCCGTTGATTGATGATATCGGGTCTGAGACCCCTTTTGTTGAGATTTCGGGCTTAAGGCCCCGTTGGATGTGAAATCGGACGTGAGGTCCCGTTGGTGTATGGTTTCGAACTTAGGGCCCATTTGATTGTAACATCGGGCTTGAATCCCAGTTCAGTTTGTGAAATGAGAATTCGGGCAAGAGTCCCTGTTGGAGGTGGATTTAGGCCGAAGCCTGTGAAACTGATTTGAATCGGATTCGAGGAATCCTGTTGAAATGAATCGTGTATGAGACCCAGTTGAAATATGTTTTGAGAAAGAAAGAAAGTACTTGAAATGAATGAACCCTCCATATATTTATATGGTCTCCTCCAGCGTCGACCTGGAGAGTCACGATCCACAGACCAGAGTGGGTATCCCCACAGGGATCTCGTTCCAGGAATGGTGGTTACTATTTATGTTGTGGTCCCGGACCAGATTCCGGAAAGTTGTGTGGACTAGATCTAGAGAGAGAGCTCGAACTAGATCCAGTGATTGAGCCTCCCAGATGGAGATTCCTGGGAGAAGACTCGGAGTGAGACCCCGAGTAGTGTGCACACTAGTATAGATTTGACATCGTGACTATTTCGGGGATGTGCTCCCTAGGGATTGTGTGCCCCGAGTTGGCATCTTCTTCGGAAGTGCCTAGGATGGGTTATACATATGTCGATACGTATGAGGTTTTACAGAAAGTGAATTGAGGGCGGAGGCCCTGTGTTTTATGTTTTGGAAAGTGATTTGGGGCGGAGACCCCGTATTTGATATCTTGGAAATGGTTTTGGGCTGAGACCCACGTGATGTGAATTGGGCTGAGTCCCTATGGTTTTGATTTCTGTATTCCATGTTTTAGATTGTGATTTTGGGTCAAGGACCCAAATGGATTTATGGTTCATGACGGTTTATGGGAATCGGGCATGAACCCTTGAACGACTTCAAGAATATGTTTGATAAATTGAATGATTTTATGAAGGTTTTACTAAACGGTTTTTGGAATGCATGCGTATGTTTTTATGAAGGGCATAAACGTCTTTATGCGAAAATGTTTTATTAAAATATTATTTTGTCCACTCACAGTTTTCGTGTTTTAATGCCCTTCAGGTTGATCGTGGATGCGGGCTGTAGCAGAGACGAGACATCACTCCCCTCCTCCTACGATCCTGACACACTCTGATAGCCCCGGCGAGGGCTAGCGTTCCCTGGTCTGACAATTCGTGTCAGACGGGATCAGGCGGGCCCCACGTTAATCCCGGGGGATTTGGGACCGGTCCTGACACCTAGTTGGTTTACGAAATCGGGCTGAGACCCTTTTGAGTCTTGTGATCAGGCCGGGGGCCCAGTTGAGTTTTATAGATGTGATTTCGGGTCTGGGACCCTATGTTTCATAAACGTGATTTCGGGTCAGGGACACTAAATGGATTTGTGATGTTTTATGGAGATTTCGAGCAGGGCCCATTGAGATGTTTCGAAATGACTTTGTAAAACTGTTTTCCATATACCATCTTGATACGAGGATATGTGATGGTCTCCTCCAGGTGTCTGGGACACTGGGGAAGTCACGGTGCATTGCCTACGAGGGATCTTTATACGGAGCTACCGGACCGTATGATGACTTAGGAGCAGAAATGCTATGATTGGACGTCTGGGACGTCAGACGTCTGGGATGTCAGAGATATTGACCCGGATAGACCCCGGGTAGCATGCGTTGCTTATTACCGTGAGATATGACGTCTGGGATGTCGAGCGTCTGGGACGCTAAGCATCTGGGATGCTAGAGATGGTTATATGGTAAACATGGATTGTTGAGGTCATGAAATGGTATTTCTGTCTTTGTGGATTTGTGGTTATCGATTTGGGCAGTGGCCCACTTGGTTTTGGATTTACGGTTTTGAGCTAAGGTCCTAATGGCTTATTCGAGTAAATTTTTGATTACTGATTTTCGATGCATGCATATTTTTTAGTGAAAGGCTTAAATATATTTTTATGAATGTGTTTTTTTATGAAATTGTTGATTTTCATCCACTCACAGTTCTGAATGGTTTTAATGCCCTTCAGGTTGATCACTGATGCGGGCTGTAGCAGGGACCGAGACATCGCACTTCTCCACCGTTCCTGGCGCGCTTTGGGAGCCCCGTAGGGGCTAAGGTATGTAATATCCCTGGTTTGACACTTCATGTCAAACGGGAGCATGGCACATCCCACGTTAATCCCGGGGGAATTGGGATGGGTCGTGTCAGGATAACTCAAACCTCAGCCCATTCGGGACTTTTAGAGTGCGCAAGGATCGGTGGAGGAGTGTGATGTCTCGGTCTCTGCTACAACATGCATCCGTGATCAACCTGGAGGGTATTAAAACCATTAAAAGCTGTGAGTGGACGAAAATCAATAAATTCATAAAACACATTTATTAAAAAGACATTTATACCCTTCACTAAAAAGTATGCATGCATTCGAAAACCAATAGTTAACCCATTTACTTTAATTAAATCATTAGGGTCTTAACCCAAAACCATAAATCCAAGTAAGTGGGAACTCAGCCCAAAACCGTAAATCTAAACCATGTTGGTCCTTGCCCAAATCCATTAACACCAAATCCAAAATCCAAATACATAATCCAGTAAATCCATAAATCACATTTCCATCCAATACCATTATGTACCAATTCTCGGCATCTCAGATGACAGGACCCACCTCGATTATCACCTCGATAACCGGGACGAACCCTGCTCCTGTCTGACAATCACACTCAAAAGACCAAAATAACCTCAAAGCAACCACAAAGCATACATTGTCAGACCAGGGAGAAGTTATAATATACTAGTCAACAGTAATACATAGCATAGTAACAGTACAGGAAAGAACAAAAGTCCTATTGTGAGCTGACAAAAACACGCAACGGAAAATTCTATGCCTCTGCCTCGACGTTAACCCCGACGATTTCACCACGACATGGAGGGTAATTAAAACCATAAAAGTGTGAGTGGACTAAAAAGAAATAAGAGTTTCGAAAACAGTTTAAAAAACAAACCAGGATTTTTCCCTCCGTTTTAAAAGCATGCATGCATAACTAAGTATCAGAAAACAACTATATAAACCGTATGATAATCGCTATAAAACATCATCATAAAAACATGAAATACCAAATATCATCATCCAATCAAACCTGTTGGATCTATCTGAGTCTTTAAACTCCCGAGTCTTTAAACTCAATCCAGGCATCAATATAATCCGAGTCTTTAAACCCCCGAGTCTTTAAACTCAACAGGCCTACGGGGGAAAATCATAATATCTGAGTCTTTAAACTCAATCCAGGTCTTTAAACCCAATCTGGGCCGCCCCCGTCATATCATAATCCGGGTCTTTAAACCCAATAACCAGATCCAGCAAATCCAATCCAAAACCCTTTTTAAATCATTTCTAAATCCAAGTCCAAACCCGAATTTGAAATCACCATTCCGAAGCCATGCCGGCGTTCAGAACCGTCATTCCGAATCCAAATCCGGAAATCCCTTTTTCCAAGCTTTAAAACCAAATCTCGATTTCCGAAATCCGATTCTAAAACCAAAAACCTTGATTATCGAATCATGTTTCAAAACTCATTTATAGTCATTGAAAATCAGTTATATATTAAAATCCGAAAAGCATAGCATCGGAATCATAATCAAATCATATCTCGTAAAACATGCCGAAATACGTGAATATCTAAAAAACGTGCAAGTACGTAAAACAGATATAGGATAATCAATAACACGAAATCATATTTTAAAACATAAAACAAGTAGATAAAAACAGTTATGCATGCTCGGTTAGAAAAGAAAAGTCCACTCACTAGGTCCGAACGCGTCAATCGCGCTCCGTACGCTCCTCGACTGTCTCAGGAGTATCCCGACCTATCAAATACCACAATACCGGGTCACAAACACTTCATTTAAGCTCTCACTAATTTCCCCAATGTTTTGGGATTTTTTAAATGTAATTAAATTAACCCCTAAACCTTCGGACAATCAAAACTACCCTGAGACAGTGTCCGATCGACTCGAAACTTGTCCCAGAATGTTCGTTACATCGATTAGAGTGAAAACCATGTTGGAAACTTCCCCAGAACATGCTCCACGTGCCCTCATGCGCCGCCCAAAGGGGCTGCGCATGGGAGCACGCTCTTACTACTGTTCATCGTCAGCCCCAGCCAACCCAGTTCAGACCAGTCCAGACCCGTTTGGTCCAACCGAGCCGGCGAGGCCAGTTTTCACCCATTTTCCAGCCATTTTCAACCCTTTCTATCCCATTAAGATCGTCCTTGAGTTTATGATTGATTCCCTGGACAAAATCACGAAATAAAACACGAAACCTTACAGTCCAAACGTCGAACCAAACCTCTAAATTTTCAGTCACGGTTCCCGGCCACCAGTCACCTTCTCAGGGCACGGGTCCAACTCCTCAGCTCACTAAGAACTTCCTAAAATTATTAGGACCAATAGAATGCCTCAATAACACTCCAAAACCCACGACTTCTGATTTGAATTAAAACGAGAAAAACACGGGAAACAGAATCTCACCTGTGTTCAGACCTCCGCCGTGATCGCCGCCGTGATTCCCTAGGTTCAATAGGTGTTCCTCACTCCACTACTCACCCCCAAAGACCAGATTGAACCAAGTTGATCGTTTGAAGGTTCACCGTCGTCCACGACTTCTTCTCTGTTTCTCGGGTTCTGCTCACCTTCCACACACAGTCAACACTCCAGCCTCACTTAACCATGATCAATCAACACACTAGAACTCCTTTAATCACTCACTCAAGCTCAAAGAACTCACAAACTGAACACTAATCGATTTTACCTCACGGCCTCAGTCTCTGTTTTTCTCTTTGAACGATTACCCATCATTTTAAAATGTATAACCGTGTACAAATAGGCTAGAACCCTCTAGGATGTCACCAGGTGTCAAACACCCTGTGGACACAGTCCAAAATATCCAATCCCAGCTCCCCAGATGGCCTTATCTGATTGGGCACACTTTCACATGTGTTAAAAGACCAAATTGCCCCTGCAAGTCCAAATTACCATTTTACCCATCACTTACTTAGACCCATATCTTAACCGTCTGACGTCTGTTGACAGCATGCCACCTGTCATTGTACTCAGGACGTCGAGACCTATCTAACGGTCCTTGGTTCATGTGAAAACTAATGGTCAAACAGAAAGTCAACAAATTCCCTCTTTTTAACCAAATTACGAAAATGTCCTCGACCTTCCGAACATCATAACTTCTTCCCCGATTGTCCGAATCGAACGTGCCACCTGCCTACGGACTCATGACGTCCCGAACTACGTCACGGTCATCGGCCAACGTCCGTTCGACCTGCCAATCAAAAAGTCAACATTTGACCCACTATTCACAAGGGTAAAATCGTCATTTTATACAAATCTTTTCCAAATTTACATTTTTGCCCTTTCTGAAGGTCTGGGTTGTTACAATCTACCCCCCTTAAAAGAATTTCGCCCTCGAAATTCAGTGAAATAAATAGGGGAACTGTTCGCGCATTAAGGCCTCGGGTTCCCAAGTTGCTTCTTCTACCTGATGATTCCTCCACCATACTTTAACTAAGGGAACCGTCTTCCTCCGTAGCACCTTATCCTTACGATCCAGAATCTCCACAGGCTGCTCCTCAAAACTCAAATCCTCTCTAAGTTCGACAGGTTGTGCTTCCAAAATGTGAGAATCATCCCGAATGTACTTCTGAAGCATTGACATGTGAAAAACGTTATGTACCTTAGCCAGGTCTGATGGTAATGTCAACCGATAAGCAACAGGACCAATCCTCTCCAAAACCTCGTAGGGTCCAATGTAGCGAGAACTTAACTTCCCTCGCCTGCCAAACCGTACAATACCCTTCCAAGGAGATAGCTTCAAGAAAACCCAATCTCCTACCTCAAACTCCAGATCCCTGATCCTACGGTCGGCGTAGCTCTTCTATCGGTCCTGAGCTGCTTTAAGTCTATCTCTGATCAGTGTAACCTTTTCCTGGGTAAGGTCTACCAACTCTGAAGTCGCCAATCTCCTTTCACCCACCTCTGTCCAACACAATGGGGTTCTACACTGCCGTCCATACAAAGCTTCATAAGGAGCCATCCCAATGCTCACCTGGTAACTGTTGTTATAAGCAAACTCCATCAATGCCAGATGCGACTCCCAAGTACCTTTAAACTGTAAAACACAGGCTCGCATCATGTCCTCCAAAATCTGGATGGTCCACTCTGACTGTTCGTCGGTCTGAGGATGAAAGGCAATGCTGAAATGTAACTTCGTCCCAAAAGCTTCCTGCAGACTCTGCCAAAACCGTGAAGTAAACCTCGGATCTCTGTCAGAAACTATCGATTTCTAGTATCGTGCAACCGAATAATCTCATCGATAAACAACTGCGAAAACTACGTCATCCTGAAGTTCTCTCGCACCGGCAAGAAATGAGCTAACTTCGTGAGCCTATCCACAATCACCCATACGCCATCATGACCCTTAGGCGTCCTGTGAAGCTTAAACACGAAGTCCATTGTCAGGTGATCCCATTTCCACTTTGGGATCGGCAGGGGTTGCATTGCTCCATAGGGTCTCTGTCGTTCGGCTTTCACCTGTTGACAAATCAAACATCTACTGACGTACTCAGCAATTTCACGCTTCATACCTGACCACCAGTAATGCTCCCGAAGCGTACGATACATCTTGGCCCCTCTAGGATACATCGTATAGGCTGAACTGTGAGCCTCATCAAGGATCGTCTTCTTCAGTGCTTCATCTTCCGGTACACACAACCGTCCTTCTTTTACCAAGGCTCCATAGTCACGAATCCCAAAATCCTGTCTCTCCCCAGCTTCAACCTCAAGACGAATGATGCCCAAAACGGGGTCCTGAAACTGAGCATCGATAATCAAATCAACCAAGATAGTCGTACATGGAAACTCGCTAGTAGCGCTCCCTAACTATCAACAGTCAAATCTACTCCAATCCTACGGAGTTCAACCAACAAGGGCACCCAAACCATCCTCAAATGTGACAAAGAGCTAGCTGACTTCCTACTCAAGGCATCGACTACCACATTAGCCTGCCCCGGGTGATACTCGATGGTACAATCATAGTCCTTAATCAACTCTAACCATCGGCGTTGTCTCAGATTCAGCTCCTTCTGAGTAAAGAGATACTTCAAACTTTGGTGGTCCATGAAGATCCTGCACCTCTCACCATATAAGTAATGTCGCCAAATTTTCAACGCATGAACCACCGCTGCAAGCTCCAAATCATGAGTAGGGTAATTCATCTCATAAGATTTCAACTGTCGGGAAGCATAAGCAATCATCTTCCCATGCTCAACACACATCCCAAACCCTGCAAAGAGGCATCACTGTATACCTCGAACTCCCCACTATCATCCGAAAGGGCCAACACAGGAGCAGATGTTAACTGACACGACCCATCCCAATCCCCCCGGGATTACCATGGAATGTGACGTGCTCCCGTCTGACAAGAGGCGTCAGACAAGGGATAACCGATTGCCATTGCCCAAACGGGCTTCCAGAGTGCGTAAGGATCGATGGAGGAGGTGTGTGATGCTCAAGTCTCTGCTGCAGTCGTATCCGGAATCAACCTGAAGGGCATTAAAAACAAAAGCTGTGAGTGGACGAAAATAAACAAGTCTGTTAAAAATATTTATAAGACATTTATGCCCCTCAGTAAAATCATATGCATGCGCCAAAAACCAATGATCACACATTTATATAGAAATAACCATTAGGGCCTTAGCCCGGAAACCAAAGCATAGTTTCAATTTCCAAAAGTCAATCCAAGAGTTATTTCATAAATCCAGTAATATGAACCATAAGGCATATAATATAAACCAACCATAATTTTAGCTACTGCACTATACACTCCAATCCGACATCCCTGATGTCTGACGTCCCTGACGTCAATAAGGTCATAATCACAAGGCTACGCGTGCCACTCGGGTCTCAATTTCCGAGTTCAATCCCCGAACCCCGTTCGGGTACAGCATCCCCGATGCTTAGCGTCATAGACGCTGGACGTACTAGACGTCCGTGACCTCTCCGGGGTACCTCATCTGGAGGAGACAATATAATATGGAAGGATTTATACAGTGCAATACTAAATACATTTTATTGATATCCACATGCAAAACATATAGGTATACATAGGTAAAATCCGAACCGATCGTTACGTTTCATCAAACGGGTCTCATGCCCAAATACCGTGAAACGTGCCATAACCGAAATATCATCAAAACCATTTATTGATTCCAGCATGTGAACATATATAAAATGTAAACCAGAAAACATTTATTCAATTCCATTTTAGGGTCCCCGACCCGCAATCACATGTAGAAATCAACTGGGCCCTTGGCCCGATTCCACAAGTTAACTGGGCCCCTGGCCCGATTTCATAGTTCAACTGGGCCCCTGGCCCGATTTTACTTTATTCAAGTTCGTAACCGTTTCATGAAATCATATTCAACCACATTTATGGAAATCGGTGAAAATCCAGAAAATCTCGGTTTACGTGCAAATACGTAATTCACCTCGAAATACGTGAAATCGTTTTAAATTCACCGATATCCAAAGTAAATCATTTAATCATAATTATAAAAATCATAAAACAGTTATGCATGCATCGAATTTATGAAACCAAAGTCCACTCACAGACCGTTTAACCGAGCGCCTCGATACGCGTGTCATAGGCCTTCCCGGGCCACACCACTATCACCGGGACTCCCAATCCTGTTCAAATCACATTAGAGGATCACTAACCTCATCATTAACATCCTATCCAAGTCCCGAAATTTTCTCGAATTTTTAAGTATTTTTAAATTGGATTTAAAACCTTCGGACATCCCGAACAATATCGAGACGGTGTCCGATCGACACGAAACCAATCCCAAAATGTTCGTTACATTGTATAGGATAAAAGTCATGTTGATCATACCTCGGGATTCGCACTCATGCGCCACCGCAAGCGGCTGCGCGTGGAAGCCACGCGCCAGCTACAGTACCCGCACAGTCATCCCTCTCACCCGTTTGTCTGTAAAACGGGTTGAAAAACCCGCGAACAGACCCGGTCCAATTACTCCCAATTCGACATCAAATCCATCCGTTCTTTCAACTGATCCCTTCTAATCAATCACCATTTAAGTTCTGTAAATCGAATTACACAATTTAGGGTCCAAATCCTCACGA
The DNA here is from genome assembly GCA_032719365.1 of Prinsepia uniflora. Lineage (NCBI taxonomy): Eukaryota > Viridiplantae > Streptophyta > Magnoliopsida > Rosales > Rosaceae > Prinsepia > Prinsepia uniflora. The sequence goes on from CM064862.1 coordinate 41,272,732, forward strand.
CTCTCGATCGATCCTTGACGGGTTTCCAATTCGGGTTCACCGATTCCGTCCCTGATTTCCAAATTAATTCATAGAGTAAGCATCGTGAGAGTGTAAGGGATGTTTCCGCAAAATCAATTTGATGAATTCATACCTCTAACCTGCTGAACTCAAGCTCGAAATGAAGCTGCCATGGAAGCTCCGTTCTCCCTCAATCCGACACGGTTTCCCGTCGTTCTTGCTGCAAAACTGATCGTTTTGATCCCAGAAGTCGAATTGCATCAACAATTTCAATCCTCACGGCTCAAATCATCCATTTCGAATTTCCCTCCCAAAAACTAAATTTTCGATTTCTCAGTCTCCCTCACTCAGTCAATCCCCCGTGTAATCCCAGGTTGAATCAAATTCAATTCTCTCCAATTTTCGTTCACAATTTCAGTGGATAGGGAGGGGATTAAGGGTAGAAGAAATTTGAAGTTTTGGGCGTACACGGTTGAGGACTGATCAGAAATAGAAGAGAGGAATGAGGTGGACGGCTGTGATGCAATCTGGGGAGTTAGATGGATGGTTCAGATCAAAAGCAGGGATTTTAATTCTAAATAATTACATAGTGGAACTTTAGTATATAGTTTATGATTAGTGGATCAAGATCCAATCTAGCCGTCGGATGAGTGACACTTGTCACTCATCCAAGTGTCCTCCAACCACCATTTCAGAATAAAATAATCAACACAGTTACCGAGACGTAACTTCCCCGATTTCACGTTTCAGACCATAACTTCCTCGTACGAAGTCCGATTTCGGCGTGTCGCCTGTCGTTGGATTCGCATCGACGAAACCTCCGTAACGGTCCTTGGCCCCCGGCCATCGGACATCCCGGTCAAAAAGTCAACATTTCCCCTTCTTTCGTCCAAATTACGAAAATGCCCTTGAACTTCCGTTCATCGTAACTTTCACCACGAACCTCGGAATCGAACGTGCCACCTGTCTATGAACTCGTGACGTCCCGAACTACGTCACGGTCATCGGTCAAAGTCCATTTGACCATCCGAATTAAAAGTCAACATTTTGCCCACGCCCAGGGGTAAAACGGTCATTTTGCACAATTCGTCCGAAATCGCCCAACTAATCCCAGATTAGTAAATCATAATTAAATATTATTAAATCCCGATATTCAGGACGGGTCGTTACATTAACCGCCTTTTCAGCTCCTTAAAACTCTGTTCACAACTTTCGTCCCAAACAAATCGGACTCCTTTCTTAGTCAGCCGTGTCAACGTAGCAGCAAGAATGGAAAATCCCTCAATGAAACGCCAGTAATAACCACCTAACTCTAAGAAGCTCCTGACCTCGGTCACTGTCTTGGGCTGCTCCCAGTTCGCTACTGCCTCAACCTTCTGAGGATCCACGCTAATACCCTCGGCTGAAATCACATGCCCCAAAAAACCAACACTATTCAACCAAAACTGACATTTGCTCAACTTTGCATACAACTGGTTCTTCCTCAAGGTGTTAAGCATTATCCTCAAATGCTTCTCGTGCGCCTTCGCACTCTTCGAATACACCAAAATATCATCGATGAACACAATCACAAAATGATCCAGGTATGACTGAAACACTCGGTTCATCAAGTTCATAAACGCCGCTGGAGCGTTAGTTAATCCAAAGGGCATCACTACAAACTCATAATGGCCGTACCTGGTCCGAAAAGCTGTCTTGGGTATGTCATCCTCTATGACCCGTAGCTGGTGATATCCGGAGCAAAGATCAATCTTAGAAAAGCACCGTGCTCCCTTCAACTGATCAAACAAGTCATCAATCCGGGGTAGGGGATATTTGTTCCTGATGGTTACCCTATTCCAGTTGCCTATAGTCAATACACAGTCTCAAACCTCCGTCCTTTTTCCTGACAAACTGCACTGGAGCTCCCCAAGGAGATACACTCGGTCGAATAAATCTCGCATCGACCAACTCTTGTAACTGCGCCTTTAATTCCCTCAACTCAGCTAGTGCCTTTAATTCACTCAACTCAATGGGTGGTCCTCACTCCACTACTCACCCCCATAGACCAGATTAAACCAAGTTGATTGTTTGAAGGTTCACCGTCGTCCACGACTTCTTCTCTGTTTCTCGGGTTCTGCTCACCTTCCACACACAGTCAACACTCCAGCCTAACTTAACCACGATCAATCAACACACTAGAACTCCTTTGATCACTCACTCAAGTTCAAAGCACTCATAAACTGAACACTAATCGAGTTTATCTCACGGTCTCAGCCTCTATTTTTCTCTTTGAACGATTACCCAGCCATTTTAAAATGTATAACCGTGTACAAATAGGCTAGAACCCTCTAGGATGTCACCAGGTGTCAAACACCCTGTGGACACAGTCCAAAATATCCAATCTCAGCTCCCCATATGGCCTTATCTGATTGTGCACCTTTTCCCATGTGTTAAAAGACCAAATTACCCCTGCAAGTACAAATTACCATTTTACCCCTCACCTACTTAGACCCATATCTTAACCGTCCGACGTCCGATGACAGCGTGCCGCCTGTCGTTGTACTCAAGACGTCGAGACCTATCTAACAGTCCTCGGTTCGTGTGAAAACTAATGGTCAAACAAAAAGTCAACAAATTCCCTCTTGTTAACCAAATTACGAAAATGCCCTCAACCTTCCGAACACCATAACTTCTTCCCCGATTGTCCGAATCAAACGTGCCACCTGGCTACGGACTCGTGACGTCCCGAACTACGTCACGGTCATCGGCCATCGGCCAACATCCATTCGACCTGCCAATCAAAAATTCAACATTTGACCACGCTATTCACAAGGGTAAAATCATCATTTTATACAAATCTTTTCCAAATTTACATTTTTGCCCTTTTTGAAGGTCCGGGTTGTTACACCAGATGCCTGGCGACCCAGACGCCTGACGTCCCAGACGTCATGTCACGGTCCAAGTTACGAGTGCTACCCGGGGTCTCAACCCGAGTCAATCTCTGACATCTCAGATGTCTGACGTTCCAGACATCTAGCAATCCTGCTCTTGAGTCATTATACGGTCCGGTCGCTCCATGTAGTGACCCCTCGTAGGCAATTCGTCGTGACTACTCCAGCGTCCCAGACGACTGGAGGAGACAAACCATAGATATAAGGATGGTATATGGAAAACCATTTCATAAATCATCTCAAACCGTTCAAATGGGCCTACGCCTGGGATTTCCTTTATTTATACGTTCACAATTTTAAAGTTCTTTTATCTATACATTCCAACCAAAATATAAAAAATTAAAGTATAAAAAAGTTCTAGCACATCCAATGTAAGGGTATATGGTGGATTTAAAAATTAATATATTCTTTAAAAGTTCAGTTTAGATTTAATAGATTTCCAAAATGAATATTCAAAATCAAACTGTTGCTAACGGATTAGTTTGAATTCTCAAGTCATTTAATTTTTATCCAATCAAATATAAGTTGTTAGATAAATAACGGTTTATATCATATTGGATAAAGATTTTAATAGATTTATGTCCACTCTTATTTGAAATCGTTCATTCTCAATATTGTTCCTTCAAATTTATTTATACAAAATTTCAACTCAATTGGACATTCATATATATCAACCAAATGGATTGCTTATCATAAGAATCTTAATAATTATGAATATTTTTTATTTATTAGATTCATATGAATAACTAGATAACCTATATTTTTGTTGATTTTTTACATAAATGGTATTGAAATGATAATTTACGTAATGTAGAATCGGATTATGACATTTATATAGAAAGTTCCCTAATTTAGAAAGATAGAACTAGGAGATTCCACTAAGAATGGGATGTAAGTATTTTTTTTTTTAGAATATAAATATTACAATAGCCACCGGTTGAACAACATAACAAAGTGTAGTAAAATAATCTTAACCCCAGTTCACTTGCAATTTTATAATTTTATAAAAAATAATAATAAATTTGTCTATTCCGTTGCCATTTTCCCTCTTTTGTCCGGTTATGACAAAGTAACATGACACACCCTACTGGCCCACTCTCGTGTCCTCATTCCCCAGTTTAGTCGTTCACAAATCCTCGGCCATTAAACACCCAATTTGGCATCTCTCCCGTGACCTCACAGCAACTACATCCTTTCCTTGTAGTTGTAGATACGTGCTAAAGCTAGTGTTCCATGGCAGATTTTTGGTGGCATACAGTTGTTTGACAAGTAATGTTATCGTGGGCAAGGCATTAAAAGAACTTGAAAACATTTTTGGCTTTTGCTAAAAAACAATGGCAATATTGGCAATGGCTTCTCCCAGAGTTCTGCTATGTGTCCTGGCATCAGTAACAATGGCTTGTTTCCAAGTGTGCATGGGAGACACCAGAGTTCCTGCACAGCTCAACTCGGATATTTTAGGCCTTCTGGTGTTCAAATCCGACATCCAGGACCCTTCCTCGTACCTGACTTCGTGGAACGAAGACGATGAGTCTCCATGTTCTTGGAGGTTTGTCCAATGCAATCCGGCAACAGGAAGAGTCTCTGAGCTGTCCCTTGACAACTTAGGGATAATGGGAAGAATTGGCAAAGGCCTTCAAAATGTGCAGCACTTAAAAGTGTTGTCTTTGTCAAACAACAATCTTAGTGGTGAAATTAGTCCAGAGAAGCTTGCTCTGCCTCCCAATCTTGAAAGGCTTAATCTCAGCCGCAACTCCCTCTCTGGACAGATTTCAACCTCCTTCCTCAACTGGAGCTCGGTCAAATTCTTTGATGCTTCCCAAAATTCAATCTCAGGATCCCTCCCTGATAATCTCTTTGAAAATTGTTTTTCGCTTCGGTGCCTTTCTTTATCAGGGAACTTGCTTGAAGGCTCGTTGCCTACCACACTGTCTAGATGTTCTTCTCTGAATGGCCTCAATCTTTCCAGCAACCATTTCTCCGGTAACCTGCGCTTTGTTTCTGGAATTTGGTCACTGGAAAGATTACGCACTTTAGATCTTTCAAACAATGCCTTTTCTGGGCCTGTGCCACAGGGAATCTCAGCCATACACAACTTGAAACAGCTTGCATTGCAAGGCAATCGCTTCTCTGGGCCTGTCCCGTCTGATATAGGGCTATGTTCTCACTTGATTAGGCTTGATTTAAGTCTTAATCTTTTCTCTGATGCATTGCCCGCCTCGCTTCAGAGGTTGAATTCCTTGATGTTTCTCAGTCTATCAGATAACATGTTTTCAAGTATCTTCCCTCAATGGATTGGTAGCTTGAGCAGCCTCACATACGTGGACTTCTCCAACAATGGCTTCACTGGAAGCCTCCCAGAGTCAATGGGAGACCTCAAATCACTCAATTATTTGAGTCTCTCCAACAACAAACTTGTTGGTACTATTCCAATGTCTATTTCAAACTGCTATGACTTGTCGGTGATTCGGTTCAATGGTAACAACTTCAATGGAACCATACCAGAGGGCTTGTTTGATCTGGGATTGGAGGAAATAGACCTTTCCCATATGCGCCTTTCAGGTCCTATTCCACCGGGTTCCAGTAGGCTCTTTGAATCGTTGAAAAAGTTGAATCTGTCAAGGAACAATCTCAAAGGAAATATCCCAGCAGAAATTGGCCTTTTCTCCAACTTAAGGCACTTGAATTTGTCATGGAACAATCTTCAATCAAGAATGCCTCCAAAACTTGGCTTCTTCCAGAACCTAACAGTTCTAGATCTTCGAAACAGCGCTTTATTCGGTTCTATCCCAGGAGATATATGTGATTCAGGAAGCTTGGCAATTCTCCAACTGGATGGAAATTCATTGAATGGCCCAATTCCTGATGAGATTGGAAATTGCTCATCTCTTTACTTAATGTAAGGTTTGTTCTGTTTTTCGTTCGTTTAGGAGCAATTATCTGTTTATTTTCGATTCATTAGACTTACATAACAGACTACACCAACTTTGATATCTATTGTTGTTGCAGGAGCTTGTCACATAACAGGTTAAGTGGTTCCATTCCTAAATCGATTTCAAATCTAAGCAAGCTCAAGTTTCTGAAACTGGAATTGAATGAGCTGAGTGGAGAGATACCAAAAGAGCTCGGAAAACTCGAAAACCTTCTTGCTGTCAATATATCTTACAACAGACTTGTTGGGACGCTTCCAGCTGGGGGTGTATTTCAGAGCTTGGATGAAACTGCATTGCAAGGAAACTTGGGCATTTGCTCACCATTGTTAAAGGGTCCATGCACAATGAATGTGCCTAAGCCTCTTGTTCTTGATCCAACGGTGTACGACCACCAAAGGGGTGGTGGTGATCACAGACACCAACATGAATCATCATCTCCCATGTCCACGGAAGCCCGTCACCACATGTTCCTTAGCATATCAGCTATTGTGGCAATTTCAGCTGCAACCCTGATTGCTGCCGGTGTAGTTATTATTAGCCTTTTGAATATATCCGCAAGGAGGAGGCCTGCATTTATGGAAACAGCATTGGAAAGCATGTGTTCAAGCTCTTCACGGTCAGGTGGTTTGGCATCAGGGAAGCTGATTCTATTCGATTCAAGGTCATCCCCGGAATGGATTAGCAGCCCTGAATCGCTACTCAACAAGGCCTCGGAAATTGGTGAGGGGGATTTCGGAACTGTCTACAAAATTCCACTTGGAGCTCAAGGAAGGGTAGTTGCAATCAAAAAGCTTGTTACTTCAAATATAATTCAATGCCTTGAAGATTTTGACAGAGAAGTGAGAATTCTTGGGAAAGCAAGGCACCCGAATTTGGTAGCACTAAAAGGGTACTATTGGACTCCACAATTGCAGCTTCTTGTGACAGAATTTGCCACCAATGGCAGCCTTCAATCCAAACTGCATGACAGGCTTCATTCATCTCCACCTCTTTCATGGCCTAGTAGATTCAAAATTTTGCTTGGGACAGCGAAGGGGCTTTCCCATTTGCATCATTCATTTCGCCCCCCAGTCATTCACTACAACATCAAACCAAGTAACATCTTGCTTGATGAAGATTTGGACCCGAAGATATCAGATTTTGCACTAGCAAGGCTTCTAACAAAGATTGACCGGCACGTAGTGAGCAACAGATTTCAGAGCGCACTGGGGTACGTGGCACCGGAACTAGCATGCCAGAGCTTGAGGGTGAATGAGAAATGTGATGTGTATGGGTTTGGTGTGTTGATCCTTGAGATTGTGACCGGTAGGAGGCCTGTGGAATACGGGGAGGACAATGTTGTCATATTGACAGACCACGTTAGGGTTTTGCTTGAGCAAGGGAATGTATTAGGGTGCATTGATCTTAGCATGGGGGAGTATCCAGAGGATGAGGTCTTACCAGTGCTCAAGCTGGCTTTGGTTTGCACTTCTCAGATACCTTCTTGCAGGCCTACAATGGCAGAAGTGGTTCAAATTATGCAGATCATCAAGACCCCAATTCCTCATAGGATGGAGGCTTTCTAATTTCTAAGGGCATTTAAGACTAAGAGTTGCTTGGCCCCAAGCTTGTTGGAATTTCTTACATTTTTTTTTTATGTGGATTGATAGGCTGATCACCTTGTTAATTAATTGTTGGTTTTTCCGCTGGGTAAACTGAATATGAGCATATATTTGAACTTTCTTTTGGGTTTATTTATTTCTTGGGTGGCTTATGTTTTTTTCGTTGTTTGTTGGGTGTGTTATTTTCAATCTTTCTATGTCTTCAAAGCGAATGATTTGGTTTCTTTTCATATGAATTTTGGTTCTTGTAAGTGTGGTTACAATGCCGTTTTCGAAATCAACCTATTTTGTGCTCTGAAAATTTTGAATGTAACGAGTCAAGAAAATCTAACATCGGACAATGAAAAATAAATTAATATGTGAAAGCCACAATTTATATTTTTTGTTCAAATTACCTAAAGTTTACAATGGTAAATAAGAAATAGAAACTTTTCAAAGTCCCTTAAATTTGAATTTGATTGGTCAGCACTCGATTTGCACAAGTTTCTATGGCACATTAATAAAACTAGGGAAGTTGGCTTGTTTTAATAATACTAGCCTCACTGCGCGGCTTCGCGCCTGCGAGAGACTCTTCGGCGCGCTCCGCGCGCTATTTTTCATTATCCGAAATTACGTTTTTTCCTATTTACAATTCTCAAGTATAAAAATGACTAAATCATATAATAAAATTGAATCATGTACAAACTTAATTTACATCACAAATATGCCTATCTAAGGAGATTTTGAATTTTCCTTTACCTAAAAAAAATGCGTACATCAAAAATAAAAATTCAAAATCTCTCTAGCTAGGCATATTTGTTATGTAAATTTAGTTTGTGCATGATCCAATTTTATTATATGATTTAGTCATTTTTATACTTGAGAATTGTAAATAGGAAAGAACGTAATCTCGGGTAACGAAAAATAGCGCGCGGAGCGCGCCGAAGAGCCTCGCGCGGGCGCGAAGCCGCCCGCAGTGAGGCTAGTACATCTGTAAAAGCAGGAGTGAAACTTTTGAGAGAGTCAATAACAACTTCATGCCATCAAAACAAAACAGTTATGAGTCATCTTCCGAAAATCCATATAGTTACCTTACTCCTTTTATCAACAGCAGAAACAGATATGAAAATTACTTTTTAAGATGATGTAGCATAGAATCAAAATTGAATGTAGATGTTTATTTGAACTCATCAGGTACAATTAGATGATTACTTGAACGCATATAAGGTAAAGTTAGATGTTTGTAACAATTCGAAACAGCTAATTAAGCCACCAAAACAGCTAATTAAACCACTAAACACCAAAATACCTAATTAAGCCACAACACCATCATTTGTAATTTATTAACCTGTATATAAATACATTTTGATCGCCGCTAACATTCGGTACTAATATACATATCTCTATAACATTCAAGTGCAAAACAATGGCATATAAGATGTCGCTGCAAGAATTCAAATGTCTCCTACGATACACATCTCCAAAATCTCAACTTTGCTCATGCTAACATAATCCCTCTCCACGAAGCCTAGAATGAAGCTAAATGGCGAACCTATAAACAAAACAAAAAAAAAACAAAAACAAAAACACGGAAGAAATCATCAATATAGACCAAAGAATATATGATAAAGTTAAATGAAATAAACAAAGAACATTATTGATCAAAACGTGTCCTCTAGGTTGAACATATTTGTTCAAAAAAAAAACAATAATAGAAGGGGGAATGCTCTGGACCACCAATTGAGCATAATTGGCTGTTCTGGACCATGCACCATTTTCTCTCACATTGGAACAAAGATGCATAAAGCTACGCAGAATTTAAATGCAAGACACTGGACGGTAGGTGTAACAACCCGTACCTTCGGGAGGGGTAAAAATGTAATTTTATAAGATTTTTGTATATAAAGGACGATTTTGCCCTTGTGAATAGTAGGCTAAAAGTTGACTTTTTGAATTACCGATTAGATGACTGTTGACCCTTGACCGTGATGTAGTTTAGGACGTCACGAGTCCGTAGACAGGTGGCAGGTTTGATTCGGACAAACGGAGGAAAAGTAATGACGTTCGGAAGATTAGGGACGTTACCGTAAATTTTGAGTAAATGAGGAAAATGTTGACTTTTTGGAGGACTTGTGATTTTCATGTAGACCGAGGACTGTTAGATAGGTCTCGACATCCTGAGTACAACGACAGGCGGCACGCTGTCATCGGACGTCGGACGGAAAAGTTACAGGTCTAGAACGTTCGAGGGCAAAACGGTAATTATTAAAATGAGGGGTATTCTGGTCATTGTTTTCAGCCAATCAGAGTAGGACAAGTGGCTGAGTGGGGTAAGATATTTGTGCTGTTGTCCATAGGATTGTGGACACGTGGGGAGAAGCCAGAGGCTTCTGGAGGAGTCTACGTGTGCACGGCCACAAACCGTTCAAAAATCAATCGTGCATTTGGTTCAAACACAGAAAACAGAGGGTGAGAAATTGGGGAGGAGTGATCGATTCTGTGCAAGGGAGAGTGAAGAGTGATTCGTGAGAGTGACAGGGAGGTAAGAGTGAGCTGGTGGTCGTGCTGCTGGACGGAAATCGTGCACAGGGACACGGCGGAGGACGGTTGCAATTTCTGGGGGAAACAGAGAGAAGGTGGACTGTGGCGGTGGCTACGCCGTGAGGTGGCTCAAACCCAGGCAGTGGGAGGCTTAGGAGGTTTCAGGAGACCCAATGAGCACCGGGGCATGCGGCGGTCCGCACGGCGGAGCCTGAATCGAAAGGTAAGCCCTTTTCCTCTGTTTTTTCCCATGAGTTTCATTTTGAAAGTCGTGAAGGTAGGATGCGAATCAAGGGGATTGATGAGTACAGTGATGTTTAGGGAGGTCCTAGGAGTGGGTTGTGACGGTCGCCGTGATGGGAGAGTACACGGCGGAGTTCAGACGACGGCGAGTACTCTGTACTCTGTTTTGGCCGTGAGCTCAAACGGAAAGTCGTGGACTTCAGGGGTGAATCGAAGGTTTCTGTGAGTTGGGGGTGACTTAGTGAGGTCTTAGGAAGAGGCTGGGATCGCCACCGTGAAGGGGGAAGCACTGGACGGCCGGGAAGGAAAACAGGGGTTTGGTTGTGTTTTCTTTCGAGCTTCAGTCGTGAAGCTGAGGGTTGAGTCGAACCAGGAGAGTGAGGGGGATGAGTTCGTTGTGACTGGACGAACCTTTGGGTGAAGGAAGGAAGTAAAATGGTGGCCGGACGGCGGAGAATGGCTCTCGCCGGTCCGGGTTGCAGCCCTGGTGCGAACAGGGTTCGATCGAGGTTGGGGATGCACTGTAGCAGGCGCGTGAGACCCACGCGCAGCCACTTTGGGCGGCGCGTGGAGGCGCGTGGGGAGGAATCCGCCCAAGCTTCCAACATGGTTTTGGTTCTAAATGTCCTAAGGAGTTTATTGGTGTGGTTTTCGGGTGAATCGGACGATGTTACGGAGTTGTTCGGGAATCCGGACGGTTTAGGGTTTAGGATTAAAATATTAATAAATTCCCGAAAAATTGGGAAAATTAGGGTTAATATCCTTGATGTGTTTATGACCCTTTTTGGTGCATATTGACAGGACGGGAGGTACCCGAGACGGTCGAGGAGCGCACGGAGCGCGATTGACTCGTTCTGATTTGTGAGTGGACTCTCTCTTTCTTTTGAGCATGCCTAACTGTTTTTGTGGATACTTTATGATATTAATGTGTTTTTATGCTTCTTAATGATGTTTATGTATGGTTGATGTGTTTGCACGTTTTTCGAGACATTTTCAGGATTTACACATTTTTCGAGAAAAAGCTGGTTTTCGAATTTTGATATCATATTTGGGGATTTCAAGCTATAACTATTTCTGATGCTGATAAATGGATTGTGAACATATTTTGTGATTAAATGTGGGTTTTGGATTAAAAAGTAGATTTCGGGATTTGGGTTCGGAATGTCGGTTCTGAACGCCGGAAGGGCTTCGAATCGGAGATTTCGAATTCGAGTTTGGTTATGGAATTGGAAATAGTTGTATATTGGATTTGGATTGGATTTGCTGGATCTGGATATGGGTTAAAGACCCGGATACTGCTTTGACGGGGGACGGGCCCGGATTGAGTTTAAAGACTCGGGAGTTTAAAGACTCGGATATTTATGATACCCCCATAGGCCTATTGAGTTTAAAGACTCGGGGGTTTAAAGACTCGGATTACATTTAAGGTCTGGTTGAGTTTAAAGACTCGGATAGACCCAGCAGATTTGGTCGGAAAATGGTATTTTATAGTGTATCTGTTTCTTATGATATTTTATAGTGTTTCTGTTTCTTATGATGTTTCATATTATGATTTGTTTAGTACTTCGTTAGGCATGCTTGTTTTCAAACCGGAGGGAACAATGATTCTTATTTTTCCTTAACCCTGAATTAGTGATAAACTGATTTTTTAAAACTTTTAGTGATTCTAGTCCACTCACACTTTTGGTTTTAAATTTTCCCTCCAGGTCGTGGTGATAGCGCTGGGGTGAACGTTGAGGCAGATATCGAGGTATAGAGCTTACGACGTTTTTCCGTTGCGGGACTAGCATTGTAGGATTTTGTGCCCATTTTGTAGAACTATGCTCTGACTGACTGTTGTATATAGTTACTCCTTCGTCTGATAGTTATGCTTATAGTAGTAGTAAGGTTATTTTTGGTACTGTAGGTGTGATTGTCAGACGGGAGCAGGGTTCGTCCCGGGTATCGCGGCGATATTTGGGACGGGTCCTGACAATTGGTATCAGAGCATAGGTTTGTCGGTTTGTGTCGTCTCTAGGTTGTTTTACTAACTCTATGCCTCTTTCAGCGTACGATCGATCATGCCTCCGAGACGTGAACCCCCTCCACGACCTGAAGATAAAGCGGCGAGAGGGACTGAGAGCGCTTCGATCGAGAGAGCCCAGAGGCTTGGGGCTACTATGTTCAGCGGTGGGGCCGATCCAGAGGAAGCTCACCGATGGATCACCCGGCTCGAGCGTATTTTTGGGGTGATGCACTGTCCTCCAGAGGATCGGGTCTTGTTAGCTACTTTTTTGTTGGATGGAGCTGCATATGAGTGGTGGTACACGTTGGAACTGTCCGGCTGGGATGCACATACCGTGACATGGGAGACTTTCCGGGAGCGGTTTCTAGATCAGTACTATCCCCGTTCTTTCCGGGATGCTAAAGAGGCAGAATTTCTTCACTTGAAGCAAGGGAACTTGACAGTTGCTGAGTATGAGCAGAGATTCCAGATGCTATCTCGTTTTGCTCCTGCATTTGTGGCGACCGAGGCGGAGAAGTGTCGCCGGTTTGAGTTGGGTCTTCGAGGAGAGATTAGAGCCATTGTGACAGCCAGCTCTTTTGCTACTTTCCGGGAGTTATCTGATGCTGCTGTTAGAGTGCAGGCCAGTTTTCCGGCCAGGCCACAGTACTCGGGCAGTGTGCGGCGCCGAGAGCATTCTTTTCCCGGAGCATCGAGTCAGAGGACCCCGAAACGGGGTAATTTTTGTGGTTCGTCCTCAGCTGGTGGAGCCCGGTATGGCAGACCAGGCAGTTTTCAGGGCTCTGGATTTCGGGGAGCTAGGGCACATCCGACTCCTCAGGCGAGTGCTACTTCTGTTGCTTCTACTGGGAGGCAGATCGGTGGACCCGGTAGGGATGCTTGCTACTATTGCGGAGAGCGAGGACACTTCCGGAGGGAGTGCCCATTGTTAGCTCCGGAGGGTGGAGCAGGCCGAGGTGCAGCGGAACCCGGGCGGAGTACTGCTTCAGTGTCAGGGGTAGCAGGCCCTAGGGGTGGCGGTGGTGCCACGAGCAGTTCCAGAGGGCGCGGTAGGTCATCGGGACCTCAGGCGCGAGTTTTTTCTATGACTCAGCAGGAGGCCAGATCAGCACCGGGAGTGGTGACAGGTACACTCACCATACTTGGCCACACTGTTTTTGCTTTGATAGATCCCGGGGCTACGCATTCGTTTGTAGCCCGGAGTTGTAGTCTGGTGACAGAGAGGAAGGTGTCTACTTTGGATTGTGCTTTAGGGGTGAGTACACCTACTGGGGAGGTGTTGGTGGTGACTCAGGTGTTGAGAGAGTGTCTGGTGATGGTAGGTGAGGTTGAGTTGATGGCGGATTTGTTACTTTTGGATCTACAGGATTTTGATGTTATTTTGGGTATGGACTGGTTGACAAGACATCATGCTTCTATCGAGTGCTTTGATAGGAGAGTGACTTTCCGGAGTCCCGGATTACCAGAGACTACGTTTCAGGGGGATCAGCGTGCAGTTCCTACTGGAGTTATATCGGCACTTGAGGCTATCAAGTTGTTGCGTAAGGGGTGGCAAGGTTACATAGCTCATGTGGTGGATACGCGTACTACGCCAGTGAGGGCGGAGGATATACCAGTGGTACGGGAGTTTCCCGATGTTTTTCCCGAGGAGTTGCCAGGACTACCCCCACACCGAGATCTCGAGTTTACGATTGATCTTCTTCCAGGTACACAACCTATTTCACAGACTCCTTACCGTATGGTACCTGCAGAATTGAGGGAACTTAAGGCCCAGTTGCAAGAGTTGGTCGATATGGGATTCATTCGACCGAGTATGTCACCTTGGGGAGCACCTGTATTGTTTGTCAAGAAAAAGGACGGAGGATTGAGATTGTGTGTGGATTACAGACAACTGAATAAGGTAACTATTCGGAATAAGTATCATCTACCTCGGATTGACGATTTGTTCGACCAACTGAAGGGAGCCCAGTACTTTTCGAAGATTGATCTTCGCTCTGGTTATCATCAGTTGAGGGTTAAAGAGGAGGATGTACCCAAGACAGCCTTCCGGACCAGGTACGGTCATTATGAGTTTGTTGTGATGCCTTTTGGTTTGACTAATGCCCCAGCAGCTTTTATGGACCTTATGAACCGAGTGTTCCGGTCATATTTGGATCGTTTTGTGATCGTCTTTATTGATGACATTTTGGTGTATTCGAAGAGTGCGAAGGCACATGAGAAACATCTGAGACTCGTGCTTGAGACATTGAGGGAACATCAGTTGTTTGTGAAGCTGAGTAAGTGTTAGTTCTGGTTGACCAGTGTTGGATTTCTTGGCCATGTGATTTCGGCCGAGGGCATTAGACTGGATCCTCAGAAGGTTGAGGCGGTAGCAAATTGGGAACAGCCCAAGACGGTGACAGAGATCAGGAGTTTTCTGGGTTTAGCAGGCTACTACCGGCGCTTTATTGAGGGCTTTTCTATTCTAGCAGCACCGTTGACGAGGTTGACCCGGAAGGGAGTTCGATTTGAGTGGGACGAGAACTGTGAACAGAGTTTCCAGGAGCTTAAAAGGCGGTTGACATCTGCTCCTGTGCTAGCCCTTCCAGACAATAGTGGGGAGTTCGAGGTGTACAGTGATGCTTCTTTGCACGGTTTGGGTTGTGTTTTAATGCAGCATGGGAAAGTGATTGCTTATGCTTCTCGGCAGTTGAAACCCCATGAGATGAACTACCCTACACATGACTTGGAACTGGCAGCGGTGGTTCATGCACTAAAGATTTGGCGGCATTACTTGTACGGCGAGAGGTGCAGGATCTTCATGGACCACAAGAGCTTGAAGTATTTGTTCACTCAGAAGGAATTGAATCTGAGACAACGCCGATGGTTGGAATTACTCAAGGACTACGACTGCACGATTGAGTATCACCCAGGGAAGGCTAATGTGGTAGCCGATGCTCTGAGTAGGAAGTCAGCTAGTTCTTTGTCACATTTGAAGACAGTAAGGTTACCGTTGTTGGTTGAGCTCCGCAGGTTGGGAGTAGAGTTGACGGTGGATGATCAGGGAGCACTCCTAGCGAGTTTCCATGTGCGACCTGTTTTGATTAATCAGGTTATTGATGCTCAGTTTGACGACCCTATTCTAGGCATCATTCGGATTGAGGTCGAGGCTGGAGAGAGACAGGACTTTGAGATCCGTGAGGATGGAGCCTTGGTTAAGGGTGGATGGTTGTGCGTACCCGAGGATGAAGCTTTGAAGAAGGTGATACTGGATGAGGCTCACTGTTCAGCCTATGTGATGCATCCTGGTGGGACCAAGATGTATCGTACACTTCGAGAGCATTACTGGTGGTCGGGGATGAAACGTGAGATTGCAGAATATGTCAGTAAATGCTTGATCTGTCAGCAAGTGAAAGCCGAGCGAAAGAGACCTTATGAAGCAATGCAACCTTTGCCGATCCCCGAGTGGAAATGGGATCACCTGACTATGGATTTTGTATTCAAGCTACCCCGAACACCCAAGGGACAAGATGGTGTGTGGGTTATTGTGGATCGACTTACGAAGTCTGCTCATTTCTTGCCAGTACGGGAGAACTTCAGGTTGGCGCAGTTTGCACAATTGTTTATAGATGAGATTATTCAGTTGCATGGGACTCCAGAGTCGATAGTATCTGACAGAGATCCGAGATTCACTTCCCGCTTTTGGCAGAGTTTACAGGAAGCTTTTGGGACTAAGCTGCATTTCAGTACTGCTTTTCATCCTCAGACCGATGGACAGTCTGAGCGGACTATTCAGATTCTCAAGGACATGATGCGAGCTTGTGTCTTGCAGTTTCAGGGTACTTGGGAGTCTCATTTACCTTTGATGGAGTTCGCCTACAACAACAGTTATCAGGAGAGCATTGGGATGACTCCTTATGAGGCGTTATACGGACGACAGTGTCGGACTCCATTGTGTTGGACTGAGGTTGGTGAGAGGCGATTGACTACTTCTGAATTGGTGGACCTTACACAGGAAAAAGTGGCGTTGATCAGGGATCGATTGAAAGCAGCTCAGGACCGACAAAAGAGTTGCGCCGACCGTAGGATCAGAGATTTGGAGTTTGCCGTAGGCGATTGGGTTTTCTTGAAGTTATCTCCTTGGAAAGGAATTGTACGGTTTGGCAGACGAGGGAAGTTGAGTCCTCGTTACATTGGACCTTATGAGATCTTAGAACGGATTGGTCCTGTTGCATATCGATTGGCTTTACCAGCAGACTTGGAAAAGGTACATAATGTCTTTCATGTCACTATACTTCGAAAGTATATTCGAGATGATTCACATATTCTGGAAGCACAACCAGTTGAACTGAGGGAAGATTTGAGTTTTGAAGAGCAACCAGTAGCGATTTGGACCGGAAGGATAAGGTCTTACGACGGAAGACGGTTCCCTTAGTTAAAGTATTGTGGAGGAATCATCAGGTGGAAGAAGCTACTTGGGAACCTGAGACCTTAATGCGCGAGCAGTACCCTTATTTGTTTCACTGAATTCCGGGGACGAAATTCTTTTTAGGGGGGTAGATTGTAACAACTCGTACCTTCGGGAAGGGTAAAAATGTAATTTTATAAGATTTTTGTATATAAAGGACGATTTTGCCCTTGTGAATAGTAGGCTAAAAGTTGACTTTTTGAATTACCGATTAGATGACTGTTGACCCTTGACCGTGACGTAGTTTAGGACGTCACGAGTCCGTAGACAGGTGGCAGGTTCGATTCGGACAAACGGAGGAAAAGTAATGACGTTCGGAAGATTAGGGACGTTACCGTAAATTTTGAGTAAATGAGGAAAATGTTGACTTTTTGGAGGACTTGTGATTTTCACGTAAACCGAGGACGGTTAGATAGGTCTCGACGCCCTGAGTACAACGACAGGCGGCACGCTGTCATCGGACGTCGGACGGAAAAGTTACGGGTCTAGAACGTTCGAGGGCAAAATGGTAATTATTAAAATGAGGGGTATTCTGGTCACTGTTTTCAGCCAATCAGAGTAGGACAAGTGGCTGAGTGGGGTAAGATATTTGTGTTGTTGTCCATAGGATTGTGGACACGTGGGGAGAAGCCAGAGGCTTCTGGAGGAGTCTACGTGTGCACGGCCACAAACCGTTCAAAAATCAATCGTGCATTTGGTTCAAACACAGAAAACAGAGGGTGAGAAATTGGGGAGGAGTGATCGATTCTGTGCAAGGGAGAGTGAAGAGTGATTCGTGAGAGTGACAGGGAGGTAAGAGTGAGCTGGTGGTCGTGCTTCTGGACGGAAATCGTGCACAGGGACACAGCGGAGGACGGTTGCAATTTCTGGGGGAAACAGAGAGAAGGTGGACTGTGGCGGTGGCTACGCCGTGAGGTGGCTCAAACCCAGGCAGTGGGAGGCATAGGAGGTTTCAGGAGACCCAACGAGCACCGTGGCACGCGGCGGTGCGCACGGCGGAGCCTGAATCGAAAGGTAAGCCCTTTTCCTCTGTTTTTTCCCGTGAGTTTCATTTTGAAAGTCGTGAAGGTAGGATGCGAATCGAGGGGATTGGTGAGTACAGTGATGTTTAGGGAGGTCCTAGGAGTGGGTTGTGACGGTCGCCGTGACGGGGGAGTACACGGCGGAGTTCAGACGACGGCGAGTACTCTGTACTCTGTTTTGGTCGTGAGCTCAAACGGAAAGTCGTGGACTTCAGGGGTGAATCGAAGGTTTCTGTGAGTTGGGGGTGACTTAGTGAGGTCTTAGGAAGAGGCTGGGATCGCCACCGTGAAGGGGGAAGCACTGGACGCCCGGGAAGGAAAACAGGGGTGTGGTTGTGTTTTCTTTTGAGCTTCAGTCGTGAAGCTGAGGGTTGAGTCGAACCAGGAGAGTGAGGGGGATGAGTTCATTGTGACTAGACGAAGCTTTGGGTGAAGGAAGGAAGTAAAATGGTGGCCGGACGGCGGAGAATGGCTCTCGTCGGTCCGGGTTGCAGCCCTAGTGCGAACAGGGTTCGATCGAGGTTGGGGATGCACTGTAGCAGGCGCGTGAGGCCCACGCGCAGGCACTTTGGGCGGCGCGTGGAGGCGCGTGGGGAGGAATCCGGCCAAGCTTCCAACATGGTTTTGGTTCTAAATGTCCTAAGGAGTTTATTGGTGTGGTTTTCGGGTGAATCGGACGATGTTACGGAGTTGTTCGGGAATCCGGACGGTTTAGGGTTTAGGATTAAAATATTAATAAATTCCCGAAAAATTGGGAAAATTAGGGTTAATATCCTTGATGTGTTTATGACCCTTTTTGGTGCATATTGACAGGACGGGAGGTACCCGAGACGGTTGAGGAGCGCACGGAGCGCGATTGACTCGTTCTGATTTGTGAGTGGACTCTTTCTTTCTTTCGAGCATGCCTAACTGTTTTTGTGGATATTTTATGATATTAATGTGTTTTTATGCTTCTTAATGATGTTTATGTATGGTTGATGTGTTTGCACGTTTTTCGAGACATTTTTGGGATTTGCACGTTTTTCGAGAAAAAGCTGGTTTTCGAATTTTGATATCATATTTGGGGATTTCAAGCTATAACTATTTCTGATGCTGATAAATGGATTGTGAACATATTTTGTGATTAAATGTGGGTTTTGGATTAAAAAGTAGATTTCCGGATTTGGGTTCGGAATGTCGGTTCTGAACGCCGGAAGGGCTTCGAACCGGAGATTTCGAATTCGAGTTTGGTTATGGAATTGGAAATAGTTGTATATTGGATTTGGATTGGATTTGCTGGATCTGGATATGGGTTAAAGACCCGGATACTGCTTTGACGGGGGACGGGCCCGGATTGAGTTTAAAGACTCGGGAGTTTAAATACTCGGATATTTATGATACCCCCATAGGCCTATTGAGTTTAAAGACTCGGGAGTTTAAAGACTCGGATTACATTTAAGGCCTGGTTGAGTTTAAATACTCGGATAGACCCAGCAGATTTGGTCGGAAAATGGTATTTTATAGTGTATCTGTTTCTTATGATATTTTATAGTGTTTCTGTTTCTTATGATGTTTCATATTATGATTTGTTTAGTACTTCGTTAGGCATGCCTGTTTTCAAACCGGAGGGAACAATGATTCTTATTTTTCCTTAACCCTGAATTAGTGATAAACTGATTTTTTAAAACTTTTAGTGATTCTAGTCCACTCACACTTTTGGTTTTAAATTTTCCCTCCAGGTCGTGGTGATAGCGCTGGGGTGAACGTTGAGGCAGATATCGATGCATAGAGCTTATGACGTTCTTCCGTTGCGGGACTAGCATTGTAGAATTTTGTGCCCATTTTGTAGAACTATGCTCTGACTGACTGTTGTATATATTTACTCCTTCGTCTGATAGTTATGCTTATAGTAGTAGTAAGGTTATTTTTGGTACTGTAGGTGTGATTGTCAGACGGGAGCAGGGTTCGTCCCGGGTATCGCGGCGATATTTGGGACGGGTCCTGACAGTAGGTATGCAGTTGTACTGATTAAACTCAAACAAAATTTAAATAATAGAAAGAACAAAAAAAAAAGGTAGTCACTGAGGAACAGACCTCTTCGAGCTTGGGAGTTTGACATCCAGAAAACCTCTTCCTCAATCCTTCGGAGAAACCAAAATCCAAAAGAATAAACTGAAAAGCCACCCCAATAACAATATACCCAAACCTAAGGTGCAAAAATCTCCTTCTTCGCCGTCAACGTCTAAGTGTTTTTTTTTGGCCGTGCAGCGACAACTCTTGCAGAGGCGAATGTGAGTTCCATTGGGCTTTGTAGATCGAAGGACCGTGAACCAAACGTTAACTACAAGCTCGTAAACCAAGACCGGTCGCTGGAGATTGAAGAGATGCAGAACTGGTGACGACTACCGAAGATTGAAGGGATGCAGAATTGAAGAGACGCGGTTAGAACCCTTCCCGCTGCGAATCGTCCACCGTTGAAAAATTGATTTCTGATAAAAGAAGAGGTGAGAAGGATTGATTTGGAGATTTCATTGAAAGAAATTCGTGGTGGTTTCAAGTCATTGAAACTGAAACTAATCCCTATAAAACCGACTTGGGCTTTTTTAGCCCCAAATAAAAAATGTTAGAGAAAAGCGTAATCAGAGGTAGTGAAGACAAATTAAAAGCGAAAGCTGGAAGCAAAATTTACCGTTGAAGCTCTTGAAGGCGTGAGAGATATTATTACCTCTGTAATCTCTATAACCCAGAAATTGCAGAGTATTTTAGAAGATAAAAAAGAAAAATGAAACTAAACCATATGCACGATCGAGATTCGTGGATGGTTAATTTGTTCGTGGGTGGTTTATTCGTGGGTAATGACGATAATGAGGATAGAGATGATGGAGGAATGAAGCAGTTGTTTGTGGGTTGTTTGTTAGTTAAGATTTTTTGTTAAGCATTTTTTTATATAAGTAGAAGTTATGGGAGGTAGACGTGTAGGCTAAGTGGGAGTTCTTTTTTTTTTTTTAAATTTCTTTTCTAAAGAATTTCCCTTAATTTGGGTTGATAATTATATGATTTATTTATTTTTTTATGGAAGTGGCAATTAAATAATATAAACTTACTACCTTACCCTCATTGTATTTAATTTTTTACTGTAAATTTTTTTTGCTAAGTAAGGATATAATTGTCCAAAAAGTTGGTGAAGTCTTTTGAGCAGCTTGGTTTTATAATAATAGAGATGAATTTTGTGTTCTAAATGTATTAAAGTGTATGGTTTTTTATGCAATATTATGAAGGGTAGTTTAGTCATATGTAAAAGAGGTAGATAGGTAATCTTATACTTTATTCAAAACCCGAACCCTACTTCTATATAAGGGTTAGTTAACTAATGAAATATAGAGACTAATTGAAGCCTTCATCTCATCTGTTTCATACGTCACGACACTTTGTTTATAATTCGATCATTTTACATTTTTCGTTAGAAAAAGAAAAGAATACACGTTTGTATATAATTCAATTGTTTTCTCTCATTTTTCTTTCACCATTTTTCTTCATCCGGCTCCCGACTTCCGGCTTCCAGGACATAGAATAATGCAAATAAGAAAAAACAAAAAATTTCACGGCTCACGGGGTTGGTTTGGTACTTGAGTAGGTTAAAAATCAGTATGAAACCGTGATTTATGTTTTGAATTGTAATGCTGATGCATGTCGAATGGGACCCTACCCTACACACGAGATGGAGGAGGTAGAACTAGACGACACAGCGTTTCACGGGTGTGGTCCATTATTAAGTTTAATTAATTTATATAGTGCAAAACGACATGAAGTTGGATAAAATAACACGAAAGAATCTCCATCAGGCATCAACATTACCCTATGGCCACTAGGCCACTAAGCCACTAACGGGGGAACAGCCACAGAACCGCCCAATTTGCTTGTTTCCTTCCTTTTCTCATCTTCTCTTGCAAAACTACAAATATAGATATAAATATAAATAACGAATAATAAAAGTTAAAAATCTAAGGACAGATACAATACTGTCGTGCCAGATGCTGAAAAGACAACCGATTAAAATAATTAGAGTTTTGGTCTTCAAAATTGTTGGATTAGCATGCAAAACTATGGCTGCCCTGCATGAATGCTATTCTGCTTATATGATTAAAAATTAAAATACCAATATCGACGGATATATCGTTATTTATTTATAAATAGTTTGTTCCAAAATATCGATATCGTTTACGGTCAATAAAAATAACAGAAATTTAGTCAAAAAAAAACTCCTTGTTTGATGTGGGTGCGAGAAACGGAGGAGGTGAGGGCGAGAAACATAGGGGACGATCGGGTGAGCGTGAAGAACAGAGGAGTTCTCTTGCTGCTTGAGTTGGCTAAAGAAAAAGAGAGGTTGTCGTTGAAGATGACCGAGACTTGATTCCGAGAAGGGAAAGAGATGGAGACCGAGGAAGATGACCGCTCCGCCGATGTCGCTGCTATTAGCTGCTGTTTCTCGCGGTCACTATTCATCCTGTGTATATTTTTTATTTAGGATTTCGTTGAATGTCGATGAGATCGGCGCATTTTGCCAATATTATTTGAAATTCGAAATTGGACAAAAATACTAAATCCAAATAACAATTAACATGTCTCAAATTACAAACATAATATTAAAATATATCATATTTAAAATCTTTCAACCCTTAAATAATTATTTCAACAAAATTATTTACATAAAAACTCAATAAAAATTAAAAACATTCAATCACTTATATATATATAGATACACATACATATTAAATAATTCCTCAAGGAATTTTTAGAATTCTTATTAAAACTATAATTTTATTTAATACACATAAACAACTAAATAATCACCAATATTATTAATTTTTATAAAGATAATTTTGATATAATAATTTAAACATAAGATTTTGATTATAATATTGAATACAAATATTATCCTTAATTCAAGAGCTATGGAACATGTCATTTATACCATACTTGATACTTGTAGTTCACAGGTAAGCCTAAAAAATTCGAACCCAACCATTCAAAAATGGCACCACAAAAAAGGAATTAGAATAGAAGGAATGGTTGGTTAGGCAACAGGCGTGGCATTCCATGTTGGAATCAACATCTTACATCCGAATTTGCCTCAACTAAGAATAAATTGTCACTCAAAATTTCAAAGATTCCCAAAATATAAAATTATTAAGTATAAAGAGAAGCATTAAATTCATCATCTTATACAGAGAAGCAACTGCGCTGAGGATATTCACTTCTCCTTACTACTAAGGTTCAAAAAACGGCGTCACATCAGTTATCATGCAAAGCCTTGGTCAAATATAATCTGCTGAAGCTCTGCCCAGCAACCCTGTAAATTTTTTTATGCCAACATAATAATGAATTTAGTAAATGACAAGGTAAGAGACCATCTGCCAGGGGCCACAGAAAACTGAAACATACCCATTAATTTGGTTGCAGTAGTTTGAAATTTGATTTGTTATAAGAAAGCTATCCAAACGTGACGGCTCAGGGAGTGGCTTGAAAACGGGGTTCGAAGGATCCTCCTCAGGTAAAGGATCCTCTCCTGCAGCCTTTCGCGCCATATTCTCCGCCCTATGGAACACATTACAGAAAACTGAATATCTAGTACGGACAGAATAGGAAAGGAAATTAACAAAAAACTTTGCATAACAAAACTACACTATTGTCCAGATAAAGTTACCAATACCATTGATAAAATGAACACGTAAATCAGAAAGCAGTGTCATGTTATAATAAGGATATCGAAGTAAGCTTACTACATGAATATTCTGAATATGTACAAATCATAAAACTGACCAAATTTCTAGGCTTTTCTTCTGTCACAGTCTCTAACAATAAATAGAGGTGTTGAAAAAGAAAAAATTTCAAAGCAGAAGCAGAACACCAATCATCGCGTAAAATCCCCAAAGAGAAAATCCAAAACGCATCTCAGCAAATCTATCAAATTTCAAATGCAATATATTACCTTCTCTTTTGAAGCCATGCTTGCTGTTGGGCTTGCTGACGTGACAGGTTTCTGTAATAGTAATGGAACTGAAAGAAAGGACAAAAATCACGATATGCAAACAGCAATCATAACATGAGAACCTTCAGTAAAGAAGGCAAACCTTCTGCTGTTCCATTGACAAATCATCCATGCATTCAATAAGAAATTCCATGTTCCTCCCTAGAAATGGACTGGTTGACAATTGCAGACGATCATAATCACACTAAATTGGAAAAATGGATAAATAAGTACTTCGATAATTGTTCAACTCAAAAAATTTCCCACAAAAGAAATCATATACAAACCTGAACAACAGGTGTATCAGCTTCCAACTCTGTCATAAAGGCACTAATAAGTGCAGAATTTGAAACTTTGATCTGTCGAGGTCAAGCAGCATAAACATCAAAACAAAATGGTAAACCCATGCACAACCCTTGGACAAACATCAGTGAAAATAAAAAGAAAAGTAAACCCTAACACTTCACCACCTCAATAAGAAAAATTTGAGTGAATTTTTTCATTAACAAACAAATAACTCCATAATAATGGACATAGCTGGGACTCATCCTTATTCTGGTTTTGATTTGAGGGTAGCATTCCAAGGATCTTACTTTTTAGTCCTTTTAAGTTTCAGAATAAAAAAGTAATATATAAAACTCTCGGCCCACGTTACTCAAGCCAACATTCTCACTTCCACATCATCCACAATGCATATTAGAAGACATGACAAATCTAAAATGCTCAAAAGAACTCTATTTACATTACCTGTGTAACTAAGTTCTCGATGCAACACCTAAAATATTTTTAAAAGAAAAACTTCATACAATTATACGTGACTAATTACTAGTGCAGCTAACTAGGATGAACATCAGAAATGTACTTGGATTAGTCAAATTCTACATAAATGATGGTTGACTATGACCATTCATTCAAAAGTTGAATGATAATATAGAGAAATAATAAGTCATGAAATAAACCAGGCACATGCGTAAACTGCATTACGCTAATTCAAGAAATAATAAAGCATAAAATGCTTACAGGTATTTCTTCAAATATATCCACCCATGACAAGTTTTTCTCCCTCAACCTAATGTACCAAAACACACGACAAATGAGTTTCCATCCAACAGGATAACTTTTTAGAATCTCATCGAATCAAAAAGATATCATACTTCTCTCCTGTGAAATTGTTACTGCGATAAAGATCCATAAATGAATCAGAAAGCTTCAACGCTTTGAGTGCTAAAACACCTTGATTGGATTTCAATGGATCATAGATTATGCACACACAACGCTTAATATTTTCCTGCAAAATATACATATATATATATATATTTACCAATCAAAACAAGTGAAAGGATGAAAAAGCAGAAATAAAGGATGGTCAGGTATGAAATCTAATGCACTACCACTTGAAGAATGCAGTATAACTTTAGCTTTTCCTTTAATTTTGGTCAAAATAGCAATATGCCTTAAGAGGTCAAAATAGCATTTCTGGTCCAAAAACCTGTGTCCATGATAAGTTTTCCAATCTCAATATCTACGTATAATTTTCATTCATTCAATCTCAATACCTAAGCATAATTTTCATTCATTCAATGTAGTAGGGTCTCATTTTGGTAACTATAAAACTTTAAACACTATGGTGCAGTGTCTGTCTGGGTTTGGGCTTTTATTGAATTCAATGATTTATAATTGATTTACATTAATCTGGTAACAACTCGTCACAATCCCTAAATAGTAATTTCAGATTATTACCTGGTAGTTCATGAATGTCTCAATCAGCTCCACAGTTTGAAAAGAACCTAACAATGTTGACTGGTACCTGAATTTTTTTAGTAAGGAGAGTTATTTACAACCTTTTAACACTTGACTGACAGTACTCGGAGCGGAAATATACTAACATAAGTAAGTGGATATGCATATGTGCATGAATGTGGGTTACCAGCTACAAAAAGATTCATATGCCCAAAAAACAATAACCATGTAAGAAAACAAAGTATATCTAACTGTCCTTACATTAGTACATGCGAACACTGAACAAAGTAAAGATATCATACTTCTCTCATGGATGAATGTTTCATGTGATCTCTACACATTGAATCATAGTGGATGTAGAGTAGACACCGAATGAAAACATAAGTACATGCGAGCATTGAACAAACTTCAGGATTCCCTATAAAGAAATCACTATAAGATATAACATGACTTCTCATGAACAATTTTAAAGCTTCTGGCATTTTTGAGATGTACCTAATTCTTAAAGCTTCTGGCATTAGCCTTCAGTAGCAAATCACCAGAACCTATAACATGACTTCTCACGAACAATTTTAAGTCCCTTCCAAGTTTAAAGGTTTTTAGTTCATAGGCAGGCCTTAATGAAATAGAGCTACAACTAAGTTCAGGTCGATGCTCGACATTTACTTGAAAAAACAATGCAAAAGAAAGAGTTGGACCTGCAAACAAATACCTTAAAGGTAAACATAAACACATATATGTGACAAAATTCTACCCTATCTTCTCTTTGGAAAGCAAAGATATAAAGTCTCCTAAAACGAAGAAAACAATGGAAAGGAGACGCTTAAGAATTAACATCGCAGGCTCATAAAATTGCATATCTAAATTTTCTTTATATGATTGTTTCATAAACAGGATAATTGGTGGAAATTAAGGATCAAGATCAAAACTGAAAGGACAAAAAAAACCTCAAAGCATTCAAAATCCTCCATCCATGCCTTCAAGAGAAGTTAAGAGCAATTTAAATGGTAGGAGGGCAAGCTTTTTAGTGTTAATTATAGCCATAAAGGTAGCACTGATCTAGTGTATCAAATTACTACGGATCAGGATAGTATAAGAAGGAGCAGAGGCGTCCTCAAGAAGATATATGTCCCAAAACATGATGGATGAACGAAACAATTCTACAAAGAAAAATATTACTAAACTCATAAATTGACATCTTTTCAAGTTGCTTTGTCTTGTTCTAGACAGTAGTAAACTAATCACAACTTACCATCCAACAGTATTGTTGTCAACATTAACCTCTCTCAAACATCTCATCATCTCGAGCTGGTAATTGGCACCTTCAGCTTCAATTTCTTCATCCTCCTCTCGAATCTGCAAATATGTTTAAATTACACACACAGTGACATTCTGCTAACAAGAGAGAAGGTAAGAATGAATTCATATATCATAAAACGGAAGCTAAATACACCCATCATACCGGGAATGGGAAACAATTAGTAACTTCAAGAACACTGCCAACATCTAACCCAAGAAGTTGCCCTGTGACCAAAGCAGGCGAAAGCTCCTTGCAGTGCTTAATTATCTTTAAAATAACCTGTTTTTTTTTTCAAAACCAAAACAAGCATCAACATCAAGCAACTAACCTTGAATTGATTAATGAGGGAAAAAAATCACCATG
The DNA here is from genome assembly GCA_032719365.1 of Prinsepia uniflora. Lineage (NCBI taxonomy): Eukaryota > Viridiplantae > Streptophyta > Magnoliopsida > Rosales > Rosaceae > Prinsepia > Prinsepia uniflora. The sequence continues at coordinate 41,299,846 of CM064862.1, forward strand.
ACAAAAATTGTGAGCTTAAGAATGAAAATATGCCAAGTATCATGTTGTGGAATGCAATTAAAAATGCAACAAATTTAAGCTCCATGATTTTTTTTTTGTCCATGTTTCCAATTATTAATCACGAAATTGATTGTTTTTTCTAGCATAATATTAGCAACAAAACACTGAAAAATTGAGAGTGAAAGAGTTACCAGTCCCTCGATCTGAACGACTCTCAGAGGGGAGGCAACCTCTTCCGTCGCCGCCACCTGAAGAAACGATCTCGCCGCTGTACAATCAACAAAAACCAAAACCAATTTTAAAGAGAGAAAAAAAAAATTAAAATTTACAGATAGAGTATTGTACGGACGAGTCGCCATGTAGTCAAGTGATGGAGAGAGCAAAGGAACAGAAGAGAGACAGAGCAATGGCAGAAGATGGGAAGCCTTGTCTCTCTTGGGCGCGGAGGTAGCTCTGTGTACTGAATGCGAGGACACACCTAAACCCTAGTTGTCGACGGACCGGAAAATTGGGCCTTGCTAGTCGGGCCTAAATGAGGCCACAAAAAAAGTGTAAAGACCCTTTCTTAAAAAACAAACCAAACATATTTGGATTTCCTGTGTGGGCTTATTGCTCATTTCGTTTCCATATTTGAATATTAAATATCATTTTATTTTTTGAAAAGAATTTATTTCTAATGTTCAATTACAATTGTACATTTAGTTGCATCGTTACTCCAATCTGTTAGTGACAGTGTAAATAATGACACGTATCGAATCCAGATTGGTTATTTAATTATTTATAAAAAAAATATTAAAACTAAAAATTTGAAAAATAAAAAATTGAATAAGGAGATGAACAGTGCATCTTCAACCTTCTGCTTGTCCCCAACCACCACAATTACCTTGAAATGCAACTGTTTTCCTCCTTTAACCACCTTGGTGACCCTGTTCGCCTGAACCACCCTTTCCTCAAACCTATATCTGATCTTATCTTTCTTCAATTTTCCAAAAGCCCCGAGCTTTTGGACCTTGGAATCCAATACATAAATGTCGTTTCCTAGAAAACTCACACCATTATAGGCTGGGTCGTAGAGCTCCTCGTAAGCTGCAGTTATCTCCTCATCAGCCTCGAACGACTCGTCGTTGAATGAAGGAAGAGGGATGAACTCTTCGGGGGGCTCCATGGGCTCGAATACGCCTTCGAATTTTGGGTCTTTGTTGTCAAAAAAGGATGTTTCAATTCAACTGGTCTGGCATCTACATTGAGAATCAACAACATCTTTATCACCATTATCACCATCGTTACTTCCTTAAGGTTTCATCACGACCGCTACCGCTAATCTCCCCCAAAGCTTCACTTTGAGTCGGTGTAACAACTCATCCCGAATTTACGAGATTATTGAGGATTAATCGAGGATTATCGGACGATCAGAGTAAATGACAAGTTTGCCCCTATAAGGGTGAAAATGTGAACTTTTGACACGAGAGGTCAAATGTACGTGGACCGAGATCCATTACGTAGATTGAGACGATACAAGTCCGTAGACAGGCGGCATGTTGAGATCGGACATCGTACGAGAAATTTACGGGTCAATGACGATTTTTCATACTATTTACGGTTGCACGAATTACGAGAAGTTGTTTTTGGTTGTTTGAACAATGGGGCCCAAAATATCTCATCTGGACCAATAGATGAGTGACAAGTGTCACTCATCCCATTGGCCCATTTCCCCTAATTCATGCATCTCCATTTCCTTTCATTTCATCCTACCTGAAACCTCCTCCCCATTTTCCCTTTGCTTTTGTTCTAGTTTGAGGGCCACAGAGAGATAGAGAGTGAGGCTGAGTGTGAGGGAGAGACGGACGTGACAGTGGTGAATGGCTGAGCAAGGCGATGCCCTGAGAAACCCGTGAAACGCAGGTAAACCCGAAACCCATTTATTTTTGAAATTCAAATTTGGTTTTTGACGTTTGGGGTTTGTTCTGATGTCTGCGGTGTCTTTGTTGAGTTCCCGATCACTTTGCATCATGTTGTAGCTGAGACTTTCAAGCTAATGAATTCGCGTACCAGCTTTTATACGATGCTAGTGATCATCCCCGTATATTTCATATGCCGTGCATAAAAGGAACATGGAAGTGACATGAACCCCTTTGTCTCCCAATAGCCCAGAAAAAAAAAGAAAAAAAAAAGAAAAAAAAGAGGTACGTAATATTAATTATATTATAAAGCCATCACGGCTGGATAATTTTCGAGTCCAACACGAGCACATAACTTCAATTATATGTCAGCATTTAAGATGTTATTGGTGCTTTAATATTATTAAGAAAAATGAGAATCAATAAAATGTTCAAAATACTTTAACATTCCAATGTGAGATATTTTAGCTTCGAATACTTAGGGTTCGATATAGGATCTGGATGCCTATCATATGTAATAGAATGTAAATGGTATCATTTTTCTTTTCTTTTTTCAAGCTGCGAGGAGAATGAAGTTCTTTTGGCATCAGTTTGCCCTACTTCAATGGGGTCATGTCACATTTTCAACTCGAAAAGTTTGTGCACCTATTTGAGTATCTTTCTTTTCAAATTTAAAAAGAAAAAAAATATATATATATACACACACATTTGAGTATCTTTTTATGATGAGGCAAGGGTGGGTAGGTCATGTCACAATTTCAATTGATACGGTTCATTTGTTAAGTTGCTGTCATTTTCCTAGCCACCAAACACATAGTAAGCTTAGGGAATTCCATATATAAATGATACCAAAGGAATGAAAGAATAAGAAAATTGGCGTACATGATTCCTTTGCCTTTGTTGCAGCAGCCATGCAACGCATTTCTAGTTAACATGAAATTTATTAACCACATGCCATTTATTTTTTGTTTTTAAAATTAAAATAGGAATCAAACTTACACGTAAATCTACTGAGAAAATAGGCTAAATTCTAATGGTATTTATTTTTATTTTGTCATAGTTGGTTTTGATTTTGATTTTGATTTTTATAAAAATAAAGTCAATATCTAACGTATATATTTCCATGTGACAATATTCCACTCCATACCTTTAATTTTTATAATAGTTGGTGTGATAAGAAAACCTTAAAATTTGGCCAAAAATCAGAATTTTTAAAATTTGCATGCACCAATTTCCTTATTTAGATTTATAAATATAGAAATTTAGAAATTTCAAGTGATAATAAATATGAACTTTGGATGCCATAAATTTCAATTTTAAATTTCATATAAAAATGTGTAATTTCTAAAATTTCATAGTAACTATATTGATGCATAAACATTAAGTTTCATATTTGATATTTCATCTACTACTATATTTTTTTTAGAAGATACACAAAATTTCATTTTAAAAAATAAAGGTACAAAGTAAATACAAATTAGATTGCAATAGTGTGAGGATAAATATAGATAAATACCACTAATGATCAGACTTGATATATGTCAGAAATATTTAGAGTGAATAAAGCACAAAATAGTATAACTAGAATCCTCTAAGTATCATCAAGGTCCATTACTGCCTGAACAACCTTTGCAATATCACAAAAGGGAAAATCTAACAAATCCAACCCGAAATAAGAATCAGTAGATTTATTTTCACAGGGAAAATTAAATTTACAAAAAATAAAACCCAACAAAAGGTACAAATGAATTACTTCCATTGTTGTTGTTGTCTATCACTTTCGTGATTGCAGCCTCCACACAATTCCGATGATGATGAGGATACCGTCTACCACTATATCGCCGATATTTCAATTCACCGTGATTGATACCACCAACATCAATTGAGGATTGCAATCGTTCAATTAAAACTTAACAGGCTGCATCACAAGTTAAGCCTGAATAAAGAGAGATCATACTCCTATATATAAACAAGAATTTCATGGGTAATCTGTCCTATCAAGATGCTTAAATCATGACCATGATTGGCACCTTGACGATTGACGAGAAAATGAAACTTGAAGACACACAAACTTCGGTGAAATCGACACCAACACTTATTGGATTATTTGGTTTATTTACTACATTCCTATAAGTATCAGGAAAAAGCCAACCGGACCCGAAGAAGATCCCTGTTGAAGAAAAAAATTTATGAAGGAAGAATTTTTTTAGAGAGGAGGCTGGGATTTTGGAGAGCAGCTATGTTTTGTCTATAATAACCTATTGTACTTCTACGTTAGTTAAACAACAAATGAAGTCATGTTGCCGGTTATTATTTGTCACTAGAAATCCCACAAATGAAAACCAGTACTTGTTCCATTTGCCAACTTCCTGTACCAAATCTCCCAACTAATGAAACAACCAGCTGATGCACGTACGCCAAATCGAAGGCATGTGCAACAGTCCAAGTGTAGTTACAATCATTAGAGTATGATGTAAACTTTTGAATTTGAATCACTTCCTACACGTCATGTTAAATTTGTTATAAATATTCTCAGTCTTTTTCTCCTAAGATATGCAAGATTGCAAAGTATCTATATAATGTTAAAAAAAAAAAAATTCTTCTAGATTATTGTATAGTGACTAGCACAATAGGAATATTGGTTCCGTAAGTCAGGTATAAATATATTCACCCTTCCAACTTCTTGTGGCAAGGTTCACCTAGCTACCAAGTATCTCTTAGGAAGCTCTTGTTGGCTTAAATTATCCTATAATATTTTCCTCAGCTTAGCTGCAAACATTATCAAAGATGTGGAAGTCCATTGGAAAAACCCTAGGGCTTAAGCAAATTCTGGTTGCAACTGACTCAGTCCACCGAGCGAACGCGGCCTCGCAACCCCCGGCCAGCTGCCATGCTTGTCTAGAGGAAGAAAACAAAGCATGTAAGTGTGGCCAAAGCTTTGATGAGAGCTCTAAGAAAGTCTCACATGTTGATGAGCACCCCCCTGAGGCCAACTCTTTTACTCATTCTGTAATCAACATGACTGGGATGCTCCTAGGTAACCATATATATATATATATATATATATATATATATATATATATATTACTAAAAAATTTAACGTTTTCTAACGTATAATTTGCTTTATAGTTGAAAAAATATACACTTTAATACCACATACGTAGTTATACACTAAATTTCAGACTTATTTAAGTAGCTTGAATTTTTTAAAATATTTTATCATGAACCATTTGTTACAATTCGAGTTCGTCATAAATCACACTAATTCATAACATTTCTTATATAGAGTCACACCCAAAAACGCATTTGCAATTGAGTTTAAGGGTAAAGTAGCCTCATTTTGCATCACCTTATAAGCAAAATATATAGTGACCATGTTAATTGCATATATCGCTTTATTTGGGGCAGCAAAATGTCCCAATATAGCTACGTTTCACCTATATGCAACTTGAGAGTCGTTTTTGGGTGGAGTACTCTGTATAAGATACGTCATCAATTAACTGGAATTGTAACAAAAAATTATGATGTATAGACTAGGAGTTGTTTAGGGTGTTTAAATTCAAAATTTGAAAACATAGGAATACCTGTGAAATTTATTGTAAACCATAGGATACTAATTAAAGAGTGTGATATGTTAAAGTTAATTTCCGAACTATATAAACGTAACGTTTTGATATACATTTGGCTGCAGGTTTGGGACAGCTATCAACTCCATATGCTTTAGAAAGTGGAGGGTGGTGTTCTGCATTCTTAATGATAGGACTAGGCATAATATGTGCATATTGTTCTCATTTACTCGGAAAATGCCTTGACAAAAACCCCAAGTCAAGTAGCTACACAGATATTGGACAGCAAGCATTTGGAACCAAAGGCAAGCTCATAGCAGCAACATTCATATATTTGGAGATCTTCATGGCCCTTGTGTCCTACACCATTTCATTGCATGACAATCTAATCACCGTCTTCTCGGCTACCCAACTGAGGATTTCGTGGGCAAAGCTATCCAAATCTCAGCTCTTGACCTTCATTGCCGTCTTCGTGACTCTGCCGACTCTCTGGCTGAGAGACCTCTCTTCCATATCTTTCCTTTCCTTCGGCGGTCTTCTCATGTCACTCACAATTTTTGCATCAGTGGCATGCACCGCCATTTTTGGCGGCCTCAAATCTAACCACACCATACCACCACTCCACCTTCATAATATTCCTAGAATATCTGGCCTCTATATCTTCAGCTATGCAGGACACATTGTTTTCCCCAATTTGTACAAGGCCATGAAAGATCCATCAAAGTTCACCAAGGTACGTAATAGACAAAGGTTTTTTAATTATCACCAATTTTTTTTTTTAAAAAAAATTCAGGGTTTTTTTTTTAGTTTAGGGTTGATGAGATTAAGACACCCATAACTTTTTTTAACAACTAAGAAAAATCTGATTCAAATTTGACAACCACAACAAAAGTTCGAGCAAAAAAAAAAAAACCCTCTAATCATTCCAATTTGAAATTCCTATAATGCCCCTCAGCGAAAAAGATCGAGTTAATCACACGTGGATTAGGATTTACCTCTCAACTTTTGGACTATGTCCAAAACTAGTACGGGAAAAGCTAAAAGCTTTCCCACCGTTACCCATACTAAAACACTACATCTCCATCCCGAAAAAAGTTTTTTAAAACCCTAAATCCCTAATCCTTTATTTCGGGCAAAACCCTTGATAGCGTGAATGCTAAATAAGTAAAATTATAGTTCTAAACAAATGAGTTTTCATTTTCTTTTTGTCAAAGCCTAAGGTAAAAACAATTGAATTTCAGGAGTGTTTACTTATGGGCAATAAGAATCAAATCAATGAGAGTGATTTCCATTACAGATGACTTCTGCGTTTACTTGCAAAATCATATTTTTTTTAATAGGTAAGCTCCACATGAAATCATTAATGACATTTACCTCGAAATGAGTAATAGGATTAGATAGGGGAGGTGTTAATGATTTCTATTACTTATTTTAAATTTGTATGTACCAAATTGCCCTGCAACATTTCACAATAATTACAAAGTTCAACCATAATGATAAATTTAAGCATACTCTATGCATATAAAAAGAAAGAAAGACAATTTCTTTATTTTAAAAATGAAATCTTTAAAAAAATTGAAGGACACTTTATTCTTTTTTTTTTTAATGAATCGAATCTTTCAATAAATAGGTTTTGAGATGCTCATCTGACAAGAAAACAAGCGGTTAAGAAAACTGGAAAAAAGAAAGGGCATTTTAGTAATAAAATAATTTCCATTCCAATTAATAATGGTTAGTAAACAATAACAATAAACATAATTGTCATTAATATTCTGAATATTTTTTTATTAATAAACACCTTAATGAAAATAATTACACAGTATTTTGATTGTTTATCTCTCTCATTACCTACTATTCCATTCTAGGGAATTTAGACTTGGGCAAACCTAAATATAGTTCTCTTAGGAACAAAAGATATGATCATGATTTTAAAGTTTAAACTAGCTTATTCACTGATGGATGTTAAAAGAACAAAAATTAATATGTTTTAATGTAAGCTTCAGGTATCTATTGTAAGCTTCACCTTAGTAACAGCACTTTACACATCCCTAGCCTTGGTGGGAGCGAAGGTGTTTGGTCCCCAAGTGAATCCTCAAATCACTCTCAGCATGCCTCCACACCTGATTGTGACCAAAATTGCATTATGGGCCACTGTTTTGACACCAATGACCAAATATGCCCTAGAATTTGCACCAATGGCCCTCCAGCTTGAGCACAACCTTCCTGCTTCTATGAGCTCCAGAGCAAAGCTGATCATCAGAGGCAGTGTGGGCACCATTCTGCTTCTGGTGATCCTGGCCCTTGCTCTCTCTGTTCCATATTTTGAGTATGTTCTCAGCCTGACTGGATCCCTTGTGAGCATTGGCATTTGTGTCATTTTTCCTTGTGCTTTTTACCTCAAGATTTGCTGGAGTGAAATATCAAGGCCACTTTTGGTCCTTAATTTTGCTCTAATTGCATTTGGATCTTTGCTTGGTATACTTGGAACCATTTCTTCATCAAAGCTGCTCATTAAGAACCTCCACAAAGCTCACTCTGGATGAACAATGGCTGCAAGCATTTTCAGATTTTCATAATTTGGACGATCGAGTTTCGGTTTCTCGTATTCCATGTCGTTTGAGTTTTCTCATATAGTTTTTATTTTTTTTTATTTTTTATTTTTGGAATTGAACTCGATCCACTGTCATTCATGTATATATATATATATATGCGCGGTTAGATTGGATGTTATATGAATAACACTTTTAGAAACTTGACCAAAAAGATAAGAATAATAATTTCAGAAATATCTTTTTTGTTTCTCTTTCATTTATTTTTTCTAGGGAGCTAGTTGATTTAAATTGGTCTGGTTTGGTTTTCAATTTTTTTAATGTCCATTTAAAACCTACTCAAAACCAAGTTTTATTGTTTTGATTGCAGTTTCATATTTTATAATCAGGTGTAAATATATTAATTACATGTCGAAAAATTAATTTTGTTTAATCACCAGTACGTAGTCCCTAGCTATATGGTATTTCAAACTCATCGTCGTCTCATCGGAACAAACTGGACACGTGTAAATATATTACGTCCCTGTACGGTATTTCGAACTCATCTTTTTGGTGTATTTTCGTTCAATTCAATCAATTTCATCCGATCCGTATCTTCTTATTCACTCATCAATTTCATCATTGACGTCAGTCACGTTCCCCTTTAAAATAATTAAAGGAAAACGTCCAACTAATTATATATCTCCTCTAATTTCTATAAATTAAAACTAAAAAATACGGTTAAAATTTTGAAAAATACAGGATAAACAAACTGAAATTAAATAGAATAACTTGAGAAAAAACACACTGATCTGCTCAAGGCACCACTGAGAAACACTGAGAAACACTGATCAGATGATGAGTGAAGTGGGATCTTGGTGGCGGCTTGAGTGAAAGAATATGTTTTGTTTTATTCTTTTGTTTTTTTATTCAATTTTTTTATTTAATTTTAATTTGTTATATTTGTTTTCCAATTTTTAAATTGTATTTGTTAGTAATTTGAACAGAAATTTTTAAATTGTAGTTGTATTTGTTTCCCGAGGAATGTTTTGTTTTGACGGAAAATTTCCCGAATCGATAAGTGTGGAGAATAAGAATCGTTCACTCACCTCACAATCATATATAAGTATGAAAACATCTACAATATCAGCAAAATCTTTGTCATTTTGATATCTCGATCGATATTAAAATAGGAGGAAGAAATATCCATAATATTTTCGTAAATATACAAGTATTTAAGAGTTTTGGCATAAAAATAAGGAGGGAAGAAAATAAATATTATTAGGTACTTAAGGTTTTTTTCTAAAATTTCATTCAAAATTTTCAAGTTTTGCACTAAATTTTCAATAATTGTTATTGAACATGAACTATATCGATATCAAAATCAAAATCAAAATCAAAATTTTTCATAAATTTCACTATCGATATTTCCATGAAAAACAATATTTTAACAAATATGTAAGAGTATCTGTTGATGCAAAAATCGTCCCGACTTGTAGAATTCCTTCTTAATCCCTACACACAATAACAAGAAACAAACGAGGTTAAGGTTGAAGTCCGAGGGGGTGGTTCAACCAAGAACACTCCGATACCAAAGTCAATTTAATCGAGAGAATAAACCGGTAGAGTTTCAGTATGAGTTTTTGAATTACCATTTGAGGTGAGTGAGACCCTATATTTATAGTGAAGTTTTGGGAGTCACGGAGCTTCTGATTGGTTGAAGGAAAAAGTGTTAAATAAGCGATTGTACCGAGTGTAAGTACTTATTTATTAATGAATAAATAATTCGTTGGGAAGTTATTTATTTATCGTCATTGATCTGATTAATTAATATAATCAGCTGGTAAATATATTGAATTAATGCAGAGACCGTGTGATGCCGTCATCGTATTTACCAGGGGGTAATATCGGTATTATGAGCGTCATGAGTCACGTAGCAGCTGCATAATTTTCTGGTGATTTATGGTTCCACAAATACCCCCACATCGCTTAGGAATTCAGGGAATCCTAAGAGATGTAATTTTTATTGTGGTCCCGATAAACCATTTTTTACTGGAGCAGGACTCTGTTTTGCTTCGAACAACATAGCTGTGATTTTCCAATTAGAAGTTTTGGGCTTGAGGCCTTGTTTTGAGTTGATCTTTAGCGCCCTCTTAACAATTAGGGTTTGTTCATTTTTTCTTTATTTAAATGAAGGCATATGACCTTTATTTTCAATAAAGAAAATTAAACCCTAATTATTGTTTGTTGTCGATGGAATGTTTGCTAAATGAAGGAAGGAAATAAAAAGGCTCATGTTGTCTTCACGCTCGCCGATGGAGCCTTGCGGCTGAGAAAAAAGTGGGAAGACCCCACGTGGCAGAAGCTCTATCGTTGCGTAGATGGAGAGCACTGTAGCCGATGTCAGTAGAAAGGGGACTTTTTTGGCTCAGCAGGAGGGCTGACGTCAGGTGACGTCAGCAAAATGGCAGGTGGGTCTTCACTGCAGGGGGCTGTCGACCAAGCAGTGCGGCTAAAGGTTTTTGGCGCGTGGGCGCCATCGCGCTAGCGGGACTAACATGGTGAAGGCGGGTCCCGTGAGCAGAGATGCTGACAATGGCAGGGCCCTATCGGCTGATGCTTCTTTCACGCGCAAGATTGCGCGGCTTCTAATCCTTGGCGGCGAGACACATGGCAAGGGCCTCTCTTGTAACTTTTTTTTTTCTTTTTTTTTTAAGCTGCTGTTCACAGCTTTTCTTTGTACCTGCACCATCAACAAAATCTATGCTTTTGAATGTAATATATATAATAAAATATATTATATATTTATTTTATTTTAATATATATAAATGAATATATATATATATATATATTCTTTTGTTCAGTTTCGATCTTTTGCAGATTTTGAGAGCTGTGTATGTCCGCTTGCACTAATTCCAGTGGTGGTGCGCTCTACTCTCCGAGACGATCATTTCAAGGCGCATGAAGACATACTTTTGGAGGGGTCTCGAAAAACTCATTTTTATGGTGTGACCGTCATAAGACAATCTGCTGGTATGTCCGGGACTTGTTGGAGCTTTCGACTTCAAGAAATGACAAACTTGACATCAAGATGCTCCTCTAGTTGACACGCTTGTGCTACATTGTGGATAGAAGATCTTGGTGCGTCGATGGACTTGTCATCTTCAAGTGCGAGTGGAACCAAAATCAAGGCCTTCAACGAGGGAGGCGCGAGGTTGCATGATTGGAAGTGAGACGTGTCACAAGGCAGGGCGTGTTCCAATGTAACGCCCCGGAAATTCGAAAGATGTAAATTTGTAAAATAATAAATAAAATGACATTTTTACCCTTGTGAATCGTATGGTCAAATTGTTGACTTTTTACTTGGTAGGTTGAACGGACGTTGAGCGATGACTGTGACGTAGTTAGGGACGTGACGAGTCCATAGACAGGTGGCACGTCCGATTCCGACGATCAGGGAAGAAGTTAGGACGTTCGAAAGTTCAAGGGCATTTTCGTAATTAGGACGAAAAGGGGGAAAATGTTGACTTTTTGATTGACCACTATTTTTCACGCAATTCGAGAACCGTTGGGTAGGTCTCGATGCCCTGAGTTCGTAGACAGGCGGCACGCTGAAAACAGACATTGGACGGGTGAGTTATGGTTCTAAAACGAGAAGGGCGTTTTGGTAATCTTGTGAAGAAGGGCAAAATAGTAATTTCCACAGGGGAACTATTTGAAACAGTGGAGCAGGGGCTGAACCACCGTGCTGTGAGTGGTTTGATCAAGGAATTGTTTAATTGTTAGTGGCATTGGGACAGTTTGAGGTAGTGGAAACAAATTGGTGGGGGTTTGTAACAGAACACAGGCACGGGTGCCATGCAAAATTGGTTTCGGGTCAGTTGCGGGGAAACATTTACACAGAGGACTGAGAGATTCTTTAGGTTGCCATGAAGGTTGAATTGATTATAGGGAGTGAGAGTGAGTCGAAAGGGTCATTTGGAGAGGAAGAGCCTGAGAATTGAGAGGAAACTGAGTCGGAAAATTGGAGGGAAAAATCGAATTTAATTTGTGAGTCGAGAGGAACAAAACCAAGGTTGGAGACAGTCTTCTGGGATCATTTAGAGTTCAACTGTACTAACATTGAAGGAAATCAATCGCGGTTTGGCCAAGAACCCAAGTTCCAGTTCTGGAGAAATTTCATGCTTGAGGACGATCACCTACGGGTAAGTTTTCCTGAAATTGGTTATGGTTTAGTGTTCGTTTAGGTCCTATGAAGCTTCTGTTTAAGTTAATTTGAAAACTGAGTTGATTCGAGTGAGTTTCAAAGCTTGACCCGTTCGATTGATCATGTGTGAATTGATCGATTTAGGGCTTAATGTAGGAAATGATTAAGAGGGAACCTAAATTAACACTTAATGGAAGGTTTTAGGTGGAAAAAGGGAAGGAATTAAGTGAGAATTTATAGAGTTTCAGCCGGGTTGAGTCGGGGGTTTGGGACCCGTTTAGCATAAATACGGGCGAGGAAGATGACATTGTAGCTACAGTGCATGGCGCGTGGCTTTCACGCGCAGCCACTTTGGGCGGCGAGTGAGGGCGCGTGAGGCCGTATCTCCGGTCACGGTCAACTTGAGATTTCATCCTTTCAGTTTATTGAACATTTTGAGTTAAATTTCGAGTCGATCAGACGTCGTTCAGGATAGTTTTGAGGGTTCGAAGGTTTAGGATTTTAAGTTAATTACGTCGAAAAATCCCGAAAAGTTAGGGAAATTAATGTAAACTTATTGGAAGTGTTTGTGACCCAAATTGTGATCTTTGGCAGGCTAAAACATTCCCGAGGAAACTGAGGAGCGTACGGGACGCGATTGACGCGTTCAAACTCCGTGAGTGGACTTTTGATTTCTAACCGAACATGCATAACTGTTTTTACTCACTTGTTTTATGTTTCTATACATGGTTTTATGGTGATGATGATGACATTCCTGCTTTACGTGATTGCACGTTTTTCGATGTGATTAACGTATTTTACGTATTTCGTGGTTACATTTTTTTCCTATGCATTAATGATGGTTTGATGAAGTAATTTTATATGATTATGCATATCACGTTTTAATGATGATTTGATTGTGATTTATGAGTAAGATTTGGGATGGAATGTGAAATTCGGACATAAGTCCTATTATGACAAAATGTGATTTCGGATTGGTTTTGGGAACTTGGATCATGATGGATTTGGACTTGTTATGATTTACACATGATTTGGGTTTAAAGACCCGGTACGATTGCTGAATTTGGTTTTAGGTTTAAAGACCCGGATATGTTATGACGCGGGCGGGCCCGGATTGGGTTTAAAGACCCGGATTGAGTTTAAAGACTCGTGAGTTTAAAGACTCGTGAGTTTAAAGACTCGGTTATTGTGATACCCCCCGAGGCCTTGATTATGTTTTGAGTTTAAAGACTTGTTGATACCCCGGGAAGGCCTGATATATGAGTTTAAAGACTCGGATGGATCCACCAGTTTGATTTGTGGTTGTTACATTCGGTTTTTTTTCCATGTTTTTATAGTTATATGTTGTAACGGTTTTCATATGATTCGTAAAAGTGTTTTCGAATATTTGGTTATGCATGCGTGTTGTAAAACTGGAGGGTGAACCCCGATTTCATTAAACTGTTTTCTAGAATCATTTGTTTTAGTCCACTCACACTTTTCTGTTTTAATACCCTCCAGGTCGTGGTACAAGTTTTGGGGGATAACGCCGAGGCAGAGGCATAAATTTTTCCCATTGCGGTGTAGTTAGTTCACAGAGTAGGATTTTATCCTTATCTTGTTTTGTAACTATGCTCTGTGAAACTGTGGACTTGTTTTTCAGTTGGTTGTATCGTTTAATCTCCCTGGTCTGGCAATGTTTGTGGTGAAATTTTTGGTTATTTTGGTCTGTTGTGTGTTCGGTTGTCAGACGGGAGCAGGATGCTTCCCGATTATCAAGACGATAATTGGGGTGGGTCCTGTCATCCAACTTTGGAGCAATGTGCGCTATACTGCAATGAGGGTACTGTAGAATGCAAGGCAAGGTGCAGCAGGGTGTAAGGCGGGCGCATTGCAGTTGTGAGGCGAGGCATGGTGCAACTATAAGATGAGGCATGCTACCAGTGCAAGACGAGGTATTCCACATCCAAGGCTTGGTATGCCACAACTCGAGGCAAGGCAAGGTGAGGTACAATAGAGTGCAAGGTGAGGTGCAGCAGAGTGCAAGGCGAGGTGCAATAGAGTGCCAGATGAGGTGCAATAGAGTGCAAGGAGAGGCATGGTACAACTACAAGGCAAGGCATGCTGCAAGTGTGAGGCGAGGAGTCCCATCACTTGGAGTGCGATGTGTCACAACCTAGCATGAGGCTTGTTCCAACTGCAAGGCAATGTGTGTTGCAGCTACAAGGTGGGGCATGCTGCATCTTTAAAGCAAGGTTTTCCATGAAGCGAGGCGAAATGCATATGGTGCCCTGAAATAACTGAAGCTTTCCAAGGAGTTGCTTTGGATGACGGATGAGCTTCCAGAGACTTGATCTTCAAGGCCTTGTTGAGCTCAAAATGGGGTGTAGCAAGGCGGAACATAGAATGGAGGATCGATCATGCCCCCTGCAAAGCTCGAGACGTCGTACATCATCGCCTAATTGAAGGAAGATAGCCAGGAGATGCCATCATCTAGACGCTGAAGCCAAGTGGCGTGAAGACACATAGCACCAAACCCTCGTTTTGTCTTGGAGTTGAAAGACAAGCTACTTTGTAGCCGTCGTATAGTCAAGAAGTGGTGAAATTACTTTTGTGAAGCCAATTATGCCAAGTGATCGATGTTGAGGAGGTTTCCCCCATTGCTTGAAGAAGGCCATGGACGATATGCCACTGGAAGTCCCCAATGGGATGATCAAAGGCCTCCAAGGCTTGTTCATAGCCTGACGGAGAGACTCTGAGGTCGTGCCGGTTCTGATGATGAGCTTCATGGTTCTTCTTGGCTCATACATTGATCCTAGCATTGAATACATGTTTAAGCATTCAACTTGTGAATTTCCAACTTCTTTAATTTTCATTAATAGAAGTCTTCCATTCTTTTTTTAGTGTTTTGTGATTTTCGGCATATTTGAACTTTGTGTAGTAAACTAGGTTTTTTGACTTTGTTTTAGCTTCGAATTGAGTGTCGTTGGTGGTGTTGGAAAGATGACTTTCATACCTTTTTGGCACCATCAAGCTCACTTCAAGGAAGTAACATTTGAGATTTGTAGAATTGGTCGAATTTTGTGCTCGTGCGCTGGTACGTGCAATTGACCTTTGTGTACAAAAATGTTTGCAGGGAACTCGTCACAACTCGGAATTGAGTGAAATCGACATCGTTGGAAAGATGACTTCCATATATTTCTAATGCCATCAGTTATGTTCTGAGACGATCCAAATTGAGCTTTTTAAGAATGGACGAATCTTGTACTCGTGCGCTGGTGCGTGCAATTCACCTTCGTGTACAAAAACGTTTGCTGGGAACCCGTCACAACTCAGAATTGAGTGAGATCAATGGCGTTGGAAAGCTGAATTATGTACCTTTTTAGGGCCATCAAGCTCATGTCAAGGTGATCCAAATTGATCGTTCTACGACTGAATGAATCTTGAAGTTGTGCACTGGAATTTGTAGTCGCGCGCACTAAGACATTTCCCCAAGATTTGTCATGACATGACCCAGTTGTTGCTCCCCTTGGTAGGGTTGGTAAGCGATCCTTAGTAGCTTTTCCAAGTCCAGCAAGTCCATTTGTTGGGTACGAGCTATACATCCTTGGGATTGTTCTTAAGTACTATGTTCCTCAATTTTGGTTAACCGCATTGAACTTAGCCGTTGAGTTCCTTGAGGTGACGACTTAGCTCTTCGAGATGAAGGCTATACTTTTCCTTTTGGAGTGGTGCTCCAAGTCCTTTGTAGGTGAAATCTTTGAATGTTTTTCCAGTGTTGGGCTTTGGTGCTTCACGGAGCACAAATGTTGATAAGTTGCAAGTTGAAGGCATTATGGCTTTGACGAACAAGGATGTTGATGCGTCGCAGAGCGATTGCCTTGACGCATCGCGAGGCGATTGTCTTGACGCATCGCGAGGCGATTGTCTTGATGCGTTGATGGGCGATGGCTTGGAATGCTCTGCATGGCGAAAGCATGGAGTTCTCCGCATGGCAAATACTTAGGGTGCTTCGCATGACGAAGGCTCAGAGTGCTTCGCGGTGCGAAGGCTTGGGGTGCTTCGCGAGGCGAAGGCTTGGAGTGCTTCATGGGGTGAAGTCGTAGAGTGCTTTGTCGGGCAAAGGTTTCGAGTGCTTCTCATGGCGAAGGCTTGGAATGCTTCGCGGGGTGAAGGCTTGGAGTGTTTCGCATGGCGAAGGCTTGTGGTGCTTCGCATGGCGAAGGCTCGAAGTGTTTCATGGGGAGAAGGCTTGGAGTGTTTCGCGGGGCGAAGACTTGGAATGTTTCTCGGGGCGAAGGCTTGGGGTGATAGGACGCATCCCGATCCCCCAGGGACCACGAGAGGATCCGCCCTGCTCCCGTCTAGTACGAACCCAGGAAATTCCCGAAATACTCATAATAGGTTAAATAATGCACAATAAAACGTTTTAAACATCAAATACATCTGAGAATGGGCCCAACAGTGCCAGACAAGGGATAGAGAGCACTACAAAAATACGAGCACGTATAACAGTTTTACAAAATGGTGTTCGATGACACGACCCATCCTAATCCCCCCAGGATTAACACAGGATGTGCCATGCTCCCATCTGACACGAAGTGTCAAGCAAGGGATAATTCAAACCTTCAGCCCGACCGGCTTCTAGAGCGCGCCAGGGTCCGATGGAGGAGTGTGATGTCTTGGTCTCAGCTATAGTTTGCATCCGTGATCAACTTGAAGGGTATTAAAACCATTAAAAACTATGAGTGGACGAAAATAAATAGTTTAATAAAACACATTTCATAAAAGACCTTTATGCCCTTCACTAAAAATCATGCATGCATTCGAAAACCATTTACCAAACCACATATTCAAATAACCATTATTAGGGTCTCAGCCCCAAGTTTCATAAATCCAAGTCATACGGACCCCTGCCTAAAACCATTTACACAAATCCATAATTCATTTCAACCATATGTGGGAACTCAGCCCAAACTATATTATGTGGGTCATTGCCCAAATCCATTTACTATTCACGAAACACCATTTCAGCAAATCCAAGAAATAGTATTTACCAAATATCATATAACCATTCCTATCACGGTTTCCAAAGCTACGCACGTGCTACCCGGGGTCTCAAATCCCAAGTCTCCCCAAGGTCCACCCAGGTCAATGTCCGCAGAACAATGACCCTCCTTGGGGGTTGAAATCCATATATGCCTTTCTGAGAGTATGGTACCCAGGGGGGTGGCTCCAATCAGTTAGTGCTCTGTGACTACTTCGGGGTCCACCCAGGCCAACGACCTTCCCCGGAGGAGACAATCCATAAATACAAGGATGGTATATGAAAAACCATTTCGAAATCATTCTCAAAACCTTTCAAAGGATCCATGCCCGGTCCCCATAAACCGTCATGAAACCAGAAATCCATGTTTCCAAATCCAAATCCATTTAGGGTCTCCGAACCTGAAATCAGATTTGTAAAGCATAAAGGGGACTCATTCCCGATATCATAACCAATTGGGCCTCAAGCCCGATCATGTAAACCAACTAGGCCTCAAGCCCGATTTCGTAAACCAATTGGGCCTCAAGCCCGATTAGGTAAACCAACTGGGCCTCAAACCCGATTTCATAAACCAACTGGGCCTCAAGCCCGATTTCGTAAACCAACTAGGCCTCAAGCCCGATTTCGTAAACCAACTGGACTTCCGACCCAATGCCTTATTAAATCAAATGGACTCGAAGTCTGATTGTTTGTAAATCAAATGGGTCTCATGCCCGATTCTATATTTTCAATCCGAAATCAATTCACAAACCAGTTGGGCCCCTAGCTCGATAATGTAACTAAAATGGACTTCAAGTGCGAGGTTTTCCAAAACAATGGGTCTCATGCCCGAGTTTACCTTTTCAGATCCAAAATCATTTCATCAAACCATTATCGAAACCATAAGCACATATAATCAGTGCAAAACCATAAACCTCGATATACGTGCAAACACGTAAATCGCATCGAAATACGTGTAATCATGTAATTCACCAATATCCCAATCATCATGATAGAAATCATATATATAAAACATATAAAACATTTATGCATGCATCACAGTTTGAAAATCAAGGTCCACTCACATACCATCCTAGCTACCGCCTAGATATGCGTGTCATACTCCTTCCCGGGCTAATCACCGTCACTGGGACTCCCAAACCTATCCAAATCATACTAGAGGGTTACTAACTACCTTATTAGCCTCTCATTAAAGCCTCGTAATTTTTTCAAATTTTTAAACATTTTAAAACTCGATCCTAAATCTTCGGACACCCCGAAATATATCGAAACGATGTCCGATCGACACGAAACCAGTCCCAAAATGTTCGTTATATCGATACGATAAAAACTCATATTGACTGTGATCGGAGACAAGGCCCCTCGCACCGCTGCAAGTGGCTACATGTGAAAGCCACGCGTAGTGAACAGTGTATCATCAACCTCGAGTGGACCGGATTCACTGGTTTAGTTCGGTTCAGCCGAACCAGCGAATCAAACCTACTGGTTCTCACAACTCCGACCACCATTCTCCTCCCTGTTTCTTCCTATGTCCTCGTCTCATCCATCCCTACAGATTTATCATTTTAAAATCGAGAAAAAGGATCGATACCATACCTGTGCATGGAGGAACAACAACCAGCCTCCTGCAACTGCCCCTCCCCATCGTCTCCTGCAACTGCCCCTCCCCGTCGTCTCCTGCAACTGCCCCACAATTAACTAATCCCCTAATACGATTTATTTAATATTTAAATCGAATACCGAGACGTTAAATTCCTGATTTCGATCCCGTGACCATAACTTTTTCGTCCGACGTCCGATTTTGACGTGTCGCCTGTCTACGGACTCGTGACGTCCCTATCTACGTCACAGTTGTAACGACCCGTCCCAAATTCCTAGATTAGATTAGTGACTAATCACGATTAATGAGGTTAAACGGTGATTAGTAGAGCGAAATCGGACGAACGGTGCGAAATGACCGTTTTGCCCCTAGTGGTGGCAAAACATTGACTTTTTAATCGGGCAGTCAAATGGACTTTGACCGATGACCGTGACGTAGTTCGTGACGTCACGAGTTCATAGACGGGTGGCACGTTCAATTCCGACGTTCGGGGAGGAAGTTATGACGTTCGGAAGTTTAGGGGCATTTTGGTAATTTTGGTTAAAAGGGGAAAATAGTTGACTTTTTGATCGAGATGTCCGATGGCCGAGGGCCAAAAACCATTACATAGATAAGGACGATACGAATCCGTAGACAGGCGGCACGTCGAATTCGGACGTTCGACGACGAAGTTACGGTTCACGGAAGTTCGAGTGCACTATTGCACGAATTACGAAACGAGTTAACTTTTGGACTTTAGTGGGGCCCAGATATTTAAGGGAGGCCCAATGGATGAGTGACAAGTGCCACCCATCCACAGGCCACCTATATTGATTCATGCACCGTGCAAACCATTCCATTTTCTCCATTTCAAACACACACAAAACACAACCCGATCTCACCCATTTTCCTCCCATCCGTGCAACCCAAAACCCATCCACTCTTCACCCATGACCAGGCAGAGGACCAGGGAGACTGAGGAGGTTGCTGGGCGGCCAGAACCGCCGTCCAAGGCGGCGAGAGGAGGAGGAACCCATGAGGTTCACGGTTAGTCCATTTTGACCCCTTTTTCCATTTTTGTTGTTATGGTTGGTTTTTAATGGTTTTAATGAGTCCATTAGGTTGCTAGGGACATGTTAGGAAGGTTTAAGGAAGCTTGGGATGGCTGGGCAGCCATGGGTACAGTTTTGGAAACTTGAACCGTTTGGTTCAAAATCGAACCATAGGATTTAGACGTTTTCGGTTGCGTTTAAGGATTGGAATGGATAGAAAACATCAAAATAGGATGAAAGGAACCAAAAGGAAGAACTAGGATGAAAAATGGGGTGTCTAGGGCTGTGAACCGGTCACGCCGGTCCAGTTGGACCGGCCAAACCAGGTGAACCGGCCATAAACAGTAAAACCGGTCTGCTGGAGGTTAGTGCCGATGAACAGTGTTTTTGACTTTCTAGGGGCTCGTGAGGACGCGTGGGCCATAATTTGGGAAAGTGTTCAACATGGGAAATCTTCTATTCGATGTAATGAAGATTTTGGGACTGGTCTCGCGTCAATCGGACATCGTTTCGATAGTTTTCGGGGTGTCGGAAGGTTTAGGGTCGGTTTAAAAATAGTTAAAAGTTCGGAAAAATTACGGGGCTTTGATGAGAGGTTAATTAAGTAGTTATTAACCTTCTATTAAAATTTGGACAGGTTTGGGGGTCCCAGTAATGGTGATCGGCTCGGGGAGCCGAATGGCACGCAAATCGAGGCGGCAGCTCGGACGGTCTGTGAGTGGACCTTGTTCTCTAAATTGGTGCATGCATAAATGTTTATTATATGTTTTAAATACTTGTTTGTGATGCCATGAGTGCATTTGGATGTGCGGTTACGTATAGGCACGTATTTCGAGGTTTCGGCCCTATACGGTGCCTATACGGGGCTGTATGTCTTTATTGGTCTAAATGAAATGGTTTTGGATTTCCAAATGGATTATGAATATGATTTTATGATGTTGATTTGGATGCTTGTGAATTATATGGTTTCACGTATTTCGAGGCGATTTACGTGCTTGCACGTAAATCGAGGTTTTCCAATTTTATACTGATTTTGCGTACTTATGATTTTGGATTTGAAAAGGTAACTCTCGGACTTGAGGTCCATTTGATTTACGGAATCGGGCCGGAGGCCCAGTTGGTTTACGATTCGGACTTGAGGTCCAGTTTCTATGTGGATTCGGGCCTAGGGCCCAGTTATGTATTACAAATGGTTTTTATGGTTCATAACGGTTTATGGGAACCGGCATGAACCCTTGAAATGGTTTTTACAGGTCATGACTTTTTATGGGAACCGGCATGAACCCATGAAAGGTTTTATGGTTCATGACGGCTTATGGGGGCCGGACATGAATCCTGGAAAAGTTTAAAGAATGATTTCAAAAGGTTTTTCATATTCCATCCTATATATATGATTGTCTCCTCCGGGGAGGGTCGTTGGCCTGGGTGGACCCCGGAGTAGTCACGGAGCACTGACTGAGTGGAGTCGCCCCCCAGTTGGGTTCCTTACTCTCAGGATGGGCATGGTTTGTTACCTCCAGGGAGGGTCATTGATCTACGGACATTGACCTGGGTGGACCCTGGAGAGACTTGGGTTTGAGACCCCGGTTAGCACACGTGTAGCTCTATTATACCGTGACAGGTTCTGGATATGAAATATAATGGATAAACATGATTTCAATTGATTTTGGGAAATTGTGTTTATAATGATAAATGGTTTTGGGCTGAGATCCCACATATGTTTACTATGTTATGGTATTCTGTAAATGGTTTTGGGCAGGAGCCCGTAGAACTTGTATTTATAGAATTTGGGGCTGAGACCCTAATTATGGTTGTTTAAACTTATGTGTTTGGATAAATGGTTTTACTATGCATGCATGCTTTTTAGTGAAGGGTATAAAGGTCTTTTATGGAAATGTTTTTATAAACTCCTTATTTTTGTCCACTCACAGTCTTTCTGTTTTTAATACCCTTCAGGTTGGATACGATGTGGACTGTAGCAAAGACCGAGATATCACATGCCTCCTCCGGATCCTGGCGTACTCTGATAGCCCGGGAGGGCAAAGGTTGGAAATATCCCTTGTCTGACATTTCGTGTCAGACGGGAGCAGGGTCATCCCAAGTTAATCCCGGGGGGATTGGGATGGGTCCTATCAACGTGGTATCAGAGCGGGGTTGTCTCTATTCAAGCAACCGCAGAGCTCTTGGAGTATGTATGCAGGTCGAGGATGTGATATCTCAAGGGGCTACAGTTCGTGATCAACCTGATAGTTAGGGTGCCGGTGCGATAGTTAGTAGGATTGACTCGTGAAATGTCTTGGCTCGGCATTTGATGCCGGGGTTACCATAAATCTGTCAAGGTTGACAGTGTGGGGCCCTATGAAAGGGTTAACGTATTAGTACGTTAGCGTTTGGATCGTGAGACGGTTAGTTGGGATCGTCTTCACGATGTCGTAGGATCGTTTCCGACGACTGATTCGATGTTGTGACCATTAGATGGTCGGATTATGTTGAGTTAAATGGATTTACTACAGTCGGCAGTTAGCAGCCGGATTCGAGGATCCTGATTGGACTTACGGTAGGATTGGATTGACATCATTACGATGTCAAGACCGCGGAGTCGGTCAGATTGTTGATTTTACTGCTTTTCGCAGTTGGGTTCAGAGTGACCCTAGGGCTTGATTGTGGAACCCTACCTTATGTGTATGGTTCGGAAATGTGAGTTGACGAGTGGTTTGACTTGGACGACTATTCGGATTTGGATTCGTTAGTCGATCTAGTCATGTCAGCTTGTGTTGGGACTGCACTTCACAGTCAGGGTTGTACTTATCGGTTAGACCGAGTTGGTTGTCGTGCTACTTCAGTTGTGATGGACTGTTGATGCAACTAAGTTTGCGGGTGACCTGGTAGACGACATTGGCTTAGTCGAGTTACGACTGGTTAGAGTTCGGTTGGACAAGTTATCAGGGTTGGTACTTGTCGATGGAACCCCAGGTTTGGGATACAGAGTAGTTGGTACAGGCGGTTGATTCTGTTAGATGCAGAGTCTGGATATCGTGGTACCTGGTAGTTAGGTCTGCACGAGGTTGTGGCAGACGCTACTATCGATGGACTTAGTCGAGTCTCATCAGGTCGTGTAGACTCAGGTTGTCGTGACGATGATACGAGGTGCGTGAGTAACGCATATGTACGAGCAGCGATTCTGGATTTGACTCGGTTACGGCTGAGTGCGATCGCAGAATGAGACGGGGACGTTCAGGGGACGGAAATGGAGTTTCTCCTATTCGAGCAGAGGTACGGGATCGTCGCTCGATGTGAGCGGAGATCAAGGGTTGTCAGATTTGCACCCTGTGTGCCGGTGCTGATGTTGATGGATTATAATGGGATACTGGTACTGGTGTTGGTGCTGATGCCGGTGATTGTGGTGACGATGAGTTACGAATCGAGATGTGACTCCATCGAGATACGTATATGTTCGGTATCTGTGGTTCGGGAGTGGATCACAGATAGTGACGGACTGGATTGGATCCAGCAGTAGTTGGGACTCGTGGTACGAGATGCGTGTGTTGGATGCCGTTTAGGCACATTCGTAAATAATATACAAGGTTTAACCTTGAGTTGCGTGAATTCCACTCGGAATGAGTGTATCTACATAAATAGTGTAAACCGACAGTCGAACTTGGTAGTGAGTTTGACTCGTTATGGTCGCATGGTTGATGTCCTAGTGTGTCGGTTCCGATAAGGTTGGAACGTCAGAATCGTGAGAGGTTGGATTATGTGACGTGGTGAATGCAATGAGTTTTGGTTGTATTCACGTAGGATGAGTTTTGATGTTATTGTTTTGGATCATCTTTGATTTTCCTCGGTGGAATGACAAGGATCGATACGAGGTAATCAGTGAGAACCCACAGTCTCGGCGTGTCTCGTCGTTGACTGATCTGTTTAGATGTGGGAATTGGTTTAGGACTTTGGGTATTGCTATGGATCTGGATCGTGATCTTGATGATCCAGATAGGTGGAGAGTTTATTACTCTTACTGGGATGTTTGAGTTGAGGATGATGGGACTGAACTTCTTTTCGAGGTAAATCCCATATGGCTTACTACTCGCCTGAGTAGTTGTCCGATGAGTAGTTTTCTGACGTAGTCGGATATGGTCAGCCTTAGAGATGTGTTGAAGTCGTGATTGGCTTTCTATGAAGTCAATCGATGGTAATAGGGTAATCGGTTGAGCAGGTAACCGAGAGGTTCAGTTTTGGTACGTCTCGGTAGACGAGACCAATATTTCGAGTTTTGGAATCAGATTGCTGGATGACGATTCATGATTTGATTTTGGAACTTGAAAAAGGATTTCTGGATTTGAGTTTTGAAATCGGATTCTGGGTGACGATTCAGGATTTGATTCTAGAGCTCGACTGTGGATTTTCTTTTATGGATTTTGGTTCGGAATGGTTATTCCAAATGCTAGCTTACGGAATGATGATTTCGGATTCGAATTTGGACATGGTTATGGATATGATTTCTGAGTTTGGATTCGGGATTTCTTACGAAATTGCAGATTCGGATTCGAATTTGGAAATAGATGAGGGGTTGGAGTTTCGATTTGTCTAATGTTGGATTGGACAGATGAACTCCATTATAGAAACGTGAATGGCTATGACCTAGGTGGTTGTAAGCTAATTGATGGGTAGATGTACGTACCTTGTGTGTTATTCGAGATACGATACTGGGTGTACTTGTCGTGTCAGGTGACGGTATATAGGTTATACCGGTAGTATGTTAGTAAGCGTGTTGGTAGACGGATTGGTTCCGATACCATTGGATTAGTCGAGGTCGTGAACTAGACATTGGATACTGTGCAGAGGGTCATGGTATTTCTGATGGGTCTGGTTACACACAGATTGAATGAAATGCTTTGTGGGTGAGTGTTTACCCATGGTTGAGTGAGTTGGTGGTTAGTGTAACCACGAGTGAGTATAGTGACAGTTTTCGATTGACGACTGTCAAGTGGTGGCAGTTTGTAGGAGGTGTCAGCGTGGATCGCGGTGTGAGGTCTGTTGACTCCTAGTGGGAGCAGACATCAAGATAGTTAGTGGTTGAGCAAGGAACCGTCTAGTTGGTTGTGTCAGTGACTTGGTAGATTTGACAAGTGGTATCAATTCGGAGCGTATGACTACTGTCATTCGACGTGGTCGAACGTAGTCGATACGACAAGAGTGTTAGTGGCATGTCTGGGTGCAGACGAGTAAGTATGATTCGAGTTAGTTGGTGTATGAGTGTACACGTGTTTCGAGGTCGATTCTACTATCCATGAGGTGGTTGTAGAATTAGGATAGTTGGAGGTTCGAAAACGAAACTAATTAAGGAGGGAAGAACAGTTAGTTTGGGTCGGTTGGAATTTCGAGGACGAAATTAATTAAGGAGGGAAGGTTGTAACGACCCGTCCCAAATTCCTAGATTAGATTAGTGACTAATCACGATTAATGAGGTTAAACGGTGATTAGTAGAGCGAAATCGGACGAACGGTGCGAAATGACCGTTTTGCCCATAGTGGTGGCAAAATGTTGACTTTTTAATCGGGCGGTCAAATGGACTTTGACCGATGACCGTGACGTAGTTCGTGACGTCACGAGTTCATAGACGGGTGGCACGTTCAATTCCGACGTTCGGGGAGGAAGTTATGACGTTCGGAAGTTTAGGGGCATTTTGGTAATTTTGGTTAAAAGGGGAAAATAGTTGACTTTTTGATCGAGAGGTCCAATGGCTGAGGGCCGAAGACCATTACGTAGATAAGGACGATACGAATCCGTATACAGGCGGCACGTCGAATTCGGACGTTCGACGATGAAGTTACGGTTCACGGAAGTTCGAGTGCACTATTGCACGAATTACGAAACGAGTTAACTTTTGGACTTTAGTGGGGCCCAGATATTTAAGGGAGGCCCAATGGATGAGTGACAAGTGCCACCCATCCACAGGCCACCTATATTGATTCATGCACCGTGCAAGCCATTCCATTTTCTCCATTTCAAACACACACAAAACACAACCCGATCTCACCCATTTTCCTCCCATCCGTGCAACCCAAAACCCATCCACTCTTCACCCATGACCAGGCAGAGGGCCAGGGAGACTGAGGAGGTTGCTGGGCGGCCAGAACCGCCGTCCAAGGCGGCGAGAGGAGGAGGAACCCGTGAGGTTCACGGTTAGTCCATTTTGACCCCTTTTTCCATTTTTGTTGTTATGGTTGGTTTTTAATGGTTTTAATGAGTCCATTAGGTTGCTAGGGACATGTTAGGAAGGTTTAAGGAAGCTTGGGATGGCTGGGCAGCCATGGGTACAGTTTTGGAAACTTGAACCGTTTGGTTCAAAATCGAACCATAGGATTTAGACGTTTTTGGTTGCGTTTAAGGATTGGAATGGATAGAAAACATCAAAATAGGATGAAAGGAACCAAAAGGAAGAACTAGGATGAAAAATGGGGTGTCTAGGGCTGTGAACCGGTCACGCCGGTCCAGTTGGACCGGCCAAACCAGGTGAACCGGCCATGAACAGTAAAACCGGCCTGCTGGAGGTTAGTGCCGGTGAACAAGGTTTTCGACTTTCTAGGGGCTCGTGAGGACTCGTGGGCCATAATTTGGGAAAGTGTTCAACATGGGAAATCTTCTATTCGATGTAACGAAGATTTTGGGACTGGTCTCGCGTCAATCGGACATCGTTTCGATAGTTTTCGGGGTGTCGGAAGGTTTAGGGTCGGTTTAAAAATAGTTAAAAGTTCGGAAAAATTACGGGGCTTTGATGGGAGGTTAATTAAGTAGTTATTAACCTTCTATTAAAATTTGGACAGGTTTGGGAGTCCCGGTAATGGTGATCGGCTCGGGGAGCCGAATGGCACGCAAATCGAGGCGGCAGCTCAGACGGTCTGTGAGTGGACCTTGTTCTCTAAATTGGTGCATGCATAAATGTTTATTATATGTTTTAAATACTTGTTTGTGATGCCATGAGTGCATTTGGATGTGCGGTTACGTATAGGCACGTATTTCGAGGTTTCGGCCCTATACGGTGCCTATACGGGGCTGTATGTCTTTATTGGTCTAAATGAAATGGTTTTGGATTTCCAAATGGATTATGAATATGATTTTATGATGTTGATTTGGATGCTTGTGAATTATATGGTTTCACGTATTTCGAGGCGATTTACGTGCTTGCACGTAAATCGAGGTTTTCCAATTTTATACTGATTTTGCGTACTTATGGTTTTGGATATGATTTCATGAAATGATTTTGGATTTGAAAAGGTAACTCTCGGACTTGAGGTCCATTTGATTTACGGAATCGGACCGGAGGCCCAGTTGGTTTACGATTCGGACTTGAGGTCCAGTTTCTATGTGGATTCGGGCCTAGGGCCCAGTTATGTATTACAAATGGTTTTTATGGTTCATAACGGTTTATGGGAACCGGCATGAACCCTTGAAATGGTTTTTACAGGTCATGACGGTTTATGGGAACCGGCATGAACCCATGAAAGGTTTTATGGTTCATGACGGCTTATGGGGGCCGGACATGAATCCTGGAAAAGTTTAAAGAATGATTTCAAAAGGTTTTTCATATTCCATCATATATATATGATTGTCTCCTCCGGGGAGGGTCGTTGGCCTGGGTAGACCCCGGAGTAGTCACGGAGCACTGACTGAGTGGAGTCGCCCCCCAGTTGGGTTCCTTACTCTCAGGATGGGCATGGTTCGTTACCTCCAGGGAGGGTCATTGATCTACGAACATTGACCTGGGTGGACCCTGGAGAGACTTGGGTTTGAGACCCCGGTTAGCACACGTGTAGCTCTATTATACCGTGACAGGTTCTGGATATGAAATATAATGGATAAACATGATTTCAATTGATTTTGGGAAATTGTGTTTATAATGATAAATGGTTTTGGGCTGAGATCCCACATATGTTTACTATGTTATGGTTTTCTGTAAATGGTTTTGGGCAGGAGCCCGTAGAACTTGTATTTATAGAATTTGGGGCTGAGACCCTAATTATGGTTGTTTAAACTTATGTGTTTGGATAAATGGTTTTACTATGCATGCATGCTTTTTAGTGAAGGGTATAAAGGTCTTTTATGGAAATGTTTTTATAAACTCCTTATTTTTGTCCACTCACAGTCTTTCTGTTTTTAATACCCTTCAGGTTGGATACGATGTGGACTGTAGCAGAGACCGAGATATCACATGCCTCCTCCGGATCCTGGCGTACTCTGATAGCCCGGGAGGGCAAAGGTTGGAAATATCCCTTGTCTGACACTTCGTGTCAGACGGGAGCAGGGTCATCCCACGTTAATCCCGGGGGGATTGGGATGGGTCCTGTCACAGTCATCGATCCTGGTATGTTTGACTCCCCGAGTTAAAAGTCAACATTTTACCCAATCTAGGGGAAAACGGTCATTTTGCGTTGTTCGTCCGTATTCACTCGATTAATCACCGATTAAACTCACTAATCCTTCATTAGTCACTAATCTAATCCCGGAATTCTGGACGTGTCGTTACACTCAACCTACCAAACCACTCGACCTACCCAACCAGGGTATGAGGTACGCAACAGTAATGGAACTGTCTCCGCCTCGGGACTTGCCTCTACCTCTGGGTCACGTCTTGGAGGGGTCAAGAAAACAATGAAAGTGTGAATGGGTCGAAAATAAAGAGTATTTCAAAAACCGTTTATAATATATAGTAAAAATACCGTTTACCCCTCCGTTTTTTTTTAATCATGCATGCATTTGAGTTGAAACATATATATAGTAAAATCGAATCACATCGCACATCATCCATCACATATCATATCATCACACGCAATAGTATAATAATAATAATATATCCACCCTAATCATATTGCACCGCATATCCCAACCTTGACATCCCAGATGTCAGACGTCCCAGACGTCTAATAAGGTCACGGTCCTAAGGCTACGTGTGCCGCTTGGGGTCTCAATCCCGAGTCCTATCCCCAAACCCAGTCCAGGTATGGCATCCCAGATGCCTAACGTCCCAGACATCTCATAATAGCAATCCTGCTCCTGAGCCACCTTACGGTCTGGTCGCTCCATAGCATGACTCCTCCAAGGCAGTGCATCGTGACCGCTCCAAGGTACCAATAACTGGAAGAGACAGTAATCTATATGGTCAATCTGTCTGGTGCAATCGCATGAGCTTGTGACATCCCTGTACGATTCCACAACTTACGTAATCATCGGACAGTCACATGCCCATATAATGTAACATATATAGGTACACAATCCATAACTAAGATTCAATATACTTATACACACAATCATATACTAGTATAACGAAAACAGTTATGCATGCATTCAGTTAGAAAGCAAAAGACCCACTCACAATACTGTCCTGCTGCTTAATCAACGTCTAAAACTTGTTCTGTAGCTATATCTCAGTCTCTGACCTGTTCAAACACATTCGAAGGTCACTAGTGATTTCTGCAAACCCATATCTAAAACCTAGGAATAGTGCAGGCCTGGAAACGCGTCCCGAGGCTATAAACTCCATTTTGATCCACCAAATGATCTTCGATCGACCCGAAACCACAACCATTGGATCCAGATCGTCGAAACCATTAAAATGGCACTAGTTCCACCAAGAAAAACATACCCATGTGCCCCCACGCTGGGGTCAAAGCCACAGTCAACGTTGACCAAAAAGTCAACGCTGATGTCAACAAAAGTTAACGCTAACTTCAACCGCTGATGTCATCTAACAGTGTCAGGCTGACAGGTGCCACGTGTTAGCTGCGGGTTGGTCCACCTCACTGACATGTCAATGACACGTAGCAGCCATTGATTGGGTCACGTCATTAACATGTCAGTGTTGACTGTGTACTGACATGTGAAACGTGTCATGTCCTCATTGGCCCCTTCCTAACAGTTGTCAAATGATGACGTCACTCGCTGACATCATCATCATCATCAACCTATCGATCGGGTCTACTATTTGGGCGCACAGATCTGTGACCCGACCCGGATCCAAAACCTAGATTACTCAACCATTTTTTATGCTATTTCTTCCTATATGATCATCTCACCTTAACTAACAGATCTATATGATCAAAATTGAAAAACACGATCTACACTCTACCTGAAATCTGATGAACAGTGGGCCGTGATTTTCAATCGCCATTTTCTCTCTATTCTGGCCACGAAAGCTTCTCTAATCGAACCCAATGGAATCATATGGAACCTTAGAACATGATAGGGTCCATCAGATCGTTCACAAACGTTGGAAATCAAAGTTCCATTTCTTTTGGACCCAAAAATGGTGTTTCAGGTTCTCACCTCTCAGTTGCTATCTCCGCCGTGTGCTGCCTTGCCGTCCACTCGTTTGCTCCCTCAGACGTCCCTTACAACCTCAGTGATGATATGTGGAGTGGTGGTAAGGTAGGGGAAATGAGGGTGTGATGTTTGTGTGTTCTATCGTTCACGGGATGAGAAAGTTTGAGAGTTAGGAAAAAGGATGAGGAAGATAGTAGAAAATGAAAGAAGTGTTAGTTTTTAGGAACCTTGATCAGATCCAATTGCATGGGGAAACCCACCAATGGGATGAGTGACACTTGTCACTCATCCAAGGCCCCCACCAAGTTATCCTTATCCAATTGGAATCAACCAAGTGTAACATTCCCAGGATTTTGTGAATAGTGCCATTTTCGCGCTCCTGACCTTAACTTCCCCATCTGGACTCCGATTCCGGGGTGTTACCTGTCCACGAACTCGTGACGTCCCAATCTACATCACGGTCATGGGTCAAAGCTCGAAATATAGTCTGAGTCAAAAGTCAACAAATCTCCTCAACTAGGGACAAATTGGTTATATTACATTAAAATTTCAACTTTACCTAATTCAAAATGTCTGGGGTGTTACATGGGGTGTTTCACGGGCGAAGGCTTGGAGTGCTTCACGGGGTGAAGTCCTGGAGTGCTTCGCGGGGCGAAGGCTTGAGGTGCTTCGCATGACGAAGGTTTGGAGTGCTTCGCAAGTCGAAGGCTTGGAATGCTTCACATGGGGAAGGCTTGGGGTACGTCGCATGGCGGAGGCTTGGAGTGCTTCGCAGGGAAAAGGCTTGGAGTGCTTCGTGGGGCGAAGGCTTGGAGTGCTTCGTGGGACGAAGGCTTGGAATTCTTCGCGGAGCGAAGTCTTGGAGTGCTTCCCAAGGTGAAGGCTTTGAGTGCTTCGCGTGGCGAAGGCTTTGAGTGCTTCGTGTGGTGAAGGCTTCGAGTGCTTTGTGTAGCGAAGACGTAGAGTGCTTCGCTTGGCTAAGGCTTAGAGTGCTTCACGGGTTGAAGTCTTAGAGTGCTTCGCGGGGCGAAGGCTTGGGGTGCTTCGCATGGTGAAGGCTTGGAGTGCTTCACTGGGTGAAGGCTTGGAGTGCTTCACGGGGTGAAAACTTAGAGTACTTCGCGTGGCGAAGGCTTCGACTGCTTCGTGTGGAGAATGCTTCGAGTACTTTGCTTGGCGAAGGCTTAGAGTGCTTCATGTGGCGAAGGCTTCGAGTGCTTCGCGTGGCGAAGGCTTTGTGTCTAAGCTACACTTGTACTCCAGGTGTATAACTTTATTTTTTGGAGTTTCTTGGAGGTGTGTCATGGGACATGGTCCAACACTTGAAATTGATGATGCATGGTTGAATCTGGTGTCATAGGCCGTCTCCCAGACCGTCGTCGCATTGGATTCCTTAGTGGCGTTGATCCAACATCTTTTAAATGCCTTTCGTATGGAGTATGCCTTGATGAGGGAGTGAGTAGCGTAGAGTCAGGTAGTGTCGACTTCCCAGGGTTTCTATTCTCAAATTGTACGAGCATGCTATTAAGTATGTCCCATCATCCTTACTATAGCGACAAGAACACCTTGAGCTTTTGTCAACTAGTCCACTAGACTTGAGCAGACGTGTGGAATCTGGGAGGCTTTATAATGTTAATTAGATGAGCAACATCGATTCCAATGGTGTCGACTTCCTGTGGTTACCATTGTCGTAGTGTGCGAGCATGTTGGTTAGTACGTTCCATCTTCCTCACTGCAGAAGTAAGGACATCTTGAACCTTCATTTACTTTTCCACTTGAGCAGGCGTTTGCAATCTGGGAGGTCACGTCATGTCATTGATTCCTTACTCGGTGGGTATGTCTTTCTTTTCCAAAATCGCTAGGTGACACGTCTCGGGACATTGTCTGGTGATTTACGTGCTCCTTGCTAGTGTGCTTTAGGAGGTTCCCTTTCCGTTCGCGATGTGTGATGCGTTTTCTAGTAGCTTCAGACATTCTGAGGCCTCGTTGAAGTCATTATAGGAGCTCTGATTGGGCCCAAACTTGGTTGCACAACCACCCGACCTACTGTGTCAGTCCAAGTCGCGGAGGCGAGCCCCTAGATGCTTGCTCGTGACGAGCAGCACGTTAGGGCGCACGTCGCGCACCTAAAAATGTGATGAACCTCGTCTCCATGGTGCTTGGGTGTTGGTATGCAGGTTGCGCAGGAAACGAGAAAGTGGTTCTTTTGGAATCCCTGGGAGCGGTTCACTCACAACAGCGATCGCGGCAACAGATGTGGCAGCTTCGGAGGCTCGTGCGGATCCGCGTGTTCTGACCATGTGAAGAATGGTAAGTGTCGAAAGTGTAACCGAGTTTTTCAAGGAAAAACTAAAGAGCACACTTTGAGTATTTCTCAAATCGACTCTCAATGAAAGCACTAGTTTTTGATGCAGAAATCGGCCGGACTTGTAGAATTCATTCTTGATCCCTACACACAATAACAAGAAACAAACAGGGTTAAGGTTGAAGCCTAAGGGGGGGGGGGTGGTTCAACCAAGAACACTCTGGTGCCAAAGTCAGTTTAATTGAGAGAATAAACCGGCAGAGTTTCACTATGAGTTTTTGAATTACCATTTGAGGTGAGTGAGGCCTTATATTTATAGTGAATCCTTGAGAGTCACCGAAGCGTCTGATTGGTTGAAGGAGAAAGTGTTAAATAAGTGATTATAACGAAGTGTAATCACTTATTTATTAATGAATAAATAATTCACTGAGAAGTTATGTATTATCGGTATTGATCTGATTAATTAATATATTCAGCTGGTAAATATATTGAATTAATGTAGAGACTGTGTGATGCCGTCATCGTATTTACCAGGGGGTAATATCATCATTATGAGTGTCATGAGCCACGTGGCAGCTGCATAATTTTCCAAGAATTTATGGTTCCACAATATCCACATCAAACTAATTAAATTTTTTGGATAAATTTAACTTAAAACTGTCTAAAAATTATTAATAATTAGCTAGTTTAAATAGCTATCAAAATCGAACTCTTTATATCTATTTATTTCAAATTTAAATATATAACAATATACTTTTTCTATAACAGCTAACTTTTAATAGCTAGTTTTCAATATAGAATGGGGAAATAGAAACAAATTACAAATAAACACGAACAGAAATAAATAAACACAAACAAGAACTATCATTAGAGCCCATCTATCATTGAAGTAAAACTAGTCCATTAATCATTAGTGTTCATTTGTTTTGGCTGTTTTCAATATAGGATGAGGAACTTTGGCTGTTTTCAATGTCAAACTACATTTCATTTGAAATTCAACACTAGAAGTCAATTGGAACTGGAAAATATCATATATTTACTTGGATAACAAACCGTCAGAATTGAGAAAGCATCATAGCAACACACAAAAAAAAAAGGCTAGCTAACCATATAGAAACCTTAACTTTGCTCGCTTGAGAAAGATGCAAAACCCTGCCTCATGCAAACCTAAAATTTAATTACATAAATTGCCATTAGAGTCCATCCATGATATCGTAGAAGGAAAAAAATTGAGAAATGGTTCTTCGACTAAATCTCAATTATTGGGATCATCCCTCAACTTAATTTTTGACTTTTTTGGTCCCATTATTTCAGCCAAATCGCTAATTTAGTCCCTCCGTTAAAAAAAACTCAAAGATTCTATTAAATTATAAGCATATTCATCAATTTATGTCAAATTGTTCCTCAATGAAAAATTGAATATATTAAAATTAGTTAATAAATAAAAAAAATAAAGGATTCAGAAGATATAGTCATTGATTGACGATTGGAAATGATGGCAATGGGTGAGCCTCATCATCAAATAGACCTCAATTCGTCTACATCTTCCTCTCCTAGGGTCTCAAATGGGAGCAGTGACCTCGGGGAGGTTTTGTGCGATATTTTGTCTAAAGAAGTGCGGGTTGATGCCGTGATTGACGTTCTCAAACGAGTTGTCTCTCGTGATGAAGGCGTGCACCGCGACTTTGCGTGCCTATTGTACTCACTTCTGAGAAAGAAGCTGAGCGAGGATCTAGTAAAGTCTATGGTACAATAGGCTGTGGAGATCGAGAGAAAGTTTGTGTGCGACGCGTTGCTGTGCAACCTGGTGGGGATGAACGGTCATCTGATGAGCCAGTACATCGAGTTTTGTAGTGGATAGGCTGCTGGGCATGTTGGGATACATGAAGATTTACAATGTTCAGAACTCATTCGATTGGATGGAGTTGATTAGTTTGCAGGAGAAGACTAATTTTTTTGAGAAGAGAGTCGGCGAGTACCACTACTAGAAGGCCTCTATCATGAAAGGCATCAACAAGAACACTGATTCCCACTTGATTAAATTGGACGAGTATTTATAATCGTCTGATTGATCTACTGGCGATCGATGGATTGAATGCATTTGTGTAAAATAGATATCTATGTATATTCAATTTCTTGTTCTTTAGAAATGATAAATGAAAGAGCTGTTTACATTTTGTATCATGTTTTTTATTTTGGCATAAATTCTTTCTATTGAACACCAAAATTTAGTGTAATTTTCTCTGCTCGCCATTAAAGGAAAAAATTTAAGTGCCAGTATTTAAAATTTTACTCTATTGTGGTATTATCTAGAGGCAAAAAAGCACTTGGGGTTGGGAAAAGTGTATTTTTCTTATTAATAACAGAGAACAAAAGCTTTCAGCCGCTTGAAGCTCTAAAATGGCAATTTCGCTGTTGCAGAGCTCCTCAGAAACGTTGTTGATGGAACAGTTGCTTCAACTTTTGAACTGGGTTGTAATTAAGGATCAATATGACATGAATTAACGATTTTACCCTTGAAATTAACCAAATTTGAGAGTTTTTTTTTTAAACAAATGGACTAAATTAGCGATTTGACTGAAGTAATGGGACCCAAAAAAAGGTCAAGAATCAAGTTGAGGGATGATAAGCCTTGAATTAAGCATCATTTTATACCCTTTATACTTATCTTTTAGGGCTCGTTTGGTACGCCGTACTGTACTGACTATTTCAGTCGGATAGACTAATCTGTCTACCGGTTAGACTGATTATTTAGTCAAGCGTTTAGTATTCAACCGGATTAAAATGCCGACTATATTATACGAGCCAGACTATATTATATAGTTGGTTATATTATACTGTGCATAGTGGAGGTTCACAAATTTATTTATTTATTTTACATAAATCATTTGTTTCTTATTATAAAAGGTGGATTAAGTCCATGCACATATTTTATTTGATTTTTTTATACAACAATTTTAGGTGTTCATCCTAATGAAATATATGGCAAGTATGTATCTATATCTAAATAACAGTTGCATAGGGAAACAGATTAAGAAGGTTCACAATGTCATCAAATTTAAAATATTCTCACACCTTCAACATCATTAAATAACATTTGAAAATACATCAAAAACCATATGCATGAATGTCAGGGCCCACCCCTAATCCCCCAGGATTAGGGACTAAACCCTGCTCCCGTCAGGCTTACGCATGACACGAGGGTTAAACAGACGACCAACCTCCATGTGACATGTAAGTCGGACCATGGATTCTCAAATCCAGCCATCCGAAAAGGTAACCGGACTTCCCAGAATGTACCGAACTACTGTGGATCGCAGGTGTGATGTCTCCGTCTCTCTCGATCAACAGCCTGTGCCACAACAACCTGGAAGGTATCGAAAACACGAAAAGACTGTGAGTGGACAAAAATAAAGAATAAGTTTAAAAACAGTTAACAGAAAGCACAAGTACATTTATACCCTCCACGCAAAAACCAATGCATGCATATCAATTCAAGTCGTGAAATCACTCATATCAAAAATCATCCACGAAACCATTTGGAAACCCGTATCATCCATGCCTCAGCCTCAAATCGCAATTCAATCTCAAATCCGGGAACTCAGTCCCAAAACTTGTCAAATCCACTTCATCTGGGCCATTGCCCAAAACATCAGAAAACCAGTGAAAAACATCAATCATACAAGTTTACTAGATCTCAAGTGCGCCCGAGTCTTTAAACTCAAAACACAATGCGCAATTAGCCAGGCCTTCCCGGGATATCCGAGTCCTTAAACTCAAAACACAATCACAGGCCTCGGGGGGTATCATATCCGAGTCTTTAAACTCAAAACCATACCGAGTCTTTAAACTCAAAACCAACAGTCCAGGGTCCTCCCCCCCCCGTCAATCAATCCGAGTCTTTAAACTCAAAACCAGATCCAGTGGGATTTTCTCTTTTTCCGGGTCTTTAAACCCAAAACCATTTTCCAATCAATAGTAAAACCACAGAAAATCTATCTCCGAATTCGCAACAATGATTCCGTAAGCTGGCATCCGGAACCACTTTCCCGAACCCAAATCCAGACTTCATTTCCAAACCTCGAAAAACCATATCCAAAACATCCTTTCTGAAATCACAAGAGCTGGGCTCCAAGCCCGAAATCACTTTTTCGAAATCCATTTTAAAACCTTGAAATCAAAACATCTTTCAAATCCCGAAATCAAAGCATTAAAACCAGGTTCAAATCACAATATCCATCAACTTATCGTAAAACGTGAAATTCTGTAATTTCCTCGAAAAATGTGCAAAAACCATAAACCATCACAATCATAAATCAAATCATAGAATTAAGTATAGAAAACATATAAAAACATATATGCATGCATCAAGAGTTAGAAAGCAAAGTCCACTCACAGACCATTCAGACTTTGCATCGATACACGCACACTTTCGCCGTCCCTGGCCATTCTGCTATCCTCGGCTTTCCTGAACCTGTCCAAAGCCCATAACGAGGTTACTAACTACGTCACAAAAGTCCTACTCAAGTGACAGGACCCATCCCAATCCCCCCGGGATTACCATGGAATGTGCCCTGCTCCCGTCCAACCAGGGGTGTCAGACAAGGGATGACCAAGAGCCACTGCCCAAACGGGGCATCCAGAGTGCGCAAGGATCGATGGAGGAGGTGTGCAATGTCCCAGTCCCTGCTGCAATCGCATCCGTGATCAACCTGAAGGGCATTAAAACCAAAAGTTGTGAGGGGACAAAAACCAATAAGTTTACCCAAATACATTTATAAGACATTTATGCCCTCCAATAAAAACGTATGCATGCCACCAAAAACCAGTAACCAAAACGTTTGCTCAACCGAGCCCTTAGGGCCTCAGCCCAAAAACCGTTAACCAAAAACCAAGTGTGGGAACTCAGCCCAAAACTGTGGAATACCACCACCATACATATTAAAACCATGTGGGTCACCACCCACGACCATAAATGAACATCAATTCAAAAATCCAAAACCATTTAGGGTCCCCGACCCTACATACCATTTCATAACCAATAATCCATTTTTACCACATAACACATATCCAACCAATAAGCCATTTATTCATTAAACCATATTTTACCATTACCATCACCAGCATCCCAGATGCTTAGCGTCCCAGACGCTTGACGTCCCTGACGTCATATCTCACGGTTTCATAAGCTACGCGTGCTGCCCGGGGTCTCTCCGGGTCCATATATCTGACATCCCTGATGTCTGACGTCCCTGACGTCAATCATAGCAATCCTGCTCCTGAGTCATCATACGGTCCGGCTGCTCCGTATAATGACCCCTCGCAGGCAATGCACCGTGACTTCCCCAGTGTCCCAGACATCTGGAGGAGACCATCATATATCCTTGTATCCAGATGGTATATGGAAAAACAGTTTTATTAAATCCTTTTATCACATCATTACCATTTGGCCCTGCCCGAAATTTCCATAAAACCACATAATTCCATTTAGGGTCCCTGACCCAAAATCACAATTATTAAATATAGGGTCCCTGACCCGAAATTACATTTATAATCCAACTGGGCCTCATGCCCGATTTTATGAACCACTGGGCCCACGGCCCGATTTGTAAACCAACTGGGCCCGCAGCCCGACTTTATAAACCCACTGGGCCCACGGCCCGAATTCACAAATCAATTGGGCCCCTGGCCCGAGAACATAACTCAAATGGGTCTCAGCCCGATTTCATACCAACTGGGCCCCTGGCTCGATTCTCAAATAGACTCCAAGTCCGAAATTTCCAACATAATTGGGCCTCAAGCCCGAGTTCATATTTTCAATTTCAAAACCATTTCATCATATTATATCCAAATCATAAATATGGAAAATCCATGTAAAACCGGAAAACCTCGATTTACGTGCAAGCACGTAAATCGCCTCGAAATACGTGAAACCGTACAATTTACCAACAACCAAACCAACATCATACAATCACAATCATAATCCATGTAAAACATTTAAGCATGCATAGAATTTATAAAACCAAAGTCCACTCACAGACCGTTTTAATCGTGTGCCTCGATACGCGTGCCACCGGCCCTCCCGGGCCACACCACTATCACCGGGACTCCCAATCCTGTCCAAATCACATTAGAGGGTCACTAACCTCATCATTAACATCCTATAAAAGTCCCGTAATTTTCCCGCATTTTTACTTATTTTTAAACTTAATTTAAAACCTTCGGACATCCCGAACACTATCGAGACGGTGTCCGATCGACCCGAAACCAATCCCAAAATGTTCGTTACATTAAATAGGACAGAAGTCATGTTGACCTCACCTCGAGATCCGTGCCCACGCGCCGTCACGCGCCGCCGTGAGTGGCTGCGCGTGAAACTCACGCGCCGTGAACAGTGTCACCGTTCTGACCCGGTTGTCTGATAAACGGGTCACCGTGACCCGCGGCCCAACCCGACTGGTTCTCAGCCATTACTCGATCATTTTCAATTCCGTTTGTTCCTGCAAGATCGTCTCATTAGTTCCAGTTGATCCATGATTTTAAAACTGAGAAACCAACACGTTTGACTACCTGTTCGTGGAGGTGTGCAGACCGGCCACCTGCAACCGTCGTGTCTGCACGATCCCGGCCACCATTCCTTTCGAAAACGATCCCCAAAGGCTCGTCTCAACCCCTAGATCATCATCCTGGTCACAAGATCGATTGTAGTACGTTAAAACCCATCCTGCCATTTTTACCCGAAAACAGACTCACGGGTTCGAGGCTTACCTCGCCGCCGTGGCTCCCGCCGTGGCCACCAGCATGCCCAGTTCGACTCCAGGAACATCCTACGTCCATTTACAACGATCAAAACCAGCCCAAAACGACTTCCGAATTCTGAGTTTTGGACCTCCCCTGTTTTTCCTTTCCGCCGTGTCCGCTGCCGTCTCCCGCCGTCTCCCGTCATTCCTCAGGTGCCCAAATCTCCCACTGGACTTAGCCTAGTAATGGTGTAGGTTTAGTTGGTGCGGGTTGGATGGGTAGTGGATTTGGGGTGGTAGTCGTTCACGGTGAAATGAGAAATGAGAGAGGGGGATTAACTGATCAAATTAATTAAGGAAGGGATGAGATGAGATGGACGGTCCAGATGCAATCTGGGAGTGAGATGGAGGGCTGAGATTAAAAGAGGGGATAAATTGTATTTTAACCCATTAATGGAAACATGATCCAGATTTAGAGCCCCAAATCAAGGGATGAGTGACACTTGTCACTCATCCAAGGGTTCAGATTCAATAATCACTATTCAATATTTTATTATTATTTTAATCCCGGTTCGTTCGGTAAACCGAGCCCGATTCCTTGACCATAACTTCGTCGTCGTAACTCCGATTTCGGCATGCCGCCTGTCGTTGGATTCGTATCGACGATACCTACGTAACGGTCCTTGGCCCTCGCCCATCGGACCTCCCGGTCAGAAAGTCAACATTTGGCCCCTAATAAGCCAAATTACCAAAATACCCCTCAACTTCCGAACACCATAACTTTCTCTACGAATGTCGGAATCGAACGTGCCACCTGTCTATGAACTCGTGACGTCCCGAACTACGTCACGGTCATCGGTCAAAGTCCATTTGACCGCCCGAACAAAAAGTCAACATTTTGCCCACGACTAGGGGCAAAACGGTCATTTTGCACATTTTGTCCGATTCCGCCCTACTAACCACCGTTCAACCTCGCTAATCAAGATTAGTGACTAATCTAATCCCGGAATTCGGGACGGGTCGTTACATCAAGTCCCATAATTTTCCCGAACTTCTAAGCGTACTGTAAACGGAACCCTAAACCTTCGATCCCGCAGAACTAACCCGAAACAACGTCCAATCGTCCCAAAACTTATCCCAAAAGATTCGTTACAACAAGTAGACTAAAAAACTAGTTGGACACTTCCCCGGAAATCACTGCACGCGCCCCCACGCGCCGCCCAAAGTGGCTGCGCGTGGGCCTCACGCGCCGCCCAAAGTGGCTGCGCGTGGGCCTCACGCGCCTGCACACAGAACACTGTTCATCGTCTTCCTCCGCCGTGGCCGGTCTGAACCGGGGTAGGCCGTTCTTCGCCATTCCTCCACCATTTTCATCCCTTTTCATTCCTTTAGCTTCGTCCTGGCCTAATTAATGGATTCCACAAATCAATTCGTGAAATCACGACCCCAATCTCCTTGTCCAAGCTTCAAAGAAAACTCAGAAAATCTGAGTTTCTGTCTCCGGCCACCCACGGCCACCACGAAGCTCCAGGTTACACCCTAAGATCCTTCTAACCTTCCTATAACTATTAGAAACCTTAGGACACCTCGAAAATCACCCAAACCTCAAACGGGAAAAACAGGGGACAAAGAATACTTACCCTTGCTCCGGTCTCCGCCGTGCTCGCCGCCGTGCTCCACTAAGTCTACACGACTCCTCTCGAGGCCCTGAACACCAC
Source organism: Prinsepia uniflora (assembly GCA_032719365.1). Classification (NCBI taxonomy): domain Eukaryota; kingdom Viridiplantae; phylum Streptophyta; class Magnoliopsida; order Rosales; family Rosaceae; genus Prinsepia; species Prinsepia uniflora. The sequence continues at coordinate 41,340,782 of CM064862.1, forward strand.
CACATCTCCAATTGGATGGTTTGGTCGTCTAGGGTGCACCACCGTGCACGGTGTCCCTGCCATGTTCTCTGGTTTCCAGTCACGACACACACACACCCACCGTCCAAAACCTCACTGTACTACTCTTTCACACTCACCAAACCCTTCTTCGATCACGTACTCAAGCTTCAAGCCCTCACACACTGGGAATAGATCAGGAAGCCTCACGATTTCCCCCTCCCTGTTTCTGTTCTTCGAACAATTGCACGGTTCAAATCGTGCATTTTGTAGCCGTGCCTATCCAAACTGACTAGAACCCTCTAGGAAGTCTCCCATGTGTCCATCATCCTGTGGACAACAAATTAAAATATCCAATCACACACTCCCATATGGTCTTATCTGATTGGCCCAATGTGAAAAGACCTAAATGCCCCTAGGTCCAAAATTACCCTTTTGCCCTTCAACTTCCTAGACCCATAACTTTACCGTCCGACGTCCGATGATAGTGTGCCGCCTGTCGTTGTACTCAGGACGTCGAGACCTATCTAACGGTCCTCGATCTACGTGAAAACCAAGAGTCTAGCAAAAAGTCAACATTTTCCCTCTATTTAACCAAAATTACGGTAACGCCCTTAACCTTCCGAACACCATAACTTTTTCTCTGATTATCCAAATCGGACGTGCCACCTGTCTACGAACTCGTGACGTCCCAAACTACGTCACTGTCATCGGTAAAGGCCCAATTGACCGTCTGAACTAAAAGTCAACAATTTGTCCAAACCCGGGGCAAAATCGTCCTTCTACGCCTAATGTCCAACAGTAGCCAACTAACCACCGATTAATCTCACTAATCCGTCACTAATCACTTCGCTAATCCTGACTCCCGGGACGGGTCGTTACAATGAATGAAATAGTTCATACAACAATCAAAACAAAGATGCAACAAAAGTTATTGAGTTCATCAACTTCTCATAAAATTTGGACTCATTTAGGGTTGCTTCGCTTAAGTAGCATGACCACAAATGCTTCTCTCATTGTACCCTCCAATGACAAGAATGTTCTCTCATTCTGTGGTTTTTCAAAAATGATATTAAGCGTTGTAATTTGATCATCAATAGACAAATCCATCTTTGCTAATTCAGAAACAATTTTAGGCTTGGGCTCCAATCCATTTCCAAGTGTAGTTGTTAAAACTTGACTCAATCGGTCAACAGATTCAGTAAGCATTTCTTCAAATGCCAAAGTAAAATCATTTTGATCATTATCAGATGTTAATCGCTTCCTCTTTCGGCTAGTTGAAGTAGTAGAGCTTTGAGCAATTGGTGTTGATAGAGAAGGAGAATGATCGAGATCTACCTCATAAGGATCTTCATTAATAGGATCATCCATCATCTCCGAAGGAGTTGCAGATCCTACCCCGGTTACTCGGTCTTTCCAAATATGAATTTTAAGCGATCATACAAGGGATAACTCTTTCCTAACCAAGTTTCCGCATCTGGATTATGCTGCATGAAAATTAAAAATATATCAAAAGCATAAACAGAAACATGTGTGTGCACATACTATATATATATATAAGATTTCATACTAGTAATTTTAATAATATTATTTTAAATGACAAAGCTAGTAAAATTTAATAATCTTATACTTAGATGAGTGAAATTTCTTTTACTAACCTGAACATAAACTTCCCATACCTCTTTGCTATCAACTTCAATGCATTTCAATACATCATTCCAGGAAAAACCACTTTTATTCGACCATTGTTCCTGGTTTGAAAGAGCCATTATCACATCGCTTACCATGGTTGAATGCATTCTCCAATATCGATAGTAATACCTCTTCTTCATTTTTTCTCCATACCCGTCTGCTTCCTTTTGCTTGACTAGTTTGTCTACTTTCCATTCCTGAAATTCGTACACCTTATAGATATATAATTAATGAATAAAGATTAACAATACATAACAAAGATAGATAATCAAAATAATTCATATCTTTAAACTTATTCTACCACGAACTTATCGAAAACATACTCAAATCACAGTTCATTGTACATTTGCATTGCCAAAGTGTCTCTCCATGTAGTCCATTGGTTTGAAGGTTCAATAGTACTAATGATATCGTCATCTTGCACAGTTTCATCATTTTTTGTACTATTCATTTTGTTGTCCATTGAATCAAGGGACATGTTGCCTCTAATTAGATTATGCAATAGGCAACAAGCTATCATAATTTTAAATTGAGTTCTAACTGCAAAAAAGATGGACTTCTCAATATTGCCCAGCGCATCTTAAGTAACCCAAAACATCTCTCAATTACATTTCTTGCTGCAACATGTTTCATATTGAAATACTCCTCATGATTCGAAGATGCCATTCTATTTCTCCATTCTGAAAGATGATATCGTACTCCCCTATACGGTGCAAGGTATCCTTCACCATTCGTGTACCCACCATCCACAAGGTAGTAACACCCTAGAAATTAAAATAATAGTATGAATATAAGGAAGATACCTAGTTTAATGTTACTAATATAAGAACACAAATAGTCATTTTCAATACCAGTAGGAACTTTTAATCTGGTTGGTCTACTTATCACATCTCTAAGTACTCTAGAATCAGATGCTGAACCTTCCCAACCTGGTAACACAAATATAAAGTTCATATCTGGAGTGCAAACTCCCAACATATTGGTTGCTATCTCACCCTTCCTTGTTCGATATCTTGGCTTATCTTGTTCGGGTACCCGAACCCTAATGTAAGTGCCATCCAAGGCCACTAAGCAATTCTATGCAAGTACTTAATCATTAATTAAGTAAACTTCCACAAAAAAATAAAATAATAATCTTGGTTAATTAATTTTAAAATACCTCAAACCACCTCCATCTTTGATTTAGGTAGTTATTAGCAATGGGTTCTGGCACCTTCAATCGTGTACCTTGTAGCCTTAGCACTCTATGTAGGACTGAATTGAAATACCTACTTATAGTCTCCCCTGATCTGTTAAACCTACTTCCCATGGTTCGATTCTTTACATGATGTGCAAGTATATGTAAAAACATACATGTTCTTCCATTGTTACTGAACCGTTTGTTTTTACTCTTCCATCATCAAGAAACAACTGACATAGAGAATGAAACGTTCTCCTATCCATTATATTTTGGTTCACACATTGTATATCATCATGTCCTATTATACTTTCTAGATAACTTGACCCACCAAATCACCTAAGAAATGTACGATTTCTAAGTGCAAGTCGTTCATTGCGCCTTATTTCAGAATAATAATTCATCGTGAACCACATCATGCACCAAGTCACAATATGCAAGTACCACACTTTAACCATGAAGCATGCCAAAATCTTTCTTTTATCCATATCTAAAATAATATTGAATAAATTAAATCCCCAAATTAAACAAATTCAATAATATAATAAAACTATCATATAATTCTAGAATAAAAAAGTAAATCCCCAAATAGATGTTAGAGAAGTATTGTTGTATAGCTAATGGAAGAATTGAAGTATTGTTGTATAGATGTTAGAGAAGTGATGAACAACTGCTAGAAGGACATTCTCTAATTAATATAGCTTTTCTTACTTTGTGATGGACATTTTATATTTGCCATAGTACTTAGAACCATGCGAGATTTATTTATATTTGTCCTTCCACGACTCCCCAACAACTCATTCCCAATCCTATATAAAACTGGTGAACTTCAGGATCATAAATAGTCAATTTTGACCCATAAAAAAGAAAAAATATAAGTCTGACCATTTCATACTCCATATATATATATATATATATTCTTGTTTTGCTTCCACGGCCTTCCCTATTTTTCTTAAATTAAGGAACACACTAGCACAAATGACACAATTCTTAAATTAAGGAACACACTAGCACAAATGACACAATTCTTAAATTAATTGATGACCCCCAATTTCACCAGCACCAATGTCAAAATCTCACACTCTCTAAACTAAAAGTAACATAAGCAATCCAAGAAAAGCAAGATAGGCTGCCACTTCAGAAAAATTTACTCTTAACATTATGATTGCACTTATCATTTGTTCACAACAAACATAAACTACAACATTTATCCCAGCAAGTTCATACAAACCACCGGATTGATCATCAAAATCACTTACTAATTGCTATTCAATGTCCCAACAACTATATTACAACAAAAGCATCAATCATTTCTTTAACTTGCCACAACCCGATTCTAGATTTCTATCACAAACCCAAAAATTTTCAAGAAGTAAATCCAATAGCAACAATCTAAATCCAACAACTATTACGAACCACAAGAAAATGTACATTCACGACCACTCCTTTCCCAGCAATCTCAGCTTCAGAGGCAGAAATTGTGAGAATTTCTATAACATTTCACAAAACCCACCTCAGATTGTACATTCTGAACCAACATCTAAGAACCCAGTTCACCAATTTGTTAAAAACAAGAAGACATGTTGCTATAACACAAAGAAGAGTCGGTCCGAGCATCCACACTAGAAGGTGCATCGGTATTATGTTGTGGTTTAGGGTTTATTATATTGCATATGAAGGAAGACTACGATTGTTAAGATAAGAATAGAATTCGTGGCAAGAGTGGCAAAGGGTATATTTTTCCGATTTGTTTTATTTGATATTTGACAAAAATCATTCCAGCTAGGGTATACATCCTTCAAATTCCCATCAAATTAAACAACAACCAAAAAAGCCCAGACCATTCTACATAATTAAACAAAAATCTGACAAATTTCAACCCACAAAAATAATAATCAAGACAAAGAATAGAGAAATAGAAAAGATGAAGAGGAACTATTGACCTGGAGAAAGGATGACAATAAGCAGCAACATCCAAAATTTCTTGTTGAGATATCGTCAGCGATGATGATGAATGGCGAGCGATGGAGAAGAGGTAACCGCTAGAGCAAATATGATAGTGAGCGATGGAGAAGAGAGTAGACGAGCGAGAAAAATAAGTTCGACTAAATTATACAGTTTTTTTCTTTCGGATGAAATAAGCGGGCTGAGGGCGTATAAGTTTCCTCAACCTGCTTAATTAAAACAATGCCTATTTAATACATGGATGTACCAAACACAGGTTTCAAATTATTTAGCCTATCTGGTATCTAATACTGCATACCAAGCATAGCCTTAATGTTTAAATACCAAACAATAGGAGAAAATAAAATATTTTGTGAGAAATGTGCAGAATTGGATAGAGCTTGGAATTACGAGAATTTATGCGAAAGAATCACCTCAATCGGAGTTATCTTGAAGAAATTATGATCGAAACAAAGGAGGCCACCAAAAAGAGCTAGGCAGTTCGGTAGGGGGCTACTGAATCCCTTAAAATAGCCCAGAAATCTATTTGGAAGGTGCTTACCAATTTCTGAAGGTGAGTTTTGGTGCGCGCGTACCGTATGGGGCATCACAAGTTTGACGCGCGTCCATCGACATCCTTTTCCGACTTTCGGCGGGCGCTTTCTGAACCCTTAACGCCCGATTCAGCGGGCGTCCACCGAACTCCTATCAGCCTTGACTATCGCGTTGACCACGCCGTTGACCGTCAAAATGCATTCCAATTTTCGGCCAACGCCTGCCAAATTTCACTGCAGGTTCCAGCAGCGTCCCACTAAGTCGTTTCCTGTCAATTCCAGCACCATTTTCCCTTCCTTTTTGAGGAAAATTTTTCAACTCAAGCTTGGATTTGTTTCTTTTTTTTTATCTAAGAAACCTTTTTAATTAGTATTTTTTATAACTTTATTCTTTTGAGACTTCATTATTAATTAGTTTAATCCTTTTCCTTTTAGAATTAAATTGTAAACTCCTATTTATTTGGGGATTAATTTTCTTCTATAAATAGAGAGACTTAGGCTAATTGTAAAAGGTCGCCCATTTTTGTACCAAAGCTCTACTTAACCAATTTTTTATTTTCAATAAATTCAAGATTTCTTGTGCAAGGTTAATTATACCATACTTCATATTTTTACACCTTCATCCGTGACTTAGTTGGGGGGTCCCCGCTTGTCTTACTAAAGAGTGCTCATTCACTTCGTATCCATAGGGTGTCCCGAAGAGAAAAAGTGTAACACGGCCTCTTTACCTTATAGTTATCTATTGTGCTTGAATAATGCTTTTATGAACTGATTTATAATATTATTCTTGGTTTTATGATTTGTATTGATTCAATTTTCTATGTGTTTTATGATTCTAGTTTTTGTTATGATTCTATGTTTGCGCTTAATGCTTGACTAGATATAGGGGGTCCCGAGTCTAGATCATTGAAAGTGTCGTCGGGGTCCCGGGCACGTACTTAAGAGAATATGCAAGTAACTCGTAAGGCTAGAATTAGAGGATTTCATAGGTTGAAGTTAATAGAATTCATGAATGAGTTAGGTTAAAGATGAGCTGACCATGTAAATAATAGATTAGGTTAGTTTAGATTAGTTTAATTACTTAGGACTTTTAAATCAATTTATTTACCCCCAATTAATCAATCAAACGATAATCATGCTTAGGTACCCTCAATCCCCGGTTAAAAACGATCCCTACTTATCAATGCTACATTATACAAAAAAGGGTTTTAATTTGTATATGTTTTTATTAAGTGTTGAATGTGACTTTATGTTTATTTTAATGCTTAGTTCCAGCGTACCAAGGGACGATTCCAATAATTAAGGTTTAGTTGAGGGACCATTTTTTCAATTTTTCCTATCATAGAATATATGATTTTTTTTGAACTGATTAACTAAATTTAATAGCAGCACATGTAGTCTTGAATAGCAGTACATATAGTGCCCTAAGTTTTGATTAGTCAAATTCCTGAAATATGTAGCCATAGCTTTGGTTTCTTCTCTTATCTCGAAGCCTCTAGCAATCTTGGATTGAGCACAAAATTACCAGTCTTTCTCATAAATTGTATGATGTTCCAGGTAATTGGAGAAACCCATCTAGGTATCAATTACTGATTCAAAAAAATAATAACAAAACCCATACATAATAAAGCCAACCAAAATTTACCAAAATCAAAGTAACCATAGAGTGATCAAAAACCAAAATTAGAAGACAATCCACATCTAACCCAAAAGTCAAATCATCGTGAATACTCATAACCCAATATTAATATTACAAATTAGATACAATATAAAAACAAAAAACAAAAAGAAAAGTAGCATACCCTTTCACAAAAATTAAAAATGATACCAACCCAAAATTACCAAAGTCAATGTAATTGTTCGTTCCTAAAATGTTGTTGTAACGGAATCTGGGGTTGTCGTTCAGTGACTTATTTCTGAAGGAACGGATATGCAAGTGTTTGAGTGAGGGAGATCTCTTCCCTATAGTCTGATGCAGTGGTGTGTGGTGTAGGGAGAATGGGGCAAAGACTGAAAACCTTGGGCCATAGGGTCACGGTCCTGCCCTAGATGGGCTAGTCCAGCTAACTTGACTTTCTAGTTGCCTTTAAAGTAAGTATGTCACTAGTAAAAAATGCTACTAAGAATAGAAATGGTTTTGGAATTGCGTCCCATAAAGCATCATTCGAGTCAAGTGAAAGTCGAGCAAGCGGACATCTTACGTGTGTTGTTCTTTTCTATGCCTCCTTTAAAGACTTGAAATATTTTCTTTTGCACCTTGTCCAAGTTAATTGTCAGTGTGTTCATGTTAGCAGTGTGCAATTCAGAGTTAGATGGGAAGTTAGATAGATAATCCTCTGCAAGCTAGGCTATTCGAATACTGAACCAAAACAGGAAGATAGTTCTACGACTTATGTAGCCATAAAACTCTTTGGTTGGTGAATTTCAATTATCGAAATCAAACTTGAAGTAACTAATTTTAGAGAGGGAGAGTGGAGTGCAAACACTTAGAAAGTAAAGATGATTAAGTATTAGCGTGATGAATTGAATTACAAGTGTGGAAAGTAAACGATCTCTAGATTAAGCCATAGGCTGGCATCCTTGGTCGAGAGACTATGGACTGTGACAGGACCCGTCCCAAATCCCTTGGGATTATGTGGGACGTGCCTACTCCCGTCTGACACGGAGTGTCAGACAAGGGATAATTCTAGCCTCAGCCACTCGGGGCTTCCAGAGTGTGCCAGGATCGGAGGAGGAGTGTGATGTCTCGGTCTCCGCTACAGCCCGCATCCACGATCAACCTAAAGGGCATTAAAACCATTGAAAACTCTGAGTGGACGAAACCAATAATTTAATTTATAAAACACATTTCACGAAAAGACATTTATGCCCTTCACTAAAAAGCATGCATGCATTCGAAATCCATTTCTCATTTATTTAAATCATTAAAGCCTTAGCCCAAAACCGTAAATCCAAAGCATACGGGCCACTGCCCAAATCCATGTGGGACTTAGCCCAAAACCAATACAAGTGCGTCTCAGCCCAAAACAGATCATAGAATACGGGGTCTCAGCCCCATACCACTCTCCGTAAAACCTAATGCATACATATATATATATAACCCATCCTCGACATCTCATATGCCCAATCAAGAACCCGTCACGATATATCTAAAGTATGCATACTACTCGGGTCTCATCTCCGAGTCTACTCCCAGGATCTACGACGTCTGGGAGAGCCTGCAACCGGACCCTATCCGAGACTATGTCATATCTCCCACTCCTGGGATGTGCTCCCTCTTGGAGTCACTCATCCCAGGCAGGATGGTGACACTCCAGGATCAACGACATCTGGAGGAGACTATTCATACTAGAGGGTATATACATATAAGTGAAAACATACTTTTCTTTCAATTCATAATTCAACTGGGTCTCATACCCGATTCATCTCAACAGGATTCCTCGAATACGATTCAAATCTAATCTCACAGGCCTCAGCCTAAATCCAGATGTCAATAGGATCTCAAACCTGAATTCTCATTTCATAAACTACAATAGGGACTAAAGCCCGATATCACAATTCAACAGGGCCTCAAGCCCAATTTCATTATCAACTAGGCCTCAAGCCCAATCGTATAAGCCAAATGGGCCTCTAGCCCGATTTCTCATCAAATGGACTCCAAATCCGATAGTTTCCAATAAAATGGGTCTTATGCTCGATTCCATATTTCTAGTTCCAAAACCTTTCCATTAAACCATCATAGAAATACTAGCACGTATAAGCACCATATAAAACTCTAAATCTCGAAATACGTGCAAATACGTAAATACTAATTACAAAAATCATATGCACTCAAGCATCTCAAATCATTGATATAAAACACATATAAAAAATTTATACATGCATCAATTCATAAAACAAGGTCCACTCACAGACCGTCTTTATTGCGCCTTGATATGCGCGCCATAAACCTCTCCGGGGTACTCACCGTCACCGGGACTCACCAAACCTGTCCATATCACACTAGAGGGTTACTAACCACCTCATTAACCTTTCAATAAAGCCCCGTAAGTTTTCCAAATTTTTAAACATTTTTAAACTCGATCCTAAACCTTCATACATCCCGAACTATATCGAAACGATGTCCGATCGACTCGAAACTTGTCCCAAAATATTCGTTACATCGAATAGATGATTTCGTGTGTTGAAAACTTCCTCAAATTTCTCCCCACGCCCAGCCCAAAGGCTCTCCGCGTGGGCTTCATGCGCTGGCTGCAAGGTCATCCCCTTCCTTGTGACAGACCGGTTCCGCTGGTTCACTGGTTCGGCTGGTCCAACTGGACGGGCGTGACTGGTTTGGCCCTATATCTCACCCATTTTTTGTCCTTTCTCTTCCTTTTTTCTACCGATCTTCTCTAATCTAGCCTAGGAATTGTTTTATGCAATTAAATCCATGAAAAAAAAATCCTAAAACCCCTTGGTTCAATAAACCATTTTAAACCCAATTGTTCATCCCATGATTTGGGCATTTTGACAGGCCAAAAATTCATTCTAAGGTTTCCATTAAGCTTGTAGGATCCTTTGAAAGAGGTTTAGGGGTTTAGTTTGAGCTTACCTTGCCGGAAATGAAATTCAGTGGGTAGCCACCGAAAATCCCTCATGGCTGTCGTCTGGCCTGCTCAGCCGTCCTCATCCACTATTCCTAATTCCACACGACTCGTACAACCCCCCACAACATTACCCAATCATTAGAACCACCCTTAAACGTCCGAAATTGAAATTTCAAAATTCAAATCCAAAGGGTCGACAGGTTTACCTGGGTTCTGGTTTTCCCTGGTGGTCCTGCCGTCCCTGGCCTCCACTTAGCCTCTCACTCAGGCTCACAAGGCCATCCATCGATCCAGAAAGGGAGAAGGGGGTTTGGGTTTGGTTTTGGGTTCATCGAGTTGGATGATCGATCGAATGAGAAAGGGGATGGGGAGCAGATGCTTGTATCTGTTTAAGGTTAGCAATGGTTGGGTGACACTTGTCACTTATCCATTGGGCCTGTTTCAAAATATCTGGGCCCTCTTCCAGAAAAAGTCCACCCGTCTCGTAAAGTGTGCAATAGTGCCTCGAACCTTTCGTGAACCATAACTTTCCCGTCGAACGTCCGACCTCAACATGCCGCCTGTCTACGGACTCTTAATGACACAATCTACGTAACGTTCCCCGGTCCTTGGGTATCAGACCTCTTGGGTCAAAAGTTAACTTTTCGCCCTCGTGGATTAGTCACCTTATTTCATCATTAAGTCTTTATTAATCCTTAAAATCAGGGACGGGTCGTTACAAACTTCCCTCCTTAAAGGATTTCGTCCTCGAAATTCAAACTTACCTAAATTCCACAACTAAATGGTGGAAATCCAATCCTGCCTCTAACTTGGAGCACTCTTGTGTCAACATACACATCCGACACAAACTATAATCCAATTGGTTAACCTCTGTGACCGTATTCAACTTCCTCGTGGCTAATCGTTAACGGAGCGTCCAAAGCCTCAACTCAACTCTCGATAAACCCCATGTCGGCTCGTACGTCTCACTCGAGATAGAATGGCAATGACTCGACTGTCACTCACTCTGACAGGTCAGTAATACTAAATTGTCGTCAAATCGGCTTTTCAGCCTGATGGTTCTTCTCATCTGACAATCGAAGTCAGCTTTTCAGTATGACGACCTTTCTCATCCGACAACCAAAACTAATATCCTATTCAACAGTAATCCACTGTTCAGGGGAATGCCATTCTCCTCTAACATTCTCTAAGTCCACGACCATGATTGTGAGTAGCCGGTAGCGCTCGGCTCCACTGCGCTTTCGCTGCGCTACTCTGACCTCCATTTACTCTTGAGTCCAAAATCGTCACATCACCTACCCCGTCGAAACACATTCGACATATCACCCATCCTAGGTGTATCTGGACCCCATCGAATACTTGTCTCAACAGAGATAGTCACAACTATCTCACTAGTGTTCCTACCCACATAGCCCTGCGCTCTCGGCTCTCATAATCTCTGAACCCTCTCAATCCACCCTGCTCGAGCACACAGTATTCAACGTCCAGTCCTTACATCATCATGTCGGAACACGTCCGATCCTAACCTTCGTCCACTGTCACAATCGGATCCGACCTGACCCCAGTACTCACTGTACAATCAACATCGAACCTCGTCTGATCACCATCACACATCCATCATCAAGGCATTACCCGACCTACTCAAGGACTACACTCGGGAACCGTCCCCTCATATACTAATCCTCACTATCCTCAACGTCTTCTCGGAGTCATCGTGGTCACCCGACCAACTCCAAAGATAGACCAGCGAACGTCTAGCTTGAGGCATTGGCTATTCATCTCTTTCTTATCGATATCTACGTATCGTCCTTGTCTCATACTTATTCACCTATCCACACATATCCAACACATATTGTACTATCATTTCACATATCCAACGTCAATCATCTCGATCGTCATGATCGTCACCACACTACTCCACCTAACTCACCTCAACCACGATCCACATCCAAATCGATCCACCGTGGATCCATTGTGGGTCCAACTACCTTGGACACTCACTCGTCACATCTAGTGACTCTAAATACCATCTGCTCTTCAAGTCATTCAAATTTGACTCACGGTCTAGGTGTTCAGTCTTTACACCTTCCTTGACCTCGTATTGGCCGTATCCTTCCTCATCGACCCACATGAGGAAAGTCTAAGATGATGACATCAAAGTTCATCCTATGTCATCTTGTGGCACCCAATATTATCTGCTAAAGAGCAGAAAATGAAAAGTCTCCTTTATCGACTTCGGAATCCAGAGAAGTTGCAACCATGTTGGAAGCATACTTAACTTTTCCAATTACTGAGCTTACACTCTACACGAGCATCCTCATAACTTAAGTCTCGCATCACGTCGACGGCCAACCTAAAGCTCTGATCAAGCTAGTGGAGAAAGCGAAGTCCTCTTCCAACTAGGAGTATTCTTTGAAAATTATTGTAATGCTTAATCCTTTTCTTCCGAACTAACCACTTCCATTGATTCTTTTCGGCTTCTCCCATCACCATTCACGTCGGCATACTAGTCCACACGTCCTAACTTTATGTTATCAATTTCCAGCACCGAACACTCGTGCCCTCCATCCACAACGAACTAGGGTACCTGTTAGTAATCCAGGTATACCCCATGCCTTGCACTGAGACACTCGGGATCCTCTCTGTCCCACTTAGTGCCCACTGAACTCACCTATTTTCCACTTGGGGCACGTCTACCATACTAGTTGCACTCTAAGCCCCCACCAGCAACACATCAATTAGACACACACAGTTTCATTCGGAACTATCCAATCACTATTGGATTCCATTTAACTCATCTGTGTCATCTCTGTCACTTACACTAGGGTAGTGCGGCACACTCGCCAATACCCAAAACTCAACATCTTCTTCTGTGATTGGACTCAGTCGTAACCAAGTCGAATCCAGAAATCATTGCTCGTACTGTGCGTCACTCATGCACCTCCATATCCTCGTCATGACTGGTGAATCTCTATCATCTCAGTCGTCACAGTAACATGAGCCAACTCGACTACGTCCATTGATGGCAGCGTCTGCCACAATCGCGTGCAGATCAATCCCACAAACACTCCGCTATCGAGACACCAAACTCATGCGGTCAACTCACCGCTGGCCCCAACCGTTCAACACGCAACATCCACTGAACGGTCCAACTCAGGATTCGATCACAAGTACCATATTTCTGGTAACTTGTCCAATCAATCTCGTACTAGGGTTATCACAAACCCGGCTTCTCACTGCAGCACATACATCCTGACCGATCCATTGCTCTTGACTCCAGAAAGTCGTCACATGAGATTAACTAGTACACAACCACCTAGTAACCACAATCTGAGGACCCCGTCCACTCGTAACTCTGCGATTTCCAACCGCCGGGCCCAGAAGAACTTGGCACTACTCGGTGCCCAACATTGCTCAACTACGGCATGTCACCGTCATGGCCTACCATGCCACACTGCTCGGGGATCAAATCTCACTAACACGCGACATCCCATGCCAATCAAACCCTAAACAATCGCACCTCGAGCCAAACATAATCTACCCAGGGTTCGATTCCATTGGATCTTCACACTCTTACCCTCACTATAAGGGTTGATGACGAGTTGTTACCACTATAGAGACATCACATCCTCAACCAGCGCATACCTCAATAGCAAACCTGCTCTTATACCAAACTGACATCAGGGTACCCCAAGGTAACCCTGCTCTGCTACCAAGCTGACAGGACCCGTCCCAAATCCTCCGGGATTAATTTGGGACATGCCTGCTCCCATTTGACACGAAGTGTCAAACAAGGGATAATTCCAGCTTCAGCCCACTCGGGGCTTCCAGAGTGCGCCAGGATCGAAGGAGGAGTGTGATGTCTCGGTCTACGCTACAGCTCGCATCCGCGATCAACCAGAAGGACATTAAAACCATTGAAAACTATGAGTGGACGAAACCAATAATTTAATTTATAAAACACATTTCACGAAAAGACATTTATGCCCTTCACTACAAAGCATGCATGCATTCGAAAACCATTTCTCATTTATTTAAATATTTAAGGCCTTAGCACAAAACCGTAAATCCGAAGCATACGGGCCACTACCCTAAACCAATACAAGTGGGTCTCAGCCCAAAATCGACCATAGAATACTGGGTCTCAGCCTCAAACCAGTCTCCGTAAAACTTCATACATACATACATATATACATATATATAACCCATCCTCGGCATCTCATATGCCCAATCAAGAACCCGTCACGATATATCTAAAGTATGCATACTACTCGGGTCTCATCTCCGAGTCTACTCCCAGGATCTACGACGTCTGGGAGGGCCTGTCACCAGACCCTGTCCAAGACTATGTCATATCTCCCATAGCTGGGATGTGCTCCTTCTTGGAGTCACTCATCCCAGGCAGTGGATCATGACACTCCAGGATCATCGACATCTGGAGGAGACTATTCATACTAGAGGGTATATACATATAAGTGAAAACATACCTTTCTTTCAATTCATAATTCAACTGGGTCTCATACCCGATTCATCCCAACAGGATTCCTCGAATCCGATTCAAATCCAATCTCATAGGCCTCAGCCTACATGCACATTTCAATAGGGTCTCAAACCCGAATTCTCATTTCATAAACCACAACTGGGACTCAAGCCCGATATCACAATTCAACAGGGCCCCAAGCCCGATTTCATAATCAACTGGTCCTCAAGCTCGATCGTATAAGCCAAATGGGCTTCCAGCCCGATTTCTCATCAAATGGACTCCAAATCCGATGGTTTCCAATCAAATAGGTCTTATGCCGAATTCCATATTTCGAATTCCAAAACCTTTCCATTAAACCATCATAGAAATACTAGCACGTATAAGCACTATATAAAACTCTAAATCTCGAAATTCGTGCAAATACGTAAATACTAATTACCAAAATTAATGCACTCAAGGCATCTCAAATCATTGATATAAAACACATATAAAACATTTATGCATGCATCAATTCATAAAACAAGGTCCACTCATAGACCGTCCTTACTGCAACTCGATATGCGCGCCATAAGCCTTTCCGGGCTACTCACCGTCACTGGGACTCCCCAAACCTGTCCAAATCACACTAGAGGGTTACTATCCACCTCATTAACCTCTCATTAAAGCCCCGTAATTTTCCCAAATTTTTTTACATTTTTAAACTCGATCGTAAACATTCGGACATCCCGAACTATATCGAAACGATGTCTGATCAACTCGAAACTTGTCCCAAAATGTTCGTTACATTGAATAGATGATTTTGTGTGATGAACACTTCCTCAAATGCCTCCCCACGTGCCGCCACACTCCACCCAAAGGTCCTACGCGTGGGCTTCACGCGCCGGCTACAGGGTCATCCTCTTCCTCGCAATAGACCAGTTCGATCGGTTCACTAATTTAGCCAGTCCAACTGGACCGACGTGACTGGTTCAGCCCTATATCTCACCCATTTTTCATCCTTTTTCTTCCTTCTTTCCACCAATCTTCTCTAATCTATCCTAGGAATTTTTTTATGCAATTAAATCCATGAAAACAATCCTAAAACCTCTTGGTTCAATAAACCATTTTAAACCCAATTGTTCATCCCATGATTTGGGCATTTCCACGTGCCAAAACTTCTTCCTAAGGTTTCCATTAAGCTCCTAGGATCCTTAGAAAGAGGTTTAGGGGTTTAGTTTGAGCTTACCTTGCCGAAAATGAAATTTGGTGGGTAGCTACTGGAAATCCCTCATGGCCGTCGTCTGTCCTGCTCAGGCGTCCTCAGCCACCATTCATGATTCCACACGACTCGTACAACCCCCCACTACATCACCCAATCATTAGAACCACCCTTAAACATCCAAAATTTAAATTTCAAAATTCAAATCCAAAGGGTCGACGGGTTTACCTGGGTTCTGGTTTTCCCTGGCTGTCCTATCGTCCCTCGCCTCCAATTAGCCTCTTACTCAACCTCACAGGGCCATCCTTCGATCCTGAATGGGAGAAGGGGGTTTGGGTTTGGTTTTATGTTCATCGGATTGGATGATCGATCGTATGAGAAAGGGGATACGAAGTAGATGCATGTATCTGTTTAAGGTCAGCAATGGATGGGTGACACTTGTCACTCATCCATTGGGCCTGTTTCAAAATATCTCGGCCCACTTCCAAACAAAGTCCACTTGTCTCGTAAAGAGTGCAATAGTGCCTCGAACCTTCCGTGAACCATAACTTTCCCGCCGAACGTCCGACCTCGGCATGCTGCCTGTATACGAACTCGACACGATCTACGTAACGGTCCCCGGGCATTAGACCTCTTGGGTCAAAAGTTAAATTTTCGCTCTCGTTCAGGGGTAAAATCATAATTTCTCCCTGAACGTCCGATAATCCTTGACTAATCGGGGATTAGTCACGTTAATTCATCATTAAGTCTTAATTAATCCTTAAAATCAGCGACGAGATGTTACAAACTGGTTGAGCATCTGTTGGAAATCATATAAAAGGGGCAATGACCCGAACTTTCTTAAATAACCTTTTAATGGAAAATAACCATTTTTCCTATAAGGGGGAAAAAGTTGACTTTTGCCCCGGGAGACATTTAGAACTTTGACCAACGACTTTGACATAGATCGGGATATCACGAGCCCGTAGACAGGCATCACGACAAAAATGGACGTAGGACGGAAAAGTTATGGTCACTGTATCGAAATTGATAAAACTTACGTCCCAAGAATTCAATTAAAATAATAATCAAATAATTAGATCTGATATATAATTAAATTAACTTAGAAACCTTGGATGAGTGACAAGTGTCACTCATCCCACAGCTGCTTTTTCCCTATTTTGTGGATCTTGTCCCCATTGGTTGATTTTTATATATTGTAACCCAACACTCATCTCTCATCTCTCACACCCAGACGTCCATCTCTCTCTCTGCAACTCATCCTCACCATTCATTTCTTTTAGCTGATTACTCATCTGATCATCTTCATCAAACACCAAACCACATCTCTCTCTCCTATATCCCTCTAACCCGTGAACTCAAGACCCATAACCCAACTCAAATCGTCCATCAACTTCATCACCATCACCAGATAGACTTCACCTTCATCATTAGATATCATCTTCATCATCAGCTCGTCACCATCTTCATCTCTGTTGCTGCAAACCCCGCGTACCACCCAAGACCCGCAAAGAACACAAATCCCACCCAATGCTCAATCCGTCCAACCCACACGAAACCACTTTGAAAAAACACCAGGCTAGACCCAGGAGGAGGTTTGGATGCCTGAATAGTCGACTGGAGGACCCATGGCGGTGACATGGTGGAGGTAGGCTGGAAAACCCGATAACCTCCCATGTTTCCTCTTTTTAAAAACCCTCAGTTTTGATGTGTATGGGCTATTTCTGTGTGTTAAGTCATGTTCTAGGGACAGAAAGGACAAGTTTGAACCTGGTTTCGAGGAAAGGGGTGGTCTGAGGAGACGGAGAGGACGACCGGAAGTTGGGCTGTGGGTTTTCAAATTCAAGTTAAAGATCTTGACGCTTTTTTTGGTTTTTGAGTCCATACCTGTAGATTAGGCTTAGATGAGTAGAATGGAACAAATCTCGTCGAAAATGGTTGCCACAGTTGAGAGGTCTGATCGGGTCACGCCGAGGGTCATGGTGACCCGGTTGTAGGGTTTCGAGCTGACCCGACCAAATGTTAGGGATGATGATGTCATTATGCTGACATCATACTGACGTCATCATGTCAGAACAAAAACCAACCAGGAAGTGACACGTGTCGTTTGACACATATCAGTGATGACGTCAGTAGTGACATAATGATGACATCAGTAGTGACGTCATGATGACATCATCATTACTATAACAGCTTTGACCAGAGAGTTAACTAGGCGTGTGTGGGTGTGTGTTATAAGTACTTAAGGTGGGACCACCACCATCTTTTACGTTTCGACGATACAGTTCCAATGGTGGTGGTTTTGTATCGATTAGAGATCGTTAGGTTGGTCAAAGTTGGGTTTAATGCCTCGGGAAGCGTGTTCGGCCAGCTTTCCTGGGTCTCTTTAATTCTAGGGTTTTATTGTAACGACCCGTCCCGGGGGTCGGGATTAGTAAAGTGATCAGTGACGAATTAGTACGCTTAATTGGTGGTTAGTTGGCTACTTTTGGACCTTGGGTGTAAAATGACGATTTTGCCCCTATAATGGGCAAAAAGTTGACTTTGAGTTCAGGCGGTCAATTGGACATTGACCGATGACTGTGACGTAGTTCGGGACGTCAGGAGTCCGTAGACAAGTGGCACGCCCGATTCCGACATTCGAGGAGGAAGTTATGATGTTCGGAAGGTTGAGGGCACTTTCGTAATTTGGGCAAACGAAGGGGGAAAAGTTGACATTTAGCACGATCGAGTTTTTTCGCGTAGATCGAGGATCATTAGATAGATCTCGTCATCCTGAGCACAACGACATGCGGCATGCCTTTATCGGACGTCGGACGAGCGAGATATGGGTCTAGAACGGTGAAGGGCAAAATGGTAATTTTGATTTATAAGGGCATTTTGGTCTTTTGGTGCCTTGGGAATTGGGCCAATCTGATAAGGCCAAGTGTACATGAGGGATTGGATATTTTTGAGAGGGGACCATGGGATTGTGGACACGTGGTGTGTGTGTAGTGGGTTTTAGGATGTTGCACGGTGCAAATTAAATGGTTGTTTGTGTTTTGAGTTGTGTTCGAAGAGGAAAACAGAGACTGGAGACAGTGAGGAGGAATCGATCCAACTGAGTGAGAGTGTGGGTGTTGTGAGGTCTGTGGTGTTCGAAGGAGAGTTAGGAGAGTGTGTGATCGTGTTTGTGAGGCTTTGGGTGTGACTGTGCGTGGGAGGTGAGTAGTAGACCAGAGAAACAAAGAGGGAGTTTGGAGGTGGGCGTCAGGGACTGATAGGTTAGGAACTTTCTAGAGTAGTTGTTTTGGCGAGAGCTGCTTACTAGGTAGGAGACCCCAGGTGTCGGGAACGAGCAGTGGAATTTCGGGGACGAAATTCTTTTAAGGAGGGTTGATTGTAACGACCCTTCCTGGGAGTCGGGATTAGTAAAGTGATTAGTGACGGATTAGTACGCTTAATTGGTGGTTAGTTGGCTACTTTTGGACCTTAGGCGTAAAATGACGATTTTGCCCCTAGAATGGGCAAAAAGTTGACTTTGAGTTCGGGCTGTCAATTGGACATTGACCGATGACTGTGACGTAGTTCGGGACGTCACGAGTCAGTAGACAGGTGGCACGCCCGATTCCGTCATCTGAGGAGGAAGTTATGATGCTCGGAAGGTTGAGGGCACTTTTGTAATTTGGGTAAACGAAGGGCGAAAAGTTGACTTTTAGCATGATCGGGTTTTTACGCGTAAACCGAGGACCGTTAGGTAGATCTCGTCGTCCTGAGCACAACGACAGGCGGCATGCCTTCATCGGACGTTGGACGAGCGAGATATGGGTCTAGAACGGTGAAGGGAAAAATGGTAATTTTGAATTACAAGGGCATTTTGGTCTTTTTGTGCCTTGGGAATTGGGCCAATCTGATAAGGCCAAGTGTACAGGAGGGCTTGGATATTTTTGAGAGGGGACCATGGGATTGTGGACACGTGGTGTGTGTGTGTGTAGTGGGTTCTAGGATGTTGCACGGTGCAAATTAAATGGTTGTTTGTGTTTTGAGTCGTGTTCGAAGAGGAAAATAGAGACTGGAGACAGTGAGGAGGAATCAATCCACCTGAGTGAGAGTGTGGGTGTTGTGAGGTTCTGTGGTGTTCGAAGGAGAGTTAGGAGAGTGTGTGATCGTGTTTGTGAGGCTTTGGGTGTGATTGTGCGTGGGAGGTGAGTAGTAGTCCAGAGAAACAGAGAGGGAGTTTGGAGGCGGTGATGTCGTGTTTCAACCAAACGAGGCTGGTGGTGGTGCTCAGAGAACGGTGGAGACGTGCTTGACAGGTTAGGGCACGGCGGAGCTCACGGTGGCGGTCTGAGCACAGGTAATTTCTTAGTTCCCTCAGTATGCTCTGTTTTTCCATTTTGGTTCAAACTGGAAGTCGTGGAGTTTGAGGTCGAGTCGAGGTGTTTGGTGAGTGTTAGTCGACTAAGTAGGTCCCTAGGAAGCTGTTGGTTGTGCAGCCGTGAAGGGGGGATGCACGGGTGGCCGGATTGAGAAATAGAGTTTTGGACGGGTTGTAATTCGAGTTTGGGACGGTGAGATGTAGGACTTGTTGTCATAGTTTAAGTAGGAGAATCGAATACTAGGAAGGGGACGAAGCTACTGGTGGAAAAAGGAAGGAAAACGGTTGCGGGAAGGCGGAGAACTGGGAACGCCAGTTCAGACCGGTCGACCCATCGAAGAAGACGATGAACAGTGACTGTGTGCAAGCGCGTGAGGCCCATGCGCATCCACTTTGGGCGGCGCGCGGGGGCGCGTGGGTGGCATTCTGGCGAACCTTCCAACATATTTTTTGGTCTAATCGTTGTAACGAGTCTTTTGGGATAGGTTTCAGGACGGTCATACATTGTTTCGGGTTAGTTCTACGAGGTTGAAGGTTTATGGTCCTGGTTAGTTACGTTTGAAGTTCGGGAAAATTGGGGAACATTATGAGGAACTTAGTGGACGTGTTAGTGACTCGCTTTGGTGACTTGTAACAGGATCGGGAATCCCTGAGGCGGACGAGGAACGTACAGGACGTTCGGGACGCGAGTGACGTGCCCGGTAACTATGAGTGGACTTCTTCCTTAACACTGAGCATGTATAACTGCTTTTAATTACTTATTTTATGGTTTTATATGTGATTTCATGATTATTTGAATATGTTATAACTGTTTTATATACTTGCACATTTTTTGAGGAAGTACGTATTTAGCACGTTTTACGAGAAAGGCTTGATTTCTAATTATGATGCCATGGTTTTGGGATTTCAAACGATAAATGGTTTTCAATGATTATAAATGGATTTAAGTCATGATTTGATGATAAAGGGTTTTCGGTTTTAGAATCGGATTTCGGAAAGCAGAATTTGGTTTTAAAGTTGAAAAGTAGATTTCCGGATTTGGATTCAGAATGACGGTTCTGGACGTCGGAAGGGCTTTAGACTAGTGATTTCGGATTCGGGTTTGGATATGGATTTCGAAAAGGTTTTCAAATGGTTTTGGATTGGATTTGCTGGATCTGGTTATTGGGTTTAAATACCCGGATTATGTTTACGGGGGACGGGCCCAGATTGGGTTTAAAGACCCGGATTGAGTTTAAAGACTCGAATATTGATATTTTTCACCCGTAGGCCTGTTGAGTTTAAAGACTCGGGAGTTTAAAGACTCGGGAGTTTAAAAACTCGGGAGTTTAAAGACTCGGATAGATCCAGCAGGTTTGATCGGATGATTATATTGGTATCTTATGTTTTATTGCTAATGTTTTATAATGTTTATCCTACTGTGTTTATGTTGCTGCGGTTTCTATGATGAAAATGATATGATTTATAAATGTTTTCAGAAATTGGGTTATGCATGCATGTTTTCAAAAAGGAGGGCCAAACCTTGGTTTGTTTATGAAACGATTTTTGAAACTTTTATTCTTTTGGTCCACTCACACTTTCTGGTTTTTAATTGCCCTCCAGGTCGTGGAGCTAGCGCGGGGGTTGACGTTGAGTCGGTGTTGGAGGAATAGCGTACTCTAGAGTTCCCGGAGTTTGTTTCGGAGTGTTTTTAAGTTTCCGTTGTGCGTACAGTTTTCGCTTTACTTTGTTGTGTACTATGCTCTATATAACGGTTGACTCTTGGATGTTTTGATTTCTCCTTTGTCTGACAGTGTAATTTGTGGTTTTCGTGAGGTTTTTTCGGTCTTTCGTTTTGGGTTGTCAGACGGGAGCAGGGTTCACCTCGGTTATTGGGTGATAATCGGGGTGGGTCCTGAAATTTATGATTGAGTTGTAGGGACTTATAGTGACCGTTATGTATACTTTGGACATGACAGGGACTGTACGATAGCACCGAGACAGGTTTATACGTTCGGTTTAGAGGCGGAACAGGACTATGAGTGGGCCTTTCATTTCGTTTAACCCTTGCATGCATAACTATTTTAATTACTATATTTATATGATTGAATCGAAGTATTTGAAATGCCTTGAGTTATTATTCTTGCACGTATTACGAGGTTTTGGGCATGAGACCCGTCTGGTTAGTTATGCACTGTTTTGAGATTTAAACACGGATTCCAATGATTTTCTTTAGTTCTGCAATGTATAGACCTACCCTAGTGATATTGTCTGCTCCAGATGTTGGTACCCCGGAGTGGTCACGGCGCATTGCCTGCGAGGGGTCATTCTACGGAGGGACTAGACCGTAGAGTGACTCAGGAGCAGGATTGCTATGATTGGACGTCTAGGATGTCATACCCGGACTAGGTTCGGGATTTAGACTCGGGGTTCAGACCCCGGGTGGCATGCGTAGCCTTGGGACTGTGACCTTATTAGGCATCTAGTATGTCAGACATCTGAGATGTCCGGCTTGGCATGTATAGTGCAGCACCTGATTTCATGATTATGTTATTCTGTTTATGGCTATATGATATATTATTATGGATTTCGAGTCTAATGCATGCATGATTTAGAAAACGGATAGGTAAAACCGTATGTGTACTATATACTTAAACTGTTTTATAAACTTTATGTTTTTGGCCCACTCACCCTTATTGTTTTACTAACCCCCCCAGGTCGTGCTACTGAGGTGAACGAGGACCCTGAAGCTGACGCATAGATTAACTTTGCACACCTGAACCCCAGTTTTGGGCAGGTTGGCATAGATTATCCCTTGTTTGATAGTATTTGAATTTGGATTATATGTATGACTTATTTATGGATATTTATGCATTCGAATCTATTAAGGGTAAGATTTGTATTCTAGGGTTGTGTGTCAGACGAGAGCGTGGCATGTCCCCGGGTGGTCATAGGGGGATCGGGACAGGTCCTGTCCAAAGGTGTTGGTAGAGTAGTAACTGTAACATCGAAGTACGTGTAATAGTAGGAAAATCCTGTAATATCATAAATCAAGGTAATCATAAAAACCATACTCAAGTACCATAACCATAACCATAACCACACAATCAACCCATCCTCGATGCTTGCAACCCAAATCATCACGTCATATCACATCACAGTTGCACTACGAGTAAGTTGAGCACTCGGGAAAAGGAACTTTACCTCGACGTTTGAATGGGGTCCGACCCAGGAAAAGGAGCTTTACCTCGACGTCTGCAAGTAATCCCTAGTCTCAAGAAAAAGAGCTTTCCCTCGACGTTTGAGACTACTCATCACAATAACGGTCTCGAAAAAAGGAGTTTTACCTCGACGTCTGAGACTAACCAACCAAATCGGTATCCCGAGGAGGGTTAGGGCATACATAACAACCATAATTAATAACCAGAAATCCAGGCATACATAACAACCATAATCAACAACCATACATAACAACCATAATCAGCAGCTAGAAATCTAATTATGAACTAACATGGCTAGGGCTTCAAAATAACCCAAATCCTAAAGGAAACTACTCACACATAGCTAAGTTAACAAACAAAATTATTGAATTCGTATAAAGCATAAAGAGACTAGGGATTGAGAAACACAAATACTAAGATGAATGATGCGTGAGAGAAGTGGCACAAACACTTCTTCTCCTCCCAAGCGTCACGTCAAAATCAAGGTGCAAGAATCAAATCCAAAAGCATGAACACAAGGAAAATTGCGGCAAATAGTGTATAAAATTTAAGTAGAAATTTCAGCAGAGTTTTGGGACCTTAGAAGGTAAATTGGATGTCCCTTAAAAATAAGAGTTTACAATTAAAATCTATAAGGAAAAGACTTCCTAAATAATTAAGAAATCTAATTAAAACCTTTCCTACAAGTAAAGGAATTGAAAATAAGAATAGAAAAGGAAATAAGACTAAAATCCTTATACAATATGGAGATTAGGTGTGAACGGAAGTTGGAATTATTCTAAAAAAGGAGGAAAATCACGGAATAAATCTACAGGATAAATTTCGGTGGTCAACTACCGAATTTGGGCGGTCAGAGGACATGGTCAACGCTGGTCAACTCGCTAGGGCTGCTGTGCAGGGATTTCAGTGGAAGAGCACCGAATGGGAAAAGCCAGCTTCAAGACGCAAGCGCCGCAGCTCAGTAAGGCGGTTCGGTAGGCACTTACCAATTCGGTCCAGTTGTACAGTAACTCGCATGCCTATTTCTTTATTCGGTGGATAGCCACCGAATTTTTTATGCAATCTTCTTTCTTTCATAACTTCTTCATTTTAACTCCAATTTAGGTGATTCTTTCGGTCAAATTCTCGTAATTCCAAGCTCTATTTGATCTACAAATTTATCAAAACATATATTATTTTCTCCAATTGTAAAAAACGAAATATTAACAAAACATAAGTAAAAGGGCATTAAATCATGAATAAAACATGCATAAATTATGATATATCAAATATTTAAATTATTCCTTGTCTGACACTATTTGAAATTGGCTATATGTATGAATTATGTATGGATATTTATGTGACATCAGGACGATCGTGACAGCTAGCAACTACGCCACCTTG
Source organism: Prinsepia uniflora (assembly GCA_032719365.1). Taxonomy (NCBI): domain Eukaryota; kingdom Viridiplantae; phylum Streptophyta; class Magnoliopsida; order Rosales; family Rosaceae; genus Prinsepia; species Prinsepia uniflora. The sequence continues at coordinate 41,365,356 of CM064862.1, forward strand.
AGAGACATGGTCGATGCAGCAGTACGTGTCGAGGCCAGTCTGGCGGAACATCAACCACGACAGACTTCTGGCGAGGGACGAGGACAAGACCCTTCCTCGAAGGACATAGATAACCGTGCTCGATCCTGCTCCCGTTTGACAAGTCAACTGAAGTTCCAAATTTATCCTCAGCGCTTGCTAAACAAGCGATAAATGCACCTGTGCCCACTCATGCCTCCACCTCCCGATCAGCCTCGATCATCGCGCCACGACCTGGAGGGTCAATAAAACAGAAAAGGTGTTAGTGGACAAAACGAACTTTTAGAAATACATTTATCAAAATACATTCTTACCCTCCAGTTTCACAAACATGCATGCATAACATAAAACATGAGTAAAATATATCTGGGAACAAATATTTATAAATCACAAATTTCAAAAAAACCACGGGACTCATTTTCATATCCAATCTCATAGTCACATTATCCCTACAACTCGTGCAAATAAATAGGCTCAAAGACCCCTCAAAATCTGAGCATGTCATTGTGAACACATCACAAGCCGACAATCCAAATCGTCGTGAACACATCACCGATCGATCTCCACATAATCCATCACATCTGATCTGTGTCGAGCCTCTCTCGGCTGCACGACAACAGACCGTGCTACGTGACCTCTCTGGGCAAACACATCCCATCCCGGAGGCGAGCGTTATCTCCAGGGTTCATTATGGGGAAACACATTCCCAACCGGAAGCCTTAATATCCACAACACAGGGTGCACTCCAGGGGAAACATATTCCCAACCGAAAGACCTAAATATCTGCAACATGTCACCACCATGAAAACCAGTTGCATTTGAAATCAAATCCATTTTCAACACAGGGTCTCGGCCCAAAACAGAGTTTCCTCAAAATCCGTAAAACCAGAGTCCCGATTAATTTCATAAATCCGAAAACCTTCAATATCATCATGTAATCACATGGAAATACCAATCCAATCAAAATCACATCTCTAATGGGTCTTAAGCCCAAAATATCATTTTCACATAAATCCGTGCAACTGCAACTTCAGTTGCCATTTTCACATAAATCCATAAAATATATCCAAAAGCATTACAAATCCATCAAATCAATCCCTGACTCATAATCCGAGTCAAAACCAATCTCAAATCCCCGACCTTCGCCCAAAATAGCAATTTCACAGTTTTCTCGAAAATCGTACGCAAAATAATATAAAACAATATAATATTCCCAAAATCCAGAAATCATCATATGGAAACATTAATCATGCCAAATCATTTCAAATCATATAATAAAGCATTTAAAACATATATGCATGCGTTCTGGGTAGAAAACAAAAGTTCATTCACACACCGTCCATATCGCTCGCTTTCCGAGCTGCACGTTTTTTCGTAAATTCCAGAAATCACCGTTCCTGTCCAAAATCATTACCAAGGGTCACTAACACCTCAATATACCTCATATAATGTTCCCCAATTTTTATGGGATTTAAATATGTATTTTACACGTATATGAGAACTTCGGATATACTGAACACTATCGAAACGATATCCGATTTTCTCGAAACCAATGCCAGATTGTTCGTTACATTAAATGGAACAAAAGTCTTGTTGACCTCACCTAGGGAATCGTGCCCTTACACGCCGTCGCAAGCGGCTGCTCGTGAAATCCACGCGTCATGTACAGTACCCTGCTACAGTCGTTTCTCCCGCCCGTTTGTTTTTAAAACGGGTCCGGTTGGCCCGCGGCTTAACCCGGCTGAATTCCTCAATCCAAACAAATTCGAATTCAAAAATTTGAAGAACAGGTGGGCACTATTTATCCTTCAATCTCGATCAATTCCAGTTGTTTTCTTGCAATTGATTCACTCAGAAGCTTCATAGGATTTTTATAAACTTGTTTCTCATGTCAATTGCTCCCTTCAACCCCTCCAAATTCACGACTTAACCTTGAATTTTCAAGGAGTTGAGGTACTCCGTTCATGGCCAAAACGATACTATTTTCTCTCGTTTTTTATTGGGTTCACTTCGGTTTCAGCTCAGAAGTCTTAATCCAGGCTCAATTTTGACAATTGGCATCCACAATTTCTAATTCGAATTCTCCATGTTCTTCGAAGGTTTTGAACGGTGTTTCGGGTTTGGGTTCTTCCATTCCTCATGACCGCTCAGTTTTTCTTTTCTAATCCTTCATCGTTTATTCTCTTATCCTCCCAATTTCCCCGTAAGTTGATCGAATCAGTTGGCTTTATCCATCAAGCCATCAAGCTCGTTTGCTATATCAATATATACATTGATTTCCTGTTTCAATGCCACTAATTATCACATATACAATGACATGTGTCACTCATAGAACTGCATGACTCACCAATACGGCAGAGTCATCCAATACTGTGCCAATTTACCAATTTACCCTTCTTTTGCAAAATTACCAAATTGCCCTTCGTCGTCTCAGACCCGTATCTTTTACATCCGAACTCCGGTTGATGCATGCCACCTGTCTACGGATTCAGCGTCTCGAGATCTACCCAACGGTCTTTATGGCCAGTCCAAAAAGTGTCATGATCAAAAAGTCAACTTTCAGCCCTTATAACCAAGGGCAAAATCGTCATTTCCTTCAAATTTTCCAAATTTTCCTTTTTCGAATTTCCGGGTCGTCACAACCTACCCCCCTTAAGGAATTTCATCCTCGAAATTCCAATCAGTAGATACCGTGATAGTTCTCCCGAGGAATATGTATATGAACCAGAAACATAATCAACCTCATACCCTTCTGGTTTAACCGAACCGAATATCAGTCCTAACCAAACTTATGGAAACTCGACAACCCAGTCTCCATTATTGGGTCAACATCGGGACATATAACTCTCTGTAAACCTCTACCCCATGGGCAATCATATCCAAGCCCACCCGGAATACGGAGCCATGCTCAACGTCCGAGTATACACAATCTAGGACTCACAAGTATCAGTATCATCATCCCAATTACGTGTCATCCACTCATGACATGGTACAATGGCTTAAATCACCACGCATATGCCACCAGGCCACCAGGCCAATAACTTCCTAAGGTCCAATAAATTGGGAATTCATTCCCCTCATTAAGTCAATTACTCCATACCCTTTTTTCCAGGGTCACTCAATATCATGAACTGAACTTTTCTTCTGTTGTGTTTATCATCACAGGCCTTACTGATACCTACCTCCTGCCAATAACTGGCACTCAATACAATCATTCATACGATATCGTAAATTATATCCATTCCTTAACCTCGACTCCATCCAACATCATACACCATGTATGATCCTACAGTTGGACTCGAATAGTCCAAATGATCAGAAATCATGAATTACTCCAATCCTATGGAGTTCCATCAATAACAGGATTTCACTCAGCTTTACGTTATCATACATGTCAATTCTTGACCGGCTAGCTTATTAGCCTCCCCGCGAATGATACTTGACCCGACCATCCTAACCATCGCCTCATCACACATTAAGTAAGTCTTTCTGTTTATCAATCATTACCCATCTTGATGGTCGATACAGTACTAGTACATTCCTTCCCAGAGGTATGACCTCTGCATACTCGACCCATAGATCACTATGGTCGATCCCAAATCATGCAAGGAAAGAAAAACTCCTGAGGGTTCAGCTAGCATCGGCAATCCCAACCTTATGCTACCGAAACTCACTTCACAAAATCCCAAATCTGTTAGTGACATATCACTAGGCACACGGAAAGAGTCACATCGAACATAAGTCACTGTTTCTCCACCTGTAATTATGTTATTTCAGTTCTCATTTCCAATACTCTGACTTCCTTCCGGGTGAATCACCATAACTGACAAAACATTGTAGAGAACCCTTCTACACTCCACTGTGGTATCCATCAAATCTCAAAACAACTCATGTTCCCCATGACAGTCTTTAATTATTTTTCATTGACCAATACATCTGTTTCTCATGTGATTCACACTAATCCCGACCGTTATTAGTATCTGCTCCACAAACTTACTCTTGTCGACCAGACCTAACACTTATTCAACCATATATTTTTCTCTCTGAGGGCATTCAATACATCTGTCCAGTATATCACACGCCCATCTATATATGACCAATCATCAATCATGGTACCATACACCATCCAAATGTGGTCAGAATACCTGACTCATCATCTTACAAACATAACCGGTCCATTTGGCCATCCAAGAGTATCACCATCGACTAACCTTAGCCATATTACATCTGGACATCATCTTTTTCTCTTTTTCTCATAACCGATAGTTATCACCATGTTGGCCTCTCTCAATAGGCTCAAATAATCGCAACCTTCCAACAGAACCACAAATCATTACCTCGTGATAAGGGATACTTATCCCATTCCATTATCTTATTAAGTTGTCCAAAATCGACATGCAAGCTCAGACCATCATCCCTTGTTCCTCTGACCGCATAAGGAATACTGGGTTCCCCATGGCAACACTGAGCCGAATGAATCCGTATCTACCAAGTCCTGTACTTGCACCTTCAGTCCTTAGGACTCCATAGGTGCCACATACCAGGGCGTCCGAGAAAAAAACTCGTATACTTGGCATGATCTCCATCATAAAATCAATCTCTCATCCCAGTAAAACCTCAGGAAATTTTTTGAAAAATCCGTACATCTTTAGCCATCACTAGGCATCTCATACACTAATCACATATGCCACACATCTGACCAGTGAACTTTGATTACCTCATACGAACAATCCATCGATTGTGAGGTTCAATATCATTCTAGAGGGTAACATCCTCGAGTCTCCCTAAAATACAACCTCTGGAAATCCTGGACTCCACATCTCACTCTCTAATCGACATACGCGATAGAGGTATCATAAGTTATTAACCAATCCATCTCAAGGCTTACGTCCAAATAATCCAAGTCCAGGAATACCCCAGGTCAGCCACTAGGTGAATAACACCAGTGATCCTGGGTAGCCTCGCATCGATAGGTCTACCCTCTTATGTCTCATCAATTTCACCATATATAATTACCTTACCAAGGTTACCACATAAATATCATCACTTTTATCACATCCGTAGCTCCAGTCGACTCACCGACTGCCATACCTTAACCAATCATGGACATCTCCATATCCGCCCAATGTACAAGCTCAAGACATGAAAGAATGGATAGCCCGGGGCCTATCGAATACATACGTCCTGGTTAAACATACATCCATGTCACCACTCCAGAGGCTACTTAGGCCTCCTGCTAAGTAACTTCAATCCTCGGGCATGTGGTCCCAACTAACCACACCCCTACGGTTCACCATGGGCCCCACCAATTCTTCCCTCGCTGTCACATGAACAATCAATGCAGGAGCCAATTCCAGCTTCATTGCACTCCGAAAGTGCCATATCACTTTATCAATCTATGTAACCATTTCTTTATGATGTGACCAGACGACCCACAATCATAACTATTCCTGCATAATTAACCGTATAACTTTACCTTCCAGTGGACCCAACTGGCGTCCCACTGAACTGGACTATCTCTTAAGTCACCATTTTTGCGTACCACGGGTCGTTGCCCGAACCTTTAATCACTAAGTGAAACTGACACGACCCATCCAAATCCATAAGTTTAGTAAACAGAATCCATCAATTTATAACCCATCAATATCTGACCCTATCCTAGTCCCTGGGCATCCCAGGTGCCAAACATTCCTCAATCAAGGGTCGACCGTGTCAGCAACCATAGTGATATTCAACTCTTTCGGCTCCTCCCGAGCTCCGTTACATTACTATGATTCATCTCAAGTCCTAACCAATATCCTGGCTCATTTTGAGTCTCGTATCCATATCTCGACTCCTCTTGAGTCCAATCTCATAACAATCATCCATGCCATCATTGGCATACCCGGTCACCTAGAAATTTCCACTGGTGAACCACATCTTATATGACCTATAAGGCCTAAGGGATATCCCATCATATTCTAGACTTGTTAGACACACATTCCACTCAAGGAATTCACTAAGAATAATCTCATCCCAGGTCCAACCTGCCCATTTGTGCTACCCTATGGGCTCATTCATTCTTAGGACCCACACAAATTCGTGTCTAACAATTAGTAGTTCACAGTGTACACTGCTTAACATCTGACACCCAATCCAGGGTCAATCTCATTTCGAGAGCTATCACGAGGTCTCATATACCCTCGTATACCCGTCTCACTACCAGGTCGCACACGAGGCTTACGTTTCAGAGGCATAATGTGGCAACAGAATCAGCAACCTAGTGCTCTGATACCAATTTGACAGGACCCGACCCCGAAGGACATAGATAACCGTGCTCGGTCCTGCTCCCGTCTGGCAAGTCAACTGAAGTTCCGAATTTACCCTCAGCGCTTGCTAAACAAGGGATAACCGTACCTGTGCCCACTTATGCCTCCACCTTCGGATCAACCTCTATCATCGTGCCACAACCTAGAGGGTCAATAAAATAGAAAAGGTGTGAGTGGACAAAACAAACTTTTAGAAATACATTTATCAAAATACATTCTTACCCTCCAGTTTCACAAACATGCATGAATATCATAAAACATGAGTAAATATATCTAGGAACAAATATTTATAAATCACAAATCTCAATAAAACCACAGGACTCATTTCCATATCTAATCTCATAGTCACGTTATCCCTGCAACGCGTGCAAATCAATAGGCTCAAGGACCGCTCAAAATCCGACCATGTCGCTGTGAACACATCACCAGCCGACAATCCAGATCGTCGTGAACACATCACCGACCGATCTCCACATAATCCGGCACATCTGATCTGAGTCGAGCCTCCCTCGGCTGTACGACAACAGACAGTGCTACTTGACCTCTCTGGGTGAACACATCCCATCCTGGAGGCGAGCTTTATCTCCAGGGTTCGTTCCAGGGAAACACATTCCCAACCGGAAGCCCTAATATGCACAACACAGGGTGCACTCCGGGGGAAACATATTCCCAACCGAAAGCCCTAAATATCCGCAACATATAACCACCATGAAAATTAGTGAAAAACAGTTGCATTTGAAATCAAAACCATTTTCAACGTCTCGGCCCAAAACAGAGTTTCCTTAAAATCCGTAAAGCCAGAGTCCCGATTAATTTAATAAATCCGAAAACCAGCAATATCATCATGTAATCACATGAAAATACCAATCCAATCAAAATCACATCTCCAATGGGTCTTAAGCCCAAAATATCATTTTCACATAAATTCGTGCAACCACAACCTCAGTTGCCATTTTCACATAAATCCATAAAATATATCCAAAAGCATTACAAATCCATCAAATCAATCCCTGACTCATAATCCGAGTCAAAACCAATCTCAAATCTCTGGCCTTCTGTGACGACCTGAAAATTCAAAAAGTAAAAATTGAAAGGAAATGACGATTTTGACCTTAGTTATGGGGGCAAAAAGTTGACTTTTTGATTGGGACATTGTTTGGACCTTCCGTAAGGACTGTTAGACAGGTCTCGGGACTCTGAATCCGTAGACAGGTGGCATGCGTCAATCGGAGGTCGGATGTGAAAGTTGCGGGTCTACAAAGTCCTGGGGCATTTTGGTAATTTTAAAGATAAGGGTAAAATGGTAATTTTGGTTGGGCTGGAATTTGATGATACAGTCACATTGGTGAGTCATTTAGCTCCTTAAGTGACACCTGTCACTGTGTAGATGGGATTAGTGGCATTGATGCCGTCTGCTATTTGGATAGGACAAATTCATATATCTATGTCTATGTTTGAATTGGAACTAACCCGTGTGTATGCTTCCTTTAAACCAAAACAGAGAACAAATGTGTGCTTGATCGATTGTCCCAGCAACCAATCGAGAAAGCATGAGAACCTGAGCGGATTGAGAGGATGAACTCGTGAAAGAAAAGAAAGGAGAGAGAAGAGAAGAGGAAACTGAAAATACCCAGAAAACCCAAAACCTGATTTTGGGCACTTGAATTTTGATGTCATCTTGGGGATGGATTGGTTTTCGGAGCATAGTTCGGTTATCGACTGTTGTAGTAAGCAAGTAATCCTACGGAGTTCGGGTTTTCCATATGTTACTTTTTAGGGAGAGCGTGACAGTTCACTACTTGAAGTAATTTCTTCATTTACCGCTACCAAACTATTACGGAAGGGTTGCTAGGGCTATCTGGAGCATGTTGTGGAGTCACGAGGTGATACTCCGAAGACTGAGGATATACCAGTGGTGCGAGAGTTTTCGGATGTATTCCCGGAAGATTTGTCTGGTTTACCACCACATCGGAAGATCGAGTTCACGATTGAACTACTCCCCGGTACTCGACCTATATCACAGGCACCGTACCGAATGGCATCGACAGAGTTGCGGGAGTTTAAGACCCAATTGCAGGACTTGGTGGATCTGGAATTCATCCAACTGAGCACGTCACTATGGGGAGCACCGGTGTTATTTGTGAAAAAGAAGGATGGGATTCTCCGATTGTGCGTAGATTATCGACAGCTCAACAAAGCAACGGTAAGGAACCAGTACCCTTTACCCAAAATTGATGATCTATTCGACCAACTGCGGGGAGCACAGTACTTTTCCAAGATTGATCTACGATCGGGTTATCATCAGCTGTGGATCGCTGAGGATGATGTTCCGAAGACGGCGTTTCGGACGAGATATGGGCACTATGAGTTCTTGGTGATGCCATTTGGTTTGACGAATACACCAGCGACATTCATGGATTTGATGAACAGAGTTTTTTGATTGTATCTGGATAAGTTCGTAATCGTGTTCATCGATGACATCCTAGTATATTCCAGGAGTGCCAGAGCTCATGAGAAGCATCTACGGTTGGTATTGGGGAAGCTAAGGCAGAATCAGTTGTACGCCAAACTGAGTAAGTGTCAGTTTTGGTTGAATATCATTGGTTTTTTGGGACATGTTATATCAGCTGAGGGGATTAGTGTGGATCCCTAGAAGATCGAAGCAATGACTAATTGGACTAGACCGACGACAGTGATCGGGGTACAGAGTTTAGTTGGATTGGCAGGCTATTACCGAAGATTCGTAGAGGTTTGCTCTAGTATTGCCGCACCTTTGACTTGGTTGACCCGGAAGGGAGTAAAGTTTGTTTGGGATGAGCGGTGCGAGCAGAGCTTCCAGGAGTTAAAACATCGATTGACTACTACACCTGTCTTTGCACAACCTGATAACAGCAGTAAATTTGAGGTCTACAGTCATGTATCGTTGCAGGGACTAGGTTGCATATTGATGTAGAATGGCAGAGTTATCGCATACGCTTCGAGACAGCTTAAGCCACATGAATTGAAATATCTTACACACGATTTAGAGTTGGCGGCAGTGGTTCATGCCTTGAAGATTTGGAGACACTATTTGTTCGGAGTGACATGCAGGATTTTCACCGATCATCAGAGTTTGAAACACCTATTTACCCAGAGAGAACTGAACATGAGGCAGCGACGATGGTTGGAATTGATCAAGGACTACAATTGTACGATCGAGTATCATCCGGGAAAGGCGAATGTCGTGGCAGATGCACTCAGTAGGAAGTCAACATGATCGATTGCTTATCTGAGGATGATATATCTCCCTTTACTTGTGGAGCTCTGAACGACTGGAGTTAGGCTTGGGATGGACGATCATGGAGCATTGTTAGTCAACTTTCATGTACGACCTATGCTGGTCGATTGGATCATTGAGGCTCAATTCCAGGATCCGACGTTGTGCGTTTACAGAAATAAGGTTGAAGCAGGAGAGAAGCAGGAGAAAGGCAGGACTTTTCCATCCAAGGCGATGAAGCTCTGGTGAAACTGTATCATCTGTGTGTACCTGCTGTGGCAGAGTTAAGGGCAGAGATTCTTGAAGAGGTTCGTAGTTTAGCATATACGATGCATCCGAGGGGACAAAGATGTACCATACCCTTCGGAACCACTATTATGGACAAGGTTGAAGAAGGATATAGTGGAGTTTGTCAGCAGATGTTTGACCTGTCAGCAGGTCAAGGCTGAGCGGCAGAGACCATATGGAGCCATGCAACCACTTCCGATTCCCCGAGTGGAAATGGGATCACATTACGATGGATTTTGTCTTCAAGTTGTCGAGGACACGGAGTGGATTTGTTAGAGTCTGGATAATTGTGGACAGATTGACCAAGTCAGGTCATTTCTTACCGATACGTGAGACTACAAGTAAAACTGACTGGCTCAACTGTTCGTGAACGAGATCATTCGACTTCATGGTACGCCGGAGTCGATAGTTTCTAACGGAGATCCGCATTTTACATCCAAATTCTAGCGGAGTTTGCAGAATGCGTTGGGTACAAACCTACACTTCAATACAACATTTCACCCACAGACTGATGGACAGTCTAAGAAGACTATACAGACCCCGGAGGACATGATGAAGCCATGTGTGTTGTAGTTCCAGGATTCGTGGGAAGCTCATTTACCTTTGATGGAATTCGCGTACAATAACAGCTATGAGGCGTGTATCGGAATGGTACCCTACGAGGCCCTGTATGGTCGGCAGTGCAGGACACCTGTCAGTTGGATGGAGGTAGGAGAGGGAGCATCAATGGGTCTGAAGTTGGTAGATATGACCCAGGAGACGGTCCGAGTTATTAAGGAGAGATTGAAGGCAGCGCGGGATCACCAGAAAAGCTATGAAGATTGACGGATTAGGGACTTAGAGTTCGTAGTTGGAGATTTTGTGTTCTTGAAGTTGTCTGCGTGGAAGGGAATCATTCGTTTTGGTCGACGCAGGAAATTGAGTCCCTGTTACATTAGGCCGTACGAGATTACAGAGAGGATTGGTTCTGTGGCATATCAGTTGGTGTTACCTCCAGAACTTGCCAGAGTACACGACGTATTTGATGTGTCTATGCTTCAGAAGTATCTACGGGATCAACCACATGCTTTTCTAGAACAACCTTTAGAACTGAGGACTGACCTGAGCTTTGAAGAGCAACCAATGCATATTTTGGACCTAAAGGACAAGGTACTGGGGAACAAGACGATCCCGTTGGTAAAAGTGTTGTGGAGGAACCATGATGTTGAGGAAGCGACATAGGAACCAGAGGATTTGATGAGGGAGCAGTATCCATATTTGTTCGAGTAAATTTCGAGGCTGAAATTATTGTAAGGTGGGTAGGTTGTAACGACCCAAACTTTCATAAATAACATTTTAATGCAAAATGACCATTTTGCCCCTGAGGGGGAAAAAGTGGAGTTTTGACCTGGGAGACATTTAGAACTTTGATTAATGATCGTGACATAGATCGGGACGTCACGAGTCCTTAGACAGGCGGCAAGTAGAAAACGGACGTTCGACGAAAAGGTTATGGTCACAGGAGCAAAATTGATTAAACTTACGTCCCGAGAATTCAATTAAAATAATAATAAAATAATAGGATCTGATACATAATTAAATTAACCCATAACCCTTGGATGAGTGACAAGTGTCACCCATCCCACAACTGTCTTTTCCTCATTTTGTGGATCGTTCCCCCATTGGTTGATTTTTATATATTTTAACCCATCACTCATCTCTCATCTCTCACACCCATTCGTCTATCTCTCTCAGCCACTCATCCTCACCATTCATTTCTCTTAGCTCATCACTCATCTGATCATCTTCATTAAACACCAAAATACATCTCTCTCTCCCATATCTCTCTAACTCGTGAACTCAAGACCCATAACCCAACTCAAACCGTCCATCAACTTCATCACCATCACCAGATCGACTTCACCTTCATCATCAGCTCGCCACCATCTTCATCTCTGTTGCTGCAAACCTCGTGCACCACCCAAGACCCGCGAAGAACACAAACCCCATCCGAAAGCTCAACCTGTCCAACCCACACGAAACCACTTCGAACCAACACCAGGCTAGGCCCAGGAGGACGTCTAGATGTCTGAGGAGTCAACAGGAGGATTCACGGCGGCGACACGATAGAGGTATGCCGGAAAACCCAAGAACCTACCCTGTTTCCTCATTTTCGAAACCCTCAGTTTTGACGTGTATGGGCTATTTCTGTGTGTTGAGTCATGTTTTAGTGACAGGAAGAAGAATTTTGAATCTGGTTTCGAGGCAAGGGGTGGTCTGAGCAGACGGGGAGGACGACCGGAAACTAGGTTACCGGTTTTCGAATTCAAGGTATAGATCTTGACCCTTTTTCTGGTTTTTGAGTCCATAGACATATAGATTAGGCATAGATGAGTAGAATTGAAAAACTCTAGTCGAAAATGGTGGCCGGAGTTGAGAGGTCTGATCGGGTCAGGCCACGGTTCACGGTGGCCCGGTTGTAGGGTTTCGGGCTAACCTGGTCAAATGTCAGGGATGATGACGTCATTATGCTGATGTCAGGCTGATGTTATCATGTCAGACATGTCAGACTAACAACCAACTAGGAAGTGACACGTGCCGTCTAACACCTGTCAGTGATGACGTCAGCAGTGACGTCATGATGACGTCATCATTATTGTAGCACTGTTGATCAGAGTGTTGACCAGGCGCGTGTGGGCGCGTGTGAACAGTACTCAAGGTGGGACCACCACCATCTTTTACGTTTCGACGATACGGATCCAATGGTGGTGGTTTCGTGTCTATCAGAGATCGTTAGGTTGGTTAAATTTGGGTTTAATGCCTCAAGAAGCGTGTTCGGCCAGCTTTCCCGGGCCGGTTTCATTCTAGGGTTTCATGATTGAGTTGTAGGGGCTTATAGTGACCTTTATATATACTTTGGACATGACAGGGACTGTACGATAGCACCGGGACAGGTTTGTACGTTCGGTTTAGCGGCAAGACTAGACTGTGAGTAGGCCTTTCATTTCGTTTAACCCTTGCATGCATAACTGTTTTAATTACTATATCTATATGATTGAATCGAAGTATTTGAATTGAATCGAAGTATTTGAAATGCCTTGAGTTATTATTTTTGCACGTATTACGAGGTTTTGGTCATGAGACCCGTCTGGTTAGTTATGCACTGTTTTGAGATTTAAACACGGATTTCAATGATTTTCTTTAGTTCTGCAATGTATAGACCTACCCTAGTGATACTGTCTCTTCCGGATGTTGGTACCTCGGAGTGGCCACGGCGCATACCCTGCGAAGGGTCATTCTACGGAGGGACTGGGTCGTAGAGTGACTCAGGAGCAGGATTGCTATGATTGGACGTCTGGGACGTCAGTCATCTGGGATGTCATACCGGGACTGGATTTGGGATTAGGACTCGGGATTGAGTCCCCGGGTGGCACGCATAGCCTTGGGACAGTGATGTTATTAGGCATCTAGGATGTCAGACATCTGGGATGTCCGGGTTGGGATATATAGTGCAGCAACTGATTTCATTATTATGTTTTTATTATTCTATTTATGGCTATATGATATATTATTATGGATTTCGACTCTGATGCATGCATGATTTGGCAAAACGGAGGGGTAAAACCGTATGTGTACTATATACTTAAACTGTTTTATAAGCTTTATGTTTCTGGCCCACTCACCCTTATTGTTTTACTAACCCATCCAGGTCGTGCTACTGAGGTGAACGAGGACCCTAAGACTGGGGCATAGATTGACGTTGTGCACCTGAACCCCACTTTTGGGTAGGTTAGCACATGGGAAGTCCTTAGAAGTCGTGCTCAATAATAGTATTTAAATTATTCCTTGTCTGACACTATATGAATTTGGATTATATGTATGACTTATTTATGGATATTTATGCATTTGAATCTATTGAGGGTAAGATTGGTATTTTAGGGTTGTGTGTCAGACGGGAGCATGGAACGTCCCCAGATGGTCCCAAGGGGATCGGGACGGGTTCTGTCCAAAGGTGTTGGTAGAGCAGTAACCGTAACATCGAAGTACGTGTAATAGTAGGAAAATCCAGTAATTTCATAAATCAAGGCAATCATAAAAACCATACTCAAGTACCATAACCATAACCATAACCACACAATCAACCCATCCTCGATGCTTGCAACCCAAATCATCACATCATATCACATCACAGCTGCACTATGAGTAAGCTAAGCACTCGGGGAAAGGAACTTTACCTCGACGTCCGAATGGGGACTGGCCCAGGAAAAGTAGCTTTACCTCGCCGTCTACAAGTCATCCCTAGTCTCAAGAAAAGGAGCTTTCTCTTGACGTTTGAGACTACTCATCACAATAACGGTCTCGGGAAAAGGAGTTTTAGCTCGACGTCTAAGACTAACCAACCAAATCGTCATCCCGAGGAGGGTTATCCACAACAGAATCACATCACACACACACACACACACACACACACACACACACACACACACACACACACACACACACACACACACACACACACACACACACACACACACACACACACACACACACACACACACACATCCAGAATCTCATCTCAAATAGCAAGGAAATACAATCTCGTAATTCACGTTATTTCCAAAATCAGTTCAGAATTCAAAATATCCAATACACTACATATACGAGTTTCTCGAAACACGTGCATCAAAAAATTATATAAAATCATCCAAAAATCATCAATATCGAGAAAACATAATTTATAACCTGCATAAGACATTTCTGATCAAAATCATAATCCAAAACCTCCAGTTGGAGCCCCAAACTCAACCAACACAAATCTCGTAAAATGTGCTGTTAAAATAATAAATGAATAATAATTAAATATTCATAAAATCACCATAAATTAAAATAAAAAAATTAAATTATAAATATGTACGAAAGTCATATCATCAACTCCAAAATGCAGTATGAAGGAAAGGCTCGTAAAACGTGCAAATAATTAATAATGAAATATTCTTAAATTCACCAAAATTCATATAAAATTTCAATCATTCAACCACCAATAAAATGACATAGAAAATCATTTAAAACAACTTAATATCCATGCATAATGTGTTTAAGAAGGAAAGCCTCCACTCACACATATCGTAAACTTGCACGCCGCTCTATAAAATTCGAGAATGTCACTTCTTGTCATAAATCATGTCTTAAGGTCACTAACCTTCCTTCTCAAATATCCTCATATTTCATCCTGTTATTTGTTAGGATTTTTAAATGAATTAAAATAATGCCTAAATCTTTCAACAATCAAAACTGTTTCGAGACGATGTCCGATCGCATTGAAAATTGTACCGTTTGACTCGTAGGATTGAGAACCTGAAGTTTCATGATGGCCGAAAACCAGGATTCTGCCCCCACGCGCTACCACGTGCCACTAGTGGCCTCTGTGTGTGGGCCTCACGCACCTACAGTAGAGGTCACCTTCAGCCTTCAGTCGAGTTGCAACTCAGACCCAACCCGGCTTCGTGACCTGTTTGCAATTCCTTCAATTCGTGTCCATTTTTCACAATTGAACTCATAAACATACTCTAATTTGACCCAAAACATCTTCCTAAGATCAATTCGAGGATCCAACTTACCTTTATTCAGAAATTCGAACCACCCTCACGACCCCAAGTTTCGAACCTTGTTCTGGCCTCATTTCTGCATAATTTCCTTCAAAATTTCAACTAACTAGCTCGTAACCAACCAGAAAGAGGTTTATAACCTCAATTCACATTTTCCAAATGAAATTCAACGAAACCCGAAATCAAGGTCCACAGGTTAAATTTTCAAATTTCTGAATCTCTCACCCTCATTTTTACCTTCACTATTGCTTTCACTCTGCTCTCTAACCCTCGAGTTCTTTCCATTTATCCCTGTTTCTCTAATTCCTTGCTCCTTCACGATTTATTGGATCATGGTGGTTGTAGGAATTTTGGTCCATATCCACCGAAGCTTACACCAGCACCCCCAAATCGGTGGAAGGAACAACAAGAGAAGGGTCCAAAGAAATTTGGACAAGTGTCACTTTCACAAGAGAATATCAATGTGAAATGACCATAATACCCTTTGCTTCATAATTACCAAAATGCCCCTTACTGTAATGACCCGTCCCGAATTTCGGGATTTGATTAGTGAGTAATCAAGGATTAGTGAGATTAATCGGTGATTAGTGGAGTACTGTGTGAAATGACGATTTTTCCTTGGAATGGGAAAAACATTGACTTTTCGTTCAGGCGGTCAAATGGACTTTGGCCGATGACTGTGACGTAGTTCGGCACGTCACGAGTTCATAGACAAGTGGCACGTAGTTCGAGGAAGAAGTTATGACGTTCGGAAGTTAACGGGTATTTTGGTAATTTGGTTAAAAGGGGCAAATAGTTGACTTTTGACCCTGGAGATGCGATGGCCGAGGGCCGAGGACCGTTTCGTAGATTGGGCCGATACGAATTCAAAGATAGGCGGCAAGTCAAAATAGGATGTCGAACGGGAAAGTTATGGGTCACAAAAGTTTGATTTTACTATTGCATGCATTACGAGGCGAAGACACTTAGCAAATTTGATTGGTTGACTTTTTAAGTGGGACCCATGGATGAGTGACAAGTGTCACTCATCCCATTGGCCCAAACCCCCAATTAGTGGATCTAAGATGTGATTGGTGCGATTGGGTTAAAATAATAATATTTTAATTATTTTATAATCCTTACTCCACTCATATCTTAATCCTAACCATCCATCTCTACCCTCCCCCTCTCATCCTCACCGTCTATCTCACTCCCCTCTCATCAAATATCATCTCTGTTTCTTCAAACAAACCCGAAACACCCCCTTTCCATATCTCCATTCTCCATTTTCTTCGAACAACCAAACACACCCAAACATACACCTCACCATCATAATCGTATCTGGGTGCTAGTGAAGGACTGATAGAGAGTGAAGGACGGTGACGGGCCACGACGGCGGTCCACGGCAGAGGAACCCGAAACCGTGAAGGAAATATGTTAAAATTTGGACCTTGGGTTCTAAAGGGTCTGGGTGGTTTTCACTAATGGGAATGGGTTTCTGGAGGTCGTAGGAACCATTTGGGATAAAAAAAGGAAGCTTCGACGGCCGGGAATGACGGCGGGTGGAGGTTGTAGTCGTCGTCACCATTGTCGATCATGGAGGTATGGTTTTTCTTGGTCTTCTTGTACTTTGATTGGCTAAAAAAAAAGGAAATGAGTAGAGGAAGGTTTAGAAATCAAAAGGGAATAGAATGGACCGAAAATGGATGAGTTTGGGCCCTGGACCGATCCAAATCGGTCCGACCCGGTTCAAAACCAGAGGACCGGTTCGCTGAGGGTTGAAGAAGGTGAATAGTGATTGGCGCGTGGTTTCACGCGCAGCCCCTTTAGGGGGCATGTGAGGGTGCATGTGGGTCCGATAGGGAAGTGTTCAACATGTGAAACACTCTAATCGATGTAACGAACATTTTGGGACTGGTTTCGTGTCAATCGGACATCATTTTGATAGGTTTCGGGGAATCCGAAGGTTTAGGATCGAGATTAAAAATAGTTAAAAATTCCAGAAAATTACGAGGCTTTAGTGATGGGTTATTTAAGTAGTTAGTAACCCTATAAATTAATTTGGATAGATTTGGGAGTCCCGGTGACGACGATTAGCTTGGTGAGGATTACGACACGCAAACCGAGACGACAGCTTATGATGGTCTGTGATTGGACCTTTGATTTCTAAACTGTGATGCATGCATAAATGTTTTATATGGTTTATAGTTATGATTATGTGATGTTGAATTGGATGGTTGTGATTTATATGGTTTCACGCATTTCGAGGCGATTTACGTGCTTGCACGTAAATCGAGGTTTTCGATTTTACACTGATTTTCCGTACTTATATTTTTGGAAATGATTTAATGAAATGGTTTTGGATTTGAAAAGGTAAACTCGGGTTTGAGACCCATTTGTTTTGGAAACCCTCGGACTCGAAGTCCCATTTAGTTATGTTCTCGGGCTAGAGGCCCAATTGGTTTTTGAATCGATTTCAGATTTGGAAATATAGAATCGGGCACGAGACCTATTTAACTTACGAACTTTTGGACCTGAAGTCCATTTGATTTAAAAAGGCATCGGGCCGAAGGCCCAGTTGATTTATGTATCGGGCTTGTGGGCCCAGTCGGTTTACGGATCGAGCTCGGAGCCCAATTGACTCACGTATCGGGCACAAGGCCCATTTGATTTACGAATTCGGGCACGAGGTCCATTTGGTTTACGAAATCGGGGACGAGGCCCATTTAGTTTACGATTCGGGCCAGAGGCCCAGTTTGTATGTGGTTTTGGGCCTAGGGCCCAGTTATGTTTTAAGATTGTGATTTCGGGTTAGGGACCCATAAATAGTTTTTATGGTTCATGACGGTTTATAGGGACCAGCATGAACCTTGGAAAGGTTTTTATGGCTCATGACGGTTTATGGGGACCCGGGCATGAACCCTTGAAAGGTTTTAAGAATGATTTCAAATGGTTTTCGTATAACATCCTTTATATATGAATTGTCTCCTCCGGGGAGGGTCCTTGGCCTGGGTAGACCCCGGAGTAGTCACGGAGTACTGACTGAGTGGAGTCGCCCTAAGGCTATGTATTATAACCTCAAAGGAGGGTCATTGATCTACGGAAATTGACCTGGGTGGACCCTGGAGAGACTTGGGTTTGAGACCCCAGGTAGCACGCACGTAGCTCTAGATACCGTGACAGGATTGGTTATATGAAATATATGGATAAACATGATTTCAAATGGTTTGGGAAATTGTGTTTTATGATGATAAATGGATTTGGACTGAGATCCCACATATGTTTACTATGTTATGGTTTTCTGTAAATGGTTTTGGGCAGGAGCCCCGTATGGATGTGGTTGTTTAAACATATGTGATTGGATAAATGGTTTTACTATGCATGCATGCTTTTTAGTAAAGGGTATAAAGGTCTTTTATAAAATGTATTTACGAACTATTGCTTTTTGTCCACTCACAGTCTTTTTGTTTTCAATGCCCTTCAGGTTGAATACGGTGCGGACTGTAGCAGAGACCGAGACATCACATACCTCCTCCGGATCCTAGCATACTGCAGAAGCCGGAAGGCTAAAAGTTTTAATTTTCCCTCGTCTGACACTCTGTGTCAGACGGGATCAGGAACGCCCCTCGTTAATCCCAGGGGGATTGGGACGGGTCCTGACACTTACCTTTTTATACCCGTAGTAAACTCATTCGAACTCCGATTTTGGCATGCCGCCTGTCTACGAACTCCGGATTTGAGACGTTCACAACGGTCTTCTCGAAATTTCCAAAAGATCTCTAGATCAAAAAGCCAACAATTTGACTTAATAGGAGCAAAAACGTCTTTTGATTCAAATTTTCCCAAATTTACATTTTCTCGAGATCCGGGGCCGTTACAACCTACCTCTCTTAAAAGAATTTCGTCCTTGAAATTCAAATACTATGGACACTAAAATAACGCAATCATCTAAAAAGGGTAGTTTAACTAACCACGTGAGCAATCCGGAGGACTGAGCTCAAAATTCCCTAGTCCACATCTAGAAACTGCTCACAGTCACATCTAATGCGTCTAAATGATGGCTATGCCTTCCAGGAATTAGTTCCTCTCAAAATTTTACCTCAACGTCTGCAAGTCTTTCCTAGTCTCAGGAAAATGAGCTTTACCTCGATGTCTGAGACTACTCATCACAATAACAGTCTCGGTAAATAGAGTTTTATCTCGACATTTGAGACTAACCAACCAAATCACATCTCGAGGAGGCTTATCCACAACATAATCACATCCCTCATATATATATATACATATATATGATATACATATATATATATATATATTATCATATAGATATATATACAGAATCTCATCTCAAATACCAAGGGAAGACAATCTCGTAATTCACGTTAATTCCAAAATCAGTTTAGAATCCAAAATATCAAATATACTACATATACCAGTTCTTGAAACACGTGCATCAAACACTTATTATAAAATCGTCCAGAAATCATCAATATCGAGAAAAACGTACTTTATAACTCACATAAGACATTTTCGATCAAAATCATAATCGAAAATCTCGTGCTGGAGCGCAAAACTCAACCAACACAAATCTCGTAAAATGTTCCATTAAAATAACAAATAAAATAATAATAAAATATTCGTAAAATCACCATAAATTCCAATAAACCAAATTCCATCATAAACATGTAGGAAGTCATCATCACCAAAATTCATATAAAGGTCCAATCATTCAACCACCAATAAAACCACATAGAAAACCACATAGAAAACCATTAAAAAAAAATTTAATATGCATGCCATAAAAAGTTTAAAAAGAAAAGGGTCCACTCACACGTACCGTATATGCGATCAACCAACTTGCACGCCATTCTATAAAATCCGAGAATGTAACTTCCCTATCATAAATCATTTCTTAAGATTCACTAACCTTTTCATACATGATAACAGCACAAGTAGGTGGAAGGAACAACAAGAGAAGGGTCCAAAGAAATCTGGACAAGTGTCATTTTCACAAGAAATCTCAATGTGAAATGACCATAATACCATTTTCTTCATAATTACCAAAATGCCCCTTCTCTTTTTATACTCGTTGTAAACACATCCAAACTTCGATTTTGCCGCCTATCTACAAACTCAAAATTTCGAGACGTTCACAACAGTCTTCTCAGAATTTCCTAAAGATGTCTCGATCAAAAAGTCAACAATTAGACTTAATAGGGGCATAATCGTCTCTTCATTCAAAATTTCCCAAATTTATGTTTTCCCGAGATCGGGGTCCTTACAATGATGATGTGACGGAGTGAGATTGTGAGGGTCTCAAAGACTGGTTTGATGCAGTTGAAATGATGAGGGGGGTTGTTGGCTTTCAAAATGTGCTCCCGTCTAACAAGTAAACTGAAGTTCCGAAAATCCCTAGAACTTCATTGGTTGGTGTATTCCAGTAATCGAGAGTCAGACCTGAAGAAATTTATTTTAAAGAGGGAGAAGGGAAGTGCAAACACTTAGAAAGTAATGATGATTAGGTATTAGCGTGATGAATTGAATTACAAGTGTGGGAAGTAAACTATCTTTAGACTAAGCCATATATTGGCGTTCTTGGTCGAGAGACCATTAACTGGATGAGCATCCATTGAAAAATCATACCAAAAGTGTTGGTAGAACAATAAAAAGACATGATGATGTTGGAGAGTGAGATTGCAAGGGTCTTAAAGACTGGTTTGATGCAGTCGAAATGAGGGAGGGTATCAAGTGGCCTTCAAAACATGTTGCGGTAGCAAGTTGGGATGAAGTATGGTAGCGGGGAAGTATCCAGAAATGAACTTGGGATGCAAGTTGGATTTGAAGGAAAGCTTGTTGTTCTTGGGGTAAGAACTAAGATGGGTTGCGAGGAGAACTGAATCTTAATTCTGGATAAAAAAGATAAGTTTTCCCATAAGGCGAGTTTTTGAGTAATATAGAAACTTTTGAGGGTTTGCAGTTGTTGAAATTGATTGAGTTTGATTAGTTTGTTTGTTTGATTGAGTTGTTGGTTGTTTTTTGAGAAGATGACTTCTTTTCCTTTTATAGGCAGTATGAGAGTGCGGATGGTTGACACGTTGCACCCAAACATGCATCTCATTTGCGACGACTTAGTTGCACATCCCCCTGCCCCTTTTGACGGTTTTGGCACGGTGTTAGTGTGATTGCATAAAGCACGGTCGTGCTTCCCCATGATCTAGCTATTGGATACGAGTCAGGTTTGGTTCAGGTGTAAATAGTAACCCAAAGTGATCAGAATCAAAATTCGAAGCCAACCCAAATCTAATCCAAATCAAACACAATAATTTCTCATACAATATTGGCATAGAAATTAGAAATAAAATCAAGCATAGAAAGTCAACCCTTCACATATAAAAGAAGCAACAAGGGAAGTGAAAAATTCAAGTACTTGGAAGAAAAGTGGAGCCTATGAAAAACAAAATAGAGAAGTTTTAGGATTAAGAAGACTTGGAAGAAACCTGTCTCTCCCAAATTGGAGAAACCAGTGCCCTTCGCGGATGCAGGTGTCTTTGGTGGCGTTGAAATCGCGAGAACAACGATAAGAGAGGGAAAAAGAGAGGGATGATTGTCATGAGGAGTGGAGGACTTCGTCTCTAGGTTTTTCCATTCCCAAAATAACAGTCGACTTAATTGTTTTCAAGCTGGTTCGAGTCTTAGTTTGGGTTGATTTTTTGGTGTGATGAGCTGTCAAAGAGTCGTTGTTTTTGAAAAGCGGATGGGATCTGAAGATGGAAGTTGGCTGGCGGTCGTCCATAAAGAGAGGAACGAGATGAAGAAAGGTGGCGGTGGTCGACGAGGATTGTGGTGGCGACGAGATGAGTTGACGTCGAAGTGGAAGAAAGGTAGAAGAAGATAGCTCAGTGGGCGTGCTGGTGCATCATGTTGTGCTGGTGGTGTGGTGTGCTGATGGTGGTGGGGCGTGCTAGTGTGCTGTGGCGTGCTGGTGCTCTGGTGGCTTTTGATAAAGAGAGAAAGGGGGAAGAAGATAAATTTCAAGCTAAAACGCGCGCGGGGGGGGGGGGGGGGGGAGGGGGGGATATCTCACGAAATTTCGATTTGTTTTCTTGTTTTAAGGATATAGATCTCATTATTTAGGTAAAACGATCGAGATTGGCCTAAATTGGGTGAAAATTGGACGTAAAATGACGGTAAACCAGTCAGGTCATGCAGTTGGGTCTGAAACTCGAATAGCAGACCCGACTCGAGGTAGATGACGACTACTGTGCAGGTGCGTGGCCACCATGCACAGACGCTACCACGACCGCGTGGCAGCGTGTGAGGCGTCCGATGGTCGTCCGTATGAAATATTTTTTTTTTCTAAGTTTATTGGTACAACTTTCAAGTTAATTGGATACCATATGAGTACATTTCTAAATATCTAATATAATATGTTTTATATTTAAATTAGTATTTGATATAAAAAAATTGAGAATATAAATATAAGGTTAATTTAAATATTAATGAATTTTTTAAGCAAATTATATTGAATGATAGGATTTCGTAGAGTAGAGATGGTTAATTTGAAACAAATTATATTGAATTGAAAAAAAATTATGTTGAATTCAATTCAAGTATATAATGTGGAATTGAAGAAACTTACTTGAATGATTAATTTGAATATTAAGGACTTTTAGAAAAATATGAGATGAGCATACGATTAATAAGAATTCGTTTTACGTCCAATTTTCATTAATTAATGTCAAATTTTTAAAATTATTATGTAAATACAAATTCCCCAATTTTCTAAATTATTATGTAAATGTAAATTCCATTATTATATGATTATTTTTATGTTTTAACTATATTAACATTCAATTATAGTAGTTAATTTCAATTTATGTTTCTGTTTAAAATTTTATATTATTAGTAATCAGTAGAACCCTATTGTATCGTATTATTCATCATATATTTATTATAGCAACATTATTTTATCATTTTTATTAGTCAAATATAACCATTATTGGGTACTTAAGTTTTTCCCAAAATTTCATTCTAAATTTCTAACTTTAAGATCGAATTTCCGTTATTTTTGTTGACCGTAAACGATATCGATATCAATATTTAGGGCGAGATATCCGTAAATTTGACTAGCGATATATCTATCGATATCGATATTTCAATTATTAAGTGTAGACCTATTTTATTACCTTTAAATTTTGAGTAAAATTTATCCAAACTTAAATATACTTACTTTGCTGCAGTTGCTCTAACTATGGTTAGTTTAGAGGTATGGATTGGTGAGCAAAATCGCTCCCCCCATCTGTCTCCCCTCTTTTTCTCTAATTTCTTCGTCGCCATCGTAGCTGTGAGTGGGGACGTCGCCTCCATCTCGTTTTCTTCCCACGAGATTTAGCCCTCCATCGCCGTCGAAACTGATCCCGCCACTCGTCATTATTGTTCGAAATGCGAATTACTTGCTTGCTTAGTTTCTCGCAATCTCCCCCATTATTTGTTGGAAATGTGAATTGGATGCATGTTTAGTTTCTCGTGCGGGATGACGACCGACGTTGTGGATTTATCCAGCGATGATGAACTTGAAGTTGGAGAGGTGGATGCGAAACCTGTTAAGTTGGAGGCAGGTCTCGTTGGTAGACTGCATTTGCATCAAATGTCAAAGACCCGCCCAGTTTCAAATGCAGTACGAGAATTTGAAGAAAATTCGAGCTCAATTGCTTACAGTACTAATCACAGTAGTTCAAGCATATTGGACCGAGGCCAAGGGCAGTCTCCGGTGGATGATACTGGACTCTCTTCTGTATCACCTCCATGTCCACCACCACTTTGTCGGCAATTTTGGAAAGCTGGGAACTACAATGACAGCATTGCTTCTAAAGTCACATTTCAGGGTATGTATTCTACTATCTTGTATATTTTTGAACTTGAGGATAATCACATCACATTTCATGAGCTTTTGGTTTTATTATATCCCCTGTTATATTGTTATCATGATTATGATTTTTCACATGCAATCCTACTTATAATCCCCCGCATCCAAGATTGTTTATATGCGTTGATGGTTTGTTCTGTGACATTAATCCTCTTTTTGGTTAACAGAGGGAAACAACTACCTGCATGTCCACCCCATGTTCCTTCATTCAAATGCCACTTCACATAAATGGGCTTTTGGTGGTAAGTTCAATTTACTATATCTCGTATACTTCTGTATATGGTTTATGATTTCAACTTTATTTATAGATGTCCTGATTTTTTCCCCCATTGGCAAGGACACTACATTCTCCTTTTATTTTTGTTTCAGCCATTGCAGAACTACTTGACAACTCAGTGGATGAGGTAATTTTTGAACCTTTATATTTCACTGTTTTTATCTCCGTATGGTCGTGGAGAGAACAACTAACCCGCTTGGCTTTTCAACGAAATTTAACAAGAATCACACAGCTTTTGTGATAAAATGTGTAAGGTTATATTTTCTGAATCTCTATAATTTACTGTTTTTATCTCCCTGTGATTGTGGAGAGAAAAACTAACCTGCTCGGCGCTGCAACAAAATTGAATAAGAAGCTCGGCGCTGCAACAAAATTGAATAAGAATCATAGAGATTTTGTAATAAAATGTCTTAGGATAGAGATTTTATATTCTACTAAGATCTTTCATAGTTTTCTGAAAGTTGCTGAGTTGGTAATGACTTCATTTTCTGAATTTTTCTCACCTTGTGTAGTATAGTTTTCTCATAATAAGTAGAGCTAAGTTGACTATAAGTTGCAAGTGATTGAAAACTAGTTATCTGTAAGACGTAGTGTATAATATATCAATGGAAAACACGGTGAATTTGAGGTTGTGGACAATTAACAAACGGGCTTGATCTTTAACTAATCTATTTGAAGGGACGTAACAACCTTGATGCTTATTGCATTGGAGGTTTGTGCTTTTTCCTTGGCCAATTGAAAATAAGTGTGTGCGCTTTAGTGGAAGAATATTTATTTATTTCCTTATAAAAATACCACTGGTGCGCACACAATCATCCACATAAAAAAATATTGGGTCTATGTCTTTATCCATGGCCTTTGTTATGGCATTCACCTTGATGTTATTATTTTATGTCTTAGTTTTGATAGTTTAACCTGCTGTATCATGTTCGGAATTTCACTCTTTTTCATGTTAATTTGGATAGATCCAAAATGAGGCCACTTTTGTCATTGTAGATAAAACCTCAAATCCCCGGGATGGAAGTCCAGCATTGTTAATTCAAGGTATGGTCATATGCGCAGGGTTTTTATATTTAGTTTTAAAACTTTAATATTCGTAATGTATGTATTTAATTTTTTTTCTTTTCCCCAATATCAAATTTGGTATATCTAGATAATGGAAGTGGGATGGACCCTGAAGCTATGCGACGTTGTATGAGTTTCGGGTTTTCAGAGAAGAAATCGAAATCAGCCATTGGAAAATGTAAAAACTTTACCATGCACTTTAAAAAATCTGTTCTATTATCTCCTTTGGCATTTATTGGTTTACTTGTAGTCTTGTAGATGGAAATGGCTTCAAGACCAGTACTATGAGACTTGGGGCCGATGTTATTGTGTTCAGCCGCCATCGGGATAATGGGTTTGTTTCTATTAGTTATCTTCATTGTGCTTTTTCATTAAATCCATATGCTGCTATGTTTTAGTGTCTTACAAACAAATGTTCATCTAAAGGTGTCATGCATGATCTATGAATCTGTCTAGGCCCTTGGGTGCCCATTTGAGTGAAAGAAATTGTTTCTCATGTCTGTTTCTGTTATGCTTCTTTACTGGTTATGTTTCTGTTCTGTTTGTTAACTAGATCTATTTTTTTATGCTTGTACCTACCGCACCTTCCCTTGTTTGAGTGCTTTTTGTGAAAGTGGAATGTTGGTTTCACATGTATGTATTAGTTCCATTTATGCTTGTGGAATTATTTTAGTTTTCTATTCAGAATATACATTTCTTGTGATTTATGAATTCTGTATAAGAAATCACTATGACATTCAAAACCTTTGTTTTTTTCCACTAAAAGTCAACGTATCCTATATTATTTATGCAGTTTATCTCCATCCTCATTTAGTGTTAATGCTTGTACGTTAAATTGATGCTGTTGTTTCCTTATTTATTTTGACCAGCACATTGACTCAAAGCATTGGCCTTTTATCTCATACATTTTTGGCACGAACAGGCCGTGACCGAATAGTTGTACCCATGGTGAGATTTGTTTTGTGTCTGTATACTTATCATTCTTGGTTTCTTAAATAGTACGCAAAATTTGGCTTATTTACTAGCTTGAGGACCTGGCCTTTAGGTCTAAAAGGAAAGCTCATAAAGTTATCGCAATCTCTACTTGCAACATGAACTATGGTATCTTAACAATGGTGCATATGCACTATGTTTGGCAGGTGGTCTACAATTTTTTAATTTTTAATTTTTGGATCAACAGTTCTCATGTGAATGACAGGTACATTATGAATTCAACTCATCATCCCAGAAATTAGAAATAATGCATGAGAGGGAGCAGTTTATGTCTAATCTTTCCATGCTGTTGCAGTGGTCTCCATATGCAACTGAGACTGAGCTTCTGAAGGAGGTAATTTTCAGCAATATATCTTTACTCACAGGCCCCTACTTAGACTGCATCATGCAAGTGAGGGCAACCGGATTTTTTGTTCTTATTATTATTATTATTTTTTTATTTTTGTTGGCTAATTATTATGCTGGAGTTATTACTCCATTTTTCTTGTTTCGGTTCAGCACTGTTTGTTTAGTGTAGTCTAGTTGATCACCTACTTCTTGCTTGGGTTTCTTTCTGTTTTTATTGGTAATACAATAGCCTCTTTATATTAAATTGAAAAGGAAAAAAAAAGTTTATTCTAAAATAAACTAAACCAACAATTTCACATATTCTAAGTGAGCAGCTTGTATCTTCAGGAAATTCAATTGGTGTTTCATGCAATTCTGAGGGCTTTCATAGTTCTCAATTTCAAGCTTTGCTGAAAATGCGTGTTCAATCTGGTGATAATATGATTTGTTCTCATTTTCCTCTCGAGATGACAGTTTAATGACATAGGAGCTCATGGCACAAAAGTTTATGTCTATAATTTATGGTTCAATGATGATGGGAATGTGGAGCTAGACTTTGATACAGATCCTGAGGTTGGCAATTTCTTTCTTATTCATGTTTTATTTATTTTATTTTGTGTTGAAATGTAATGTGTCCTCAACTCCCGGAGGTGGCATATTTTGGCTTGCTGGTTGCAGGATATTCGTATCAGTGGGGATACAAGAAAAAATGGTGCTAAAAACAGATGGAAAGCAGTGAACGAAGAGCACATCGCTAACCGTTTCCATTATTCTCTCCGTGTAAGTCACTGTAGAATATGAATACTAGATTAATAAATAAATAAAAATTTGAAATCTTGGAGTGGAGTTTGACACTTTCTCACTTCTACACAGGTATATTTGTCCATCTTGTACTTGCGGATACCAGAAACCTTTCGAATTGTACTTCGTGGGCAAGTTGTTCAGCACCATAATATTGCCAATGATTTGAAATATCCAGAATTTATCTTGTATAGACCTCAATCTGGAGGTTCTGTGGAGGTTGTACTTAACACTTGTTCCACTTGCGTTATACCAAATGAATTTTTTCCATCAGGAAAATTTAAGTAGTTGCTATGTGAACTACTGCTATTTTTTGCCTTCTGCTTTAACAGTTAGTGGATAACCATGCAGGGTGAAGTTCTTACAACCATTGGATTTGTCAAGGAAGCCCCGTATGTCAGTGTCCATGGCTTCAATGTGTATCACAAAAATCGTTTAATACTGGTATCTTTCCTTGCTGAATTTGACTCTCCGTGGTGGTGTTTTCTTTCATGCAATTTTGAGGCAATACTTGTTTTGTTCTTTTCGGTATATGTGGTACGTGGACAAGCACTCATGTTCACAGTGTAGGTTTGTGCATATCACAAATACCATCTGATTCAGGTATCTTGTAGAATTTAACATTTTTCTGGAAATGTTGGCTATCGTCATTTTGAGGCAATATTTGCAACCCAGGATCTTTACTCTGGCAGTGCACACAATGTGGCTCACTAGAACTGAGGCTGATTTATTACAATGAACTCTCTTCTCTCTGTTCATTTTCCCTTTGAAAATTTCTGTTGGGTCATTTGTATTGCCACCATCCATAAACAACCGGTGGTGAAAGAAATAAATCTTCGAAGGAAATATATTACAGGATCAAGACAGCCTTAGGAGTATTTGTCTGGGCCAGCGGTGTTGTGTTCTGTAGCATATGTTTTAGTTTAATGTTGTGTACTGAAATGAGGTGTTCTGTAGCTACAAAATGGTATGGAATTGTTTGGAATGCCAAATTTAGACTATTGCTCTTATTTAAATTTGATCTTGTCTTTTGGAAAATGCTTCTGCTTTCTATTGTGTTAATTCTTTTTGTTGATCTAAAATGAGCGTATTTTTTTTGCATATGTTCTATTACATTTCAAGTGACAATGTTGCGTATTAACCAATTTCTTTATTTTCTCCTCCCCTAGCCATATTGGCAGGTTCTGAGCTATAAGCACAGTAGGGGTCGGGGGGTTGTTGGTAAGAACCTATCAAAGCATTCTTCTAATTGATGTCTATTTTGCCTTTTGATAGCATGTTGTAATTATAGGCTAAGGTTTCATTGGCTATTGTTTAGGTGTTCTTGAAGCAAATTTTATGGAGCCAAGTCATAACAAACAAGATTTTGAGAAAACTTCTCTCTTTCAAAAACTTGAAGCTCGCTTAAGGGATATGACATGGGAATACTGGTAATTTGTTTTCCAACCGTAATGATCTTTGACTTTATTCTATAATAAGATAATAAAGCTTCATTTTTCTTGTCCCATCTGCATAAAAATTGGGAGCTTTTTGCACAACAATGAATTTAATTTATTTCGTTTAGCATTTGGATGAACTTTATACATAGCTTGCAGTTGATTTATTTTGGTGACCAGATTGGTTGGCCATTTGTACTGCTAAAATAAAAACACCAGATGGGTCATTTTACAACTCGTATGGACCCCTTGTATTTTTAGCCTGCTTCTATGTCCATAAAACTTGGAATAATGACACTTGTAATGGTGTAGCCACTAGATGCTCCAAAAACATGTAAAATCCAGCAAAACACTGGCATTGTAACACTTGCCTGCATTTGGCATTCATACCTGAGTTTACACTGGTTCCCTACAGTGTCTTTCAAAAAGAATAATGGTGGTGGCTATGTACTGATATCCTGTATTGAAATATGACAGGGATCTCCATTGTCGGCTCATTGGGTATCATCCCAATAAAAAGCTTCCCCCACAGGTTTCATCTGCCTGTGCACCTCGTAGTGGTGTTCAACAACCTGTCACACTGGGTCGAAGATCCCTGGCTGTTGGTAGTAAAAAGACATTAGCTGGAGAATCTGAACAATCACGACCCAACTCTCAAAGCATATCTGAAAAAGGTCGCTGCATGAGTAAAGACTTAAGACCAGTTTTTCTCGTTAATAATCTTACTGACTGGTATTATGCCTGCAGGAGGGATGAAGAGAAAATACTATGGTAATATTCTACCAGTAAAAAATGTGAAAGTGGCCGAGGTCGTCATTGGGAAGAGTCAAAATGTACAGGTCAGTAGGCAACTTGTGTGAATTACGTCGATTTCCACCGTCGTGAGGAAAAGAACATGTTATTGTTATGTTAAACATGACTGCTAGAGAATTGCCAAAAGACAAAGGGCATATTGAAGATGCCAGGTTATTTAAATTTCAGTTGGCCATATAAAACCTAGAAATAAATGTAATACTCATTGATATTTCTTTGGTGGGTTGATTTTGTATGTTTCATCAAGAATTACGCTCGTTAGTTAACGTACTCCTGTTGACATGATGTGCTCCCGGTCTGTTTTAAGATGAGTGTGCACTGTTGTTTTGACTCTGGATGCTTCTTTCTGCTCTCACACGATCAATAAATAATGTTTTAGAATGAAAATAATATTTGTTTGTCCTTTTATGCATTTCTTTTTGTAGAATGTGAGTCCTACCGGAAACCAGCTGAAAGATGAAGGGCCTGTAAATTTGTTGCAAGAGAATAAAAGGCTTCTGGCTAAGTGAGTACTCAATTACCTTTATTGTTTTGTAAAACCCAAATTTACTGTTTCGTCCAATTTAAGATAGTTACTTCCTGAGTACTTAGGATCTTAGCTATATGTTTTACTGGGTCAGGTGCTTGGAATACGAGAAGAGGGAGGAAGAACTCAATCTCAAGGTACTCCGAGATAGTACTAAATACTAGCTTGAGCTTCTCGAGAAGGTTTTGACGGTTTTCTTTTCTTCAACCGTGTAGTGAAAATGATTGTTACTTGTGCAGGCTAAACGGCTTAGAAGTGAAATAAAAGAGCTTGATGATGATTTCTGTCGGATGTTGGGTGAATTAGAATCGTTGGGTTCTGTCAAGGACGAAAAGGGTGAAAAATCAGTGTAATATAGTTGGTTAGTGTTTGTTAAATGATCGCTAGTTATTTCATTTGTAAAAGTAAAACCTTATTGCATGCAGCCTGCTTTTGAAAACCGAGGACCTGAGTTTGTTTCCCCCTTTTGTACATGTACAGTTTGTTTTGAGCTTCAGGTTTAATGCACCTAGCCTCTCTAATATTTTACCTATTTACTCACTTTAGGATGGAGGAAGGATATGGTGAAAGAGTTGGAGTCAAAATGTATAAGTAGATAAAATAACCAAAAAGTCAAAATCAATTTTTTTTGTGAGATTCATTTTCTTTTGGTATTTTTTTATGTTTTTATCCATCTCGATATTATCACTCTTCATTTCTTCTCTGTCTCCAATATTTTATGTCTCATGCACAAAAGATGAAGACTGGAAACAAAAAACTAAACCCTTAATGTGGAAATTCCAACATGCTTTCTTTTGGGTCATGCTCTCTTTAACAAAATGAATGATTGTCTTCATCGCCTAAGACCCTCATCCAAGTTCAACTTGGAAATCCAGCCTTCAGAGGCATTTCCTCCTCAGGATTGCAAAGCGGCACGTCTACGATCCATAGCAAAACCAAAACAAAGACTCTTCATAACTAACAACTCTAACTCTAAGCTCATTCCTTTAGTTCACAATGTTTTTTTTGGTTGCTTAAATCGTGTTCACATCCCAGAAGTTTGACTTAGACGGTCGGAGAGCCATTGACCATCACTTACAAGAGACCACTGGTTAAGGGGGGTTCATAATTTGTAGGAGAAGTAGATGAGAATAGAAATAGAAAGAACTTACTAACTTCGTTAATCCTACCATTTTGAGGGAATTGGAACGAATAAATTTCCTTCTGTGCCTAATTTTCTCTAATTCTCTTACAATGAAAACACATTCATTTTTATATTCACAATAATAAATTATTTAAACTATTCTCACCCCCTACCTACGAAACGTGACTGAAGAA
The DNA here is from genome assembly GCA_032719365.1 of Prinsepia uniflora. NCBI lineage: Eukaryota > Viridiplantae > Streptophyta > Magnoliopsida > Rosales > Rosaceae > Prinsepia > Prinsepia uniflora. The sequence goes on from CM064862.1 coordinate 41,397,271, forward strand.
TGAAACTATTTAACTGAAAATAGAAACTAAATCGAATGCAATTAGAAACAGTAAATAGAAATGACAGGACCAAGTTTTAGGTCCAAGACCATGACAGTGACATGTTTCAGGCCTCGGACCTCAGTTGAGACCTTGGGATAAATTTGGGGTTATTTCTTCATTTTGACTCAGATCTTGACCATTCTTTTTGTATTATTTCTAGAATTGGCTTATCTTTCATAATCTGAACAGACCTCACCAAATAGATCACTTTCTTTTATTGATTGTATAATTATGCTCAAAAGACAAGTGAAAGAGAAATGAATTGACATTAAAATGATGTACAATTAATGACTTATCATGTACCAAGCATGTACGTATATAATGACTAGAAAAGGAATGAGAATGAGGAAAAGGTGGCTTGGTCTCAAAGAGAGGCAAGTAAGAGGAGCCCACCATACAACAATGATGAAAGAAGAATAGGAACAGTTGAAAAAGAATTAAATTAAATTAATTGATTAATCAAACAAAGGAGATTACTTGTCGTAATCAGAAAAAAGGTAGGTTACGCTGCAGTTTAACCAACAACTCTAACACCCGCTCCATCATATCATATCATATCATCTTATCCCATATTCATTCTTTCTTCTATATATTTCTCCTCACATACCAAACTACACCAATATTATTGGGTCAAACATTTCCACAATTTGAATCATTCTTTCTTGCTTCTTCCCAAAGCCAAAGCCAAAGCCAAAGCCAAAGCCAACACACACTCATAGTATTTTCCAACACTTAATAAATATATTTATTTCCATTTTCATGGTGCGATTCGCCAAGGGATGAGGGATCGTATGGAGCGATTCGCCTTTCTTCCCTTTGGCATCGGCTGCGCTTCTCAGTCCAGTGTTGATGTTGGAACCAGTAACCATGATCGTCATCATCAATCAAGAAAACCAAAATCAGCAGCTCATCAACATGTAAAAAGTATGCAACTTTATTTATATTCTATCTCTCTTTCTGCGTATACGTGTCTTAATTATATCAATTGATATGAGATTGTAATATGCGTACGTGTTTTGATAAGGGTAGACGATCGAAAAGCACAAGGACCAAAAATGAAGACTGGTACTAGTACTACTTTTCATTTCCTGGCTCTGAGGAAGACTCACATATCCAGCAGGATGTGGAGATTGATCAGAAGCATCAAAAGCTTCTCTCAAATATTTGGTAAAGCATGCAAATAGATTCATTTCAGTCCCTATTTTGCATCATTATATAGTGCCCACATTGACACATAAGTTAGTTAATGGAGGCAGTTTACACAATTCTACCTTTTGAATTTTTACATATTGTTAATTTATCTTCAGATTTTTTACATAATTTATTTTCCCTTTTAAATTAAATTATAATGAATGGCCGGTTTTCCTTCCACATATGGTCACATTTTGTTCAAATTTTCATCAATTTTCACTTTTTTTTTGGTTGACAATTTTTCACGTTTCAACTAAGTAAACTTATATATCAAATAATATCAATAAAGTAAAAATTACTCATTCCGAATAAGATATAGCGACCAACATGTAATTACTCATTCGGAATAAGATATAGCGACCAACATGTAATTTTTTTAGATGAAAAATTAGATCAAATGTGATGATGATACGTCAGAAAGTAAATTGGCTATTAAAAACATAACGTAGGAAAAAATAAGTTGAAACAAGAGTTCAAAGAGAAAGTTGACAATAGATCGAGTACAAGTGTGTATTACAAATTGACAAATGATTCATTATAGCTTAATTATCTTATACATAATATATTGTCTTATTAGCTAAAGTAAATATACTCTTTGTATGCGCACTCGAATTTTAATTTCTTTTTAATATATTTAAATTAATGTAAAATAAACTATTGTAAGTATAATAATTATGTGGCTTGCATTGATTTGGTCTAGTTTATAAGGAAGAGATGATGGAGGAAAAGGAAAGGGAGATGGAAATTGGATTGCCTACAGATGTGAAGCATGTGACACACATAGGATTCGATGGGACAACCACTTCAACTGCAAACCCCTTAAAAGGCACAAGCTGGGAAAATAATTTCAATGCTCCTGAAAAGGCAGAAATACTCTCTAATTTCCCTTCAATTTCTTTTAAGCAGTTTGAGTTTGCAATGGCTGCTCAGACAAATCACCAACCATCACCGCCACCACTACCGGCAGCTCCGCCTTGTTAGTGATCTGAAGACGACGCCTTTGGCCACCTAAATATCTTAACTAATTGGTACAAGTTAGTCGGCCGAGGGCATTGAAACGATTATGAATATTATATGATGTCAATGACTCAATGTATCTAAGTCAACTGATTAATTACAGATTTTGCATGCATGGTTTGGAGAAATTAGAGTTTTGAAGAGGTGGGTGATGAAAAGGCAGATCAATTCATGCTTTTTATTTGCTTACTGATGAAAATTTGAATACAACAAGAACAAGGTGTTTGGGTTATCTGAGTTTGTTATAATTTTAAAGCGGCAAAGGGTTGATTTGGAGAACCATGTAGGCAATGTAACTAATAATCTTCCTTGATATAGATGTGAGGATGTAGATCAAAGGATTTGATGAGTTATTATGATTTTTGAGCCTTCCATGATCTTTTAAGGGCACATAAAACTTCCATTAATTGGGCAAGTAGATAATCGAAAAAGAAAGTGATTAAGGAAGTGAGTAATTAGGATATATATGTAATAATTTCTGTTATGTTGTTTATTAACATTTCTAATTAGAACATTAATGGAATTGATGATCTTCCAATTTTTGAGCATTAAAATGAAGATATATCTGCTTCAAAATAAAGATGTATGTGTAATGTTGACCAAAAAATAAGGCAAATTTACCTACAATTAAAGGGGCAAGTAGATAATTGAGGAAGTGAGTAATCATGAAAGTATGTAATAATTTCTATTATGTTGTGAAAATTTTGGGGGAAAAACATGAGTTCGGGAGAAGAAAAGGTTGATAGGCAGAGAGGAAAAAGAATGAACGTTGTATTCTGTATTGTATTACTGAAAAAATGATAAATAATCCATCCCTTATAAAATTAGGGAATCATTTGTAAGACAAAAATGTCCTTCTTAAGATCTAGACTACGGACGATCATTGACGTACTCGAATGTTTAGCTTTATCCTCATTAAAGTGTGGTAACATCTTTTGGATGTAATGCAATTAATGGACTAAAATCCCATCTGCACGGTGCTCGAGCTCTAAGGTGAGACAAAAGTTTGTTCTCCCAAGATCCTTCATTTCAAATTCTAAATTCAGGTACTTAGCAGTTTCTTTGATATTTTTAGGAGTATTAATCAGATTCATGTCATTGACATAAACTGCCAATATGGCGGATCTAGAACTTGTTTCCTTAATAAGTACGTATGGGAATAATTCAATATTTACATATCCCACTCTGATTAAATACTCATTTAGACAGTTATACCACATCTATCCAGATTGTTTTAATCCGTTAAGTAAATGCCTCTAACGAATGGAGAACATGTTCCGTGGTTCGGAACTATTTCCATCAAGTATCTTAAGTCCTTCAGAAACTTTCATACATATATATATATATATATATATATATGTATCCAAACACCTATAGAGATAAGCAGTAACCACATTCATAAGCTGCATAATTAGTTTTTAGGAAACTACCAAACTGATAAAGCAGCGGAACGTTATGACGTCCATTACAGGAGAATACGACTCCTCGTAATCAATCCTAGGGCGTTGAGAAAAGTCTTGTTCCACTAGACCAACTTTGTATCTCACAATCTCATTCTTCTCTACGTTGGCATTTTGTCAACGAAGCGAGGTTCGATCTCATCACTAGTTATTATTTTGGTATCTACCACAAATACAAATATATCATCGATGATAATATCATTATGATTCCATATGACACGACCCATCCCAATCCCCCCAGGATTAACGCGAGATGTGCCATGCTCCCATCTGACACGAAGTATCAGACAAGGGATAACTCGAACCTTAGCCCAAACGGGGCTTCCAGAGTGCACCAGGATCAGTGTAGGAGTGTGATGTCTCGGTATCTGCTACAGCCTGCATCCGCAATCAACCTGAAGGACATTAAAACCATTAAAAGCAGTGAGTGGACGAAACAAATAATTTATAAAACACCTTTCACGAAATGACGTTTATGCCCTTCACTAAAAAGCATGCATGCATTCGAAAACCAGTAATCAAACCATTTACTTAATTAAATCATTTAGGTCCTTATCCCAACATTATAAATCCAAAGTACGTGGGAACTCAGCCCAAAACCAATCATTATTGAATAACAAGTTTATCGAAATACAATTTCACCAATACTTGGAATCCCTGATGCCTAATCAATACCATTGTCACGGTTTTCCAAGCTACGCATGCTACTCGGGGTCTCAAGTCTCGAGTCTCCTCAAGGTCCACCCTGGTCAATGACCCGCAGATCAATGACCCTCCCTAGAGGTTATCATCCATAATTGCAGTCCTGATCATGAGCTGCGCCTCAAGTCAGCCCCTCTCAGGTAGTGCGCCGTGACTAATTCGGGATACTACGAGATGTTCGGAGGAGACAATCCATACATAAGGATGGTATATGGAAAAACATTTCACAAATCATCTCAAATCGTTCAAAGGGCTATGCCCGGGGTTTCCATAAAACCATCATAAGTCCAAAAATGGGTCTTGTGCCTGAAGTATAACTTTCATAAACCATTTCCACAATTCTAATTTCCAAATTCAAGGGATCCCGAAATTCCATTTCATAAACCAACTGGGCCTAAAGCCCGATATCATAACCAACTGGGCCACCGGCCCGATGCCTCATTAAATCAAATGGACATCAAGTCCGATAGTTTACAAATCAAATGGGTCTCATGCCCGGTTCCATATTTCCAAATCCAAAATCATACCATTGAACCATAATTGGAAACACAAGCAAGTCCAACACTGTATAAAACCGTAAACCTCGAAATACGTGTAAATACGTGAATCCTAAATACCATTATCATGTTCATCATAAATCACATATTTAAAACATATAAAACAGTTATGCATGCATCATATTTAGAAACCAATGTCCACTCACAGACCGTCCTAATTGTCGCCTCGATACGCATGCCATAAGCCTCCCCGGGCTAAATCACCATCTCCAGAACTTCCGGACCTGTCCAAATCATACTCGAAGGTCACTAATCAACTATACAAGTCTATAGTATGAACCCCCAAAACTCCCAGAAAAGTCAACGTGTCCCGGACACATTTCTCGAGATGAAAAATGACAGGACCCATCCCAATCCCCCCGGGATTAGTGCGGGATGACCATGCTCCCGTCTGACACGGAGTGTCAGACAAGGGATAATTTCGACCTTTGCCCTCCCGGGCTATCAGAGTACGCCAGGATTCGGAGGAGGCATGTGATATCTCGGTCTCTGCTACAGTCCACATCCGATGTCAACCTGAAGGGCAGTCAAAGCATTAAAAACTGTGAGTGGACAAAACAAAAGTTTATAAAAACATTTAATAAGAAGACATTTGTACCCTCCACTAAAAAGCATGCATGCATTCGAAAACCATTTATCCAAAACAAACCATATGTGGGACTAAGCCCAAGAAGATATAAACCAAGGTCGATAGGACCACACTGAAAACGACCATACGGCCACTGCCCAAATCCATAAGGGACTCGGCCCCAAACCATAAAGAAACCAAGTAAACGAGCCACTGCTCAAATCCTGTGCACACCTGTACACACCACATATCATATATCATATATCATATATCCATCACATACATATATATAAGTCACACAACCAATCCTGTCACGGTATCCAAAGCTACGCGCGTGCTACCCGGGTCTCAATCCGAGTCATCTCAAAGTCAAGGTCAATGTCCGCAGACCACTGACCCTACCCGAGGTAATAGTAACCATAGCCTTCCTGAGAGTAAGGAACCCAACTGGGGGGTGACTCCACTCAGTCGGTGCTCCGTGACTACTCCGGGGTCCACCTAGGCCAACGACCCTCCACGGAGGAGATAGTAGAACATGTAAAGGAAGGTAGATGAACATATATATACATAACATAAACATTCATGTCCGGTTCCCCCCTGAACCGTCATGATCCATAATATCCATAATCAGGTAACATGCCGGTTCCCATAAACCGTCATGTACCGTAATAACATAACCGAGGTAACATGCCGGTTCCCATAAATCGTCATGTACCGTAATAACATAACCAGGTAGCATGCCGGTTCCCATAAACCGTCATGAACCTCGGAATCCATTTAAGGTTCCCTGACCTGAAATCAAAACCGTAAAGTGACTGGGTCTCGTGCCCGAACATAGGACATCAGTTGGGCACCGTGCCCGATATCTGAGGTCATATGCCCGAGACAAAACCAAATGGGTCTCATACCCGAGTTTATCCTTTTGAAATCCAAATCCAGTTCATTTAAATCAATAAAGAAATACAGACCCGTATAAGCACCGTATAAGGCCGAAACCTCGAAATACGTGCTTATACGTAACCACATAGAAATGCACCCATGGCATCATCAAACATGTATTAAAACATATAACAAATATTTATGCATGCACCAATTTAGAAAACAAGGTCCACTCATAGACCGTCCGAGCTGCCGCCTCGATTTGCGTGCCATACGGCTCCCCGAGCCGATCACCGTCACCGGGACTCCCAAACCTGTCCAAATCGTAATAGAAGGTTACTAACTACTTAATTAACCTCCCACTAAAACCCTGTAATTTTCCCGTATTTTTAACTATTTTTAATCCCGAACCTAAACCTTCCGATGCCCCGAAACATATCGAGACGGTGTCCGATTGACACGAAACCAGTCCCAAAATGTTCGTTACATCGAATAGAAGATTTCGTATGTTGGAACCTTCCCCTGATTCCCTGCCACGCGCCCTCACGCGCCGCCTGAAGTGACTGCGCGTGGGCTTCACGCGCCTGCTACAGTACCTGCTGACGTCATCGCTGACGTCAGCATGACATCATGCTGACGTCAGCTGACAGCTGTCAGGTCTGACCTGTCAGACTCTGACAGGTGCCACATGTCAAGCTCCCATTGGTCCACGTCACTGTGCTGTCAGTGCCACGTGGTAGTCTGACATGTGCCACGTGTCATCACGGCACTGGTCCACGTCAGTGCCACGTGTCAGCCCCTGATTGGGCCACGTCACTGACATGTCAGTGCTGACTGTGCACTGACATGTGACACGTGTCACACTCCTATTGGCCCATTTTCTGACATGTCAGCTGACATTGTCAGATCTGACAATGCTGACGTCATCCCTGACATGATGACGTCAGCAGGATGACGTCATCCCTGACATGATGACGTCAGCAGGATGACGTCACCTGTCATCCCTGCCCTCCCGCGGGTCGACCCGAATACCAGTAACCGGGTCGCCGTGACCAGCGGCTTGACCCGGCCGGTTCTCCCTGCTCCGGCCACCATTTTTCCTCCCGTTTGTCCCATTCTACTCCTCTCAACCTAACCTAAAGATCCATGGGCTTAAAAACTATGAAACGGGTCGTGATAATTACCTACGGTGCCAAGAATAGCCGCCCAGTTTCCGGCCGTCCGTCTGGGCTGCACCGTCGTCTTCCGCCACTTCATTCAATCCTGTTAGCGTCTTAAAGTCCCCAGAATCACAACCTCATTATTAGTTTCGATTCAAACCCAATAAAACTCAAGTTTCAAATTCAACCCCAAAACCTACCTTTTCGGGTTTCCTCCCGCCGTGTCCTCCGTCGTCCTCAGCCATCGTGTCCTTTAGTCCTTCATCGTCACATCCTCACATTATCTCTCTGGTCTCAGTCGCAGATGATGAGGGAGTGTGGGTGTGTTTTGAAGAAAATGAAGAATGGAGGGTTATGGGGTTTTTCGGGTTTGTGAGGAAAAGGAAGAAAATGAAATGAAAATGGTGATGGTGCCGTGGAAGAGAAGAGAGAAGGAGATGTGATCAGATGAGAGAAGAGAGGATTGATGGTGAGGATTGATAGTTAGTTGGTAATGGATGGTTAGGATTAATGGTTATTAGGTTTAATTATATAATAATTAAAATAATAATATTTAATTATTTAGATCCACATTTTGGGGATCAAGTCAATGGGATGAGTGACACTTGTCACTCATCCATGGGGCCCACCAAAATATCCACCCAATCAGATTTCGCCGAAACGCCCCAGTCTCGAAGTTCGTGCATAGTGAAATCGAACTTCCGTGACCCATAACTCTCCCGTTCGAAGTCCGATTTCAGTGTGCCGCCTGCCTATGGATTTGTATCATCCTTATCTACGCAACGGTCTTCGGTCCTCGGCCATCGGACCTCCCGGTCAAAAAGTCAACTTTTGACCTCCTATTCACCCAAATTACCAAAATGCCCCTAAACTTCCGAACGTCATAACTTCTTCCTTGAATGTCGGAATTGAACGTGCCACCTGTCTATGAACTCGTGACGTCACGAACTACGTCACGGTCATCGGTCAAAGTCCATTTGACCGCCCGATCGAAAAGTCAACGTTTTGCCCACGCCTAGGGGCAAAACGGTCATTTCGCATCGTTCGTCCGATTTCGCTCTACTAATCACGGATTAGCCTCACTAATCGTGATTAGTCACTAATCTAATCATGGAATTTGGGACGGGTCGTTACAAAAAACCTCGATTTGACCAACCTAACGATCTCCGATTGACCTGAAACCACCACTATTGGATCCGGATCGTTGAAACCTTTAAAAGAACACTGGGCCTACCTCGAAATTTTGACGCGTGGTCAACGCAAAAGTCAACAGGTCAAAGTCAACGAGTCAACTCACCAGTCAACGAGTCAACTCACCGGTCAACGAGTCAACTCGCTGGAATTTCTCGCCGGAAAACTCCATTGATGCCCCAAACTTCAAACTTTGATATCTCACTCGTTTCTCAACCAAATTCGACGTTCTATCTATGTAAATTCATCTACTCGAGCCAAGGATTCTAAATATAAACCCAGAAATTGCAGAAAGTACCTGGTTTTAAAGTTATGACCATTCAAAGTTTCGGCCAGAATTTCGGTCATCATTCCGGCCACCTCCGACGTCCAAATCCATCCCAAATTGTACCTACAAGCTCGTGAGAGCTCAAGGAACATCATCCTAAGCTTAGAATAGATCAAAACCATCAAAATGGAAAACCAAAAATTTGAATCACACGGTTTACCATTTTCGAACTCCGGCCACCGTACACGACTGTCCTCGCCGTGGCCACCATTCGGTTCGTCTCGACGTCCTCTCCAACTTTCATTCACGGGTCACAAGCAAAGGATGATGATTGAAGGTGTTTAGTGTAGTTGTATTTGTGTGTGCTTAGTTTAGGGAGAATGAAGATGATGCACAAAAAGGGAAGAGAGAGAAAATGAGTGAAAATAAAATATTTTAATTAAACCTCACCCGATAAACATATCCCCTTTTTAAGGAAACCCATCAATGCGATGAGTGACACTTGTCACTCATCCAAGGGCCCCACATTATTATTCACCCAATCATATTTAAGCACTATTTAATTCGAATCCCGAGACTTTAAGTAAACCGATTTCAATCCCGTGACCATAACTTCCTCGTTTGAAGTCTGATTTTGACGTGCCGCTTGTCTACGATCTCGTTACGTCTCGAACTACGTCACTATCATCGGCCCTTATGCATTTGACCATCCGGGTCAAAAGTCAACATTTTACCCAATTTCAGGGGTAAAACGATCTTTTTACACCGTCCGTCCGTAATCTCTCAACTAATCCCTGATTAGTCACGTTAATCCATAATTAGTTAAAATTTAATCCCGATATTTGGGACGGGTCGTTACACCATATCTCACTTAAGAATGCATAGTTTTACGAGATCTCTCAATTCTTAGGAGTGGGTTCATAAGTTGGAGCATCCCCCAATGTTGCCTCTTCTAGGACAGACCTATAATCCAGAATTATCTCATGAGATGAATAAGTTGATATGAAGATATCTAAGGGATTTAATTGTACCAAATTTATCCTCATATGGGGTTGAGAATCCTTCAAACTTATTGGTGTACCTCGCTTATGGGCCACCATGGCTGTACCTCATTCGTCTGGGCTGATGCGTACTACGGGGACGTATATCCTTACATGCACTTTTGTAGTAGGTACAAGTGATCTCGTTAGAGAAAGTGTCTGACATATTATTAGCTACACTCTGTAGATATAGAATTCTCCACATTTCTTTCTCACTTTGTGTGGTTCGGGCATCAAGATGAGATATAGCTGGGACATTCCACATCAATTCAAGTGATTCTTTAGGAATGTTGGCATTATTGTCTCCTCCTAACGGCGTGAAGACCATCTTATCAAAGTGATTATCCGTAAACCAGTGGCAAAGTGATCACCTATCAAGGGCTCAAAATAGTGTATAATGGAGGGGGATTCATAATCCACATATATGCCCCTCCTTCATTGAGGTCTCTTTTTTGTACATTGTGGTAACACAATTGGCATGTAAACTACACACCCAAAAACGTGTAAGTGTGAAATGTCAAGTTTTTACTCAGTCACCAACTATAACGCGAAATAGGGTTGGGCAGATGTAGGCCTTAACCATACCAACATGGCTGCATGTAAAATTTCATAGCCCTACGCAGGAATTCGGAGCTTGGTGTGGATAACCAAGGTCTGTGCAATCATTTGCAATCTTTTACTTAATTCTTCTGCGAGTCCATTCTGCGTGTGAACATGGGCAACTAGATGTTCAACATAGATACCAAGGGTCATGCAATAATCATCGAATGATTTCAATGTAAACTCACCGGCGTTATCGAGTCTTATGGACCGTATTGGATAATCCAGATGGTGGACCCTCAATTTAATGATTTGGACGACGAGTTTAGAAAATGTAGCAGTGTGTGTGGAAAACAGTGTCACATGTGACCACCTTGTCAATGCATCAACCAAAACCATGAAATATTTAAATGGTTCACATGGTGGTTGGATAGGCCCACAAATATCTCCTTGTATTCTTTGCAAGAAGGAGGTGGATTCTTTGCTCATCTTTGCATGTGATGGTCTAGTGTTCAATTTTCTCATTGAGCAAGCTTCGCATAGTGTTTCACTAAGCACAAGTTCCTTATTAGTAAGGGGATGCCCATGTGATGTATTGAGGATACAACGCATCATACCTTGACCTAGGTGTCCCAACTGGTCGTGCCATAATAAGTAGTTTCTTGAGTTTAGTAGCTTCTGGCTAGCCATGTGATTTGCCTCAATTGTTCTAAAAGTGTCCATGTAGAGACCATTCAATAGGCATTTCAATTTCTCCAATGTATGCTTTCGATTGTACAGGTTGGAGGTTATGTAAAGATATTCCACATTCTTTCTTTTGTGGCTTCGACGTGGTAACCATTAGGTCGAATATCCTTAAGACTCAAGAACGTTCTTTTGGAACATGGGGAGTATACCGCTTCATCAATGGGAATTATAGTACAATTGGAAAACATGAAGTGGGCTATCCGAAACCTTCAACCAAGTTAGATTGGCCAGATATTGTTGTAACGACCCGGATTTTCATTGAGGGTAAAATCGGAAAATTCGGATGAAATTGACCATTTTGCTCATAGTTGACTTTGACTTACTAAGGCCAACTATTGACTATTTGATCGGGAAAATTTTGGCTATTTTGAAAAGACCGTTACGAAGGTCTCGGGATCCTAAGTTCGTAGATAGATGGTACGTCAAAATCGGAGATCGTATGAGGTTGATTCGGGTTAAGAACGATTAAGGGTATTTTGGCAATTATGAAATAAAGAACATTATGGTCATCTCACCTTGAGGTTTTTTTTTTATGAAAATGACACTTGTCAAGATTTCGCTAGATCCTTTTCCCCAGTTTTGTTCCACCGACCTTCCCTTTTATTTATATGTTTGTATGGGCAGTGTGGGCAGTTTGGCAGCCACTATCCGAAAGCCATGAACAGCCGTGAAAGGGTTGTCTGAGGGAGAGTTAGATCCAAAGAGATAGAAAGCTAGAGGAGATAAATGGGTAGAGGAAATGGAAGAAGGGAATTATGAAAAGAAGAACAAGCAAAGGACAGAGGCAAAAAGAGACCTTGTTGTTTGAAACCCGAAACCTTAGATTTTGGGCTACTAGTTTTGGATGTTTGATTGAGGCATGGAAACTTAGTAACAAGTTTTCTAATGCCTTCTTGGAAGTTTTACGATCATGTTGGGCCCACAGAAGGAATTTGGACGCGGAGAACTTTCGAGGACGAAGAATGAACTTTGGCCGTAACTTTGAGGATTCACACCATCTATTCAGGTACGTTTTACTTCATTTTGACCTTATAGACTTATTCCTGGGTTCAATACGAGTTAAATCGACTCTTAGAATGTAAAAAACGAATGAGAAATGAACGTTTTCTGGTCAGGTCATACCGCAGGTTGTTTGACACGTTTTACAGAGGAACCTGGTTTGTGGCCCGAGGTTGAAAAGATGAATAGTTATGCGTGGCCACCATACGCAGCGACTTTGGACGGTGCATGGGGGCACTTGCCATCTCTTATGAGGATTCTTTCAACATGCATGCTATAGTATTTGATGTTACGAATCCAATGGTACAAGTTTTGAGTCAAGCAGACATCGTTTCAGGGTAGTTTTGGGTGTCCCAATGTAACAACCCATCCCGAATATCAGGATTAAATATTAATTAATCATAAATTAACGTGACTAATCCCTGATTAGTCGAGAGAATACGGACGAACGGTGTGAAGTAACCGTTTTGCCCCTGGAATTGGGTAAAATGTTGAATTTTTATCCGGATGGTCCAATGCATGTGGATCGAGGACCGTTACGTACATCGAGTCAGTATGAGTCCGTAGACAGGCGGCATGTCAAAATCAGACATTCGACGGGAAAGATACGGGTCACGGAAGGTTCGAGTTACTTTTGCACGAATTACGAGACGTGTGGACTTTTGTCTTGATTAGGCCCCAAATATTTGTTTCAGGCCCAATGGATGAGTGATAAGTCTCACTCATCCATTGCTCACCTAACACAGATACATGCATCTCTCCCCTTTTCATTTTCATTCAAACAAATCGAAACCCAAACCACCCAATCCTTCCCTTCCCTTGTTGGTTCGATTGAGGACACCTGAGAGATTGAGTGTGAGGCTGAGGGTGAGATGATGAGACTGAGAGGTTGGTGGTGGACGGTGAACCTTGACGGTGGCCGGAAAATCGAGAGGAAGGTAAACACCCGAACCCATGGTTTTTGAAAATTTGAAATTGGGCTATGGACGTTTAGGGTTGTTTCAAACCATTGGGTTGTGTTTCTGGGATCTGTACGAGCATGTTGGTGTCGAAGATAGAGGCTGAGGATGGCGGAGCAGCACAGACAGGGGGCTAGAAAACTATGCAACGGTTCTTCGAATTAAAGGTATAATTCCAGTCCCTTTTTCAGTGTTTTGCTCACATAGATCAATTAGGGTTGTGTGGACGATCACACTGGTATCAACGGGATCAAAATCGGCTGAGAAATGGAAGTTTCAGAACCAGGTTTAGGCGCCGGGTCTGGCGACCCAGAAAACTAGAGAACTAGGTCGACGGGAGGTTGAAGGTGACACTGTTCACGAAGCGTGGCACCCATGAGCAGCGCCTTTGTGCTGCGCATAAGGGCATGTGAGGCCAAACTTTGAGACATGGTCAACACGTGTCTTCATCATTTCGATGTAATGAACATTTTGGCACAAGTTTCGAGTCGATCGAATACCGTTTTGGGGTAGTTTTTGGTGTCCGACGGTTTAGGGTTTATTTTAAATACGTTTAAAGATCTTGAAAAATTTGGGGGATTTAATGTTAGGTTATTGGAAGTAATAGTGACCCTCGAGTGTGATTTGGATAGGTTTGGATGTTCCGGAGATGAGGATTTGGCCGAGAGGCATATGGTATGCGTATCGAGGCGGCAACTATGACAGTCTGTGAGTGGACATTTATTTATAAATTGATGCATGCATAACTGTTTTATATGTTTTAAATATGTGATTTATGATGGATTTTATTGTGGTATTTATTATTCACGTATTTGCACGTATTTCGAGATTTATGATTTTATACTATGTCTCTACATGATTGTGGTTTATTAATGGTTCAATGGCGAGATTTCGGATTTGGAAATATAGAAATGGGCGTGAGACCCATTTCATTTACAAACTATTGGACTTGGTGTCCATTTGATTTAATGAGGGATCGGGCTGGTGGCCCAGTTGGTTTATGAAATGGAATTTCGGGCTGAGTCCCTTGAATTTGGAAATTGGATTTTTTGGAAATGATTTATGAAAGTTATACTTCAGGCACAAGACCCAATTGTGGATTTACGATGGTTTTATGGAAATCCCGGGCATAGGTCCCTTTGAACGGTTTTGAGATGATTTATGAAATGGTTTTCCATATATCATTCTCACGAGTGGTTGCCCTCCAGACGTCCCGTAGTATCCTAGAGTGGTTGGTTGTCTCTTCCGGATCACTCGTATTATCCCAGAGTAGTCACGGCGCATTACCTGAGAGGGGCTGCCCCGAGGCGCAGGTCATGATCAGGAGTGCATTTATGGTTGATACCTCCAGGGAAGGTTATGGATCTACGGATCATTGACTTAGGTGGACCCTGGGGAGACTCGGGATTTAGACCCCGAGTAGCACGCGTAGCTTGGAAACCGTGATAGTGGTATTAATTAGGCATCAGGGATGCCGATGATTTTTTTTGGGCTGAGTTTCCACATGATTGGTTTTGGGCTGAGTTCCTACATGATTGGTTTTGGGATGAGTTCCCACATGATTGGTTTTGGGCTGAGTTCCCATATACTTGGTTTTGGGCTGAGTTCCAACATAATTGGTTTTGGGCTGAGTTCCCAGATACTTAGTTTTGGGCTGAGTTCCCACATGGTTGGATTTATGATGTTGGGCTAAGGCCCTAATGATTTAATTAAAGTAAATGGTTTGACTACTGGTTTTCGAATGCATGCATGCTTTTTAGTGAAGGGCATAAACGATCTTTTTGTGAAATGTGTTTTATAAATTATTTATTTCGTCCACTCACAACTTTTAATGGTTTTTAATGCCCTTCAGGTTGATTGCGGATGCGGGCTGTAATAGAGACCTAGACATCACACTCCTCCACTGATCCTAGCACATTCTGAAAGCCCCAAATGGGTGGAGATTTTAGGTTATCCCTTGTTTGGCCCTTCGTGTCACACGTGGGTTAGACGGAAGCATGACACATCCCTTGTTAATCCCGAGGGGATTAGGATGGGTCATGTCAAGGTGGTATCAGAGCGAAGTTGTCGCTATCAGAGCACGGTTTGCTCTTGTGGTACGCGTATGTCGAGGATATGATGTCTCTACGAGGAATCAACCCGTTATCAACCTGAAAGTTAGGGTAACGAGTATGAGAATTCAGTGGAATCGAACCCTGGTTAGGTTACGTTTGGCACGTGATGCGATGGTTTAGGGTTCGATTGGCACAGGATGTCGTGTTTTCGAGAGGTTTAATCCCGAGTAGGATCGATGTGCATTGGAATCCAACGACTTAGAGCCGCAGTGTTGTGGTTGGATGAGACCTAGTTAATCAGTTGCCCCCGTATGATGATTTTGAGAGTCGGGACTGCTCAGCGGTCATGTTAGATAGGGATTGTGTCAAGTGGTATCAGTGAAGTCGTGGATGACCCTAGTTGAGATTGTTGGGAATGGGAACGTTTAATCCCATTTAGCATGAGATGCCATGTTCAAGTGTGTTGAATCCCGGAGGGATTTTGATTTTCAAAGAATGACACGTTACAGTTGTGGTTTGGTATAGGATGTCGTGATTGTGACATGCCGTGGTTGTGCAGGTATGGTATGGCCCTACTCTGTGCCAAGTTTCTTGTGAGCCCAGCGGCTAGAAGCCGTAGAGTTACGAGTGGACGAGGTCCTCGAATTGTGGTTGCTGGTTGATTGGATACCAGTATCGGAGTATGACGACTCTTCAGAGTCGAGGCCATTGGACCGGTTAGATTGGAAGTTGTGCTATCCTCTACAGCTGAGGTCATGGATGACCTAGTGGACAACTCAAGTTGAGTCTAGTTGAGTCTAATTGAGACTACAGAAATTAATTGGTCAGACACTAAGTGAAATGATGGGATCTGATCCACAAGTGCGGTTGGATACAGAGTCTCGATAACGATGTATGTTGGTTGTGTTTGTACGAGGTTGTGGCAGACAGGACTGTTGAGAATTGGGTTACATTCAGGGACATTCCTCTTTACTTTCTTGTACAATATGTCAGAGTGATTGAGTTGAGGGAGACAGAGTTCCTCTAACCAGAGTAGAGGTATGTGGTTATTGCTCGGTATGAGAATAGTTTCAGGTTGGTATGATTCACACACTATGTTCCAGTGATTATGATGACGATAGAAGATGATGAGCCACGAGCTGAGGGTGTGACTCAGTCGTGATGTGCTTATGTTCAGTATCTACCATTACTCGATGATGAGGATTCGTCGGCTAGTGTTGATTTTTGGGGATTGTGTCGTGATGACAGATATGATAGAGATGGACTGGATGAGATCCAGCAGTGGATGAGATGTGTTAGGACACTAACCTAACCGTGAATGAGATAACTGATGTGATTGAGATGACTAAGTGGTGATTGGATGAAACGGTATAAAAGGATGCCGCAAGTACTGTCATGGGGATTAGTGGTCGATTGGTCAGATATGGTGGTATGCAGAGATTTGGTTGCAGATTACAGTAGGAGCCTGTTGTGACTCTTTAGTCGAGCGGTACATCAGGTTAGGATGAATTGACATCCTTTTAGATGTGCATAAACGGTCTTCAACGGACCGACAAGTTAGGTGTTAGATTGTTTACGGACACGTGGATGTGGTCCGAGTGAATCGTGGACTTCCCAGTCCAGTGGTAGGATACCCGTTGGGGATTAAGTCCAATGGTCGAAAAAGATGGATATGCTTCTAACATGGTTGGAACTTCAGAATCAAGAGAAGTTGTGATTAAGGAAAAGAGGAGGGTACTTGATTTTGCATTGGCTATGGATATTCTGGGGTCACTGAGTGTGACTTCTCATTTTCTGCTCGTTAGCAGATAGTGCTTGGTGTCACCTGACGTGTTGAGTGTAGTGGAAATTGTGTTGACCTTCACGTAGGATGAATTTTGATGTCATCGTCTTGGATCATCTTTGATTTCCCTACGTGAGTGGACGAGTGAATCCGATTAGGACATGATGAGGAGAAAGATGACGTGGAATGATAGGAATCAATGTGAGGTAATTGAAGTGAACCCACATGCTAGACGTGTCTTGTCGTTGGGCAATCTTATTAGATGTGAAAATGGTTGAGGAGTGATGTGACAGTCGCAGGATTCAATGAGGGTGTAAGACCCTATGAACCGAAGTCTGGTAGTAATCTGAATGAATTTCCTTGCTGATTATGCTAAGCTAGGAGTAGAGGAAAATCGTATTTTCAGATAATTGAATAATCTTTGGAATAGTTGGCGAGTTGACAAGACAGAGGTTAGATATGTGAAGAGAGTATACGATCTGACCTGGATATGTGGATGAGTACAGATCTTGAATTTAATTATTCAGAACGGAAGTGTCAGTGACTTTCGGGCGGATGCTATCTCCGTAAGTGAGGTGTATTACTGGGATTGACTTCCTTTTGGAGTCAATTTGGTATGAGATATGATAATTGAATTGGTAGGTATCCGACGGGGTCAGATTGGTATGTTTTGGATATGTGAATGATGCGATTGACTTCCTTTTGAAGTTGATCTGGTATTTTATGAAAGTCAAATGAGCAGGTATCCGGTAGGATCAGAGTTGGTACGTCTCGATAGATATGGGTGAGATTGGATACTCATTGGGCATGAATGGGTACGCCTTGGTGGACGTGATTCAGATAGGTACATATTGGATGACGTAATTAGGAGTAGACGTTTCTAATACTGGTCGAGTGACCAGGAGAATCGAGATGGACACGAAATTGGAGTTTATGGTCTGTCTCATACGGATTGGACGGATAAACTCCAGAATTGACGCATGAAGCGACTGCTCTGTGACTCTAACTAGAGTCAGAGTGGATCACTGAGGGAGTTGACGGATGTGAGTACCGATGCCGATAAATGCCGTAATTTGTGTCAGGACCCACCCCGGTTTCACCCCGAAACCCGAGGTAAATCCCGCTCCCATCTGACTCCCCGACACAACACCCAAGTAACACTCACGTCACTCAGTCAGACGCAGGAGTAATTAAACCGAATATTCCGACGTTAACGTTTACAGAGCATAGCACTAAATTACAAGGAAAATAAAAACTGATAAAGTACACGCACACAGAAGCCCTTCAACTCTTCTAGGATCCCTCACGTCACTTCTATGCCTCGGACACCGCCTCGACGTCAAGACCCCGCGCTCGCTCCACAACCTGGAGGGCAATTTAAAACAGAAAATGTGAGTGGACCAGAAAGTACAAAAAGTTCAAAACCACTTTATATGAAAACCGAGTTTAACCCTCCGTTTTGAAAACCACATGCATAACCAACAGTTAATAACACAGTTCTAACTCAATTCTCACAAAAACTCATAAGAAACAGAAACACTATAAATATCATAAGAAACCATAACATGAGTATCCGAAACCGTATCAAAAACCATAAACATCAAAACATCATTTTCCCGATCAAACCTGCTGGACCTCTCCGAGTCTTTAAACTCCCGAGTCTTTAAACTCAATCCAGGCCTTAATCATATCCGAGTCTTTAAACTCCCGAGTCTTTAAACTCAAGGCCTACGGGGGAAAACAATATATCCGAGTCTTTAAACTCCCGAGTCTTTAAACTCAATCCGGGTCTTTAAACCCAATCCGGCCGGTCCCCCGTCACATATATCCGGGTCTTTAAACCCAATAACCAAATCCAGCAAATCCAATCCCAAAACCATGTTAAACCCATTTACCAAATCCTTATCCAAACCCGAATCCGAAATCACTGGTCCGAAGCCCTTCCGGCGTTCAGAACTGTCATTCCGGACCCAAATCCGGAAAAATATCCATTTTCATACCAAAACCACATGTAATCACAAATCATATTTCATAACCCATTTATCATTATCAGAAAACCTTTATAGGTGGAAATCCCCAAATGTGACATCAAAATCCGAAAACCAGCATTTCCTTGAAAAACGTGCAAAATCCCGAAAATGTCTCGAAAACCATCATAACATATGCAATAAACATAGTGTCTTAAGTAAACCATCAAAAACGTATATAAAAACAGTTATGCATGATCGAGTTTAAGGAAAGGGTCCACTCACAGTACTGAGCCCTACTCGCGTCCCGAACGTCCAGCCCGTTCCTCGGCTTCCTCGGGTAATCCCGATCCTGTCAAACACCGTCAAATTATGTCACTAATACGTCTACGACACAACTACCTAATTTCCTTAAAATTCCCCGAACCAAAGACTTAACACCCGGGACCCTAAACATTCACCCTCGCGGAACGACATTCAAACGACTTCCGATCGACTCGAAACCAACCCCAATGAACTCACCACAACTCCTAGACCAAAAGTCCTGTTGATCGCTTCTCCATACGCCGCCACACGCGCCCCCACGCGCCGCCCAAAGTGGCTGCGCGTGGCCCTCACGCGCCTAGCTACAGTACCATCATCATCCTCCCGCACTGTGCTGAACCGGCCGCCGTGGCTTGGACCGGCGAGAAGCGTTCTCCGCCGTCCGGCCACCATTGCACTCCCTTTCTTCTCCTGCAGCTTCGTCCAGTCACCACGAATCCATTCCCCTCACTCTCCTGGTTCGATTCGACTCCCAGCTTCACGACTGAAGCTTGAACCAGACGGCCCTCAGACCCCTGTTTCACGATCCGGCTACTCCGGTCACCCCCCGTCACAGTGGCAACACCAGACGATCCCTAAGGCTTCACTGAACCTAGACCACACCTCCTTTACCTTCGACTCAGCCCCAAACTCGTCGACTTTGAGTTCGAAGCTCACGGTCGAAACAGAGCAACAGAGCACCCCTCTGCGACTGAGCTCCGCCGTGGACACCCCCGTCACGGCGACCACCACAAATCATTCCTAGGACCTCCCTGAACATAACCCTGACCTCCAATCACTTCGACTCTAAGCCTAGACTCACGACTTTCAAATTGAATTTCCACGGGAAAACAGAGCACAGGAATCTCACCTTCGATTGCAGCTCCGCCGTGCCGCCGTGCACGATTGCACCGCCAAATCACGACCACCAGCTCCGCCCTGCCTCACTGTCACTCTCACAACTCGCTAATCACTCACCCTTGCACCCAGATCGATCAATTCTCCTCAATTCTCACACTCTGTTTCTCTGTGTTTGTCGAAGAACAAACACGGGTATGCACGGTTCCACCCAAATAATTGGGCTGTGAACACACAGGATTCCACCAGAACCCTCTAGCCCTTTGCCATGTGTCACCATCCCTTCAATTTTTATCCCATCTGCTTAAACCCCAGCCGTCCATTCCTTTCTCTCTGCACAAATCCCCATAAACCCAAAAAGACTAAAATACCCTTCTGTTTAACATATTTTTACGGTTTTACCGAAACTTCCTAGACCCGTAACTCTCGCCTCGTAAGTCCGATGAACACGTGCCGCCTGTCGTTGAATTCAGGACGACGAGATCTACCCAACCATGCTAGGTCAACCTACCAAAACCCGATTATACAAAAAGTCAACTTTTCCCCCTATTTTACCAAAATTACGATAATACCCTCGACCTTCCGAACATCACAACTTCCTCCTCGGATGTCGGAATCAAACATACCACATGTCTACGGGTTCATGACGTCCTAAATTACGTCCTGGTCCCTGGTCAATACCCAATTGACCACCCGAAATAAAAGTCAACATTTTTACCCGAATCAGGGGCAAAATCGTCATTCTCCACTAGTGACCCCATCGGGACCAACTAACCCCTGATTAACCTTACTAATCACACCTTAATCACTCTACTAATCCCAATTCTCGGGACGGGTTGTTACAATCTACACACCTAAAAAGAATTTCGACCCCGAAATTCCACAACTAGTTCCCAACACCTAGGGTCTCCTACCCGGTAAGGAACAACCTCTCATAGGTTCCCTGTCTATCATCTCCACCTTGGGTATTTCACTCCATCCCCAACTACTGTTACCACAGCCAACCCTAGCTATGTAACAACTGCATGGTGTACGCAAGGGAAACTCTATGAACAGAAAACAAAGGTATTATAAAATACCTCATTTCACAGTACCCGACAGAAGTCATAGAGTACATCCTCGTATACAACCACCCTACCTGCCCGAACCAACTCGACTACTAACCCAAACAATCGTCCACCCATCTCCCTCGGCTACTATTCCGGCCACGGTCGGACTAACTCCACAAAATCCTAGAGGCAAACTCTAGCTTGTGGGTTCTCTCCTTCCATAGTCTCCAATCGATCAGTTATAGTCACTCCTTTCCTCTACTTCCCGTCAACCTGCTACGGAACTTACTGTACACTCCAAGTCCTCTAGGAAAACTCCTAGACTCTACCCCGAGATCCAACAACCAAACCAACAGAACAACCAAAAGTGAAACATGTACCTGTCCCCACATCTGGTATCGACTGATCCTCCTGCTGAGTCATCGAGAACACCCAGGCCTGAGATCCCGACGCTCTACCACGTCCCCTCGAACTACTCGTGGCAGTGCCACCACCTCCTCTAGTGCCCGCTGTCCCTGACGCTGTACTCTGTCCGGACTCCGCTACTCCTCTGCCTACACCACCTTCCTGTGGCAACAGTGGACACTCACGTCGGAAATGACCTCGCTCCCCGCAGTAGAAACACACGTTCCAGCCTGATCCACTGCTCGGTCTCCCTGTAGACGCTACAGAGGTCGCACTCGCTTACGGAGTCGGCGGTACTCGGTACCCCTGAAATCCTGAATTCTGGAAACTGTCAGGCCTACCAAAACGATCATCGCCCGACAAGGACGATCCACCGAAGTTACCCCGTTTCGGTGTCTGCTGGCTCGAAGCTCCAGGAATAAATGGTTCCCGGCGTCGTACCGGCAAACTAGCCTCAACTCGCACCGCAGCATCCGACAAGTCTCGGAGGGTAGCAAAAGATCCAGCCGTCACTACGGCTCGAATCTCACCGCGCAAACCCAACTCAAACCTTCGGCACTTCTCGGCTTCAGTGGCCACAAAAGCAGGAGCAAACCGGGACAACATCTGGAACTTCCGTTCATACTCTGCCACTGTCATATTCCCTTGCTGGAGCTGCAGAAACTCCGCCTCCTTGGCATCCCGGAAAGAACGAGGATAATACTGCTCCAGAAACCGTTCCCTGAACGTCTCCCAGGTCACACTATGGACATCCCAACTGGACAACTCGAGAGTATACCACCACTCGTAAGCTGCACCATCTAGTAAAAATGCAGCCAACAATACTCGCTCCTCCGGCGGATAATGCATCACCACAAAAATCCGCTCCAGTCTGGTAATCCACCTCTGGGCTTCCTCAGGATCAGCCCCACCACTAAACGTAGTAGCCCCGAGCCGCTGGGCTCGCTCAATCGTGGCACTCTCCGTCTCTCTTGCTACTTCTTCAAGTTGTGGAGAGGGTCTACGTCTCGGAGGCATCGTCAACCGCACGCTGAAAGAGGCATAGAAGTAGTTAAGCAACTAGAACACAACCTCACAAACCAACAAACCCCACAAACTCGACAAACCTATGCTCTGATACCATTTGTCAGGACCCACCCCGGTTTCACCCCGAAACCCGAGGTAAATCCCGCTCCCGTCTGACTCCCCGACACAACACCCAAGTAACACTCACGTCACTCAGTCAGACGCAGGAGTAATTAAACCGAATATTCCGACGTTAACGTTTACAGAGCATAGCACTAAATTACAAGGAAAATAAAAACTGATAAAGTACACGCACACAGAAGCCCTTCAACTCTTCTAGGATCCCTCACGTCACTTCTATGCCTCGGACACCGCCTCGACGTCAAGACCCCGCGCTCGCTCCACAACCTGGAGGGCAATTTAAAACAGAAAATGTGAGTGGACCAGAAAGTACAAAAAGTTCAAAACCACTTTATATGAAAACCGAGTTTAACCCTCCGTTTTGAAAACCACATGCATAACCAACAGTTAATAACACAGTTCTAACTCAATTCTCACAAAAACTCATAAGAAACAGAAACACTATAAATATCATAAGAAACCATAACATGAGTATCCGAAACCGTATCAAAAACCATAAACATCAAAACATCATTTTCCCGATCAAACCTGCTGGACCTCTCCGAGTCTTTAAACTCCCGAGTCTTTAAACTCAATCCAGGCCTTAATCATATCTGAGTCTTTAAACTCCCGAGTCTTTAAACTCAAGGCCTACGGGGGAAAACAATATATCCGAGTCTTTAAACTCCCGAGTCTTTAAACTCAATCCGGGTCTTTAAACCCAATCCGGCCGGTCCCCCGTCACATATATCCGGGTCTTTAAACCCAATAACCAGATCCAGAAAATCTAATCCCAAAACCATGTTAAACCCATTTACCAAATCCTTATCCAAACCCGAATCCGAAATCACTGGTCCGAAGCCCTTCCGGCGTTCAGAACCGTCATTCCGGACCCAAATCAGGAAAAATATCCATTTTCATACCAAAACCACATGTAATCACAAATCATATTTCATAACCCATTTATCATTATCAGAAAACCTTTATAGGTGGAAATCCCCAAATGTGACATCAAAATCCGAAAACCAGCATTTCCTTGAAAAACGTGCAAAATCCCGAAAATGTCTCGAAAACCATCATAACATATGCAATAAACATAGTGTCTTAAGTAAACCATCAAAAACGTATATAAAAACAGTTATGCATGATCGAGTTTAAGGAAAGGGTCCACTCACAGTACTGAGCCCTACTCGCGTCCCGAACGTCCAGCCCGTTCCTCGGCTTCCTCGGGTAATCCCGATCCTGTCAAACACCGTCAAATTATGTCACTAATACGTCTACGACACAACTACCTAATTTCCTTAAAATTCCCCGAACCAAAGACTTAACACCCGGGACCCTAAACATTCACCCTCGCGGAACGACATTCAAACGACTTCCGATCGACTCGAAACCAACCCCAATGAACTCACCACAACTCCTAGACCAAAAGTCCTGTTGATCGCTTCTCCATACGCCGCCGCACGCGCCCCCATGCGCCACCCAAAGTGGCTGCGCGTGGCCCTCACGCGCCTAGCTACAGTACCATCATCATCCTCCCGCACTGTGCTGAACCAGCCGCCGTGGCTTGGACCGGCGAGAAGCGTTCTCCGCCGTCCGGCCACCATTGCACTCCCTTTCTTCTCCTGCAGCTTCGTCCAGACACCACGAATCCATTCCCCTCACTCTCCTGGTTCGATTCGACTCCCAGCTTCACGACTGAAGCTTGAACCAGACGGCCCTCAGACCCCTGTTTCACGATCCGGCTACTCCGGTCACCCCCCGTCACAGTGGCAACACCAGACGATCCCTAAGGCTTCACTGAACCTAGACCACACCTCCTTTACCTTCGACTCAGCCCCAAACTCGTCGACTTTGAGTTCGAAGCTCACGGTCGAAACAGAGCAACAGAGCACCCCTCTGCGACTGAGCTCCGCCGTGGACACCCCCGTCACGGCGACCACCACAAATCATTCCTAGGACCTCCCTGAACATAACCCTGACCTCCAATCACTTCGACTCTAAGCCTAGACTCACGACTTTCAAATTGAATTTCCACGGGAAAACAGAGCACGGGAATCTCACCTTCGATTGCAGCTCCGCCGTGCCGCCGTGCACGATTGCACCGCCAAATCACGACCACCAGCTCCGCCCTGCCTCACTGTCACTCTCACAACTCGCTAATCACTCACCCTTGCACCCAGATCGATCAATTCTCCTCAATTCTCACACTCTGTTTCTTTGTGTTTGTCGAAGAACAAACACGGGTATGCACGGTTCCACCCAAATAATTGGGCTGTGAACACACAGGATTCCACCAGAACCCTCTAGCCCTTTGCCATGTGTCACCATCCCTTCAATTTTTATCCCATCTGCTTAAACCCCAGCCGTCCATTCCTTTCTCTCTGCACAAATCCCCATAAACCCAAAAAGACTAAAATACCCTTCTGTTTAACATATTTTTACGGTTTTACCGAAACTTCCTAGACCCGTAACTCTCGCCTCTTAAGTCCGATGAACACGTGCCGCCTGTCGTTGAATTCAGGACGACGAGATCTACCCAACCATGCTAGGTCAACCTACCAAAACCCAATTATACAAAAAGTCAACTTTTCCCCCTATTTTACCAAAATTACGATAATACCCTCGACCTTCCGAACATCACAACTTCCTCCTCGGATGTCGGAATCAAACATACCACATGTCTACGGGTTCATGACGTCCTAAATTACGTCCTGGTCCCTGGTCAATACCCAATTGACCACCCGAAATAAAAGTCAACATTTTTACCCGAATCAGGGGCAAAATCGTCATTCTCCACTAGTGACCCCATCGGGACCAACTAACCCCTGATTAACCTTACTAATCACACCTTAATCACTCTACTAATCACAATTCTCGGGACGGGTTGTTACAATTTGAGTATGGCCTGCGAGGTGAGGTTCATGCCATTGTGACGGTAGGATCTAGCGGATGTTTGCCTGATCAGTCGCTCAGTAGGATGTCAGCTTCGATTGTCGGATGAGAAGGGTTGTCAGGCTGAAAATTCGATTTGATGTTAACTTAGTATAGCTAACCTGCCAGAGTGGGTGACAAGCGAAATCGACGAGTGTCGATGTCTCGAGTGAGGCTTACGAGCCGACGTGTGGTTATGTTGGATGTGTACGGTTACACGAGGGTACTCTTAGTGGGAGACAGTATCGGAGTTCCCACGGTTTAGTTGTGGAATTGGGTCCGATTGAATTTCGAGGACGAAATTCTTTAAGGAGGGAAGGTTGCAACGACCCGTCCCAAATATCGGGATTAAGATTAATTAATTATGAATTAACGTGACTAATCCCTGATTAGTCGAGAGAATATGGATAGACGATGTGAAATGAGCGTTTTACCCCTGGAATTGGAAAAAATATTAACTTTTGACTTGGATGGTCCAATGCACGTGGATCGAGGATCGTTACGTAGATTAAGTCGATATGAGTCCGTAAACAAGTGGCACGTCGAAATCGAACATTTGACGAGAAAGATACGGGTCACGAAAGGTTCGAGAAACTATTGCACAAATTACGAGACGGGTTTATCTTGAGTGGGCCCCATATATTTGTTTCAGACCCAATGGATGAGTGATAAGTGTCACTCATCCATTACTCATCTAACACAGATACATGCATCTCTTCCTTTTTCATTTTCATTCGAACAACCTGAAACCCAAACCACCCAATCCTTCCCTTCCCTTGCTGGTTCGATTGAGGACACCTGTGAGACTAAGTGTGAGGCTGAGGGTGAGACGATGAGACTGAGAGGTTAGTGGTGGGTGGTGGAGCTTGGTGGTGGTTGGAAAACCGCGACGAAGGTAAACACCCAAACCCATGGTTTTTGAAAATTCGAAATTGGCCTGTGGACGTTTAGGGTTGTTTCTTACCATTGGGTTGTATTTCTTGGATCTGTACGAGCATGTGGGTGTCGAAGATGGAGGCTGAATAATGGAGCAGCCCAGACGGGGGCCTAAAAACTAGGCAACGATTCTTCGAATTAAAGGTATAATTCCAGTCCTTTTTGAGTGTCTTGCTCACATAGATCGATTAGGGTTATTTGGACGATCACACTGGTATCAACGCGATCAAAATCAGCTATCAAATGGAGGTTTTAGAATGGGGTCGGGTCGTCAAGTCGGGCTACCCGAAAAACTGGAGAACTGGGTCGATGAGAGGTTAAAGGTGACACTGATCACGGCGTGTGGCTCCCATGCGCGGTGCCATTGGGCGGCGCGTAAGGGCGAGTAAGGCCAAATTTCGAGACATGGTCAACACATATTTTTGTCCTTTCGATGTAACGAATATTTTAGCACAAGTTTCGAGTCGATCAGACACCGTTTCGAGGTAGTTTTGGGTGTCCGAAGGTTTAGGGTTTATTTTAAATACGTTTAAAAATCTGAAAAAGTTGGCGGATTTAATGTTAGGTTATTGGAAGTAATAGTAACCTTCGAGTGTGATTTGGACAAGGCTGGATGTTCCGGAGATGATGATTTGGCCGAGAGGCTTATGTCATGCGTATCGAGGCGAGAGGCTTATGTCATGCGTATCGAGGCGACATCTAGGATGGTCTGTGGCTGGACATTGATTTCTAAATTGATGCATGCATAACTGTTTTATATGTTTTAAATATGTGATTTATGTAACGACCTGTCCGGGAATTCGAGATTAGATTAGTGGTGCATGACAGATTAGTGAAATTAATCGGTGATTAGTTGGCCGATTTCAGACGGACAGTGCGAATTGACGATTTTGCCCCTGGAA
Organism: Prinsepia uniflora; assembly: GCA_032719365.1. Lineage (NCBI taxonomy): Eukaryota > Viridiplantae > Streptophyta > Magnoliopsida > Rosales > Rosaceae > Prinsepia > Prinsepia uniflora. Next base: position 41,424,907 of record CM064862.1, read on the forward strand.
TGGGCGAACAGTTGACTTTTAGTTCAGGTAGTCAAATGGACTTTGGTCGATGACTGCGACTTAGTTCGAGACGTCATGAGTTCATAGACAGGTGGCATGTCCGATTCCGATGTTCGAGGAAGAAGTTATGACGTTCGGAAGTTTGAGGGTATTTTGGTAATTTGGTTAAGAAGGGGCAAATGGTTGACTTTTTATATGACAAATTATTTTCACGTAATTCGAGGACCGTTAGGTATGTATCGATCCCCTGAGTACAACGACAGGCGGCACATGGTCATTAGTTTTCGGACGGCTTGGATTTTGGTTTAAACTTGCGAGGGGCAAAATGGTAATTTGTCATTCAGGGGCATTTTGGTCATTTGATGGCCTAGAGATCTGTGCCCAGTGATAAGTGGACACTTGGCTGCCTTGTAATGGTGGTTTAATGAGATTGGGACACTTGTCCCATCTATAGAGGTCTGTGGAACCTTTCTCAGCCTACTTAAGTGGTTTTAAAACAAATTGGGAACTTTATTTGCACGGGTTAGTTCAAAATGAGAAAAACAGAGTGTGAATCGTGAGAAACCATTCCCAAAAACTTCTTGATCTTCATTCCTTGTGTGTAACCTGAGAAGGGAATTGAGGGATACTGATGAGGGGATTGTAGTAGTGGTGCCACGAGGGCCGTCGTGGACGGTGGCCTCAAACCCGTGAAGACCAAAAGAGGGGACCTCGGGGAGTTCAGACTAGAAAAACTATCAAACCACGTCCTTGGCCCCTGATTTGTAAAGGAAAGATGAAGAGGGAGTTGTATGGATGAGAATAGAGGGCACGACGGAGCCCACAATGGCGTGGGAGGTAAGTTCCCGCGAAAAACTCTATTTGACTTCAAAAATGGCAAGTAGTGATATTGTGTCTAATGCCCAAAATGGATGATTAGGATATATTTTGGAGATGAAAACGACTCAGTTAGACTTGGGAATGACACCTGAGAAGGCCTGTGATGGCCAGACTTGGAAGTCGAGTGTAGATGGTTCTTTTTTCAACTCGGGAAAGTACATTTCTGTTCTTAACTTCCAGTTTTGAGGTCCTAGGTAAAAAGAAGATAATTAGATGAAGTTATAGGAGGTGGAATCGCTGAAAACGGACTGAAAACGAAGAAGGAATGGAACTGAACCTCCCTTGCCGGTTCGACCGGGCCGATTCGAGCCGGTTTAGACCGGGTCTAGCTTGAGGTTGAAGAAGCCACTGTGCAGGCGCGTGGCTCCCACGCGCAGCGCCTTTGGGCGGTGCGTGAGGGCGCGTGGTACCTCTGATGGGGAAGTGTTCAACATGTGAAATGATGTAATCGATGTAACAAACATTTTGGCACTGGTTTTGAGTCAATCGGACATTGTTTCGATATGTTTCGGGATGTCCTAAGGTTTTAGGACTTGTTTAAAAATAGTTAAAAATTCGGAAAATTTTTGGGATTTAGTAGAAGCTTTGTGAAATAGTTAGTGACCTTCTTATGGGATTTGGACAGGTTCGGGAAAGCCGATGACAGTGGATTAGCCGGGAAAGCGTAATTGCCCGCGTATCGAGGCGGCGATGCGAATGGTCTGTGAGTGGACGTTGCTTTCTAACTTATGATGCATGCATAAATGTTTTATATGTTTTCTACTTGTGATTTCTATGTTTGTGATGTGATATTGATGATTTACGATTTTGCACGTATTTCGAGATGATTTACGATTTGCATGTGTTACGAGCTTACGATTTATGTTGTGATTTGACCATGGTTTTGATGATTCGATTTTGGTGATTTGATATTGGGCTTTTAAATATGATTTGATTTCAATGATTTTTAATGGATTTTGGAAAAGTGATTTCGGGCTTGAAGCCCTGTTCATAAAAGTGATTTCGATAACTGTGATTTCTGAATTTAGGTTCGAAATGATGATTCCGGATGCTAGTTTACGGAATGATGATTTCAGATTCGAATTTGGGAATGGATTTCCTATGATTTTCACTTGGTTTTGGGTTTAAAGACCCGTTGAACCTTGGTTTTGGGTTTAAAGACCCGGATATGGCTGGATCATTTTTTGAGTTTAAAGACTCGGTTGATTGATGACGGGGGAGGGCCCTGGATTGATATGTTTTGATTTTAAAGACTCGGTATATGTTTTGGGTTTAAAGACTCGGTTATTGTGATATCCCCCAAGGCCTGTTGATTGTGTTTTGAGTTTAAAGACTCGTTGATATCCCAGGAAGGCCTGATTATGCGCATGTGTTTTGAGTTTAAAGACTCGGCGCGCTTGAGATCCAGAAACTCGATTAATTGATGTTTTAATTTGGTTTTTCACTGGTTTTCAGATGTTTTGGGCTGTAGCCCGAATGATTTGGATTTAATGATTTTTGGGCTAAGTTCCCGTACTTTGATGAGGATTTATGATTTTGTGTTGAGGCCTTGGATTTGAGTTACGGATTTGGGAAAAAGAAATGATTCTTGTTTTCATTGATGGTTTTCTTATCCTGGATATGAAATGAATATATGAAAAGGTTTTCATATGCATGCATTGGTTTTTCGTGGAGGGTATAAATGTAATTTCTTATGAAATGTTTTATGAACTTATTATTTATTTTTTTCCACTCACAGTCTTTTGTGTTTTCGATACCCTCCAGGTTTGATGCGGTGCAGGCTGTTGTTAGAGAGACGGAGACATCACACACGCGATCCATAGTAGGTTCTGTGCACTCTAGGAAGCCCAGAAATTTTTGGACGATTCGCTTGGTAATCCCTTGTCTGGCTTACGTGTTACATGGAGGTTGGACGTTGGTTTAGTCATCATGTCGCATGTAAGTTAGACGGGAGCATGGCTTATCCCTTAATCTCGCGGGATTGGGGGTTGGTCGTGTCAATTTATGATGGATTTGATTGTGGTATTTAGTATTCACGTATTTGTATGTATTTCGAGGTTTATGGTTTTATACTATGTCTCTACATGATAGTGGTTTATTAATGATTCACTGGTGTGATATCGGATTTGGAAATATGGAGTCGGGCGTGAGACCCATTTGATTTACAAACTATCGGACTTAGTGTCCATTTGATTTAATGAGGCATTGGGCCGGTAGCCCAGTTCGTTTATGAAATGAAATTTCGGGCTGAGTCCCTTGAATTTGGAAATTGGATTTGTGGAAATGATTTATGAAAGTTATACTTAGGGCACGAGACCCAATTGTGGATTTACGATGGTTTTATGGAAATCCCGGGCATAGGTGTAAGACCCGTGTCCTCGAGGGAACGGTGAACGATCCCACATTCCTGCTGGCGAGGAATGGTCTGGGAGAGGAATGATGGTGTGCCTTAAAGGTGTAGACACACACCTATCTGGTACGAGGGCTTTTGGGAGCTCATTGGCTTTGGGTTCGGTTGAAACTCCAAAGTTAAGCGAGTTGAGGCTGGAAAACAAAACTGTGTGGGCAAGAGCAAGGAGGCCCAAAGCGGAAAACATCGTGCTAGATGAGTCGGGTCCTGACCGAGGAGGGTCGGATCTTCACAAAATGGTATCAGAGCCAAACCCCGACTAGGAAGTGTGCCAACGAGGACGCTGGGCCTTAAAGGGGGTGGATTGTAAGACCCGTGTCCTGTAGGGAACGGTGAACGATCCCACATTCCTGAAAGTCTATGGTCTGGCAGGGGAACGGTGGCGTGTAACGACCCGTCCTGAATTCCGGGATTAGATTAGTAACTAGTGAAGAATTAGTGAGATTAATCGGTAATTAGTTGAGCGAAATCGGAATGACGGTGTAAAATGACCATTTTGCCCCTGGTTTGAGAAAATTGTTGACTTTTGACTCGGGGAGTCAACCGTATGAGGATCGATGACCGTGACGTAGATTGGGACGTCACGAGTCCATAGACAGGCGGAACGTTGAAATCGAACGTCGAATAGAGAAGTTATGATAACAGGATCAAAATCGGGGATTTACGTCTCGGGAATCGAAATATATAATATTTTAATCAGTTGGCAGATATTTATGTGGGACCCAAGGATGAGTGACAAGTTTCACTCATCCCATTGGTGACTTCCCCTAAAAAGTGGATCTAATGTATTAAAATAATATTTTATTTTAATTTTATTACTTTATTTTAAATTTGTTAGGGTGACCGGAGTCAACGACAGAAACGAGTTGCAGGTGGCAGGATACTTGTTTTATGGTTTTGAACTCGTAGATCAGTAGGGGGGATGAGACGAGCATGTAGGTGAAAACCTTGTCGAGAATGGTGGTCGGAATTGGGAGAATCGGCCTGGTCGGTTCGTGGGTTCGGTTGAATCGGACCAAACCAATGAACCGGTTCAGACAGAGATCACTCAAGGAAGAAGATGAACAGTGCCAGGCACGTGGGGCGGATGGGGGGTATTTTGGGAATGCCATCAACATGTGTTTTCATCTATTCGATGTAAGAGACTGGGTCGAGTCGATCGAACATCGTTTCGAAATAGTTCAGGATGTCCGAAGGTTTAGGATCAAGTTTAAAAATAGTAAAAAATTTGGGAAAATTACGGGCCTTTAATGAGAGGTTAATGAGGTAGTTAGTAACACTCTAGTATGATTTGAACAGGTTTGGGAGTCACGGTGACGGTGATTAGCCCGGGAAGACAAACGCATATGGAGGTGGCAACTAGGACGGTTTGTGAGTGGAGCTTGATTTCTAAACTGTGATGCATGTATAAATGTTTTATATGTTTTACTTATGTAATTTCTATGATGATGATTGGGATATTGGTGATTTATATAATTACACATATTTCTAGGCGATTTACGTATTTGCACGTATATCGAGGTTTATGGTTTTACGATGTGGTTGTACGTGCTTGTGGTTTCGGTAATGGTTTAATGAAATGGTTTTGGATTTAAATAGGTAAAATCGGGCATGAGACCCATTTGTTTTGGAAACCTTTGGACTTGAAGTCCATTTTAGTTACATTATCGAGCCTGGGGCCCAATTGGTTCGTGAATTGATTTCGAATTTGAAAATATTGAATCGGGCATGAGACCTATTTTATTTATGAACTATCGGACTTCGAGTCCGCTTGATTTAATAAGGCATCGGGCTGGAGGCCCATTTGGTTTACGAAATCGGGCTTGAGGCCCAGTTGGTTTACATAATCGGGCTTGAGGCCCAATTGGATATGATATCGGCCATGAGTTCCATTGATGGTTTATAAATGTGATTTCGGGTTCGGAGACCCTAAATGGATTTGGATTTGGAAACATGGATTTACGGTTTCATGACGGTTTATGGGGACCAGACATGGATTCTTTGAAAGGTTTGAAAGGTTTTGAGAATGATTTCGAAATGGTTTTTCATATACCATCCTTTATTTATTGTCTCCTTCGGGGAGGGTCGTTGGCCTAGGTGAACCCCAGAGTAGTCACGGAGCACTAACTGAGTGGATTAGCCCCGTGGGGTACCTTACTCTCAGGAAGGCATTATGAATTATAACCCCTAGGGAGGGTCATTGATCTGCGAACATTGACCTGGGTGAACCCTGGGGAGACTTGGGATTTGAGACCCCAGGTAGCACACGCGTAGCTTTGGAAACCGTGACAGGATTGGTTATATGATATTTGGTAAACATGGTTTATTGGATTTATGACATGATAATTGGATTTAAGAAATGATATTTCTATGTTTTGTGGATTTGGGCAGTTACCCACGTGGATCTTGATTTACAGATTTTCGTATTCTATGGTTTTGGACTGAGTTCCCATATATGTTTGGATTTACGGTTTCAGGCAAAGGCCCAGGATTCGAGAAAAGGGAAATGGTTTCTAGTTTTCCTAAATGGTTTTTATTACATGGGAATTGAATGGGTTTTCGAATGCATGCATGCTTTTTAGTAAAAGGCATAAATGTATGTTTATGAAATGTGTTTTATGAACTTATTGATTTTTGTCCACTCACAGCTTTTGATGGTTTTAATGCCCTTCAGGTTGATCACGGATGCGGGTTGTAGCAAAGACCGAGAAAACACACTCCTCCACCAGATCCTGGCGCGCTCTAGAAGCCGGTTGGGTTGAAGGTTTTGAATTATCCCTTGTCTGACACTTTGTGTCAGACAGGAGCATGGCACATCCTATGATAATCCCGGGGGGATTGGGATGGGTCGTGTGAGGTGGTATCAGAGCAGTTTTGCTCTCGTGGTACGCGTAGGTCAAGGATGTGATGTCTTTATGGGCTGCAGTTCGTTATCAACCTGATAGTTAGGATGCCGGTTTGATAGTTAGTAGGAATTAATCGTAGATAGTTGGTTCGACATTTAATGCCTGAGTATGTCATAGTTTTTTCGTAGTTTGGTAGTGTGGGACCCTACTGAGGGATGAACGTAATAGTATTTTAGAGTTTTAACCATGGGACGATTATGTCGGGATCGTCTATCACGATATTGTAGGATTGGATATGACGATCTTAGATGGTCAGGTCATATTGAGTTGTGAATTGTGTTGCGGGGAGCAGCTGGGTTCGGGGAAACCCTAGTTGAGTTGACAGTAGGATGGATTGACGTCCATACGATGTCAGGACCACGGGGTTGGTCATATTGTGGATTATACTGCCGAGGACAATTGGGTTCAGAGGAACCCTAGGGTGTGATTATGGAACCGTAAAGCATGATGGATGGTCTGGAAACGTGAACCCTAGTGGTGATTGATGGGTTAGAGAATATGAGTACAATGGAGTTAATTGATGACCTTGGTGGGAAACCCTGGTGTATGAAGTTGATTCGGAAATGTGAGTCAAGTTGCGACTAGTTAGCGATTGGTTGGACATGTTATCAGGGTTTGGTACTTGTCGATGGAATCCCGGGGTGGGGATACAGAGTAGTTAGTATGGGTGGTTGATTCCGTTGGATGTGGAGTGTCGATAGCGATGTCTAGTGGTTGGGTCTGTACGATTTGTGGCAGGCACTACTATCGAGAGTGGTTGCAGTTCTGGTTGTTGAAAATAGGGGGACGTTCAGGGAACGTTCATTTTCTTGTACGAATTGTCAAGATGATTGTACCCGGAGTTGTTGGGTATGAGGGAGGTAGAATTTCTCCAACTTGAACAGAGGTACGGGATCGTTGCTCGGTATGTGCAAAGATCTAGGGTTGTTTGATTCACACACTGGGTGCTAGTGCTAGTGCTGGTGATTGTTATGACGATGAGCCACGAGTCGGGATGTGACTCTGTGATTGTAACGACCCGTCCCGAGAGCCGGGATTAGTAAATTCATTAGTAACGGATTAATAAGCTCAGTTGGTGGTTAGTTGGCTACTTTCGAGTCTGTTAGCGTAGAATGACGATTTTACCCTTGGTTTGGGCAAAAAGTTGACTTTTAGTTTGGACGGTCAATTGGACATTGACCGATGACCGTGACGTTGTTCGGGACGTCACGAGTCCGTAGACAGGTGGCACGCCCGATTCCAACATTCGAGGAGGAAGTTATGATGTTCGGAAGGTTGAGGCTACTTTCGTAATTTGGTTAAAATAGGGGGAAAACGTTGACTTTCTGCTAGACTGGTCATGTTCACGTAGACCGAGGACTGTTAGGTAGATCTCGTCATCCTGAGTTCAACGACAGACGGCACGTTTTCATTGGACGTCAGACGAGCGAGATATGGGTCTAGAACGACAGTGGCATAGTCATAATTTTGACTCACAAGTAGGGGTATTTTGGTCATTTACACTTTGGGTTTTGTGAAAATGGGATCAGGACAAGTGTACAGTGGAGATGGGGATATTTTGGTTTGGGACCACAGGGCTGTGACACGTGGGGTTTGGCTAGAGGTTTCTAGGATGTTGCACGGTACAAAATTAAACGGGTAGTCGTGCTTGTGTGTGTAGCCGTGTTCGAAGAAGAGAGAAACAGAGACTGATATTGGGAGAAATTGGCCGAGTGGTCGTGTGTGTTTGGGTGATCTGGTGACTGAGTAAGTGACTAGAGTTGAGAGAGAAGCTAGTGAGTGAGTGAGAGTGGAAATCGTGCAGGGAAAATTGGTGTGAGAGGAGGGGTGAGTTCTCAGGAAAACAGAGAAGGTGTTCGGTGGTGGTGCATCCGTGTTTGGTCAATCGAGGCTGGTGGTAGTGTCCAGAGAACGAAGGAGACATAGAGGAGTTGTGTTGCCACGATGGTGCTCACGGCGGCGGCCTGAGCACGGGTAATTTCTGGCTTTCCTTTCGATGCTCTGTTTTTCCCGTTTTGTTCAAATGGTTAGTCGTGACGCTAGGGGCTGAGTCGAGGTGTCTGGAAGGTCCTAATCGATTCCTTAGGTCCTTAGGAACCTGCTAACAACGAAGCCGTGATGGGGGGTGATACGGGTGGCTGAATGGAAGAACAGAGTTTTTGGTTGGTCACGGGTTCGAGCTAGGGACGATGGGTTAGAGGTAGGATTGTTGTGTTTGGTTGAGGGGAATAGGTTGCTTAGGATGGGACGAAGCTACTGGGCTTGGAAGGAAGGGAAATGGTGGACGAAGGACCGGGAACCGATCACGCCGGTTCGGTTTGGCTGAACCGGTCTGGACCGCTGGGACAGAGGTTGACGAGGACACTGTAGCAGGCGCGTGAGGCCCACGCGCAGCCACTTTAGGCGGCGCGTGGGGCATTTTCCGGCGAACCTTCCAACATAGTTTTTGGTCTAGATGTTGTAACGAGTCTATTGGACTAGGTTTCGGGTTAATCGGATGTCGATTCGAGCTAGTTCCGTGGGATTGAAGTTCTAGGGTTTCGTTTTACGTACGTTTGAAGTTCGGGAAAATTAGGGAAAATTAGGAGGACCTTCGTTGACGTGTTAGTGACGTCTTTTGGTGACTTGTGACAGGATCAGGACTTCCCGAAACAGAAGAGGAACGTACGGAACGTACGGGGCGCGAGTGACGTGCCGGTGACTGTGAGTGGACCTCTTCTCTAAACTCGAGCATGCATAACTGTTTTTCTATAATTGTTTTATGGTTTTACATGTGATCTTATGATTGTTGAATGTGTGATGTCGGTTTTACATAATTGTACGTTTTTCGAGAAATAACGTATTTGACACGTTTTACGAGAAATGGTTGATTTCTGATTAGGATGCTATGGTTTTGGGATTTCAAATGATAACTGATTTTCAATGATTATCAAGGGATTTTGGAACGTGATTTCGATGATCAAGGCTTTCGGTTTTAGAATCGGATTTCGGAAAGCAGAATTTGGTTTTAAAGTTGAAAAGTGGAATTCCGGATTTGGGTTCGGAATGACGGTTCTGGATACCGGAAGGGCTTCGAGGCTAGTGATTTCGGATTCGGGTTTGGATATGGATTTAGAAATGGTTTTCAAATGGTTTTGATTGGATTTGCTGGATCTGGTTATTGGGTTTAAAGACCCGGATATTGTGATTGACGGGGGACGGGCTCGGATTGGGTTTAAAGACCCGGATTGAGTTTAAAGACTCAGAGTTTAAAGACTCGGATATATTGATATTTTCCCCCGTAGGCATGTTGAGTTTAAAGACTCGGAGTTTAAAGACTCGGATTATTGAGGCCTGGATTGAGTTTAAAGACTCGGGAGTTTAAAGACTCGGATAGGTCCAGCAGGTTTGATCGGATAATGATTGTTTAGTATTTACGTTTTATGATACGGTTTTATGATTTTTATGACGTGATTTCCATAACCGTTTTCAATTCTTTTTTCATGATGATCCTTATGTGATTTATAACTGTTTCAGCAAATGGGTTATGCATGTATGTTTTCAAAATGAAAGGCTAAAACCCTGGTTTGATTATAAAGCGGTTTTCGAAACTTTTATTCTTTCTGGTCCACTCACACCTTCTGTTTTATTTGCCCTCCAGGTCGTAGAGCTAGAGCGGGGGTTGACATTGAGGCAGCGTCGGAGGCATAGAGTACGCGAGAGTGACCCCGGAGTGGTTTAAGTTTTCCGTTGCGCGTGTACTCTGTGTATCGGTTTTTGCTTTCTTAGTTTGGTACTATGCTCTGTGTAATTGCTGACTCTGGGATGTTTTAATTTTCACATGTGTCTGACAATGTAATTTGTGGTTTTCTTGAGGTTGTTTCGGTCTTTCGTTTTTGGGTTGTCAGACGGGAGCAGGGTTTAGTCCCTAATCCTGGGGGATTAGGGGTGGGCCTGACAGTGATGATGGCCATACGTTGAGTACCTGGGATCCAGCAGTGGATCTCAGATAGTGATGAACTAGATGAAATCTAGTAGTAGTTGAGACATGTGAATCAGGTAGTAATGGACCACATCCTTTTGGATGTACATAAACGGTCTAAGCCGATAAGCGAACTTGGTAGTGTGTTAGATTGGTTACAGGCACGTGGTTGATGTTCGAGTGGGTTGGTTCCAACCTGGGTGGAACTTCGGAATCGAGAGAGGTTGTGATTGAGACGACGAGGGGAGTGCTTGATTCAGCATTGATAATGGGTATTCCGAAGTTCCCGAGGGCGACTTTCCATTTTCTGCCATGGTAGATGATGGTTATTGTCACCAGTACATTAATCGTGTATTGGTGGGTGGACCCACGATTTGTTTTGGGTCATCAGGAGGAGTTGGGTATTTTCGAAGTTAGGTGAATGAGAATTCTCATTTTCTGCTTGGTAGGAGACGATGTTGGGTTATATGTCGTGGTGAGTGCAGTGAGTTTTGTTTGCATTCACGTAGGATGAATTTTGATGTCATCGTCTTGCATCATCTTTGATTTTTCCTAGGTGGAATGAGAAGGATCGATACGAGGTAATTGGAGAGAACCCACAGTCTAGACGTGTTTCATCTTTGATTGATCTATTTAGATGTGAAAATGGTCGAGGAACGATGTGATAGTATGCGATTTTAATGAGGGTGTAAGACCCTATGACCTGAAATCTGGTAGTTAACTGAGAGAGAACTAGTATGGATCCATCTTGGATCATGATGTTAATGATCAGGTGATGTTGTGGTGGATCAGGATGGCGTGGATCGTGACGTCGTGCCGTGCTGGCAGATTTCGCCTTGCAGATTATGCTAAGCTAGGAGCAGAGGAGAATCATATTGTGGGACTGACTTCTTTTCGAGGTTAATCCCATATGATATATTAATAGAACGAGTAGGTATCCGACAGGTCGGATTGGTCAGTATTGGATACGTGAATGATGGGATTGGCTTCCTTTCGAAGTCAATCGAATTGAGATGGTACTCGAATGAGCAGGTAACTGATAAGTTCAGAGTTGGTGCATCTCGGTAGACGTAGGTGTGATTGGATGCCCAGCTGGCATGAATGGGTATGCCTTGGTGGGCATGAGTCGGATTGGTACTGTTGGAATTCGTGAGTGGTAGTAGACGTATTGATACTGGTCGGGTGACTAGGGGACTTGGATTGGACACGGAATTGGGAGTGTATGGTCTATCTCATGTGAGATTGGACTGATAGGCTCTAGAATTGGAGCGTGATTGCCTACGAGCTATGTAGTAAGCTGGTTGGTGGATGGATGTACATACAGGATACGTCGTGCGAGAATCGATACTGGACATGCCTGAGTGGTGCTTGATGACGTTATATAGGATGTACTAGTGGTATGTGGATGAGCGAATTGATTATCGGTTTAGTTCTGATATCATTGGATTGGTTGAGAATGTGAACTGGACGTTGGATACTGTGCGTTGGGCTAGAGTGATTTTGATGGTTCAATGATCATATGAGCGGGTGCTCAGAGCCGTGGATGGCTAATGGAACCCTAGAGTGGAGATGTGTTGTCACTGCTGGGCAGGTATTCGATGGGGTCCAGTCACACTCAGATCGAGTGAGTTGGTGGTTAGTGTAACCACAAGTAAGTATAATGTCAGTTTTGACTAACGACTGTCAAGTGGTGACGGTGTGGGAAGTGTCGTTGTAATGGCAGAAATGTCGGGTGGTATCAACTCGGAACGTGTGATCAATGTCACTTGACGTGGTTTGGTGTAGTTGATGCGACGTAAGTGTTGGAGGATTGTCTGGGTGTAGACAAGTATTGTGCTGGTTAGTGGGTGTACAAGTGTACATTTGATGTGAGGTCGAACTTGCTTTCCACGAGGTGGTTGTCGAATCAGGATAGTTGGAATTTTGAGGACGAAATTATTTAAGGGGGGAAGGTTGTGACGACCCGTCCCGAATTCTAGGATTAGATTCGTGACTAGTGAAGACTAAGTGAGATTAATCGGAGATTAGTTGAGCGAAATGGGACGGACGATGTAAAATGACCACTTTGCCCCTAGTCTTGGGCAAAATATTGACTTTTGACTCGGGGAGTCAAACGTACGAAGACCGTTGACTATGACGTAGATTGGGACGTCACGAGTCCGTAGATAGACGGTACGTCGAAATCAGACGTCGAGCGGAGAAGTTATGATCACGGGATCGAAATCGGGGATTTACTTCTCGAAGATTGAAATATATATTATTTTAATCAGTTGGCAGATATTTATGTGGGGCCCATGGATGAGTGACAAGTGTCACTCATCCCATTGGTGACTTCCCCTAAAATGTGGATCTAATGTACTAAAATATTATTTTATTTTAATTTTATTACTTTAATTTTAAAATTTGTTATTTATTTAATTTCTCCTCACATTTCTCTCTCTTCTCCCCACGCATCAGCTTCATCTCTTCTTCATTTTCTTCTAAAAACCAAACACCCATTTTCCTACAACCCCTCCAAACCTCACTTAATGCCTATGGACTGCGAATGAAGATGAGAGAGTGATGTGGGACGAGGGTGACGGTGCTAACGGGATGAACGGCGGTGTACTGTTGCTGGCAGCCCGACGAGGTGGAGTTTTGGCTCAAAAATCGGAAGCTGAGTTTCAAGACTTATGGATCGATCTGGGGGACATGTTCGTGATCCTAGGACTCAAATGAGTCAAATGGGACCGATTTCGAGGTCTAGGGCAGCCGGAGTGGACGACAGAAACGAGTTGCAGGTGGCTGGCTACTGTTCCTCTTCGAACATGTGAGATCTCGACCTTGTTTTATGGTTTTGAACTCGTAGATCGGTAGGAGGGATGAGACGAGCATGTAGGTGAAAACCTCATCGAGAATGGTGGCAGGAATTGGGATAACTAGCCGGGTCGGTCTGTTAGTTCGGTTGAACCAAATTGGGTTCACTCGAGGAAGAAGATGAACAGTGCCAGGCTCGTGGGTTTCACGGGAAGTCGCTTGCGAAGGCACGTGGGCGCGCCTGGGGGTTATTTTGGGAATTCCATCAACATGTGTTTTCATCTATTCGATGTAACGGACATTTTAGGACTAGTTTCGAGTCGATTGGACATCGTTTCGATATAGTTCGAGACTTTCGAAGGTTTAGGATCGAGTTTAAAAATAGTTAAAAATTCGAGAAACTTACGGGGCTTTAATGAGAGGTTAATGAGTTAGTTAGTAACCCTCTAGTATGATTTGGACAGGTTTGGGAGTCCCGGTGACGGTGATTAGCCCGAGAAGGCGTATGAAACGCATATCGAGGCAATAGCTAGGACGGTCTGTGAGTGGACCTTGATTTCTAAACTGTGATGCATGTATAAATGTTTTATATGTTTTACTTATGTGATTTCTATGATGATGATTGGGATATTGGTGATTTACATATTTACACATATTTCGAGGTAATTTATGTATTTGCACGTATATCGAGGTTTATGATTTTACGATGTGGTTATACGTGCTTGTGGTTTTGGTAATGGTTTATTGAAATGGTTTTGGATTTGAACAAGTAAACTCGGGCATGAGACCCATTTGTTTTGGAAACCCTTGGACTTGAAGCCCATTTTAGTTACATTATCGGGTCAGGGGCCCAATTGGTTCGTGAATTGATTTTGGATTTGAAAATATGGAATCGGGCATGAGACCCATTGGATTTAAGAACTATCGGGCTTCGAGTCTATTTGATTTAATATGGGATCAGGGCGGAGGCCCAGTTGGTTTACGAAATCAGGTTTGAGGCCCAGTTGGTTTACGAAATTGGGCTTGAGGCCCAACTGGTTTACAAAATCGGGCTTGAGGCCCAATTAGTTTACATAATCGGGCTTGAGGCCCAATTGGATATGATATCAGGCATGAGTCCCATTGTTGGTTTATAAATGTGATTTCAGGTTCGGAGACCCTAACTGGATTTGGATTTGGAAACATAGATTTCTGGTTTCATGACGGTTGATGGGGACCAGGCATGGATCCTTTGAAAGGTTTGAAAGTTTTTGAGAATGATTTCGAATTGGTTTTTAATATATCATCCTTTATTCAAGGATTGTCTCCTCCGAGAAGGGTCGTTGGCCTGGGTGGACCCATGAGTAGTCACGGAGCACTAACTGAGTGGAGTCGCCCTCGTGGGGTACCTTACTCTCAGGAAGGCATTATGGATTATAACCCCCAGGGAGGGTCATTGATCTGTGGACATTGACCTGGGTGGACCCTAGGGAGACTTGGGATTTGAGACCCCGGGTACCACGCACGTAGCTTTGAAAACCGTGACATGATTGGTTATATGATATTTGATAAACATGGTTTATTGGATTTATGACATGGTAATTGGATTTCAGAAATGATATTTCTATGTTTTATGGATTTGGGCAGTGACCCATATAGATCTTGATATACGGATTTTCGTATCCTATGGTTTTGGGCTGAGTTCCCACATATGTTTGGATTTATGGTTTCAGGCAAAGGCCCAGGATTCGAGAAAAGGGAAATGGTTTATGGTTTTCCTAAATGGTTTTTATTACATGGGAATTGAATGGGTTTTCGAATGCATGCATGCTTTTTAGTGAAGGGCATAAATGTATCTTTATGAAATGTGTTTTATGAACTTATTGATTTTCGTCCACTCACTAGCTTTTGATGATTTTTAATTCCCTTCAGGTTGATCAAGGATGCGGGCTGTAGCAGAGATCGAGACGTCACACTCCTCCATCGGATCCTGGCGCGCTCTGGAAGTCAGTCATGTTGAAGGTTTTGAATTCTCCCTTGTGTGACACTTCATGTTAGAAGCGAGCATGGCCCATCGCGTGATAATCGCGGGGCGATTAGGATGGGTCATGTCATGGCGTGCCTTAAAGGTGTAGGCACACATCTATCTAGCATGAGGCCTTTTGGGACCACCCGGGAATGTGCCTTGCTCCCGTCTGACAATAACTCTAAAATACCGAAAATACCCTTAATTGGCTTAAAGTCTTTCGAATTAAATAAATAAGGTTAAACATGCAACCCTAGAGTTCTACACTGTCAGACCATGGATAATAGAAATACAAAATGCGAGCACAATGTCAGGTTACAAAACTATGCTCAACCTACCTATATAGGGTGTACAAGTTTACAACAAGGAATCTATGCCTTGGATTGCAGGTCCTCCTCCTCTACCTCGAGTGCACGGCCTGGAGGGTTTAATAAAACAATAAAGAGTGGTTGAGCTGAAAATGAATAATGTCTCCGAAAACCAGTTTAATAATATAATAATCATAAGGTTTTACCCCTCCGTTTTAAACTTGCGTGCACTGAGTCAAAACATAGGTAATCGTAATAGTATCATAAAATCATATATAACAGAATAGGGAAAACCATCTTAATTCCTTAACCACTTGCTGAACAGCCCAACTGCTCCTTCAGCCCGCCTGCACTGTTCCAGCCACCCAGCCCGTACAATTGCTCCAGCCCTATTACACCAAACCACTCCAAACTGCTCCCCTTTTCTCATATTTCTCTGATTTTCCAGCCACAAATCAATTCCAAACCATGCCTAATTTCATCATTAATCATCATTGTTCATAATTATTCATCATTTCATTTTTATTTATTTTTTATTGTAATTTTTATTTACTTTATTTTATTTTTTAGTAGCTTTTTCCCCTATAAATAGGGGTTCATTTCATTTGTCGAGGGAACTTTGTTTTGAGAGAGAGCTCCAAAACACAAATTGTATCCTTCCTTTAGAAATATCAAGACTAGTATTTCCGTCTTGAGTTTAAGTTCGCATTCTCGTGTTTATTCCTCCATCTTCATAAGGTTTATTCTGCTGTCAGAAAATCTTAAGAATAACATTTCATTTTTTTCCATCCATTTTCGAAATCACAAGCTTTCTTGGATTCCGAAAGCTTGTGATTCTGAAAGTGTAATGACAGGACCCACCCTTAATCCACAGGAATTAAGGGCTAAATCCCGATCCCGTCTAACTTACGCATGACACGAAGGCTAAAACGACGTCCAACCTTCATGCGACACGTAAGTCGGACAAGGGATTCTCGATCCAACCATCCGAAAAGTAACCGGTCTGCCCAGAATATACTGAACTACTGTGGATCGCGGGTGTGATGTCTCCATCTCTCTCGATCAACAGCCCGTGCCGCAACAACCTGGAGGGTATCAAAAACACGAAAAGACTGTGAGTAGACAAAAATAAAGAATAAGTTTAAAAACAGTTCAATAAAACAATTACAGTTATACCCTCCATTTCAAACCAATGCATGCATATCAATTTCATGTCATAAAAACCATAAAATATTCCGGTTAAGCAAACCATGTAAGAAAAACCGAACAAAGGTTCCTTTTTCCAAATCCCGGGCCTCAGCCCAAAACCATCGAAAACCATTTTTGAAAACCATAACACGTTTCCATTCATCGAACCTGCTGGATATATCCGAGTCTTTAAACTCAATCCAGGCCTCAATATAATCCGAGTCTTTAAACTCCCGAGTCTTTAAACTCAATCCGGGTCTTTAAACCCAATCCGGGCCCGCCCCCGTCATAATCATATCAGGGTCTTTAAACCCAATAACCAGATCCAGCAAATCCAATCCAAAACCATTTGAAAACCTTTTCCCTTTTCCGAATCCGAATCTGCAATCTTATCAGGATCCCGAATCCAAACCCAGAACTCATATCCATTTCTTTTCCAAATCCGAGTCCGAAACCATCATCCTGTAAGCCGGCATCTGAAATAACCATTCCGAACCCAAACCAGGAATCCACTTTCAAGTCCCAAATCGAATCCCGAATCGTCATCCGGAAATCCGATTCAAAAATCCGAAATCACGTTTCTTAAAACCACTTTCTGATCTGGGCTTCAAGCCCGAAAATACTTTTCTGAAAACACGCATTTCCGTAAATATCTCAAAAAACGTACAAAACGGTAAACCATCAAGATCATAATTCAAATCATAGAATCATGTATGAAAACATATTAAAACATATATGCATGCATCATAAGTTAGAAAGCAAAGTCCACTCACAGACCATTCTGACGTTGCCTCGATCCGCGCGCACTTACGCCGTTTCTGACCATTATGCTATTCTCGGCTTTCCCGAACCTGTCCAAATCTCATACCAAGGTCACTAACTACTTCACAGAGGTCATACTAAAGCCCCATAATTTTTCCGTATTTTTAGCTATTTTTAACCGAGCCCTAAAACCTTCGGACATCCTGAAACATATCGAGATGATGTCCGATTGACTCGAAACTAGCGCCAAAATGTTCGTTACCTTGAATACTTTAAAAGTCATTTTGGAACTTTCCCCAAAAGGGGCCTCACGCGCCGCCCAAAGGGGCTGTGTGTGGGAGCCACGCGCTTGCACTGTTCATCGTCCCGTACCTCCAGCCAACCTGGTTCAGACCAGTCCGGTCGAACCGAGCCGGAGAGGCCAGTTTTCACGCGTTTTCAGTCCAATATCTGTCCATTCAATCCCATTCGTTTATTCCTAGGTTGTATGATCGATTACCCTAACTAAATCATGAATTAAAGCATGAAAACTCACCGTCCAAAGCTCGAACAAAACTCTGAAATTCCTAGTCACGGTTTTCCGGCCACCCGTCGTCTTCTCAGCCACTGGTTCATTCCTTCAGGCTACTAGGAACTTCCTACACTTATTTGAATCAAAGGAACGGCTCTGCAGAGCTCTAAGACCCACGATTTTGATTTTGAACAAAAACTGGAAAACAGGGGACTAGAAGCTTACCCTTTTCTCTGCTCACCACCGTGAGCTCCGCTGTGTCCCTAAGTGTTCCCCAGTTACTCCTCCTTCCTCTGAACACCAACACAAACCCAGACTTGATGGGTTTGATCGATTCGTCCACGGCTGCTCACCCTTACCTTCTCTGTTTTTCTGAGATTCCTCACCTTCCTCTCAGCCTTTTCCTCACCCAACTCTCACCAAGACTCACTCACTAAACTCTCCTCTAGTCTCTGAACACTCCAAAAAGAACACACACACGACTCAGACTTGGGGAATGGTCGATTTCCTCACGGCTCAGTCTCTCTATTTTTGTCAATCGATCGAACACACTCCATTTTAAACGTATAACCGTGCATAGGCTAGAAACCACTAGACACAAGCCAAGTGTCAAAACCCTGTGGTCCACACTCCAAAATAACCAATTAATTCAGCCCATGTGTCCTTATCTGATTGGGCACACTTCCCCATATGTTAAAAGACTAAAATACCCCACAAGTCCAAATTACCATTTTACCCCTCACTTTTCAAGAACCACAACTTAATCGTCCGACGTCTGATGACAGCGTGCCATCTGTCGTTGTACTCAGGACGTCGAGACCTTCCTAACGGTCCTAGATTTGCGTGAAGAATACTTGTCGTGCAAAAAGGCAACAATTTCCACCTTTTTGACTTAATTACGAAAATGCCCTCGACCTTCCGAACGTCATAACTTCCTCCTCGGATGTCGGAATCGGACGTGCCACCTGTCTATTAACGCGTGACGTCCCGGAGTACGTCACGGTCATCGGTCAAAGTCCTTTTGACCGCCCGAACTAAAAGTCAACATTTTGCCCATTCCAAGGGTAAAATCGTCATTTTGCACCATCCGTCCAAAAGTATCCAACTAATCACCGATTAACTTCGCTAATCCATCATTAACTGCTAATCTAATCCCGACTTCCGGGACGGGTCGTTACATGTAACTTGTTCTTTTCCTTGCTTAAACTCTCATTGTTGTTTCGGTTTTATTTTCTTTAATTCAATATTTTTGTGGGTATTTTCTTTCTGACTTTTGTAGACAAAGATATCATTATAATGTGTTCTACTTTTCGAACTTCATTTACTTCATACATTTGAGTGCTTAAGCTTCAATTTTATACTAAGTTTTTATGACTGCTGTTCGGTGCACTTAGTATAAAATTGAAGAGATTTAAATGTTTAATACACATTCAAATCATAAACATTAGGTTAATCATTTTATAAGTGTTTATGACCGCGGTTCGGTGCATTTATAATATTAAAAAAAATGTATGCACGAGTGAAATGGTGAAAGTAGAATTTTGTAATATGTTCAAATTTTGCAAATGTTAGAGTGTTGGTAGAATTTGTGTTCAAAGAAAGTCAACTTGTATATATGTTAAAAATATGAATAAAATTAGTTTATTTATGTTTTTACTTGTTTTGTATGATCACAATCCCTAAAAACCCCCCATCTTTATTCTTTTATTCTTTTATTCTTTTATTCTTTTATTCTTTATTTCATTAATTCATTGATTCTCTTATTCATTAATTCTTTCATTTTTTTATTCTCTAATTCTTTAATTCTTTGTTATTTAATTCTTTAATTATTTGATTATTTAATTCTTTAATTTTTCAATTCATTATTCTTTGATTATTCATTATTCTATTTAACTAACATATTATTAATATTCCCTAATTTCCCCGGTTAAGAACGATCCCTATTTACCAATACTATAACTACACAAAAAAGGTTTAAATTGCATAATACTCAGATTACGTGTTTAATTTAATGCGTAGTTTGGGCTTTATCAATTTTTGGCGCCGTTGCCGGGGAGATTAAAAATCATTCTTAATGTGTTAGTATGTATAAAATTGTTTATATTTGAAATGTTCATATTTGTGAATTAAGTATACATATTCTTAAATTTTATTTATTTTTTTATTTATGATGCCATACTACTTGTTCATATTTTATTTGTTTACTTTCATATTATTACGTGTATATTACTTGTTTACAATTACTTTATTCTATGTTTATTTATTTGTCTATATATTATTTTGATTGAACTCTAAAAAAAAAATTCAGAAAAAAAATCGGAAAAATATAAATAAATATCTATTATAATAGTAGTAAATAAACAAACAATTTAATTCGAAAAGAAAAAAAAATAAGAAAAGAAAGTATGTGTATATATGTATATGAGGCTTGATTTAATTTGTTCATAATATTGCATACTTAATTTTAGAATGTGTTTTAAATATTCATTTTTATTATGTTTATTAATTGTTCCTACTTGTTTATAATTACCTATACATAAAAGTGTTCATACTTCTTATTTTGATGTTAGCATAAATAAGTTGTATATATGTTACTTGTCATTTGTCATACTTGTTCATAATTTGTTTATACTTTTACACTTGAGTTATTTTGTTCATATTTGTATTTACATTTTTGTTCATAACTTTTATGTGTTATGCATGCCATATTATATTAGTTCACAATGTTCATAATATACTTTTTTCATAAATTGTATTTAATGCCTTTATTGTGTTATTTCATGAATTGTATATTATACTTGTTCATTTTATTAATTTTTATTTTAAGAAGCTATATATATATATATATATAACTTTCCTAAGTGTAAATATTGTTCCCTATTAAATGTTTTAGAGTTGCATGAATCTCAAGACCCTTTTTTCTTCAAAATTCTACTTTCGAGAACAGGTAGTGCCCCTTGTGTTTATTTTCTCCTTAACCCTTCGTAATGTGTGGATTTCATCACCACCCACCATAGACTCGAATCTATGGGTATGAGGTTGGGGCGGAGTTTGTAAACACTCGGGTTTGATAATTCACCAAATCTTCCATCGGTTGGTTATGGTGTCTAGAAGGGTTATGACTGGTGACAAGTTTTGGATTAAGAAAGAGAGCACAAATGGAGTATATGCCAATGCTAGCCTCGGGGTGTTCTCGAAATTACCCTTGCTTGTCGCGTTACATCTATCCCAACTGGCCATAATTAACGTTGATGGTGGAAGTGTGGTTATTAGTACGCGCAGGCGGTACGCCCAGGAAAGTATTATGAGAAGCGAAAGTGGAAAGTTATTCATGACACTCTAAAACTCTGCTTATTGCATTAATAGTTGCATACCCTCCCTGAGATTTCATGATGCTCGGATTTCATCACCGAGCCCCCTAAACTAAGTGAATCTAGGGAAGTGAGATCGAAGGTGTAGGCCTTTCTTTCATGAATTTTCACGTAACTCTTATGTCTTGTGCATGTTCTAATAATTTCTCTGTTATGCATTCACACCATGCTTCATGTAGATACTTTTGTGTTGCATTAGTTTAGATGCATTTGGAACTTGTATATTTTCTTGCTATTACAGTGACTTTTTGTTAATTTTAGCTTCTATTTATGTCACACTGTATGAAATCTATACTCTAATACTCTTATTATCTCTTTTTGTATATATGTTAATTCTGGCTTAAATTTATACTTGTTTATACCTCACATTTTCTTGCTAATTGTGACTTTCTTAACTTATATTCCGAACACTAACCCTAACTCTTGTCGCAACTATTTTGTTTTAATTAACTTTCACTACCGAAGTACTTGTGTATATTTACCTTCTAACTTAGTGTTCACTTTTAATATAGGTACGTACTTATGAATGCATACTCATCAGTCTAAGCTTGATCGGTTGAGAAAGCAACTTGACATCTCACAGACCAACGCAACATTCAGAGACGCACTTAAGAAAACCAACTCATCTGGACCACCATCCCCAATACTCGGTGAATCAATAAGTGAGAAGAGTAATTCAGACGAGGAACAGACTTTCGGTACACCAGTATTCATGGCAAGAAATCTGAGTATCTGGGAGCAGACATGTGCGAACACAAGTGGCACTACAAATTTCTGCATCCAGTATCCCGAGCCTAGAACCAACAAGAAAGATATTGAGTTTAAGAGTGGAGTCCTTCATCAGCTACCCAAGTTCCATGGAATCAGAAATGAAGATCCACACAAACACTTAACGGAGTTCCAATTCATTATTGGTAGCATGTGTCCCGATAATGCGGACTTGGAAATCATGAAGCTGAAAGCTTTCCCATTGTCCTTGGAAGATAGAGCACGGGTGTGGCTTTTGAGTCTCCCACCCAATCATATTGACTCTTGGGAGAAGTTGGTTCAGGAATTTCTTACCAAGTACTTTCCTGCCTCAAAAATTACGATTTTAAGAAAAGAGATCACTGGAATCAAGCAAAAAGATCATGATGAGAATTTCAGCCAGTATTATGAGAGGTTTAAGGAACTTTGTGCTTCATGCCCGACTCAAGGAATCATTGAAGGCTATCTCTTAACCTACTTCTACGAAGGACTCAAAGGTTGGGATAGAGGACTACTTGATGCTTCACCTAACAGAAGTTTCTTAGCTCGGAGTTTAGTAGACGGTCATGCACTACTTGAAAGCCGTGCACTCAATGATGCACAATACAAAGGTGCCGAGCCTATTCTAAGAAAGGTACATGAGGTGAGTTGTAACGACCCGTCCTGAATTCCGGAATTAGATTAGTGACTAATCTTGATTAGTGAGGTTGATCGGTGGTTAGTAGGGCGAGATTGGACAAAATGTGCAAAATGACCGTTTTGCCCCTAGTCGTGGGCAAAATGTTGACTTTTTGATCGGTGCGGTCAAACGGACTTTGACCGATGACTGTGACGTAGTTCGGGACGTCACGAGTTCATAGACAGGTGGCACGTTTGATTCCGACATTCGAGGAGAACGTTATGATGTTCGGAAGTCGAGGGGCATTTTGGTAATTTGGCATATTAGGGGCCAAATATTGACTTTTGACCGGGAGGTCCGATGGACGAGGGCCAAGGACCGTTATGTAGGTCTCGTCAATACGAACCCGTAGACAGGAGGCACGCCAAAATCGGAGGTTCGACGAAAAAGTTATGGTCACGGAAGTAAACTCGATTAATCGAGACTTTGATTAAAATAATATTAAAATGTGTGAATAGTAATTAACCAATCTGGACCCTTGGATGAGTGCCACGTGTCACTCATCCCCTACATTCCCTAAAATCTGGATCTTTGTTGGCCATTGGGTTATTTAATTAATTTTCTCTCCTGAAATCCTCACCCTTCATTTGTAATTGAGATTGAATCTGGGCCGTTGATCTCATTCCTTCTCTCTTTATTTGATCAGACCATACATTCTCACATTTTAACTTTCATTTCTCTCAAACCCGTGAGCACGGTTTACCTCTCTGCACAAAACCTTACCACCTCTCAGCCTCAACCCACACCCCAGACACCACCATACCACCCTCAGGCACCACCAGACGTCGGCCACCACCCCACGGCCGCCCTGCACGGCCGGGAAACCTCCCAGTCCCGAGAAGAACCAAACAACCCGACACTTCCCAACCGTCCAAACCACCTCACTAGGACTCGAACTAACCTAGAGTTAGGATCACTGGGACGGTAGGAAGACTCAGACAAAGACTGGACGGGCCACGGCGGCGATAAGCTCAGAAACCCGAGAAGGTTTGATTTTTACTCCCTGTTTCGAAACACTAGTTTTTGACGTTAGGACGGTTTGTTTACTTCTGAAACATGTCCTAGGGACCTAGACGACCATTCTAGACCGAAGCTTGTGGCCGGAATCTCGACGAGTCGCCGGAGAAGACGACCTGAGTTCTCAGCCGGTTTTCCCGTCAAGTTTCAGGTAGCTTCTTGAACCTTAAAGCTAGATTTGAGTCCACATAACCATAGAATAGGTTGTGACGAGTCCATAGGATCAAACCGCATCGAAAATGGTGGTCGGAAACTCGATCTGTGATCGGGTCAAGCCGTGGGTCGACGGCGACCCGGTTTCAGACCCGGTTACTGTAGCATGACGTCAGCACAGTTGACCAGAACATTGACCTGGCGCGTGGGGGCGCGTGCAAGGTATTTTGGGGAAACTTCCAACATTACTTTTAATCTATTCGATGTAACGAACATTTTGGGATTTGTTTCGTGTCGATCAGACACCGTCTCGATATTGTTCGGGACGTCCGAATGTTTTAAATCAAGTTTAAAAAGAGTTAAAAATTCGGGAAAATTACGGGAATTTGATAGGATGTTAATGAAGAGGTTAGTGACCCTCTAATGTGATTTGGACAGGATTGGGAGTCCCGGTGATAGTGGTGTGGCCCGGGAGGGCCGATGGCATGCGTATCGAGGCATACCGTTAAACGGCCTGTGAGTGGACTTTGGTTTTATAAATTCTATGCATGCTTAACTGTTTTATATGGATTATGATTGTGATTGTATGTTGTTGATTTGGATGTTGGTAAATTAAACGGCTTCACGTATTTCGAGGCAATTTACGTACTTGCACGTAAATCGAGGTTTTTCCGGTTTTGTACGGATTTTCCATGTTTATGGTCTTGGATAAGATTTGATGAAATTATTTTAAAATTGGAAAGATAAACTCGGGCTTGAGGCCCACTTGTTTGGAAACCTCAGACTTGGAGTCAAATTGAGTACGTAATCGGGCCAGGGGCCCAATTGCTTTATGAAATCGGGCCGGGGGCCCAGTTGTTACGAAATCGGGTCGAGACCCATTTGAGTGATATTATTGGGCCAGGGGCCCAATTGTTTTATGAATTCGGGTCGTGGGCTTAGTTGGTTTACAAATCGGGTCAGGGGCCCAGTTGATTTACGAATTCAAGCCGTGGGCCCAGTTGGTTTACAAATCGGGTCGTAGGCCCAGTGGTTACAAAATCGGGCATAAGGCCCAATTGGGTTATAAATGTGATGTCGGGTCTGGGACCCTATGTTAATAAATGTGATTTCGGGTCAGGGACCCTATGTTTAATAAATGTGGTTTCGGGTCAGGGACCCTAAATGCAATTGTGATGTCTTATGGAGATTTCGGGCAGGGCCCATTGTAATGTTGTGAAATGATTTAATAAAACTGTTTTCCATATACCATCTGGATACAAGGATATATGATGGTCTCCTCCAGGTGTCTGGGACACTGGAGAAGTCACGGTGCATTGCCTGCGAGGGGTCATTGTACGGAGTTACCGGACCGTATAATGATTCAAGAGCAGGATTGCTATGATTGACGTCAGGGACGTCAGACATCTATGATGTCTGAGATATGGACCCGAAGAGACCCCGGGTAGCACGCATAGCTTACTATACCGTGAGATATGACATCTGGGACGTCAAGCGTCTGTGACGCTAAGCATCTGGGATGCTGGTGATGGTAATGGTAAATATGGATTAATGAATCTATGAAATGGCTTTTCGGTTGGATTGTGTTTATGTGGTAAAAATGGATTATTGGTTTTTGAAATGGTATTTCGGGTCGGAGACCCTAAATGGTTTTGGATTTATGGATTTATGTTTATGGCTTTGGGCGGTGGCCCACATGGTTTAATATGTCTCGTAGTGGTATTCCACAGTTTTGGGCTGAGTTTCCACACTTGGTTTTGAGTTAACGGTTTTTGGGCTAAGACCCTAATGGCTTGGTTGAACAAACGTTTTGGTTACTGGTTTTCGTGGCATGCATACGTTTTTATTGGAGGGCATAAATGTCTTATAACTGTGTTCAATAAACTTAATGATTTTCGTCCACTCACAGCTTTTGGTTTTTAATGCCCTTCAGGTTGATCACGGATGTGACTGCAGTAGAGACTGGGACATTGCACGCCTCCTCCATCGATCCGTGCGCACTCTGAAAGCCCCGTTTGGGCACTGACTCTTGGTTATCCCTTGTCTGACATCCCCTGTCGGACGGGAGCAGGGCACATTCCACGGTAATCCCTGGGGGATTGGGATGGGTCCTGTCATGAGTTCCCATGTTATTAATGATTCTAAGTTAGATAAAATCACCTCTATGCTTTCGAATGTGTTGGAACTAAAGAAGCAGGTAGCCCCGGTGTGTTCCATATGCTCCCAAGGCCATCTTGAGGACCAATGCCCCTACACTGCAAGGGAGGAAGACCCCGGGAC
Source organism: Prinsepia uniflora (assembly GCA_032719365.1). Lineage (NCBI taxonomy): Eukaryota > Viridiplantae > Streptophyta > Magnoliopsida > Rosales > Rosaceae > Prinsepia > Prinsepia uniflora. The sequence goes on from CM064862.1 coordinate 41,450,880, forward strand.
CGAAATGGCACATGCCATTGGTGGATTTCAAGGAGGGCCAAGGACCCAAGGTTATAGTTGGAGAGATTTAAGTGTTTATGATCTCTTTCGGTGCACTTAATATAAAATTGAAAAGATTTAAATGTTTAATAGACATTCAAATTATAAACATTAGGTTAATCATTTTATAAGTATTTATGATCGCGGTTCGGTGCATTTATAATATTAAAAAAATGTATGCATGAGTGAGATGGTGAAAGTAGAATTTTGTAATATGTTCAAATTTTTCAAATGTTAGAGTGTTGGTAGAATTTGTGTTCAAAGAAAGTCCACTTGTATATATGTTAAAAATATGAATAAAATTAGTTTATTTATGTTTTTACTTGTTTTGTATGATCACAATCCTAAAAAAAACCCCATCTTTATTCTTTTATTCTTTTATTCTTTTATTCTTTATTTCATTAATTCATTGATTCTCTTATTCATTAATTCTTTCGTTCTTTTATTCTCTAATTCTTTAATTCTTTGTTATTTAATTATTTAATTATTTAATTATTGGATTATTTAATTCTTTAATTTTTCAATTCATTATTCTTTGATTATTCATTATTCTATTTAACTAACATATTATTAATATTCCCTAATTTCCCCGGTTAAGAACGATCCCTATTTACCAATACTATAACTACACAAAAAGAGTTTAAATTGCATAATACTCAGATTACGTGTTTAATTTAATGCGTAGTTTGGGCTTTATCACATGTGTCATTAGAATCGCCTAAATAGGCCCGAAAACCCAAACCCAAAACTAACCCGATTCAAGAGTTTCGGGTTTCCTTACTTGTGAACTCCCCTCTGTCTTGTGCTTCCATCCTCTGCCTTCAGGTCGCCGTCAAACACTCCTCCAGTCTCTCACAAGGATCACCTAATGAAGGATGAAGGTTTAGAGGAGGTGGTTTGATGGCTGTGTGTGTTTGAAGGAAACCTTGGTTCACGGTTGAATGAGCATCGAGAGAGAAGGAGGGCAGATACATGCATCCAATCTTTTGGCTAAATGGGCCAATTAGATCAGTGACACTTATCACTCATCTGATTGGTCCAATAATCCAGTTGACCAATCCAATAATGCCACTTGGCCCAAACTCTCGGAAGCGTAATAGTGACCATCGAACTCCTTGACCCGCAACTTTTGCGTCGAACGTCCAAATCTGGCATGCCGCCTGTCTACGAACTCGTGACGACACGATCTACGTACGGTCAAGGGTCAATGCCCCAAACAGTGTCTCGGGTCGAAAGTCAACATTTTACCCACCAGGGGCAAAATGGTCATTTTGCAATAGTTAATAAAAATTATAATAAAATAATGTTTGGGTAGTTACAATAGGTCCCTTTGAACGGTTTTGAGATGATTTATGAAATGGTTTTCCATATACCATCCTCACAAGTGGTTGCCCTCCAAACATCTCGTAGTATCTTGGAGTGGTTGGTTGTCTCCTCCGGACGTCTCGTAGTATCCCGGAGTAGTCACGGCGCATTACTTGAGAGGGGCTGCCCTGAGGCGCAGCTCATGATCGGGAGTGCATTTATGGTTTATACCTCCAGGAAGGGTCATTGATCTGTAGATCATTGACCTGGGAAGACCTTGGGGAGACTCGGGATTGAGACCTCGAGTAGCACGTGTAGCTTAGAAACCGTGACAGTAGTATTGATTAGGCATCAGGGATGAGTTCCCACATGATTGGGTTTGGGCTGAGTTCCCACATGATTGGGTTTGGGCTAAGTTCCCATATACTTGGTTTTGGGCTGAGTTCCCACATAATTGGTTTTGGGCTGAGTTCCCACATAATTGGTTTTGGGCTGAGTTCCTATATACGTGGTTTTGGGCTGAGTTCCTACATGGTTGGATTTATGATGTTGGGCTAAGGCTCTAATGATTTAATTAAAGTAAATGGTTTGATTACTGATTTTTGAATGCATGCAAGTTTTTTAGTGAAGGGCATAAACGTCTTTTTGTGAAATGTGTTTTATAAATTATTTATTTCGTCTGCTCACAGCTTTTAAATGGTTTTAATGCCCTACAGGTTGATTGCGGATGCGGACTGTAGCAGAGACCTAGACATCACACTCCTTCTCTAATCCTGGAGCACTCCGAAAGCCCCGAATGGGCGTAGGTTTTAGGTTATCTCTTATCAGGCCCTTCGTGTCACACGTAGATTAGACAGGAGCATGACTCATCCCTTGTTAATCCCGCGCGGATTGCGATGGGTCGTGTCATCGAAGGTTTAACGTTCGTTTTAAATACGTTTAAAAATCCCAAAAAATTATGAGATTAAAGATTGAGTTAATTAAGGTTATTAGTGACCTTAAGATGTGATTTTTGACAGGTTTTGAGATTTCTGATAATTACGGGAGTGCGTGCAAAGGTGAATTTGGCTATATAGAGGTGTGTGAGTCGACTTTCTTTCTTTAAACTAATATGCATGCATAATTATATGTTTTAAATGTGTTTCTATGTGTTTTTTTAGGTAATTAAGTGATTGGGAATTGTATCGGATTTTTGGTGATTTGTGAATATTTTATTATTATTTTAATGCCTGTGTTACGAGGTTTCCGTAACTATGTTTTAAAAATCGTTTCGAATGTGATTTTGAGTTGAATGCAGATTATGACATGAAATAACGTGTTTTAGAATAATTATGATTTTCTTATGATTTTTGGATGATTTTCATAGAAAATGTTTTCTATGCATGTTTTACGAGGCACGATGTATAAGCTATGTTTGGAGGCTTAGGCCCGAGATTCTGATTGTGGATTTGGATTGTGATCATGGATGTGATGAAATGAGATAGTGAGTTCTGATGTGAACACCTGTTTCTCGATATGCGTAGGGCCCAATTGGTTGTGATATCGGGCTTGAGTCCCAGTTCAGTTTATGAAATGAGTATGCGGGCATGAGACCCTATTGAACTGAGGATTTAGGCCGAGACCTGTGAAAGTGATTTGAATCGGATTCGAGGAATCCTGTTGAAATGAATCGGGTATGAGACCCAGTTGAGAAATGTATTGGAGAAAGAAAGAAAGTATTTGAAAATATATGAACCCTCCATATTGATTATATGGTCTCCTCTGGCGTCGACCTGGGGAGTCACGATCCACAAACCAGAGTGGGTATCCCCATAGGGATCCCATTCCAAGAGTGGTGGTTACTTATTGATGTGGTCCCGGACCAGATTCCGGAGAGATATGTGGACTAGATCCATAGAGAGAGCTCGGACTAGATCCAGAGATTGAGCCTCCCAGATAGAGATTCCTGGGAGAAGACTCGAAGTGAGACCTCGAGTAGTGTGCACACTAGATAGATATGATTAATCGTGACATTTATTGGGTATGTGTTCCCTAGGGGCTGTGTGCCCCGAGTTGGCATCTTGTCGGAAGTGCCGCGGATGGGTTATATGTATGTTGGGCCAGTCTAACATACGTCTTCTTCCATGTCCAGCTTGATATTTTGGGAAATGGTTTTGGGCTGAGACCCACGTGGCATGATTTGGGGCTGAGTTCCCATGTTTTGAGTTATGGTTTGTAAGTGTAATTTCGGGTCGGGGAACCAATTGGATTTATGGGTCATGGCAGTTTATGGGGCCGGACATGACCCTTGAAAGGTTTTGTAAATGTTTGACTGTCAGGACCGATCCCAAATCCCCCGGGAATAACGTGGGACCCGCTTGATCCCGTCTGACACGAAGTGTCAGACAAGGGAAAATTCCAACTCTAGCCCTCGCCGGGGCTATCAGAGTGCGTCAGGATCATATGAGGAGGGGAGTGATGTCTCATCTCTGCTACAGCCCGCATCCGTGATCAACCTGAAGGGCATTAAAACACGAAAACTGTGAGTGGACAAAAATAAACATTTCATTTAAAAATATTTTCATCAAAGAAGATTTATGCCCTTCACTAAAAGCATATGCATGCATTCAAATACCATTTAGAAAACGTTCATAAAAACCTTTGTCAAACAATTACCAAAACCTTTCAAGGGGTCATGCCCGACCCCATAAACCGTCATGGCCCATAAATCCAATTGGGTCCTCGACCCGAAATCACAACTTCTAAAACCATGAAACAATACATGTGGGAACTCAGCCCAAATCAACGTACGTGGGTCTCAGCCCAAAACCATTCTCAAAATATCACAAACGGGGTCCCCGCCCCAAATCACTTTCACAACTTCAAATACGGGGGTCTCCGCCCCAAATCACTTTCTAAAACATAAAACACAGGGTCTCCGCCCTCAAATCATTTTCTGTAAAACCATATACATACTCGTATATGTATAACCCATCCTAGGCACTTCCGGAGAAGATGCCAACTCGGGGCACACATCCCCTAGGGAACACATCCCCGATGAATGTCACGATATCATCTCTAAACTAGTGTGCACACTACTCGGGGTCTCACTCCGAGTCTTCTCCCAGGAATCTCCATCTGGGAGGCTCAATCTCTGGATCTAGTCCGGTCTCTCTCTCTGGATCTAATCCACACATCTCTCTGGAATCTGGTCCGGGACCACATCATAATAAGTAACCACCACTCCTGGAACGGGATCCCTATGGGGATACCCACTCTGGTCTGTGGATCGTGACTCTCCAGGTCGACGCTGGAGGAGACCATATAATCAATATGGAAGGTTCATATCTTTTCAAATACTTTCTTTCTTTCTCCAATACATTTCTCAACTGGGTCTCCATTTATTAAACCCTCGTTGAAAATGTGATACGCAAAGGTACGACATTAAGCTGAAAACCTCGAAAAATGTGCAAATATGTCGATCCTAAGCTACCACAATCAAATGAACTCATGGCATCACAAAATGTATACTAAAACAATTATAAAACATTTATTCATGCATCGAATTCGAAAGAAAGGTCCACTCACAGATCGCCTGAAGCTGCGCCTTGATACGAGCGCCATAATCGTCTCCCGGGTCAAACGTCGCCTCCGGGATTCCCGAACCTGTCCAAATCGTAATAGAAGGTTATTAACTATTTAAATAACCTCTCACTAAAATCCTGTAATTTTCCGGAATTTCTAACTATTTTTAAACTCGAACCTAAACCTTCGGACAGCCCGAACTATATCAAAACGATGTCCGATTGATACGAAACCAGTCCCAAAATGTTCGTTACATCGAATATATGATTTCGTATGTTGAACACTTCCCAAAATTATGGACCACGCGCCCCCACGCGCCCCTAGAAGTCCCTATGCACTATTCATCATCTTCCCCACATAGCCGACCGGTCCGGCCGGTTCACCTGGTTTGGCTGGTCCAACTAGACCGGCGTGACCGGTTCACGGCTCTAGACTCCCCATTTTTCATCCTACTTCTTCCTTTTTGATCCCAATCTTCCTATTTTGATGTTTTCTATCAATTCAAATCCCTAAACTCAACCGAAAACGTCTAAATCCCATGGTTTGATTTTGAACCAAACGGTTCAAGGTTTCCCCAGCCACCCTCACGGGTGCTCAGTCCAAAACCACCACCCAGACCTCCTTAAAAACTTCCTAACAACTTAATAAACTCAACCTAATCACCGAAAACCGGCCATAATGCATAAATTGAAATAAAATGGAAATTGGGCCTAACCGTGAAACATGTTCGGGTTCAAGGCTCCTCCGTCCACGGCTGCGTGCCCTTGGCCGGCCACCAACAACAGAAGGTCTTCTCAGCCCTCTCTGGTCTTCATGGTCATGATCAAGTGGGGATGGGTTGGATTGGTTTGGGTTCAAAGTGGGTGAGATCGGGTGGTTTTGGAAATGGAAAGAAATGATCGATGAAGGTAATATGCATGAAGGAAAAGGGATGGCCAGTGGATGGGTGACACTTGTCACTCATCCATTGGTCCACTAACAAATATCTAGGCCCCACTTATGTCCAAAAGTAATATGTTTCGTAAAACGTGCAATAGTACTTTCGTAATTCCGTGAACCGTAACTTCTCCGTCGAATGTCTGAATTCGAAGTACCGCCTGTCTACGGATTCGTATCATCTCGATCTACGTAACGGTCTTCGGCCCTCCGACATTGGACCTCTCGGGTCAAAAGTCAACTTTTGGCCCAAATTACCAAATTGCCCTCAAACTTCCGAACGTCATAACTTCCTCCTCGAACGTCAGAATCGAGCGTCCCGCCTGTCTATGAACTCGTGACGTCACGAACTATGTCACAGTCATTGGCCAAAGTCCATTTGACCGCCTGAACGAAAAGTCAACGATTCGTCCATCTAGGGGAAAAATCCTCATTTCGCCCGAACGTCCGCTAATCCTCGTCTAATCTCCTATTAGCCTTACTAATCCGTAATTAATCCTTAATTAATCCCGTTAATTTGGGACGGGTCGTCACATTGACAATGGATTTTATGAACGTTTGATAAATGGTTTTTGAATGCATGCATATGCTTTTAGTGAAGGGCATAAATGTCTTTATGCGAAAAGGTTTTTAAATGAAAATGTTTAAATTGTCCACTCACAGTTTTCGTGTTTTAATGCCCTTCAGGTTGATCGCGGATGCGGGCTGTAGCAGAGACGAGACATCACTCCCCTCCTCCTATGATCCTGACGCACTCTGATAGCCCCGGCGAGGACTAGGGATGGACTTTTCCCTGGTCTGACACTTTGTGTCAGACGGGATCAGGCGGGTCCCATGTTAATCCCGGGGGATTTGAGACCGGTCCTGAAAAGTATCAGAGCGAGTCAGGCTCATTTGATACTCATAGTACTCTGATACCAATTGGTATTAGAGCGTGGAGTACGCGCAGGTCGACGATGTGATGTCTCTGATGTAACGCCCCTGAAATTCGAGAAATGGAAAATTGTAAAATAATGAATGAAATGACGTTTTTACCCCTGTGAATAGTATGGTCAATTTGTTGACTTTTTGATTGGTAGGTCAAACGGACGTTGACCCATGACCGTGACATAGTTCGGGACGTAACGAGGCCATAGACAGGTGGAACGTCCAATTTCGACGATCAGGAAAAAAGTTACGACGTTCGAAAGTCGAAGGGCATTTTCGTAATTTGGACGAAAGAGGGGAAAATGTTGACTTTTTGTTTGACAACTGATTTTCACACGATTCGAGGACCGTTGGGTAGGTCTCGATGCCCTGAGTCCGTAGACAGGCGGCACGGTGAAAACGGACATCGGACGGTTGACGTACGGGTCTAGGTAGTGAAGGGCATTTTGGTAATTTTTTCACGGGTAACTGTTTGCAGCCGTGGGAAACAGAGTCTGCACGCCGTTCTTGGTGGTTCTAATCAGACTATTGTTTAATCCTATTAGTGGACTGGCTGGGTGAATTGTTTTTGGCCTTTGAGGCAGTGGAGTGTGGGTTGAAGCAAGGAACAGGCACAGGCACCATTGTTTAATGGTTTTGGGACCGTTGCGGAAAACAATCTTCAGTGAAATCAGATGGATTCCCACGGGCTGATGAGTGGCACGGTTCGATTAACTGAGTAATGGAGAGTGAGAGGAGTCATTCTGATGAAGTGAGGGCTGAGAGCGGGAGAGAAAAACCAGAGAGAACTGAAATCGGGAAATTGGAGGGAAAATTGGTTTTTAATTTGTGAGGCTAGTTGGACGAAACCAAGGATTGGTTTAGCCTTCTGGGACAATATGGAACTCAACCACGTCGAGTTCGAAGGGAATCAAACACGGATTGGCCTAGGACTGAAGCCCCTGGTTCTGAGAATTTTCAGAGTTGAGGACGACGACTTCCAGGTGAGTGTTTGTTCAATTGGTTATGCATTTTGGTTCATATTGGTCCTAGTTAACTCCCTGTTAAGTTAATTTGAATTTTGGATGGGAATCAGTGAGTTATGGTGATCGGCCCGTTTGGTTGATCACGGGTCGAAGGGCTGATATAGGACCTGTTAATGGCAATTGATGACTCAGACCTTAAATTAAAATGTTAAGGAAGATGTTAGGATAAAAAACGAGGGGAATCAAGTGGGAATTAAGGGTTAACTGGCCGGGTCGAGTTGCGGGTTGAAGACCCGTTTAACAGATGAACGGGTGAAGGAGATGACACTGTAGCTATAGTGTCAGGCGCGTGGCTTTCACGTGGGGCCACTTTTGGCGGTGCGTAAGGGCGCGTGGAGCCTCATCTCCGGTCACGGTCATCTAGAGTTTTCATCCTTTCAGTGTTTTGAAAATTTTGAGTTTAATAATCAAGTCGATCAGGGATCGTTAAGTTGGTTAGAATAGGGCCGGTTGCCTTGCGAATGTTCGGATGGTTTTTCCCGAGCTGGTTTCAGTTTAAGACTTCCTGGATAAATGTTAAGGACTTGTTGTGACCCTTGTGTGATTGGACTAACAGGAATCGTACGGTAGTTCCGGGACAAGGTTGTACGCGTGGTTTCGCAGTAGGACTGTACCGTGAGTGGGCCCAATTTCATTAAACGCTTGCATGCATAACCGTTTTCACTTATATATATATATATACATGCTGGAATCAAGTAATGGTTTTGATTATCTCGAAATTATGGTTATGGCACGATTTATGATGTTTGGGCTTGAGACCCGTCTGGTGAAATTTAAGTATTGTTTTGGATTTTATATACATATATATATATATATATATATATATATATATATATGCATGTGGATATCTATGACTATCTTTGGTACTGCACTGTATAGATCCACCCATGTGATACTATCTCCTCCGGATGTGGTACCCCAGAGTGGTCACGGCGCATTGCATGCGAGGGGTCATTCTACGGAGGGACCGGACCGTAGGATGACTCCGGAGCAGGACTGCTATGATTGGACGTCTGAGAAGTCGTATGTCTGGGACGCTAGGCATCTGGGATGCCGTACCCGGACTGGGTTCGGCGATTGGACTCACGATTGAGACGCCGAGTGGCACGCGTAGCCTTGGGACTGTGACCTTATTGGACGTCAGGTACGTCGGACATCTGGGATGTCAGGATTGGAGTGTATAGTGCAGTAACTGTGGCTATATTTATGGTTTTATTATATGACTTGTGATGTCTTATATGATTTTATGGTTTTAAATACTAATGCATGCATGTTTGGAAAACGGAGGGGTAAAAGTATATGTTTTAATTATTAAACTGTTTTATAAACTTGAGTTTCGGCCCACCCACCCTTAATATTTTGGTGACCCCTCCAGGCCGTGCTACTAAGGTAGAAGAGGATCCTGAGGCTGAGGCATAGGTCTACACTGCACACCTGAACCCCTGTTGGGTAGGTTAACCCGCAGGATAACTTAGTGTCGTGCTCGGAATTTGTATTTTGGACTTTATCCCTTGTCTGACATCTTTTGAACTCGGATATTTATGCATTGAACTTTTTAAGGTTAAATTTGGATTGTTGGTTCGGGTGTCAGAAGGGGAGCAGGGAACGTCCCCTTGTGGTCACCGGGGGATCGGGGTGGGTCATGTCATCTGAGGTCGTAACAGCCCGTCATCAACCTGGTAGTTAGGGTATTAGTACGAGGATTTGGTAGAATCAAACCATAGTTAGATGGTGTTTGGCACGTGATACGTTAGTTGAGGTTCGATTGGCATTGAATGCCGCGTGTTCAAGGTAGTGGATCCCGAGTAGGATCAGTGTTCGCGGGAATTTAATGGCTTAGAGCCGTAGTGTCACTGGGAGTGGGATCCAACGGATCAGTAGAGACAGTATGACGACTTGAGAGGCGTGACCGCTCGACGGAAGGGTCGTGTCGGATAGAGGATGTACGGATTATTACTATTGGTGGTCAGAGGTCAAGGTCGCCCACTGTACGATGACCCTGTACGACTACATTCACGACTATTGGGAATAGGAACTTGTAATTCTATTTGGCATGTGTTTCCATGTTTCGATGTGTCGAATCCCGGTGGGATGTCGACTGGCAAGAGATGCCCGGATTAGTCGTGGTGTGACACGATAGGATGCGATTGCACACGTAGCGCTTGTGTAGTATTGGAGTACGACGACTCCTCGGAGTCGAGATCGAGGGATCGGTCAGGATGGTAGGGCTGCAGTGGGCAGCCGGGTTTGTGATAACCTTAGTAGGTATTTGTTTGGACAAGTTACCAGGAGTGTGGTACTGGTGATCGGATCCAGAGGTGGACCGATCAGTGGATGTTGCGGGTAGAGCGATTGGTACAGGCGGTGAGACTACCGCATGGATTGGGAGTTTCGGTAGCAGAGTGTTTCTGAGATTGGTCTGCACGAGGTTGTGACAGACACTGCTATCGATGGACGTAGTTGAGTCTTATCAAGCTGGATTGGCTCAGGTTGCCGTGACGATTGTGACGATGGGATTCGTCAGTCGTGACGATGATACGAGGTGCGTAAGTGACGCACAGTATGAACAATGATTCTGGATTCGACTCGGTAACGGCTGAGTCCGATCGCAGAATTAGATGTTGACGTTGGATGTTGGCATACTTTCCACGCTCTACTGAAGGAGATGTTATAAGTGGGACAAAGAGGATCCCGAGTGGCTCAGTGCGAGGTACGGGAGTACTTGGTATGGAGACCAGTTTCCCCCAGTGATGGAGATCAGTTTCCTCAGTGATGGAGACCAGTTTCCCATTGATGGAGACCAGTTTCCTCAGTGATGGAGATTAGTTTCCCCTGTGTTGGAGATCAGTTTCCCCAGTAATGGAGACTAGTTCCCCCAGTGCTAAGAGATTGAGTCGCGAGGGTGTACTCAGAAGTATTGAAGTGAAACGTGAGATACTGGCGTGAATGGATGACGTAAGTGACGTCTTATGACGTATGGGTCGGTTTGTCGGATTTGGTAGTACGCAGAGATTTGGCTTCAGATCACGACAGACGTTGCGATCTGCTTAGCCTAGCGACCGATGTTAGTGAGTTCCGACCAACATGCTAGGAACATATTTATGCGACTTAGTTAGCTTGTTCTTGTGCATTTACGTTGTTAGTTCTTAGTTATTTTAGTCTTTTAAGCCAATTTCATGTGTTTTCAAGTTCTATGGGCAAAGTGTGCAAGAATGTGCATTTTGGAGTCTTTTGGAGCATAATTGGGCTTGGAATGGATATCACATGCTTGGAGCAAAAGGAATGGACGAAAATGATGACCAAAGGAGGCTAGGAGTGAGTGAAGAAATGAAATGAAGAACAAAGAGTTCAGATTTAGAAACCAAGTTTCTATTCTTGAAGAAATTAAGAGGGCTGAGATTACTTCCCCTTTAAATAAAATCTGTTTGGCCGCACCCTAGGGGGGACTCATTCAGACTCAACCATTCTCTCACTATTCACGTCAAAAACCTTCACCCATTCTCTGCAGCCATCATCCTTCACCAATCTCCATTTTTTCTGACCCTAAACCTTCCTTTCTGTGTCATACACCCATCCTAGACACTTTTCCACCATTCTACTTCATCCATAACCACCACAATTCACCATCATCCCTTGTGCCGCAGCAAAGAGGAAGGAGGAGTGCCTTGAATGTGCTTGCTATTCAATGTTTCAATTCAATAATCTCTATGTTGTGAGTATGAGGAACTAAATCCCTCTTAGTTAGGGGGTGACTCGAAACCATGTACATACTTGCAATATGAATTGATTACCTTTAGTTGTGATTTCATAAGTTGTGAATTCAATTCGTTTAACTGCTTGATTGATAACTTATTCGTGTATGTTTATTAAGAGTGCACGCTTAGTTTTCATGCATGAATATGATGCTAGAGTATAAGGGAGTTTCACCTAATAGTTACAATCTTATATTCACAAGTAGTGGAGGTTGCTTATAAACGATCGCGTTAAATGAATTCTTGGCACGAGTTTCTTGCTCATCATAGTACGAATGCCTCGTCAATACTTATAGTTCTCATATTGCTTAATGATCTTTGATTGTATCTTTATTGTGCTTTTCACGTAAAGGACTTTTGAAGAATGTGTTGAATTGTTGTATGCGCTTTCCCATCCAATTCAATAACTTAAGGAGAACTTGGAGGTTAATTTAAGCGGACCTAATTAACCTGGGGTGTTGAGTTCCATGATTTATCGAAAGAACAACTGAGAATTGGTTTATGTGCAAGTATGTCATGTGTGGAGAAGAACCCTCTAGCTAACCTTCCATCCATAGTTTCATCCAAATTCGTTTTACAATCTGTTTTAATTACAATCTGTTTTCTTTGTTTTCAAATTCGTCAAAACCAAGTGCCCCTTTATTTTGAAGTGTCATATTAGTTAGAAAGTGTTTTAGTTTGTGTTTTTAAGTGTTTTGATTCAAGTTATAACCCAATTTCGTCCAAATTAGTGTTAGGTGTTCAAAACTGCCCAGAAAGTGTTTGTAAGGCAGTTTTGAGTCTTTTGACTGCTGTTTTGAGTTTTTGGTTTGTTTTAGTGTTTTAAACTTTAGTTTTGCATTCTTTGAGTCAAGACTAGTGTTTTAAACTTTATTTTTACGTTTTTAAGTCAGTTGTCAAGTGTTTAGCAATCCCTCCTAATCCCCGGTCTAGAACGATACCCACTTACATGCTTTACTACAATTGTCACAAGAGGGTTTAATTTGTGTGCTTATATATTTCGCACCACAACTCTGTGAGTCAGAGTTGGATCAGGATGTTTAAAAGTACGAGATGTGCGCGATAGAGGCCGTTTATGCTCATCTGTAAATAGTATGCAAGGTTTAACCTTGAGTAGCGTGAGTTCCATCTGGAATAGGTGTAACCGGGTGTACGGTAATTACGGACAAGTGGATGGTGTCCAGTTGAGCTGAGGACTTGATAGTCCATTGTGGATTGATTTTGGTTGACCCTCGTTGACCATACCTCCTGAGTTGAGGACATGGCACATGTTTTCCAATAGGACGTGAAATGTTTGGGTGTTGAGTGAGCTCAGTAGTTGGGAAATAAGCGTGTTTCCAACGAGATTGGAACTTCGGAATCAAGAGAAGTTGTGACTCAGACGTTGAGAAGAGTACTTGATTCTGCATTGGAGATGGATATTTCGAGGTCACTGAGTGTGACTCTTGGGTAGATAGTGCAGAGTGCTGGAGGATGACATAGGATGAACCCTGATGTCACCATCTTGGATTCTTCCTTAGGTGGGACGACGAGGAGTGATATGACAGCTAGGAGTTCGAGAGGGTGTAAGAACCGAACACCTAGGCTGTGGGTCAATTTGATTGACTTGACGAGTAGATGGTATTTAGCGTCACAGGATGTGACGAGTAAGTGTCCGGGGTGTTGGACTGACGTTCATCTGGTAACGGACGGTTGGGGTCTGAACCATGGTTGGAGTGCGGACGGTAGTTTGTGGTTGGACGTGGCCAGAGAGCAGTCCTTGAGTAGGTCGGGTGACACCCCGATGTTGGTGTGATGTGGGTGCACCGGTGTGTTGTGCACATTGGACGATGGGATTGATCACGATCAATCGGTATGTCGGGTTGAGAGTGCCCGAGAGTACGAGTCCGTTGTAGTTTGGATAGAGTCCTAGATGGACATGAGTGACGATAGGATTGGGTCCGATAGTGACAGTTTGGAGACTCGAGCTGATTCTAGATGTCAAGTGGTATCGCTGAGTGATGCGAGATACAATGCGAGCACTCGAGAACGAGTCGATATCAGAGTAGCGCCGCGAAGCGCAGTGGAGTCGGGAGTTGCCGGCTGGTCACGACTGATGTGACCGGTGAGGGTAATGGATGGATAGTTATCCGATGCGTTCGGATCGATGTGGTTGATGGGACTCTCGGAAGAGTCAGTTTTGGGAATATAAAATTGAGAGAGTTGACTTGTGCGAGTGTTTAGAGTCATTATTGGGCATGGGTCTGAGGATGACCTACGAGATGGGATTCGTGCCATTGTGATGGCAGGATCTAGAGGATGTCGTCTGACCTGATGCTGAGCAGGATGCTAGCTTGAGATGTGATAACCCTTAGTGGGGATGCGTTTTCAGCCTGACGACTGTCAGCTTGAGATGTGATAACCCTTGGTATGACTGACCTGTCAAGTGAGTGACAGGCGTGATCGACGAGTGTCGACATGATGTCTCGAGTGTCGACATGATGTCTCGAGTGAGACATACGAGCAGACGTGTAGTTCTCAGAAATGAATTGGAGCTTTGGAGTCTCCGGTGACAATACGTACCAATGAGTACGGTAAGTGTGTTGGACGTGTACTGCTAAACGAGTACTCTCGTGTGAGTGCAGCGATCCGAGTCGACGGACATGGTTGGATTCCACAGTTTGGTTGTGGAATCAGGTCGATTTGAATTTCGAGGACGAAATTCCTTAAGGGGGGAAGTTTGTGACGACCCATCCCGAATTAATGGGATTAATTAAGAATTAATGATGGATTAACGAGGCTAATCGGAGATTAAACGAGGATTAGCGGACGTTCGGGCGAAATGACGATTTTGCCCCTAGAATGGGCAAATCGTTGACTTTTCGTTCAGGCGGTCAAATAGACTTTGGCCGATGACCGTGATGTAGTTCGTGATCTCACGAGTTCATAGACAAGTGGCACGCGTATCGAGGCGCGGCTTCGGACGGTCTGTGAGTGGACTTTCCTTTCAAAATTGATCCATGCATAAATGTTTTATAATTGTTTTAATACATGTTTTATGATGCATTGAGTGCATTTGCTTGTGGTAGCCTAGGATTTACGTCTTTGCACGTATTTCAAGATTTTTGATTTTATACGATGCTTATACGTTCTAGGTTTTCAACGAAGATTTAATGAACGAACTTTGGATTTATAAATATAAAATCGGGCATGAGACCCATTTTATTTACAAACTCTCGGACTTGGAGTCCATTTGATTTGACGAGGAATCGGACCTAGGGTCCATTTGAGCTACACGATCGGACCGAGGGTCCAGTTGGTTTACGATTCAGGTTTGAGGCCCAGTTAGTAGTACTATCGGGCTTGATGCTTCGTTGATTTATGATATCGGGCTTGAGACCCCTTTGGTTGAGATATCGAGCTTAAGGCCCCGTTAGTCGTGAAATCGGACTGGAGGTCCTGTTGCTTTATGGTTCCGGGCTTAGGGACCAATTGGCTGTGATATCGGGCTTGAGTCCCAGTTCGGTTTATGAAATGAGTATGCGGACATGAGACCCTATTGAACTGAGGATTTAGGCCGAGGCCTGTGAAAGTGATTTGAATCGGATTCGAGGAATCCTGTTGAAATGAATCGGGTATGAGACCCAGTTGAGAAATGTATTGGATAAAGAAAGAAAGTATTTGAAAAGATATGAACCCTCCATATTGATTATATGGTCTCCTCCAGCGTTGACCTGGAGAGTCATGATCCACAGACCAGAGTGGGTATCCCCATAGGGATCCCGTTCCAGGAGTGGTGGTTACTTATTGATGTGGTCCCGGACTAGATTCTAGAGAGATATGTGGACTAGATCCAGAGAGAGAGCTCAGACTAGATCCAGAGATTGAGCCTCCCAGATGGAGATTCCTGGGAGAAGACTCGGAGTGAGACCCCAAGTAGTGTGCACACTAGATAGATATGATTAATCGTGACATTTATTGGGGATGTGTTCCCTAGGGGCTGTGTGCCCTGAGTTGGCATCTTCTCGAAAGTGTTGCGGATGGGTTATACGTCTGTTGATACGTATGAGGTTTTATGGAAATGTGATTTGGGGCGGAGACCCCGTATTTGATATTTATGGGCCGAGACCCACGTGACATGATTTGGGGCTGAGTTTCCATGTTTTGAGTTATGGTTTGTAGGTGTGATTTCAGGTCGGGGAACCAATTGGATTTATGGGTCATGGCGGTTTATGGGGCCAAGCATGACCCTTGAAAGGTTTTGTAAATGTTTGACAATGGATTTTAGGAACGTTTGATAAATGGTTTTTGAATGCATGCATATGCTTTTAGTGAAGGGAATAAATGTCTTTATGCGAAAAGGTTTTTAAATGAAAATGTTTAAATTGTCCACTCACAGTTTTCATGTTTTAATGCCCTTCAGGTTGATCACGGATGCGGGCTGTAGCAGAGACGAGACATCATTCCCCTCCTCCTACGATCCTGGCGAACCCTGATAGCCCCGGCGAGGGCTAGAGATGGACTTTTCCCTGGTCTGACACTTTGTGTCAGAAAGGCTCAGGCGGGTCCCATGTTAATCCCGGAGGATTTAGGACCGGTCCTGACATGCGTGATGTGTAATGATATGATGATGTGTGCTGATTGTATGGTTTGAATTTGGGTCTCAAACGTCAAGCTCGGGGCTCTGAATCCTCAGACTAGTATTGTGTGAGACACTCAAACATCAAGTTAGGGGCTCCAAATCCTGTGTTGAATGTCACTTGGAGGTCGTACCAAGGGCTCCGAATCCCAAGTGAGTGTGTGATGGCCCACCGGTAGTACACTTGTGATATGATGATTGATGTGGTGCATGTGATGGTTGATTTTGGATATGGATTGACTGTTTGGATTTGATGTGATGGTTTGTGTTGTATGATGTATGTTGTGGTTATGCTTATTGAAAGGTGAGTCTCGGACGTTGAGCGGGGTTTGTTTCTTGAGACTGACACGACTCGAACGTTGAGCTAGGCGCCTTTCCTGAGTCTGGTCCCCGCTTGGATGTCTGACTGGTCTCCTTTCTTGGGTGGTGTACCTACCAGTAGTGTATTGGTTGATGAGTGATATGTTGACCTTGGGTTGATGGTTGTGATCGTGTGTAATGGTTATATCGATTTGCCGGAGTCTTATATGATTTGATGTTTCTGTTGATTTGAGAACTCTTTTCACGTATTGCAAAAATTATAAACTGTATTTCATTTTATTCTAAGAGAAATGGTTTTCGTATACATGCATGGTTTTGGAAAACGGAGGATAAAGATGGTTGTTTTCAAATTATGTTTTCAACTGTTTCTTTTGTCCACTCACACATTTTCTTAGTTTTGTAACCCTCTAGGATCACTGCACGGAAATCGAGGCTCTAGAGACGGAGGTGACATGACCCACCCCTAATCCCCCGGGATTAAGGCTAAGTCCTGCTCCCGTCTGCCTTACGCATGACACGAGGGTTAAACCGATGTTCAACCTCTATGTGACACGTAAATCGGACAAGGGATTTTCCAACGCGCCGTTCCAAATTTCTGAGCTTCCTAGAGCGCGCAGACTCTACTGTGGATCGCACGTGTGATGTCTCCGTCTCTCTCGACCAACAACCCGCTCCACCACAACCTGGAGGGTATCAAAAACATGAAAAGACTGTGAGTGGACAAAAATAACGTATAATTTCGAAAAACAGTTCATAAGCAATTACATTTTTTACCCTCCACGCAAAAACCAATGCATGCATATAACATCCATGTCACGAAACCATTTCACACCAAAACCATAAATGAAAACCCATTATTGAAAACCCGAATCAAATCCATCATTCAAATCCAGGGCCTCAGCCCAAAACCACAAATCAATCTCAAAGTACGGGAACTCAGCCCCAAAAGTCATCAAATCCAATTCATCCGGGCCACTGCCCAAAACATCTGAAAACTAGTGAAAAATATCACTCATGCAAGTTGCTGGATCTCAAGTGCGCCCGGGTCTTTAAACTCAAAACCATGCACATAATCAGGTCTTCCCGGGATATCAACGAGTCTTTAAACTCAAAACACTATCAACAAGCCTCGCCGAGGGGGGGGGGGGGGTGGTGGGTATCATAACCGAGTCTTTAAACTCAAAACATATCAATCCAGGGTCCTCCCCCGTCAATCAACCGAGTCTTTAAACTCAAAACCAGATCCATCGGTTTTTCTTTTCTTTTTCCGGGTCTTTAAACTCAAAACCATTTTCAATCAACAATGAAAGCCATAGAAAATCCACATTTGAATTCGTAACAATGATTCTGTAAGCCGGCTTCCGCAACCATCATCTCGAACCAAAATCCAGAATTTCCTTTTCAAGTTTCAAAACCGAATCCAAAACATCGTTTTCGAAATCCAATTTCCAAAACCGAAATCCAATTTTCAAAACCGAAATCTCATTTCCGAAATCACATGAACAGGGCTTCGAGCCCGAAATCACTTTTCCGAAATCCATTTCAAATCCTTGAAATCAAATCATATTTCAAATCCCAAAGTCAAATCATCAAAATCATGCTCAAATCACAATAGAAATCGAAACCTCGTAAAACATGCATATACGTCAAAATCTCGAAATCCGTGCAAAATCGTAAATCATCAAGTTCATAATCATAATCATAGAATCACGTATAGAAAACATATAAAAACATATTAAACATATATGCATGCATCATAAGTTGGAAAGCAAAGTCCACTCACAGACCATTTCTCCGCTGCGTCGATACGCATGCACTTCCGCCGTTCCCGGCCAATCCATTATCACTGGTTTCCATGAACCTGTCCAAATCCCATAATAAGGTCACTAACTACTTTATTAAGCTTCTACTAAGTCTCCGTAATTTTTCCGAATTTTTAACTATTTTTAACCGAGCCTTAAAATCTTTGGACATCCCGAAACATATCGAGACGATGTCTGATTGACTCAAAACCAATCCCAAAATGTTCGTTACATCGAATACTTTAAAAGTCATGTTGGAAGATTCCACAAACTACCTTTCACGCGCCCCCACGTGCGTCTGGAACCTCATGCCCGTGAAATCCACGCGCGTGAACAATGTCATCGTCAACCTCTGGTGAACCCAGTTCACCTGGTTCGAACCAGTTCGGTTCGACCGAACCGGTGGTCACGGTTTTCGTCTATTCCTTAACCTTTTTCAATTCTATTTAATCCAATACTTTGGTCCTTTCAATCCTAATCATTCTACATAATTGAATTGTGAGAAATGGAGCTAAATATTACCTCCCAAATTGTTTAGTAAACCAGTCGCTGTCTTCCTCGAGTTGCCACGATTCCGACCTCCATCTTCCTCGATTTTGATCTTAAACACCTTCTGGCATTCCTAGAAACATAACAAGATGATCAAGACCTCACAACAGCCCCCGAATTCCACCTTACCATTTTTAATCAAAACAGGGCGGTTACGGGTTTGTAGCAATACCTTCACCGTCGAGCCCCATCGTGGGTACCAACGGCATCGTCTCTCCTTCCTCTAGCATACTCCTTCAGACAGAACAAGCAAATTAGATCGTACGAAGATGTTTCAACCATGGTTCCTCACGGTTCTCCCTGTCCTCTATTTTCGGTTCCTCATGGCTAGGGCCACCGTTCACGGCCACCACGACCACCTGATCATTCTCACTCAGTCCTCTTCACAACCCACAATTAAATAATGAAGATTAATGGGTTCGTAAGGATGGTTTCTCATGGTTGCTCAGCTCTCTGTTTTCCTGTGTTCCTTAACCGTGCAACCTTTCTTCACTTTTAAACCAATATGATCGATTGTGAGGCGATGGGAAGGGTTCTCCCACCTTCCAGAGAAAAACAAATGTCCCAAAACCAATGGACTTTAATCCCAAGGCAGCCACCTGCCCCTTAGTCACTGGCATAGATCCCAATGCATGTAAAGGACCAAAATGCCCTTTTTGAGGTAATATTACCAAAATGCCCCTAGCATCTCTTAACCGGACCCCGAACCATCCGAACTCCGATAATAGTGTGCACCTCTCGTTGTACTCAGGGGATCGAGACCTACCTAACGGTCCTCGAATTACGTGACAAGTCCACGTCATTTGAAAAGTCAACAAATTGACCATTTTTACCTAAATTACCAAAATAACCTCAAACGTCCGAACGTCATAACTTTCTCCTCGGATGTCAGAATCGGACGTACCACCTGTCTATGACCTCATGACGTCCCGAACTACGTCACGGTCATCAGTCAAAGTCCATTTCACTGCCCGATCGAAAAGTCAACATTTTACCCAATTCTAGGAGCAAAATCGTAATTTCGCACCGTCCGTCCGAACCATCCAATTAATCACCGATTAACTTCACTAATCCGTCATTAACAACTAATCTAATCCCGATTCTGAGACGAGCTGTTACAGGAGGCATGAACTAGAAGGATTTGTGTGTATCTCTTGTCTGACAGGGTTCTGTCAGACGGGAGTAGGGCCCGAATGTACTATTGTTGTGTTTTTAGGTAGGGCTTTGTCAATAGTTGTTATAGGGGTATGGTTAGATAATAAGTTGGTAAAAAAATATCCTGTCTCGGAGGATAGTGTGCATAGTAGCACTATTATTAGACAACAAACTTCTCCACTAGACATGTCTAACCATATATTTAACTAAAAATTAAATATCACATTTATAAAAATAAAAAAATGGATTAAAATGAATAATGTTTGAGAAAAAAATAAAGCAAGTTCAAAGTAAACATCAAAGCTCATCAAGGACTTAGTTTCTAGAAAAAGAGGGTTTGATGCTTCAAATGTCGTGGACTTGCCTCAAGCTTGCAAGGCAGCCCTAGTTTCCATGCCCCCTAAAGTCAACGATCCTGTCGCTCCTTCACTTACTTGTGTCATTCAATCTAAACATTTTGAGCACTGTTTATGTGATAGAGGAGCTTTAATTAACATTATGCCTTTTCATATTTATGAGTCTTTGAACTTAGGATAACTTAAACCTACTCATTTATGTGTTAGATTGGCTAATGCTTCGGTTTCTAACCTTCTAGTTGTGCTTGAGGATGGTGTGGTTCAAATTGGTGATACTTGTATCCCCGATGATTTCTATGTCTTGAAGATGGATAAAATTGACAAGAATGGGGAGCCCCCATTAATCTTTGGACGTCCTTTATTAGCCACAGCTGAATGCCTCATTGATGTGAAGAATGGACAGATATCTATTCGGGTTTTAGGCAAGTTTCGTACTTTCTCTATACATGATACTATGCAATATCCTACGGAACCTATCATCGATTTTCCTTTGAATACTTTGGATATAATACTTAATGAGAACTTAAATCTATCATGTGTGGAAGATGACCTATAAAAAGCCCTCACTTTTGCCCCTAAACCTTAGAATACCTTGGACCCGAATGTCATGGCTGAGCTCTTTTATCTCAATGCCATTCCTTTCATGCACTCGTATAAGGCACCCTTTGAAGTCTTTCCTTCCACCACCATAGAGACCTTGCCTTCTCACATCTCTTTCCCTGTCCTTGAGCTTAAATCACTCCTAGAACATCTCAATTATGCTTACATAGGCAGCAACAACACCCTCCCGGTCATCATTTCTGCAAATCTTAGTCCATCCGAGGAAGACATGCTTATTTAATTCCTTCTCACCCATCAAATGGCCATTGGTTGGACTATTTCTAACATCAAGGTCATTAGTCCAGCTAAGTGTATGCATAGGATTCTCCTTGAAGAAGATTCCAAGCTTTCTCGAGAGGCACAAAGAAGGTTGAAACCTCCTATGAAGGAAGTTGTCAAGAAAGAGGTCCTGAAACTTTTGGATGTGGGAATCATCTATCCAATCAGTGATTATAAATAGGTAAGTCCAGTACAAGTAGTGCCTAAGAAGAGTGGGATTATCATGGTTAAGAATGAGAAGGATGAGCTTATGCCTCAAAGGATACAAACTGGTTGGAGAGTATGCATTGATTATCGAAGGCTTAACATTACCACTCGTAAGGATCACTTTCATTTGCCTTTTATTGATCAAATATTGGAGCGATTGGAAGGTCATTCTCATTATTGTTTCCTAGATGGATATTCTGGGTATAATCATATTCCAATGGCACTGGAAGATCAAGAGAATATTACCTTTACCCCCCTATGGAACATTCGCTTACCGGAGGATGCCCTTTGGTTTATACAACGCATCGGCCACTTTTCATCGATGTATGATGAGTATCTTCTCGAATATGGTTGAGGACATCATTGAGGTATTTATGGAAAATTTCTCAGTGTTTGGCCACACTTTTGAGCTTTGTTTGATTAATCTTTCCTGGGTACTTGCACGCTACGAAGAAAGTAACCTAGTGCTGAATTGGGAGAAGTGTCACTTCATGGTTAAACAAGATATTGTCTTGGGTCACGTGATTTCTAGCAAGGTTATTGAAGTGGACAAAGCTAAGTTGGATGTTGTTAAGAGATTCCCCTACCCAACCACGGTTAAAGAGGTTAGATCATTCTTAGGACACGCTGGATTTTACAGGAGGTTCATCAAGGATTTCTCTAAGGTATCTAGGCCAATGTGGGCTTTGCTTGTCACGACCCGGCCCATCTAACACAATATTGTCCGCTTTGAGCCCAGCCCTCACGGTTTTGTTTTCGGGAGCTCACGTGCAACTTCCCAGTAGGTCACCCATCATGGGATTGCACCAGCCTCAACTCGCTTAACTTTGGGGTTCCAATCCCCCCCAAAGCCACTGAGCTCCCAAAAGGCCTTGTTTAGATAGATACGTGCCCACACATATAAGGTACTTCACCTTTCCCTCCCCGAGCGATATGGGATCGTTCACCGATCTTACCTTTCCAAGCTCACGGGTCTTGCTCACCGTTCTTGCTTCTCAAGCTCACAGGTCTTGCTCACCGTTCTTGCTTCCAAGATCGGGTCTTACAATCCACCCCCCTTGGGGCCCAGCGTCCTCGCTGGAACACTTCCGGTCGGGGTCCGGCTCTGATACCATTCTGTCACGACCCGACCCATCTAACACAATATTGTCCGCTTTGGGCCCAGCCCTCACAGTTTTGTTTTCGAGAGCTCACGTGCAACTTCCCAGTAGGTCACCCATCATGGGATTGCACCAGCCTCAACTCGCTTAACTTTGGGGTTCCAATCCCCCCCAAAGCCACTGAGCTCCCAAAAGGCCTTGTTTAGATAGATACGTGCCCACACATATAAGGTACTTCACCTTTCCCTCCCCGAGCGATATGGGATCGTTCACCGATCTTACCTTTCCAAGCTCACGGGTCTTGCTCACCGTTTTTGCTTCTCAAGCTCACTAGTCTTGCTCACCGTTCTTGCTTCCAAGATCGGGTCTTACATTGCTTGCAAAGGATGTTGTGTTCAACTGTGATAAGGAATGTAGAGAGGCTTTTGACACCTTGAAGGACAAGCTAAGGAGCTCCCCTATTATTATGTCCCCAATTGGTTCCTCCCATTCGAACTTATGTGAAATGCTTCAGATTTTGCAGTTGGTGCTGTTTTGGGACAGTGATGTGACAAACTTCCTCATGTCATCTACTATGCAAGCCACACTCTTAATGATGTCCAATTGAACTATTTTACTATTGAAAAGGAGCTTCTTGCTATCAACTTTTCCCTGGAAAAGTTTCGAAGTTACTTGATGGATGGGTCCTTTTATTATCACTAACATATTTCACCATGGCTCTATTCAGTTTATAAGCCCTAAGAACAGGAAGGAGTTGAAGGTGAATGGTAATCGGTTGAAGCCTTATTATGAGGCCTTTGTGGAGCACAATGTGGAGGAAGTACCCCTTGAAGATGTGCCACTTTGTGAGAATTAATTGAGGTAGCGTCTTGCCCAAACCTTAAATAAAGTACTCCTAGGAAGTAGCCTAGTCATAGTATGTGTCTCTCGGTGCTCTTCATTTCTATCTTAGTCTCATGAACCTTTGTTATGTGTTTGTCCATGCTTCATGCCTGTAAGATCGAGGACAATGTTCAATTTAAGTTTGGGGGTGAGGTTTCACAGCCAAATTTTTGTTTTTTTTAAAATGCTATTTTTTCTGTTTTCTTTTGCTAGTTATAGTATTTTAGCTCATTAATAAGAATGTACATGTTACGAGAACCACCTTTGCTTTACTAAGAGTCGTGCCATGCCCATAATGATCATAATTTTCACTTCACAATGCCATATTTTAAGTGATTAAGTTAACAAAGCAATTAAATTTGAGTAGCCTTAGAAAATTAGTGGACTTCCTTGTGAGATCTTTGAGCCTAATTGTCATTCTTTCTTAGTAATCTACATGTTTCTACTCTTAAATACTCATCACCTTTGTTCATATTATTGATCTCATTTCATCAATTTGAATAGATTTTTAAAGAACTATATCATATAGATACTCTTGATTTGATGTGTGGTTTTCCATAAGAAGTGATGTAGGCGTTGTGTGCTTAAACATCTAAAGGCTTCATCCCTCCCAACTACATACTGCCTAAGCAAACCTTGAAGCCAAACACACAACCTTTCCTTTCTTCACCCAAGTTACAATGTACCCCAGTACTCAACCGCCCATTAAGGCCATACCCTATAATATGAGTTTGTGTTAAGGTTGCGTCAAATAAGGATCATGGTGAGAATGAAAAGTGTAAGTCAGTGCTGCCATATTTAAGGACATTGGCATCCAAAGTTCACGAATTCAATAAGTGAAAAGATGTTTAGAAGTGTGAGTTAGTCTTGAATTTAGTCTTGAATTATCTTAGTTCAATTAAAAAAAACGAAGGAAAAGCATATATCAAAAGCCCGAAAAGGAAAAAAAAAATTGAAAGAAAGAAAAAAAAAATGTGAAAACAATATGAATTGAACCAAGTGAGACAAGAACCTCAACTTTATCATCAAGAAGGCACAATTTTGTGGGTCACAAGTAAGGATTCAGTTCTGAATTTCTCATTCCTTAGCTCAACTTCGGTTCTTTGAATCCTATCATTCTTTTCGAAACCTCAAAAATTAGCCTTATTACAACCCTTGATGGAAGACCTAACTGATCTTGTGGACAATCATCCTGAGAATTAAGGTGTAACAACCTGAAAATTCGAGAAAAAGTAAATTTGGAAGATTTAAAAAGGAAATGACAACTTTTCCGCTGAAGGTCAAAAGTTGACTTTTCGTTTCAGGTACTTTCTAGACTTTTCGTGAATACCATTACGTAGGTCTAGAATTCCTGAGTCTATAGATAGGTGATATGACAAAATCAGAGATCGACTGGGTTAAATACGAGTAAAAAGTAACTAGGGGCATTTTAGTAATTTTGGTAATTTTGCTTAGGGATAAGGTGTGAAGGTGACACTTGTCTAAATCCTCTTCCCTCTTCTTTTGTGCACCGACTTATCTTTGTGGGAATTATATATATATACATATATATATATATATATATATATAAATATGGTGTGAGGAAAAAGAGTTTTGAGAGGAAACCACCCTTCACCGTGAATAAGAGAGAACTAGAGTAGCCTGGCATAGAGTGAAGATAAAGAAGAGAAGATAAACACATAGGAAGGAGAAGGGAAGGAAGGAAATAAGTTTAGTGGAAGGAACTCGAGAAGGAAAATTTGTGTTTTGAACGCACCATGGAGTTTTTGGGCATGGAAACTTGAACTAAGCACACTAACCTTCTTTACGAGTTCTTAAGACTCTAATAAGCTATTAGCTTCAAGATTTGAAAGCTAAAACAACCGGGACAGGAAGTGCGTTTGACGACTGAGAGGTTGGAAGTTTTTATCAAAGCTTGAGGTAAGTTCTTTAAGTTTTGAGATTATAGAATCCTTCTTGGAAATTTTTAGAGAAGTTTAGACATGGAAGGGATGATAAAGGAAGAAAAATGACAAATTTGGGACCAGGTCAGGTCGTTTAGGCCGGGTCCTGCTTGCAGTCTCACAGACCGACCCGTCTAGAGGTAAGGAATGACCCTCTGCGCAGACACGTGAAGCCCAAGCGCAAAGGGCCCTAGTGGTGCGTGGGGGCATGTACGATGGTCCTACGTCGTGTGGTCAACACAGTTTTTCATGTTCCCGTTGTTACGAATCCAACGACGTGGGTTTCGATTCAATCAGACACGGTTTCAGCCTAGTTTTGGGTGTCTGAAATGTATGTTCAACTTCAAAATTCATATTTAAATCCTGAAAATTTAGGGTTGTACTAGGGGTTATGTGGAACCTTAATAATTTGAAATTATAATTTTGATAGGAAACATAGCCTCCAGAGTGGAGGAGGAACATTCAAATCAAGGATAAACCCCGAACTAAGACTTGTTGGTTAACGCTCAGGTGATGTATTCTTGAGTGGATTGGTTGGTTAGTCTCAGACGTCGAGCTGAGCTCCTTTCCTGATATTGGTATTATTGTGACGACTTAGACGTCGAGTTAGGATCTTTTCTTGAGTCGGTTTTCACTCGGACGTAAAGCCTTGCCAAGTGGTTTGCCTAATGGTAGTGCAGTTGATTGTTATTGATACTTGAGCATCAACACTATGCTATTTTTTCCCTTAGACAAGAGCGGAAAAGTGTCGTCTGATTGCAAAAAAAAAAATGTTGTTTATGTTAGTACCATCTATTTGAATACAATCAAATAACTGTTTTTTACTGTCATTTAAAATGTCATTAGACGACAGTTTTTCTAAAAACTGTCATCTAATATATCATTAAACAACAGTTTTTTGTAAAAAAATGTCTTCTAATATGCCATTAGACGACATTTTTTTTTACAAAAACTGTCATCTAATATGTCATCAGATGACAATTTTTGTAAAGAACTGTCGTCTAATATGTCATCAGACAACAGTTTTTCACAAAAACTGTCATCTCAAATACAACATTATTTATCTTTATTTAACACAACAATTGTAATCTGATCTCAATTTACATACATAAATTATTTTCAAACAAATAAAAAGAGTAATTCTTTGAAACAAATTTATGAAATACAACATTATTTATCTTTATTTGACACAACAATTGTAATATGTTCTCAATTCACATACATAAATTATTTTCAATCAAATAAAAAGAGTCTAATTTTTTGAAACAAATTTATGAAACGTGATTTTATATATTAAAAAAATTGAAAACAACAATTGTAATTTGTTGTTTGAGTAGTGAAGTTAATATTACAACAACAATATGATGAAACAAACACAAAATTAGAATGTAGCCCAGGCCCAGTTTAGATAACCAATCATATATGTGTAAGGGGATTTGTGAAGTTCGTTATCCTTTCTTCAAGACTTCCAGACCTTAATGGTGCCATCAACTGAGGAACTTATCATGAAGTTGTCCTTTGGGTGATAACACACACTTGATTAAACAGTATGTTGCAGTGCTTAAATAAACAAATGATCTCATGTGAATGAATCAAGTGGATTCCTTAAGACCAGCAATATAAGAAAGATACAAAGTCCTTGAAGATGTTAATTTATTCTTCATATTCATAATTACCTAAAGCAGGAATTCCAAAAGCATGAAGACCTCATTAAAAACAAGCCAAATATAAACAACAACATTAAAGAGAGTTGTGGAAAATATTCAAACAATACCTTAACATTCAAACCTTCAACCAAATATTATCAGCACTCAGCTGGTCCTCTCTACCTGCACATTATAACATCAAAGACTATAACCTTAATAAATTTAGCAGACAGTTAGAACAACTTGGAATTTAACTACTTAATTTAGGCTACAAACCAATCTTTGAGAACAAGTAAGTATTATCATGAAGTGCTTTCTCCAAGTTAGATTGTAACACGCATGCTTGATGAGCCAAGGTATTTTCTACCATACAAACAGTAATATCATATCAAACAACAAAAATTCAGAAAACAATCAAATACAAGATGTAAAAGGATTTAGACGTACCACTTTTGCACATAAATAATAAAATCCCTTTCTTCCAGAGAATATTGACATTTCTCCAATTTTTTCTCAGTTGTTGAAAGCAAGTTAGTGGTATGATTTAAACTCTATAACTACAACTTATAAAGCAGCCATATGCAAAACCAGGAAGTGCTATACATGCAAGAATTCTTTACATTATAAAATAGAATTGTGGAGGGAAAACATTTAAGGTTGACGAAATTAAACTTAACAAAGCCAACAAAATCAACCATACTACCACTCTGTCAACAGTTCTGATCATACAATGGATACAAGTATCAGTGACATACAACAATTCCAATAACTAAAGAGGACTATAGCTTTAAGAGGGAAGGGATCATGGTAATTGAGCTTAAACAACATCAACGATGGAAATATAGATATAATCCAACAAACGGGCACAAAGCATATATCCAAGACCTATGAAATGATAATTTGCAGATGAGACAACAAATCATTAAAACCAATTAAGTCTTAATTAATCAACTCTATCGCTAAGGATCCAGTTATGATCAAAATCAAAGTCCCATTAAACATGACCAAGAAGAATGATTACACGTAATGATTTAAAAACTAGAACCTTTACCAATCCTAAAAAAAATTCGGTTTTTAATAGCTTATTGAATATTGAGTATATCATTTATTCTTGTTATCCATTTCGAAAATGCTTCCTAACTTAGCGGAAGTGAAACTGGTAATAAGTAAACAACGGTCGACATAACACCAATCAAAATCATAAAACCCACACCACGAAAGGATTCACTCTCTGACACCCAGGAAAAAAAATAAATAAAAATCAGATATTCAAAAGCATCAACGCTTTCTCTTTACCAAACATAATTTGAATTGATCGCATACAAAACAGAGGGGAAAATAGGCAAGAACTCACCGATTCCATGATCAAAATTCAACAAAGTAAGCATAAAATAGTACCTAATCGCAAATCTAACATTTCAGACCATAGAGACGAAAATGGAATCAGACGGTACACTGTAGTAAACGCTATGAAAATGAGAGATGAAAATTTAACTTACCCCGAGTTGGTGAGTGGACTCGGTGAGATCAAGTGAGTGATCAATCCAAACCAAATAGAAAATGAAGACCAAGTTAGACGAAGAAGAAGAAGAAGCAGAGAAGTTGCGACTCTTAAAACCATAGCATTTTCATCAATGGCTTTCATTGAGACAACTGAAAGTGGAAGCTAGAAAGTTTTGGGAATATGAATGAAGTTTACAATGGGTTTTCGGAAAATACAAATATTCCATGACCAAACATATCAAATTCTGAAGTATATGAAATAGTTCACCTCAGTTTACTCAAATTTGCTACTCAGATCATTACACTGTTGAACCTAGTCATTACATTTATCCTACACCTCCTCATATTGCTATTTGTAATATCAAAATATACGTAAAACTGAAGTAAGATGTCAAATACAAGATGAAACCGGTAGAAGTCAATGAAATATTTACCACAAAAACTCTCTCTGTCATAACTACTACAAAAACAAGAACACCAAAAAGAAACAGAAATCTTGTGAGACATGCAGGACAATATCAAAATTGAAACAGAAATCAATTATCAAGCTTCCAAACAACAAAAAAGTAATCAACAGCAATCAATTATCAAGTTTCCAAATAAAATTCAATTACCTCACAATTTCTCCAAAATCCTACACTGTCTTCTCCAAGCCCTGACACAAAATAGCATGCTAGAGTTTAAAACAGATGAAGAAAACACTTATTCAAACATCAAGTATCAAGCAGCAAGAACAAACGAATAAAATTAGTACAAAATGAATTGTGAAGTGAAAAAGTACCTGACAATTAGAACCACACCTAGTGCTGAGTTCTTTAATCCTTCGAGAAAAACCTACATGCAACATTTTACAAATAGCTTAATAGAAACCCAACAAACTCGATTGTATACTAAAAACTCAACATTGACTTGTAGAAACAAAAGTTTACCTCATAGTGGAACCCAAACCCAAAACTGCGTGCGTAAGTCCTCACAAAACAACCACATGAAAAACTTTAGAAATAATTTTCAAAAAACCCAATAAATTCATATTTTGAATCCCTAAACTGCATTCCTAAATCTATAAAAAAAATAAATTGAAATCTAAATCAAATGAAATAACACAAAAACAGACCTGATATTTTGCTGTCTATTTGTTGCGTCGTCGCAAGAAGTGGAAGAAAAGATAGTTGGTTCTTGGTTGCAATAACTGAAAGAAAAGATAGAAGAAAAAGTTAGGTCGAGAATGTGTAAATTCGAAAAAGGGAAAAAGGCAAATTGGAGAAAATTACTTGAATCGCGACGACGGTCGAAGAGGGAGGTTTAATCACGACGACGACAGAGCAAATTACTTGAATCGCTACAACGGTCGAAGAGGGTGGTTTACTCGGGACGACGATGACAACGACGACATCCAATGAAAGAAATGATAAAGGTGACGATGGAGGCGACTCAGGCAAGGGAGGTTTAATACCCAAACCCTGCCCCTTTTCCATCCCACATGAAATCGCACTCTTGAAAGCCTAGCAGAGCTATAGGTCGAAGCCATTCTCGAACAGTAATGAGCTCATTGCCCTTTCTTTTGAGCAGATCAACTGTTGTGGCTAAGTGTTTTTTTAGATGAACAGTAATGAGCTCGTTTTTAACCTTTCCAAATTTTGATTGCCACTTTCACTCCCTTTGCAAATTTTCAATTCCCTCTCATTATATGGAAGCAAATAGACAACACTAAATTAAAGAATATTGTCTATTAGCTCCCAAAATATTGAAAAAATAAAGTAACTAAAGCATAGTGTCATCTTTTAGAATTTTTATATGAGCATAGATGACAGTTTTAATCAAAACTGTCATCTTTTAGTATTAGATGACAGTTTTATCTAAACTGTCATTCAATTAGTGCCATCTATATCAAAAAATGTCATAGTGCAAGAATAGGTTAGCTGTGCGTGATTATGGTATTATACAAGGTATGATACGAATCAATGCTTAGGAAGACGAAAACAAGGAACAATGGCAGCCAAGAGCAATTCATAGTAAATCACCAGTAATTGATCACATAGATGAATTCTACACCCAAATTAGATCTTGCATCATTTTTTAATATCACTTTTGTTTATGTCGTACAACACACAGAGGAGAGGTATGTAAACAAAGGGGCATACTGACATGACCCGTCCCAATCCCACTGGGACCACCCGGAGTCGTGTCCCGCTCCCATCTCACAACGACTCCACATACCAAAAGTACCCTTAAACGAAAACTAAATACTTCAAATTAAGTAAATAACGTTCAACAACATAGTTCAGAGTAATAAGCTGTCAAACCAGGGATAGTACATTACAAAACTTGAGCACAATAGTCAGGGTACATTATTTAGTGCTCAACCTACCCACTGGGGGTGTATAGGTGCACATCGAACTAGTCTAAGCCTCTTCCTCAGGATCATCCTCTAATCCCGTGTCACGGCCTGGAGGGGTCAGTAAAATATTTAAAGAGTGAGTGGGCAAAAAATAAACAGTTTATAAATCAATTTAACAATAAAGTAAATCATAAGATTTTACCCCTCCATTTTCCAAATCTTGCATGCATTGAAATCATAGTATCATACTAGAATCATAATCATAGAATCATATAATAATCAAAAGGGAAAAACCAACATACTAGTGCACTGTAAAACCCAATCTCGGCATCCCCGATGCCTAATAATGATGTCACGGTTCTAAGGCTACGCGTTGCCACTCAGGGCCTCAAACCCGAGACTCCCCTAGGTCCATCAGTGCCCGGTATCTTGGTCACTGCCCGAGGTATACTAAACATGCCTTCCTGAGAGTAAGCAACCCAACGGGAGTTAACTCCACTCAGTTAGTGCCCCGTGACTACACCATGGTCCACTAGGGCCAACGACCCTCCCTGGAGGAGACATGATAGAAAGGTAGGAAAGTACAACACAATAATAGTATAGTTACCCTATGGCCCCCGGACATCCCTGAAAACATTCCATATATAATCCAGACGGGCCTCATGCCCAAAACATCATAATATGTAATTTAAGCATTCCCATATAGTACCCATAATAGTCCCATCCAAATCATAAAGTGAAATAGTAAAAACAGTTTATGCATGCAATCCCTTAAAAAATCAAATAGCTCACTCACCCACAGTCCTCGCTGCTCAACGACCACTTAAACCCTGTATTAACATGTCCAAGAGTCATTAAAAGACCCTACTAGTTCAATACCAAAACCCTAGAACAGATTCGTCCCAAAAACATAGCCCGGGCACTATTCCCGAGGCTTCAAACCCCATTTTGACCGTAGTAACGATCTCCGATCGACATGAAACCACCGCCATTGGATCCGTATCGTTGAAACCTTGAAAATGGTATTGGCCCCACCAGAATTACTGTTCACACGTGCCTGGTCAACGTGTGGTCAATGCTGCTACAGTGTTGCTGGCGTCAGCATGACGTCATCACTGACACATGTCAGATGACACATGTCACTCTCTGGTTGGCCCCTGGTCTAAAAATTTCAGACTTGATGATGTCATCATGATGTCACTGCTGACGTCACTACTGACGTCAGCATGATGATGTCATCAGTGCTAAAGTACCGGGTCAACCCGAATTTCAGAAATCGGGTCGCCGTCAACCCGCGGCTTAACCGGTTCCCAGAATCCATTTCCAGCCACCATTTTCGACAGGGTTATTCCGAAAGGGTCATCTAAGTAAGTTCTATGGATCTAGGACCTCAAAAATGGAGAACAATGGCGAGATCCATACCTGAGCTTCGAAGAAAACTCACGGTTGCTCCGGTCGTCTTCTTCAGCTGTCTCATCGGTTTCCAACATCCAAAACAGCTCCCTTGAGCTCTTCACTGATCCTAGGACATGTACCAATCAAAAGAAAGGAAACCCATACGTTAAAAGGGTCTCACTCAAAAACTTAGAAAAACTGGGCTTCTCGGGTTTCGCAGTTTACCTCCGCCGTGTCGCCGTCGTAGGCCGTGTCGACTGCCTCACTGTCTTCCTAGGGTTCTAGCGGTCCTATCTTGGGCTTGGTTCGAGTCGAGAAAATGGGTTGAGGGTGTTTGGGTTTTCTGGATTCGTGTCTCCTGTCTCGGGTCTGGGAGGTTTTCCTGGGTTTTCAGACTGGGAGAAGATAAATGAGG
This sequence comes from Prinsepia uniflora, assembly GCA_032719365.1. Taxonomy (NCBI): domain Eukaryota; kingdom Viridiplantae; phylum Streptophyta; class Magnoliopsida; order Rosales; family Rosaceae; genus Prinsepia; species Prinsepia uniflora. The sequence continues at coordinate 41,483,537 of CM064862.1, forward strand.
GTTGGTGGTTCACAGTGGAGATAAAGATGTTGATGGTGAGGACGGTGGTCGTCGTCTGGTGGCAAGAATGATGGTCGGCTGGTTGTTTGGTGCAGTGGAAACCCGTGTGTGTGTTTGTTCACGTTGAAGGAAATGTGTGTGTCTGAGAGAGAGATGAGTCGTGAAAAATAAAGAAAAGCGGAGAAGGAATGAACGGCCCAGATCAGTTTAGGCAGGAAGGATGAAGGGCTGCGGTTAATTGAGGGAAATTTAATATTTTAAAATTAACCAATAAGTATAGACCCAACTTTATTGGAATAGTAATCTCCAAGATGAGTGACACTTGTCACTCATCCGACGGCTCAGATTAATCCTAGGGAATTGCACAGATTTGATTATTTAATTATTATTTTACGTTTTGTTCTCTGTTCGTAAATTTCGCTAAAACGCTTCCGTGACCATAACTTTTTCATACGAACTCTGATTTCGATGTGCCGCCTGTCTACGGATTCATGATGTTCCGATCTACGTCATAGTCATGGGTCAAAGTCCTAATTATTTCCCGGGTCAAAAGTTAAAGTTCCCCCCTTCAGGGGTAAAATAGTCATTTCACATTGAAATATTAATTATCAAGGTTCGGGTTGTTACAACCTACCCATCTTACAAAAATTTTGTCCTCGAAATTACTCAAACAAGTACGGGTACTGCTCCCTCATTAAATCCTCGGGTTCCCATGTCGCTTCTTCAATGTCTTGGTTCCTCCACAGTACCTTAACTAGTGGGATCGTCTTGTTCCTTAAGACTTTGTCCTTCCAATCCAGATTCTGCACTGGCCGCTCCTCAAAGCTCAAGTCTGTCATCAATTCCAGTGGATGTTCTGGTAGTGCATGAGAGTCGTCCCGAAGGTATTTTCGTAGCATGGACACATGGAACACATCATGTACTCGGGAAAGTTCTGTAGGTAGTTCCAAACGATAAGCCACTGGACCAATCCTCTTTGTGCTCTCATAAGGTCCAATGTAACGGGGACTCAACTTCCCACGTCGTCCGAATTGGATGATCCCTTTCCATGGGGATAACTTCAAGAAAACAAAGTCACCAACCTCAAACTCCAAATCTCGGATCCGTCTGTCAGCATAACTCTGACGATCTTAGGCCTCCTTCAACCTTTTTCTGATAACTTGGACTATCTCCTGGGTCATATCCATCAAGTCTGGCCCCATTGTGGTTCTTTCCCCGACTTCCATCCAACAAACAGGTGTCCTGCACTGCCGACCATACAGTGCCTCATAGGGTGCCATCCCAATACTGGAATGATAGTTGTTGTTGTATGCGAACTCCATCAATGGTAACCGATCACCCATGAATCCTGGAACTGCAGCACGCAGGCTCTCATCATATCCTCTAGTGTCTGTATTGTCCTTTCAGACTGCTCGTCTGTCTGTGGGTGAAATGTTGTACTGAAATATAAGTTCGTACCCAAAGCAGTCTGCAGGCTCTTCTAAAATCGAGAAGTGAAATGCGGGTCCCGATCTAACACTATCAACTTTGGGGTACCGTGTAGTCGGATGATCTCACTAATAAATAGCTGAGCCAAACAGTTGAGCTTGTAAGTTTCATTTACAGGCAGAAAATGTGCTGATTTGGTTAACCGGTCCACAATTACCCAAATCCCATCGAATCCACTCCGTGTTTTTGGTAGCTTAAAGAGAAAATCCATCGTAATATGATCCCATTTCCATTCAAGGATCGGGAGTGCCTGCCTAGCCCCATACGGTCGCTGCCGTTTTACCTTGACCTGCTGGCAGATCAAACACTTGCTGACAAACTCAGCGATTGTCAGGACCCACCCCGGTTTCACCCCGAACACCGAGGTAAATCCTGCTCCCGTCTGACACCCCGACACAAACCAAAGTAAACTACTAAACTACACCGTCAGACGCAGGAGATACTATACAAAACATCCCGAAGTTAAAGTTTACAGGGTATAGTACTAAATACAAAAGAAAGAAAACCGATAAACTAGATACACGCACACGGACAAGTTTAAAACACTCCGGGATCCCTCTCGCGACTTCTATGCCTCAGACGCTGCCTCAACGCCGAAACCCCGCTCTATGTAACGCCCCGGACATTCTGAAAATGTAATATTGTAAAATATTGAATAAAATGACGTTTTTATCCCTATGATTCGTGTGGTCAATTTGTTGACTTTTTGATCGGAGGATCGAACGGACGTTGAGTGATGACCGTGACGTAGTTCGGGACGTCACGAGTTCATAGACAGGTGGCACGTCCGATTCGGACGCTCGAGGCGAAAGTTATGATGTTCGGAAGTTCAGGGGCATTATCGTAATTTGGACGTTATATGGGGAAAAAGTTGACTTTTGTTTGACAATTGTTATCCATATGACTCGAAGACCGTTAGGTTCGTCTCGAGGCCCCGAGTACAACGACAGGCGGCATACGTGAAACGGACGTCGGATGACCGAGTTACGGGTCACGGAAGTTGGAGGGCATTTTGGTAATTTTTGCCCTGAGGGCATTTTGGTCTTTTCACACGGGGTACTGTTCACCACCGTGGAAAACAGAGTGCGGCCGTGGTGTTTGTGCGTGCAATTGTTTATGGCTTAGTGGACTGATCTGAGGGATTGTTTAAGTTGATTGAGGTAGTGGATGCTGGACTGAGTGGCCTTGGAGCACGGTTTGGGCAGTGTTCAGTGCACGGGAGAGATTAGAAAATGGTTGTGGTCTCTGTGCTTGCGGGAAACCGTTTTCAGAGACCTCAGTTGGTCTCCCACGGGCTGTTGGCCACACTGATCGATTAACTGAGTATGGGAATGGAGTGAGGATTGATTTGGGGTCATTTGTGCATCAGTGTGAGGGTTGAGACTGAGAGAGATCGAGAGAAACCGTGAAGAACCATTTTCGGGTTTTTGGGGGGGAAATCGCAGAGTTCAATTCCTACGGGTTCTGGGATCAATCTAGGCACACTAAGGGACTTCTGGGAGTGACAGAATCACGACGGTGCAGGAATTGAGGGAGAATGTTCGATGTTGGCCCAAGAACCTGAGTTGCGGTTCAGAGAAGAACCAGTTGGAGGGAAAAATCACATTCAATTTCTTAGGCTTGTTGATCGAAACCAAGGGCCATTCTAGTCTTCTGGGAGCAAGAGGAAACCAACCGCATCGATTTCGAAGGACGACACTCACGAATTGGCCAAGAACTGAGTTCCCTGGTTCTGAGAATTGTCGAGCTTGAGGACGACGACTTCCAGGTAACGGCGAGTTCAATTGTTTGTGCTATTGTGTTCGTATAAGTGCCCTTAAGCTACTGGTGAAATTAATTTGAGAATGGAGTTAGTTTGGGTGAGTTCCAGAAGTCGACTGGTTTGACTGTTCGAGCTTGAGTTGGGTCGATTTGGTGTTAGTCGACGTTAATCATCAACACAGACCTAAAATTAACGGATTAGTGAAGGTAATAGGATTGAAAACGAGAGGAATTGATTGAGAATTGAGCTTGAACTGGTCGGGTTGAGTCACGGGTAATAAACCCGTTTATCAGTCTATCCGGGTAAGAACAAAGACACTGTAGCTTGGCGCGTGGCCTTCACGCGCAGCCACTTTGGGCGGCGCGTGACAACGCGTGCGATGTTAACTCCGATCATGGTCAACATGGAAATTGTTCCTTTCAGTCTAATTAACATTTTACCTTTAGGATTCGAGTTGTTCGGGAGTCGTTCGGGATAATTTCGGGAGCTCGGAAGTTTAGGTCCTTAAGGTTTATTTCGCCGAAAAATCCGGAAAATTAGGGAAAAATCCTACGAGTTATTTTGGGATGTTTGTAACTGACTACGCCCAAACTACGCATTAAATTAAACATGTAATTCGAGTGTTATGCAATTTAAACCCTTTTTGTGTAGATGTAGTATTGATAAATAGGGATCGTTCTTAACCGGGGAAATTAGGGAACATTAATAATATGTTAGTGGATTATGAATAAAAGAATAATGAATTAGAGAATTAAATAATAAAAGAATTAAACAATCAAAGAATTAATAAATTAAAGAATAGATGAACAAGATAATAATAAATTAATGAATTACAAAGAATTAATAAATTAACGAATTAAAGAATGAAATAATAGAAGAATAAAGGACTTAGTTAATCAAAGAATAAAGGAATTAATTAATCAAAGAATCAATAAATTAAATAATAAAGGAATGAAAGAATAAAAGAATAAAAAATAAAAGAATAAAGAATAAACAAGGGGGGTTTTGAAGAGGTTTGTAATTATGTAAATAAGTAAAAGCATAGATAAACTCATTCTATTTCTATTCTAACTTATGCACAAAGTAGACTTCCCGTAAACACAAACTTCAACAACATACTACAATTGCAAATATTTGAATTAATCACGAAATTATACCTTCACAAACTCATATTTCCTCATACATTAATCACATTATAAATGCACCGAACAGCGGATTTTTACTTATAATATAATTACCTTAAGTTTGTGATTTAATGCGCCGAACAGCGGTCATACATTAAATCTCTCCAAATCTACTCTAAATGCCCCGAACAGCGGATCAACATTTAGTTTCGAAATGAAGTTTAAGCTCTAAAATGTAAGAAGTAAATGATTTTTAGAAAGTAAAACACATGGAGATTATACTCAATTTTCACAAAAGATAGGAAGGAGAAACCAATACATATATTGCATTATAATTAGAACCAATAACAAATAAGAAAGTTTAAGAGAATGGAGAGCAAATGTTACACTTTTCAGATTGGATGAGAACAATGGATTGTTTTTCACAAGGAACACCGAACAGCGGCTGGAACCTTATGAAGATGGAAGAAGATTAAACAAGGAAATTTGGACTTGAACTCTCAAAATTGTATTGGAACTATTTTGCCAAGATTTCTCCTAAAAGAAGCTCAATTTTGTGCTACTTGGAAGTGATTTCAACAAGTGAAATCAACTCCTATTTATAGGTGGAGAAAGCTACCAAAAATAATATAAAAATACAATAAAAAAAATGGAATAATGGAATGATGAGTAATAAAGATTTGTGATGATGTTTAGAGGTGGTTTGAGTTGTAAAGTTGTAAAATTGGGTTGGAAAGTTGTTGGAAGGTGGCTGGAAACTAAATGGGATCTGCTGGAAAATAGGGAAGAAAATTCGGTGGCTGCCTGCTGAAATGATGAGCTGCAGCTCGGCTGGGATGCGCTGAAGCTGTTTTGAGGAATTCGGCGCGCGCGCGCCGAAGAAGAGTCTGGAGCGAGCTGGGCCGCACGGGCCTGGGCTGCGACGCCTGGGCTGCGACGCCTGGGCTGGACAGCTGGGCTGCACGGCTGGCGGGCTTGGATCTTTTTAGAAATGGGTTGGGCTGCACAGGAACAATTAATTAATTAATTTAAAACTAAATTAATTATTCCACCGAATTTCGTCCATATTTTATTCGTTATAATTCTGATCGAAACGATTCTTTCGCCAAAATGCTCCAAATTACAACCTTTATTTTTCTAAACATAAAAATCACAAAATAATTTATTTTATCAATTTATTTAATATTTTAATATTAAAAGTCAAGTATAAAGGGTATAAAATAATATAAAATAATGCTTATTTAACGTCCTATCAAATACCCCCACACTTAAACTTTGCTAGTCCCTAGCAAATACTAAAATCAAACTACGAATTCAAAACAAGTAGACCCTTAACCATTTGTCTCAAATTTCATTGTTATAATCATGGTATAAAAGATTTTCACTTAAAACATTTAAGCAAATGGAATTCAAAAGTTAATATATGGTAACAAAATGTTCAACAAGTAAGATAATGAGTAAATATGGTGAAATGGAGTTCTGCACGAATAAGACAAGTATGAATCAACTCACAAGGATATGCACTCATAAATTCACTCAATTTGTGAGGGTTTGTGTTTGCACTCAAAGTATGTGAGAAATACTCACATAATCGAAATGAAGTACTTTTGCAAAATTTCAAACAAACACCTCAAGATAAAAACAAAACATACTTGCACAAATGAACCAAAACCATAAGCTTACTCAAGTGATTGACTCAACTAATCAAAATTTACCATCTTAAGGATCATAAGGTCTTTATAAAGGTTGTAATGGGGCTAAGTTTAGAGGCAAGGAGAATATAGGACAAGTGGTGCTCAATTCGTTCCAAGACTCAATAGACTCCCAAAACGTATCATAACTTCCCAACCTTAGTGCAATGATGTCAGTAATCCATCCCTTCGAACATAGGCCTAATTTCATCTTGTTGGGCCTCGAATTCATTCTTTGTGCCGGATTTACAAATGTAAAGGACTTAACTCAAACATTCATAATCAAACCTTATTACCTTGATCGAGACTCAACCTTTTTTTTTTTTTTTTTTTTTTTTTCTTTTTTCTTCTTTTTTTTTTTTGATTTTTTTTTTTTTTTTTATATCAAGGTAATAACATGTGTCAACGATACAATAAAGCATGAGTCGGTAAATCCAAATAATACACATAAAAGTCTTTCAATATCATCATTTTCTCTTTACATAATCATTAAGTCTTCAACCGAGTCCTTGGAACAAAGGTAAAAGATGTCTATACTAAGCTCAAGTGTTTAGATAATCATGGTGAGGAAAGAAAGGCTTAATGTGGGCTCAAAAGGGGTAAAACTAAGGGGGTCGCAACTTGTGCGCACAAAATAGGGAACATGGATGTTTGAATTTGTGGTGTTAACCCTAATGCCTTAATCATTTCCAAAATCAGAGAATTTATTGACTTAAAAGCTTTGAAAATCACATAGAATAAGTTCTAGTGCTCTAGAGTTCATTAAAAGCTATGGCAAGCAGTTATGAGGCATATGTATATCAATTTAAACAAAGAACTTATGAATCACTCATCAAAGATGTATATAAGTTCTAAAGCTCACATAAGGTTCAAATGATTCATACTTATCATATCATGCTTATTTATGTACCAATTTACATGCATTATCTTCAAGTAGTAACACTTAATCACAAAATATTAACAAACAAATTCAAGTTGTAGTGATTATCTTTATGGCCATAACATAATCATTTCCATTCACTTATATCATTGACAAGTTAAAGGGCAACTTGATGACTCGTAAAAACGCTACGTTTAAAACAAAAAGACTCAAATTTTTTTTTTTTTTTTTTTGAAGAAAGAAATAAAACAATTGAAAATTAACACAAATAAGAAAGAAACAATTGAAAATTAACACAAATAAATTTGTAAACCATTCCCCCACACTTAAATTCTACATTGTCCTCAATGTAGGAAAATACGAAGTAATTTAAACATAGAATCAAAGTAAGGAAGATGATTTAAGAAAATGAAATAAGAAAGAAAAACATAAAAGAGAGTGAAGGGTTGAAAGAAAGCAAATCTGTGTTGATGACTCCTTCACACTCGCGAACACATTGGGTTGCCTCCCAACAAGCGCTTGAAGTTTAACGTCCATCCAGCCTAGACCAAATTTAGTTCATCTGATGGGACGTCGTAGCACTCTTTCTGACTCCACATCGTGTTCGCCAATTGCCTCGATATAAGGCTTCAATCTATGGCCATTGACCTTGAACTCTTTTCCAGTTCCAACGTGTTTTATCTGTATGGCTCCATGGGCAAAAATATTAGTGATAACAAAAGGTCCTACCCATCTAGAACATAACTTACCAGGAAAGAGTCTGAGCCGAGAGTTAAAAAGCAAAACTTTCTGGCCAATGCCAAATGCTTTACTCCTGATCTGTTTGTCATGAAATGCCTTTGCCTTTTCCTTGTAGATCAGAGTGCTTTCAAATGCATCATTTCTTATTTCCTCAAGCTCACTCAGCTGGAGCTTCCGATGCAGACCGGCGTCATCTAGCTTGATGTTGAACGTTTTGACGGCCCACCATGCTTTATGCTCTAGTTCCACTGGAAGGTGACATGCTTTTCCGTACACCAACCTATAGGGAGACATTCCTATAGGTGTTTTGTAGGCCGTCCTGTATGCCCAAAGTGCATCATCCAACCGTTGGCTCCAATCCTTTCGATTAGGACCCACAGTTCGCTCTAGTATCTTCTTGATTTCTCTATTACTGACTTCCGCCATTCCACTCGTTTGAGGATGGTAAGGTGTAGATACTCGATGAGTGACACCATACCGTTTCAGTAAAGCTTCAATGGTCTTGTTGCAGAAATGACTTCCTCCATCACTTATTAGGACCCGCGGGATCCCAAACCTGGAAAGAATGTTAGTTCTGAGGAATTCTGCAACAGTTTTAGAGTCATTAGTCCTGGTGGCCTTAGCTTCCACCCATTTTGATACATAATCAACGGCAAGTAAGATATAGAGATAGCCATTAGATTGAGGAAACGGACCCATAAAATCGATACCCCAAACATCAAATATTTCAACAGTAAGAACATAATGTTGTGGCATTTCATCCCTGCGTCCTAAGTTTCCTGATCTCTGACATTTATCACAGGCTAAGCAAAATGAATGTGCATCTTTAAAAAGTGTGGGCCAATATAGTCCAGATTCTAAGATTTTGAGTGCAGTTTTTCTAGATCCAAAGTGGCCTCCACAAGCATGGCTATGGCAGAACTCTAGGACTGACCTATGTTCAATATCAGGGACACATCTCCTAATCAATAAATCTGCACAGTGTTTCCACAAATAAGGTTCATCCCAAATATAGTGCCTAGCATGCTTCTTAAGTTTATCTTTTTGTGCACGGGAGAGGGTGGTGGGCAACTGCTTGGTGACTAAATAATTGACAATATCAGCATACCAAGGAGTACCTCCCTCGATTCTGAAGAGTTGTTCGTCTGGAAACATCTCTTGAATCGCCACAGGATCTCGCTCATGTGCAATGCGACTCAAATGATCCGCCACCACGTTCTCTACGCCTTTCTTATCTTTAATCTCGATGTCAAACTCTTGAAGAAGAAGAATCCATCGGATCAGTCTTGGTTTCGCTTCCTTCTTGGCTAGGAGATACTTCAGTGCTGCATGATCAGTGTAAATAATGACTTTAGTTCGAAGTAGATAAGAACGAAATTTATCTAAAGCAAATACAACAGCAAGCAACTCCTTTTCTGTAGTGGTGTAGTTCATCTGGGCATCATTTAAGGTTCTGGATGCATAGTAGATGGCGTAGGGCTTCTTATCCCGCCTTTGTCCGAGTACGGCTCCAACTGCATAATCAGAGGCATCGCACATTAGTTCAAAGGGTAAGGACCAATCAGGGGCACAAAGAATGGGGGCAGTGGTTAAGAGATTTTTAAGCTTCTCAAAAGCTTCCTGACAGTCTGCATCAAAGACGAAGGGTGTCTCTTTCTGAAGCAGTCGGCACAAGGGCCTTGCAATGTGGGAGAAGTCTTGGATAAATCTTCTGTAAAATCCTGCGTGACCAAGAAATGAACGGATTCCTCTCACCGAAGTGGGAGAGGGTAAGTGGCGCACAGTATCAACTTTAGATTTATCGACTTCAATTCCTCTTTCAGAGACAATATGGCCCAAGACTATCCCTTGTCTAACCATGAAATGGCATTTCTCCCAGTTAAGTACCAGATTAGTTTCGACACACCTTTGTAAGATAAGTGCTAAGTGTTCTAAGCATGCATCAAAACTATCCCCAAAGACACTAAAATCGTCCATAAATACTTCAATTATTTTTTCGACGTATTCAGAGAAAATAGAAAGCATGCATCTTTGGAAAGTACCTGGGGCGTTACATAAACCGAAAGGCATTCTTCGGTAGGCAAAAGTGCCAAAAGGACAAGTGAAAGTCGTTTTATCTTGGTCATTTTGAGCGATACAGATTTGATTGTACCCGGAATAACCATCAAGAAAGCAATAATAGGAGTGACCTGCTAACCTTTCAAGCATTTGATCAATGAAGGGTAAAGGGAAGTGATCCTTCCTAGTTGCTTTGTTCAGGCGTCGATAGTCGATGCAGACTCTGTATCCGGTCACTGTTCGCTGGGGCACTAGCTCTCCTTCACTGTTCGCAACAACTGTGACTCCACTTTTCTTTGGGACTACTTGGACTGGTGAGACCCATTTACTGTCTGAAATTGGGTAGATGACACCACAGTCCAAGAGTTTGATGACCTCTTGTTTCACGACTTCCATCATCGGAGGATGGAGGCGACGTTGGGCTTCGCGAGAGGGCTTTGCATCATCTTCTAGTAAGATTCGATGCACACAGGTTGTAGGGCTGATTCCCTTGATATCTGACAGAGTCCATCCAATGGCTGTCTTGTACTTTGTCAAGACCTGTACCAGTCTATCTTCCTGTGACTCGGTTAGTGCAGAAGACACTATGACGGGCAGAGTGTCGTCCGAGCCAAGATAGGCATACTTCAGGTGGTCAGGCAAAACTTTGAGCTCGAGAACTGGGGCCTGAATCACTGAAGGAGGAGTGGCATTAGTACTAATTGGAAATGACGAGGGTACCTGATGATTCACCATTCTGGGGGTCTCATTTAGGGTCATGACTTCATCCCAAATTCGAGGTTCTAGTTCGTAATCCGTATCCTCAACCAAGGCGTCCCCTGATTGCGTTAGGCCAACTCCTTTATGGATTATCATGTTGAGTGTGTCTTCTCGAATTGAATCAAAATGTTTCTCTGCGAGAGAAGTGCACACGTCAACAGAAAAAGTAGTATGAGTTGCGGAACTAGGGTACCTCATGGCATCAAAAATGTTGAAGCCAATCTCCTCTCCGTCTACTTCCATAGTTAATGTTCCATTGAACACATCAATCTTTGTCTTGGCAGTTCTCATGAATGGTCTTCCCAACAGCATTAGTGGAGCTTGATTCGTAGGGGAATCCTCCATGTCTAGGACATAAAAGTCAGCTGGGAAGATGAGCTGGTTAACCTGCACAAGAACATCTTCTACGTATCCCTTAGGATACACATTAGAGCGATCGGCTAACTGAATGATAATATCGTCATGCTGTAGTTTACCTAGACCTAGGGCAACATATAGTGAATATGGCATAACATTAATGGATGCTCCTAAGTCTAGCATGACTTTATCAAATGACTTGTTACCAATCACGCAGGGAACAGAAAAACTCCCTGGATCCTTCAACTTTGGGGGTAGCCGACGCTGGATTACAGCAGAAACTGTTTCACTCACCATCACAACCTCCTTCTCCCTCGTCTGGCGCCTTGGAGTGCATAACTCTTTCAGAAATTTTGCGTATTTCGGCACTTGTTTGATGCACTCGATCAAGGGCATGTTGATTTGCACCCTTTTGAAGATCTCCAAGATTTCCTCATCGGATTCATTCTTCTTAGATTTGGCAAGCCTACTTGGAAATGGTGCATGCACAAACGGGGAATTAGTAACAACCGAACTTGAAGGGATTGGGTTATTACCTTGTGTGTGGGTAGGTTGAACTGGCGGTTGTGTCGTGGTGGTCTTAGTTGCCACCTTGTGCTTTTCAGCCGCAGAAACGGCTGGATCTGGTTCTATTTCTCCGAGCACTTTACCACTTCGAGTGGTGATTGCATTGGCTTCAGGTCTTACATTTGGGTTGGGCGTAGGTTGAGGTGGAAGCACCCCGCTAGCTTGGATCTTACCCATGAAGTCCACGACTTTGCCCATTTGGTCCTTGAGATCAGCGATGTCTTTTTGTTGATTTTGCTGACCTGTGACAAGAGCCTGAGTTGAAGCCATTAGTGTTTGCTGCCCTTGGGAAAGAGCAGCCAGCATTTTATCATAATCAGGATTAGAAGATGAGGAAGTATGATTATTTGCATGATTATGAGAAAAGTTAGAAAATGGGACCGGGGGCCTTGGTTGCCATGTGGGCCTTGGTTGCCATGTGGGCCTTGGGAACTGGTCTGGGACACGGTTTGGCCCGGTCGACATGTGCTGAGGGTTTAGGACATTGTTCGGATCTCTCCAACTGTAACCTTGGGTCCTTGGCCCTCCTTGATAGCCTCCAATGGCGTGTGCCATTTCAGTTCCGGAGTCTTCTTCCCTTGCAGTGTAGGGACATTGTTCCTCAAGATGGCCTTGAGAGCATATGGAACAAACTGGAGCTACCTGTTTCTTTAGCTCAAGCATATTCGAAAGCATAGAGGTGATTTTATCTAACTTTGAATCATTTATAGCATGGGAACTTACCTCATGTACCTTTCTAGAAATGGGATCGGCACCTTCGTATTGTGCATCATTGAGTGCACGGCTTTCAAGTAGTGCACGACCATCTACTAGGCTCCGAGCTAAGAAACTTCCATTAGCTGCAGCATCGAGCAGTCCTCTATCCCAACCTTTGAGTCCTTCATAAAAGTAGGTTAAAAGATAGCCTTCTGTGATCCCGTGAGTAGGGCATGAAGCACAAAGTTCCTTAAACCTCTCATAGTACTGGCTGAAATTCTCATCATGTTCTTTCTGCATGATTCCAGTGATCTCTTTTCTTAAGACCGTAATCTTTGAGGCAGGGAAGTACTTGGTAAGAAACTCCTGAACCAACTTCTCCCAAGAGTCAATATGATTGGGTGGGAGACTTAAAAGCCATACCCGTGCTCTTTCTTCCAAGGACAATGGGAAAGCTTTCAGCTTCATGATTTCCAAGTCCGCATCATCCGGACACATACTACTAATGATGAATTGGAACTCCGTTAAGTGTTTGTGTGGATCTTCATTTCTGATTCCACGGAACTTGGGTAGTTGATGAAGAACTCCACTCTTAAGCTCAATATCTTTCTTGTTGGTTCGAGGCTCGGGATACTGGATGCAGAAGTCTGTAGTGCCATTTGTGTTTGCACATGTCTGCTCCCGGATACTCAGGTTTCGTGCCATGGTTATCGGTGTTCCGAAAATCTGTTCTTCTTCTGAATTACTCTTCTCGCTTTTGGACTCACCGAATATTGGGGATGGAGGTTCGAACGAACTGGTTTGCTTAAGTGCGTCTCTGAATGTGGCGTTGCTTGGTGAGATGTCAAGTTGTCTTCTCAGCCGATCAAGCTTAGATTGATGAGCACGCATTCATAAGTTCGTACCTCTATGAAAACAAAACTCTAAGTTAGAAGGCAAGTATACATAAGAAAAGATAATAAGTGTAAGATAGTAGAGATTTGCATAAAATAACACATAAATAGAAACCAGAATTACCAAAAAGTTACGTTACTGGAAAGAAAATACACAAGTTTCAAATGCAAACTAATAATGCAATAAGTAGAGTTTTAGAGTGTCATGAATAACTTTCCCCTTCCGCTTCTCATAGTACTTTCCTGGGCGTACGGCCTGCGCGTACTGATAACCACCATTCCACCATTCAACATTAATCATGGCCAGTTGAGATAGATGTAACGCGAGAAGCAAGGATAATTTTAAGAGCACCCCGAGGCTAGCTTGGCATATACTCCATTGGTGTTCCCTTTCTTAATCCAAAACTTGTCACCAGTCATAACTCTCCTAGACACCATAATTAATCCAAATGATGACGTAGAGAATTACCAAACCCTAGTGTTTACAAACTCCGCCCCAACCTCATGTCCATAGATTCGAGTCTATGGTATGTGGTGATGAAATCCACACATCATGAAGGGTTAAGGAGAAAGTAAATAAGAGGGGCACTACCTGTTCCCGAAAGTAAGATTTTGAAGAAAAAGGGACTAAGAGATTCATGCAACTCTAAAACAATTAATAGGAAATTTTTTTTTTTTTTAATTTTTTTTTTTAAATTTTTTTTTTTTAAATTTTTTTTTTAAATTTTTTTTTATTTATTCCGAATTTTCTTTTTTTCATTTCAGATTTAAAGTTTAACAAGACATAAACAAATAATTGATTACATAAAAATAAAATAAGTGTAAACATAAAGTTAGTGGAACATAAAGGTTATGTAATAAAATTAAAAGAAAGTTAATGGAATAAAGTTGATGTAATATAATTAAAGTTAAGGGAATAAAGAAAAAGTGTGAATATATAAAATATGCATATATGAACATATAAAATAAAAGTAAAGAAAAGTGAACATATAAAATATGCATTTATGAACAAGTATCAAATTTATTATGAACAAATATATATATAAAAAAAAAATTATGAACATTTATGAACAAGTATAAATTAGAAATTAAGAAAAAGTAAAGTATGAGCATTATAAACAAACATAATAAGAACAATAATAAGATGGATAAATAAAATATAAACAAGTAAGTAAATGTTATAATCAAATATAATATTAACAAAAATAAAATTTATAAACAAGTATAATATGCACAATTTATATACATACACTAACAAATTAAAATGATTTTCAATTTCCCCGGCAACGGCGCCAAAAATTGACTACGCCCAAACTACGCATTAAATTAAACATGTAATTCGAGTGTTATGCAATTTAAACCCTTTTTGTGTAGATGTAGTATTGATAAATAGGGATCGTTCTTAACCGGGGAAATTAGGGAACATTAATAATATGTTAGTGGATTATGAATAAAAGAATAATGAATTAGAGAATTAGATAATAAAAGAATTAAACAATCAAAGAATTAATAAATTAAAGAATAGATGAACAAGATAATAATAAATTAATGAATTACAAAGAATTAATAAATTAACGAATTAAAGAATGAAATAATAGAAGAATAAAGGACTTAGTTAATCAAAGAATAAAGGAATTAATTAATCAAAGAATCAATAAATTAAATAATAAAGGAATGAAAGAATAAAAGAATAAAAAAATAAAAGAATAAAGAATAAACAAGGGGGGTTTTGAAGAGGTTTGTAATTATGTAAATAAGTAAAAGCATAGATAAACTCATTCTATTTCTATTCTAACTTATGCACAAAGTAGACTTCCCGTAAACACAAACTTCAACAACATACTACAATTGCAAATATTTGAATTAATCACGAAATTATACCTTCACAAACTCATATTTCCTCATACATTAATCACATTATAAATGCACCGAACAGCGGATTTTTACTTATAATATAATTACCTTAAGTTTGTGATTTAATGCGCCGAACAGCGGTCATACATTAAATCTCTCCAAATCTACTCTAAATGCCCCGAACAGCGGATCAACATTTAGTTTCGAAATGAAGTTTAAGCTCTAAAATGTAAGAAGTAAATGATTTTTAGAAAGTAAAACACATGGAGATTATACTCAATTTTCACAAAAGATAGGAAGGAGAAACCAATACATATATTGCATTATAATTAGAACCAATAACAAATAAGAAAGTTTAAGAGAATGGAGAGCAAATGTTACACTTTTCAGATTGGATGAGAACAATGGATTGTTTTTCACAAGGAACACCGAACAGCGGCTGGAACCTTATGAAGATGGAAGAAGATTAAACAAGGAAATTTGGACTTGAACTCTCAAAATTGTATTGGAACTATTTTGCCAAGATTTCTCCTAAAAGAAGCTCAATTTTGTGCTACTTGGAAGTGATTTCAACAAGTGAAATCAACTCCTATTTATAGGTGGAGAAAGCTACCAAAAATAATATAAAAATACAATAAAAAAAATGGAATAATGGAATGATGAGTAATAAAGATTTGTGATGATGTTTAGAGGTGGTTTGAGTTGTAAAGTTGTAAAATTGGGTTGGAAAGTTGTTGGAAGGTGGCTGGAAACTAAATGGGATCTGCTGGAAAATAGGGAAGAAAATTCGGTGGCTGCCTGCTGAAATGATGAGCTGCAGCTCGGCTGGGATGCGCTGAAGCTGTTTTGAGGAATTCGGCGCGCGCGCGCGCTGAAGAAGAGTCTGGAGCGAGCTGGGCCGCACGGGCCTGGGCTGCGACGCCTGGGCTGCGACGCCTGGGCTGGACAGCTGGGCTGCACGGCTGGCGGGCTTGGATCTTTTTAGAAATGGGTTGGGCTGCACAGGAACAATTAATTAATTAATTTAAAACTAAATTAATTATTCCACCGAATTTCGTCCATATTTTATTCGTTATAATTCTGATCGAAACGATTCTTTCGCCAAAATGCTCCAAATTACAACCTTTATTTTTCTAAACATAAAAATCACAAAATAATTTATTTTATCAATTTATTTAATATTTTAATATTAAAAGTCAAGTATAAAGGGTATAAAATAATATAAAATAATGCTTATTTAACGTCCTATCAGTAACCCTCCTTATACATTTTTACAGGCCCGGACACTTCCGAAGCTACGAAGGAGCGCGCGGGATGCGATTGACGCGTCCTAAAACCGTGAGTGGACTTTTTGATTTCTAAACTGGGCATGCATGACTATTTTTCTCGTTTATCTTATGGTTTTACATATGATTTTATGATGGTGAGATGATATTCCGGTTTTACTTGTTTTCACGCATTTCGAGATATTTATCGTATTTCACGCATTTCGAGGTTACGATTTTCGCTTATGCATGCGTGACGTTTTTGATGAAGTATCTGGATATGATTATGCATGTTACGGATTTATGATATTTTGATCATAATTGTGATGTGATTACAGAAATTGCATGTGTTGGAATTTTGCATGTGAATTCGGACATAAGTCCTATTATGATGTGATATGATTTCAGAATGATATTGGAAAACGGTTTATGATGAATCCTGGTTTATTGTGTTTAAAAACGGTTTTGAGTTTAAAGACCCGGTTGATTGTTGGATCTGATTTTGGGTTTAAAGACCCGATTTATTGATGACGGGGGCGGGCCCGAAAACTGGGTTTAAAGACCCGAAGTGAGTTTAAAGACTCGTGAGTTTAAAGACTCGATTATTGTGATACCCCCGAGGCCTATTGATCATGTTTTGAGTTTAAAGACTCGTTGATATCCCGGGAAGGCCTGATATTGAGTTTAAAGACTCGGATGGATCCAACGGCATAATTGTGATTATTGATTCACTTTTTACTTGATTTGTGCAATTGATGTTTCAAAATGACGGTTTCGGGAATCTGGTAATATTAAATGGTTTTACATGAGTTATGACGATTCTCTGTAACGTTTTTCATGTGTTTTCGGAAAAAGAGTTTTCAAAGGTTTAATACGCGATTTCTGAATATTTGGTTATGCATGCGTGTTACAAAACTTTAGGGCGAACCCGATTTCGGAAAACTGTTTTTCCTGTAAAACTTATGTTTCTGTCCACTCACACTTTGTTGTTTTAAATTCCCTCCAGGTCGTGGTACAAGCGCGGGGGCAAGCGCCGAGGCAGAGGCATAAAGTTTTCGGTTGCGGAGTAGTTAGTTCACAGAGTAGGATTTGTTCTTTAACCTGTTTTGTAATGTTATGCTCTGTGAAACTGTGGACTTGTAACGACCCGTCCCGAATTCCGGGATTAGTTTAGTGACTAATCTTGATTAGTGAGGTTGAACGGTGGTTAGTAGGGCGGAATCGGACAAAATGTGCAAAATGACCGTTTTGCCCCTAGTCGTGGGCAAAATGTTGACTTTTTGATCGGGCGGTCAAACGGACTTTGACCGATGACCGTGACGTAGTTCGGGACGTCACGAGTTCATAGATAGGTGGCACGTTCGATTCCGACATTCGTAGAGAAAGTTATGGTGTTCGGAAGTTGAGGGGTATTTTGGTAATTTGGCATGTTTGCGGCCAAATGTTGACTTTTTGACCGGGAGGTCCGATGGACAAGGGCCAAGGACTGTTACGTAGGTATCGTCGATACGAATCCAACGACAGGCGGCATGCCGAAATCGGAGATTCGACGACGACGTTATGGTCAAGGAATCGGGCTCGGTTTACCGCACGAACCGGGATTAAAATAATAATATAATATTGAATAGTGACCGTTGACTCTGCACACCTGGCTTGTCACTCATCCCTTGAAACCTGATCCATGTTTTGGGGGGGAAACATCATTATGATGTTTTAATATTTATTAATTAATTGATTAATCATTTTATTTTCCATTAATCCCATTTATGTTTTCTTAACCGTGTACAACCAAACCCAGCTTCTACCCAACCTAAATTCCTCTGCCATTGCTGAGCTCGTGAGTGAGAAACTGAGAGTTTTGTGAGGTTGAACTGAGTTGGGTAAACACGAGAGATCGACAGAGAAGGGAGACTCGAATTTCGGATTTTTGAGTTTAGGAGGGAAATTCGAATACTGAGTGTTAGGCCGTGAGGATCGAAATTGAGCTTACATTCAGCTTTCTGGGATCAACACGAATCGATCTGCAACAAGAACGAAGGTAATTGGGGTCGAATTGAGGAAGAACAGAAGGAAGGAGGCCTCTGAAATTTCGAGCTCGAGTCATGGAATTGGAGGCTTCGTTGGATGAAATTGAGGTGGGGAAACTGCTTCTCATGATCCCACGATGCTTCTGGGTTCATCAATTGAAGGAAAACGGCTGTGATTGACGAAACTCTATGGTTGAACAGTGACGGTGTTCGAGCTTGAGTCGTGACGTTTGAGCACAGGATTGATGCAATTGATGTGGGGGAATTGTTCCTCAGGGTCCGTTGATGCTTCTGGGATCATCAATTGGATGAAACCTGCAGCCATTGAGGGAATTCCATGAATGAACAGTGTTCGGAGTGTTCTTGGTGTTCATCATCGAATCGTGGGAATTTGGGTAAGTTATCGTGTAATTGATGTTACAAACCTGTAATTGAACTAAGAAAGAAACTAACTGAATGATTAATTGAAGGAATAAAGGCTGAATTGATGGACATTGAACCGGGTCGTGTCGCGGGCAATTTGGACCCGTTTACCAGAGATACGGGTTAGGACGATGCACTGTAGCAGGCGCGTGGATTTCACGCGCAGCCACTCACGGCGGCGCGTGACGGCGCGTGGGCACGAATCTCGAGGTGAGGTCAACATGACTTCTGTCCTATTTAATGTAACGAACATTTTGGAATTGGTTTCGTGTCGATCGGACACCGTTTCGATATTGTTCGGGATATCCGAAGGTTTTAAATTAAGTTTAAAAATAAGTAAAAATTCGGGAAAATTACGGGACTTTGATAGGATGTTAATGATGAGGTTAGTAACCTTCTAATGTGATTTGGACAGGATTGGGAGTCCCGGTGATAGTGGTGTGGCCCGGGAGGGCTGGTGGCACGCGTATCGAGGCATACCGTTAAAACGGTATGTGAGTGGACTTTGGTTTTGTAAATCCTATGCATGCTTAAATGTGATATATGGTTTATATACATGATTTCTATGATGGTATTTGTGAGCATTGATTTCGGGTATGTTGCACGTATTTCGAGGTGTTTTCCGTATTTCACGTATATCGGGATTAACGGTTTATTTGTGGTTTTGCGTGCTTGTGGTTAAATAAATAATATGATAAAACGGTTTTTATATTGGAAAGATGAATTCGGGCTTGAGGCCCACTTGTTTTGGAAATCTCGGACTTGGAGTCCATTTGAGTACGTAATCGGGTTGCGGGCCCAGTTGGTTTATAAGTCGGGCTGCGGGCTCAGTTGGTTTATAAATCGGGCTGTGGGCCCAGTGGTTCATAAAGTCGGGCATGAGGCCCAGTTGGATTAAAATGATGATTTCGGGTCAGGGGCCCTATATTTAATAAATGTGGTTTCGGGTCAGGGACCCTAAATGGAAATGTGTTGTTTTATGGAAAATTCGGGCAGGGCCCATTATGATGTTGTGAAATGAATTAATAAAACTATTTTCCATATACCATCTTGATACAAGGATATATGATGGTCTCCTCCAGATGTCTAGGACACTGGGGAAGTCACGGTGCATTGCCTGCGAAGGGTCACCATACGGAGCAGCTGGACCGTATGATGACTCAGGAGCAGGATTGCTATGATTGACGTCTGGGACGTCAGACATCAGGGATGTCAGATATATGGACCCGGAGAGACCCCGGGCAACACGCGTAGCTTATAAACCGTGAGATATGACGTCAGGGACGTCTAGCATCAGGGATGCTGGTGATGGTAATGGTAAAATACGAATTAATGAAATGGCTTTCCGGGTGGATTTGTGATTGTGTGATTTTAATGAATTGATGTTCATTTATGGTCGTGGGTGGTGACCCACATGGTTGTTTATGAGTAGTTGCGGTATTTCACAGTTTTGGGCTGAGTTCCCACACTTGGTTTTTGGTTAACGGTTTTTGGGCTAAGGCCCTAATGGCTCAGTTGAGCAAACGTTTTGGTTACTGGTTTTCGTGGCATGCATACGTTTTTATTGGAGGGCATAAATGTCTTATAAATGTGTTTAATAAACTTATTGGTTTTGTCCACTCACAGCTTTTGGTTTTAATGCCCTTCAGGTTGATCACGGATGCGATTGCAGCAGAGACTGGGACATTGCACACCTCCTCCATCGATCCTTGCGCACTCTGGATGCCCCGTTTGGGCAGTGGCTCTTGGTCATCCTTTGTCTGACACCCCTTGTTGGACGGGAGCAGGACACATTCCATGGTAATCCCGGGGGGATTGGGATGGGTCCTGTCAGGACTTGACGTCCAGTCGGATGTATTTGTTTAATCTCCCTGGTCTGACAATGGGTGTGATGTAATATTATTTAGTTTTCCAGTCTTTTGGATTCGATTGTCAGACGGGAGCAGGATGCTTCCTGATTATCGAGGCGATAATCGGGGTGGGTCCTGTCACTCTAGCTCCATGACCTGGAGGGCAATTTAAAACAGAAGGTGTGAGTGGACAAAAAATAATAAAAGAATTTCCGAAAAACATTTTGTTATAAAACCGGGTTTGGCCCTCCGTTTTGAAATCACATGCATAACCGAGTTCTTAAAACAGTTATAAACCAATCGCTATAAAAAATCATAAGAAACAGAACACTATAAAAATGGTTATAGAAATCATATCATAAGCATCATAAAACCGTAACGTAAAACATAAAGTTCAACCAATCATTTGCCGATCAAACCTGCTGGACCTATCCGAGTCTTTAAACTCCCGAGTCTTTAAACTCAATCTAGGCCTCAATAATATCCGAGTCTTTAAACTCCCGAGTCTTTAAACTCAACAGGCCTACGGGGGAAATATACATATACCCGAGTCTTTAAACCCAATAACCAGATCCAGCAAATCCAATCAAAACCGTTTGAAACCCAATATATCCGAGTCTATAAACCAATAACCCGAATCCGAAATCACTGCTCTGATGGCCTTCTGGCATCCTGAACCGTCATTTCGAATCCAAATCCGGAATTCCACTTTCCAACTTTAAAACCAAATTCCGCTTTCCGAAATCCGATTCTAAAACTGAAAGCCCTGATCATCGAAATCACGTATCAAAATCCACTTACAATCATGGAAAACTATTTATCATTTGAAATCCCAAAACCATAGCTTCAATATTCAGAAACCACACTTTCCTCGTAAAACGTGCCAAATACGTTATTTCTCGAAAATCGTGCAATTTATGCAAAACCACATTACATATTAAACGAATATAAAATCATGATTAAAATCATAAAGGAAGTAATTAAAAGCAGTTATGCATGCTCGAGTTTAGAGAAGGGGTCCACTCACAGTACCGAGCCCTCAATCGCGTCTCGAATGTCTCGTACGTTCCTCAGCTTCCTCAGGAACTCCTGATCCTGTCAACAACCAGCGAAGTACGTTAATAACACGTCTGCTAAGACTCTCCTAATTTTCCCCGAAAATCCCCGAGTCCTAACCGTAACGAACCGAAACCCTAAACCTTCACCCTCGCGGAACTAACCTCAAACGACGTCCGATCAACTCGAAACCAATTCCAATAGACTCGTCACCACACCTAGACCAAAAATTATGTTGACCGATTTCCCAGCCGCCGCCGCACGCGCCCCCACGCGCCGCCCAAAGTGGCTGCGCGTGGCCCTCACGCGCCAGCTACAGTGCCTCGTCTTCCTCGCGTCGACCCGGTTCAACACAGTCCCTACAACTCGAACCGGCATGAGCGGTTCTTCGCCGTTCCGCCACTAAAACTGCTCATTTCTTCACCCACTGTTTCGTCCAGACCTAGACTACCCTTTCCCCTTGCTCAGACACCTCAACTCGAACTACAACTCGTCGACTCAAGCTCGAACAGAAACCCGTACTGTCCCCTGTTTCCTTCTCCGGCCACCCAGGTCTCCGCCCGTCACGGTGGCTAGCTTAAACCAATCCTAGGGCCATCCAAAACCTCACCCAACTCACCAAAACCGTTGACGCACACTCAAACCCCATGACTTAACTTCTGAAGAAAAACGGAAAAACAGAGGACACAAAGTACTCTCTGTCGTTCCAGCCTCCACAGTGCACTCCCCGTCACGGCTGCACAACCAGCAGTTACCTAGGACTCCACTGAATCCCCTAGACCTCACGGGACTCCTCGATTCAACCCCTAAGGCTTCGACTTAGCGTCTGAATCTAGATGGCAAAACAGAGCACAGAAAGGAAAATCAGAAATTACCTGCCGTCCTGTCGCCGTCGTGAGCTCAGCCGTGAGGACACGGCTCCTCCCGTCCACCTTCAGCCTCTGGACACCTCCTCTGGCCTCGATTGGTAGAACAAGGCACAACCACCACCACGATCTCTCTGTTCACTCTGTTTTCCTTCCTGGTTTTTCCGTGGCTCACAACTCACCCACACATTGCCACCGTACCTCCAAACCTCCTCTTTGTCTTCCTCTGGATCTCCGATCACTCACCCCCTCACCAACTACACAAACTCACAAAATCACCGTCCCAATCTCCCAATTCCTCAGCCTCTGTTTTCTGTTCTTCGAACACAACACACACACGGTTACACGATCAAAATCCTCCCTCTTCCTCTCATAAGTGGCTCAATCACAGCCCTCCATCTTCCCTCTCTGTTGCATAAATCCCAAGGTGCAAAAAGACCAAAATGCCCTTCCTTTTAAGTCAAATTTACGATTTTGCCACTACATTTCTAGACCCGTAACTCACACCTCGTAAGTCCGATGAATACGTGCCAACTGTCATCGAACTCAGGACGACAAGATCTATCTAACAGCCCTAGGTCAACGTGTCAAAACCCGATCGTACGAAAAGTCAACTTTTCCCCCTATTTTACCCAAATTACGGTTATGCCCTCAACCTTCCGAACATCATAACTTCCTCCTCGGATGTCGGAATCGGGCGTACCACCTGTCTACGGATTCGTGACGTCCTAAACTACGTCCTAGTTATCGGTCAAAACCTAATTGACCGCCCGAACTAAAAGTCAACATTTTACCCAAACTAGGGACAAAATCGTCATTCTACCCTATCGGTCCAAAAGTACCCAACTAAGTACTACTTAAGCTCACTAATCCTTCACTAATCGCTATCTTAATCCTAATTTCCGGGACGGGTCGTTACAGCGATTTCCCTTTTCATCCCTGGCCACCAATAGTGGTCCCGGAGGGTACGATACATCTTTGTCCCCCCTGGATGCATATCATATGCTGAACTGTGTGCCTCATCCAAAATCTCCCTCCGTAACTCCGGCACCTCGGGTACACACAAACGTCCAAGTTTCACTAATGCTCCATCGCCCCGGACAGAGAAGTCCTGCCTCTGTCCTGTCTCAACCTCACTTTTGTAATCACAAAATATCCGGTCCTGGAGTTGAGCCTCAATAATCCTGTCGACCAGCACAGGTCGTACATGGAAGCTAGTCAATAAATCTCCCTGCTCATCCATCTCCAACATAACCCCGCTCTTCCAGAGTTCCACTAGTAAGGGAAGATACACCATCCTCAGGTGTGCAACTGATCCCGCTGATTTCCTGCTGAGTGCATCTGCCACCACATTTGCTTTGCTCGGATGGTACTCAATTGTACAGTCATAATCCTTTATCAGTTTTAACCATCTCCGTTGTCTCATGTTAAGCTTCTTGTGGGTGAATAGATGCTTAAGACTCTGGTGGTCGGTGTATATCCTGCATGTCACACCGAACAGGTAATGCCTCCAGATTTTTAAGGCATGAACCACCGCTGCCAACTCCAAGTCATGAGTAGGGCAGTTCAATTCATGAGTTTTCAGTTGCCGAGATGCGTAGGTAATAACTCTACCATTTTGCATTAACACACAACCCAATCCTTGCAGCGATGCATCATTGTAGACCACGAGCTCTCCACTGTTATCTAGCAATGCAAGGACAGGTGCAGTGGTCAATCGATACTTCAATTCCTGGAAACTCTGTTTACACTGCTCATCCCAAACGAACTTCACCCCTTTCCGAGTCAGTCGAGTCAACGGTGCAGCAATTTTGGAGAATCCCTCCACGAATCTCCGATAGTAACCTGCTAATCCGACAAAACTCTGCACCTCCGCCATGGTTGTCGGTCTGGCCCAGTTGGTCACTGCTTCCGTCTTCTGGGGATCCACGCTAATCCCATCGGGTGATATGATATGGCCTAGGAATCCAATACTGTTCAGCCAATATTGACACTTGCTCAATTTGGCATATAACTGTTCCTTTCGCAGTCTGCCCAAAATCAGTCGCAGATGTTTCTCGTGAGTCCTGGCATTCTTGGAGTACACCAAAATGTCATCGATGAACACGATCACAAATTTGTCCAAGTATGATCAAAAGACCGTGTTCATCAAGTCCATGAATGTAGCTGGTGCATTTGTCGATCTGAAGGGCATCACCAAGAACTCGTAATGCCCATACTGACACGACCCATCCCAATCCCCCCGGGATTACCATGGAATGTGACGTGCTCCCGTCTGACAAGAGGCGTCAGACAAGGGATAACCGATTGTCGTTGCCCAAACGGACTTTCAGAGTGCGCAAGGATCGATGGAGGAGGTGTGCGATGCTCAAGTCTCTGCTGCAGTCGTATCCGGAATCAACCTGAAGGGCATGGAAAACTAAAGCTGTGAGTGGACGAAAATAAACAAGTCTGTTTAAAACATTTATAAGACATTTATGCCCCTCAGTAAAATCATATGCATGCACCAAAACCAATAATCCCATATTTATTTATAAATAACCATTAGGGCCTTAGCCCGGAAACCAAAGCCTAGTTTCAATTTCCAAAAGTAAATCCAAGAGTTATTTCATCAATCCAGTAATATTCATTTATTATTTTTCCATCTCCGGCATCCCCAATGCCTAGCGTCCTAGACGCTTGACGTTCTAGACGTCATATCTCACGGTATTAAGCAACGCGTGCTGCCCGGGGTCTCACCGGGTCCATATCTCTGACATCCCCGATGTCTGACGTCCATGACGTCCAGCAATCCTGCTCCTGGATCACTATACGGTCCGGTAGCTCCGTACAATGAGCCCTCGCAGGCAATGCACCGTGACTTCTCCAGTGTCCCCGACACTTGGAGGAGACCAGGATATAAATATCCTCATATCGAGATGGTTTTATGGAACACATTTTATTATTCATTTCCAAAATATCACAAGGGCCCTGCCCCGAATTTCCATAAAACCGTCATAAGTCCAAATAGTTGAATCAAATCCGAAATAGTTTATTCAATTCCATTTTAGGGTTCCCGACCCGAAATCACATATATAAGTCAACTGGGCCCTTGGCCCGATTTCATAAGTCAACTGGGCCCCTGGCCCGATTTCATAACTCAATTGGGCCCCTGGCCCGATTAACAAGTTAACTGGGCCCCTGGCCCGATTCAACAAATTAACTGGGCCCCTGGCCCGATTCATTAATTAACTGGGCCCCTGGCCCGATTCCATTTATCAAATCCGTAACTGTTTCATGAAATCATATCCAACCACATTTATGGAAATCGGTGCAAATCCAGAAAACCTCGATTTACGTGCAAATACGTAAATCACCTCGAAATGCGTGAACTCATTTAAATTCACCGATATCCAAAGTAAATCATTTAATCATAACCATAACAATCATAAAACAGTTATGCATGCATCGAATTTATAAAACCAATGTCCACTCACAGACCGTTTAACCGAGCACCTCGATACGCGTGCCATAGGCCTTCCCGGGCCACATCACTATCACCGGGACTCCCAATCCTGTTCAAATCACATTAGAGGATTACTAACCTCATCATTAACATCCTATTCAAGTCCCGTAATTTTCCCGAATTTTTAAGTATTTTTAAACTGGATTTAAAACCTTCGGACATCCCGAACAATATCGAGACGGTGTCCGATCGACACGAAACCAATCCCAAAATGTTCGTTACATTGTATAGGACAAAAGTCATGTTGACCTTACCTCGAGATTCGTGCCCACGCGCCGTCACGCGCCGCCGTGAGTGGCTGCGCGTGAAAGCCACGCGCCTGCTACAGTGACTGCTACAGTCACCACCTTCACCCGTTTGTCTGGTAAACGGGTCGAAAAGCCCGCGATAGGATCCGGTTCAATCTCACTCAATTCGACATCAATTCAATTCGTTCTTTCAACTGATCCCTTGTAATCAATCACCATTTAAGTTCTGTAAATCTAATTACACAAATTAGGGTATAAATCTCCACGACTCACGGTTGATCCTCGACGGGTTTTCAAATCGGGTTTCACGATATCGTCCCTGGTTTCCAAATTAATTCATTCAGTTAGCATCGTGAGAGTGTAAGGGACATTTCTACAAGGTCAATTTGAGAATTACATACCTTAAACTCACTGAACCCAAGCTCGATTTTGAGCTGCCATGGAAGCTCAGTTCTCCCTCAATCCGACATGGTTTCCCGTCGTTTTTGCTGCAAAGCTGTTCGTTTTGATCCCAGAAGACTCCAGCTAAACCCCATTTTGATCGACACGGCCCAATTACTCCAATTCGAAATTCCCTCCAATTCCCCGAAACTTTGATTCCCGAATTACACCTCCCCACTCAGTCCCCCGTGCTCTCCCTCAGCCAAAACCTTCCCCAACTCACACAAAATCCATTTGTGCAATCAATTTTGGAAGGACAATCGACAATGGCCAAATCTCTGTTTTGCTTGTTCACGGTGAGGGAGGAATGATCAGAAATAGAAGGGGGAAATGAGATGGACGGCTGTGATGCAATCTGGGGGTGGAATGGATGGCTCAGATCAAAAGCAGGGATTAAATCCTAGATTATTATGTAGTGGAAACTTTAGTATATAGTTTATGATTAGTGGATCAAGATCCAATCTAGCCGTCGGATGAGTGACACTTGTCACTCATCCAAGTGTCCTCCAACCACCATTTCAGAATAAAATAATCAACACAGTTACCGAGACGTAACTTCCCCGATTTCACGTTTCAGACCATAACTTCCTCGTACGAAGTCCGATTTCGGCGTGCCGCCTGTCGTTGGATTCGCATCGACGATACCTACGTAACGGTCCTTGGCCCTCGGCCATCGGACATCCCGGTCGAAAAGTCAACATTCACTCTTATATCGTCCAAATTACGAAAATGCCCCTGGACTTCCGTACATCATAACTTTCACCACGAACGTCGGAACCGAACGTGCCACCTGTCTATGAACTCGTGACGTCCCGAACTACGTCACGGTCATCGGTCAAAGTCCATTTGACCATCCGAATTAAAAGTCAACGTTTTGCCCACGCCTAGGGGCAAAACGGTCATTTTGCACAATTCGTCCGAAATCGCTCAACTAATCCCAGATTAGTAAATCACAATTAAATATTATTAAATCCCGATATTCGGGACGGGTCGTTACAACCTTCCCTCCGTAAAGAATTTCGTCCTCGAAATTACCAATATCCTTATTCCACAACCACCTCGTGGAAAACAATTCGATCACACATCTGTGTACACTCGTACACCCACATACTGGGGCAACACCTGCCTCGTCTGTACCCAGACATCCCATCACAGTCATACTTCATAATAGCAACACCCGACCATCTCGAGTGAAAAATGATCACCTGATCCGCGATAAAATCGCCTAACCATTAAGCTGACTCCTTCAGCTAGACGGTTCCTTTCCATTGTCAATATATTTTTTTTACACTTGCTCCCATTGGGAGTCACAAATTCTCATTTGTCAGTCCATGCTGACACCAACAGTCAAACTGTCACCGCTAGGCTTTACCACCCTGGTAAAGCCCCCAACCATCAGCCAGTCAGTGACAACACCACCTACGACATCACTCTCGATGTAGCGCAAGATCAACCACATGATCTCAATTCGCAAGCCCATTCCTGCGACATAAATAAATCTCAAGGTCCATAATCGCCGACTCCCTCAGCGAACCAAGACGCTGGAAACATCATGGTGTGAAAACATCACACAAGGCTACTCGTGGTTACTCAGACCACCAATTCACTCATCCTGATTGTACGTATACCGTCAATTAACCCAATCAAGTGGTGTAACTGGAACACATTGAATACCAGCCCAGCAGTGATCACACATATCAATACCGGGGTTCCACTAGCCAACCGTGGCCAAGAGCACCTGCTCATACAATCACTGAACCCGACAAAATCACTCTGCACAGCGCACACTATCCAATGTCCAGTCCACAATCACAACCAAACAAATGATATCGGAACCAAGTCGATTACCAACACGTTTGATCACACACCACTGGTACATCCCATGTACCGCCATTTAGGCACCACTCAGCCTAACCCGTAACAATCCTTGTACAACGTACCCTGTACGCACCTCAATCCATAAATCTGACTATAGCCACCCAGGTCATAGCCAAACACGTTCTAGTAATGGAGTACATTTGCCCAAACCAACATGAGACAAAACGAACTCCACCCGTCATCTAGTTCCAATTCCGAATCCGAATTCGCAATTTCGTAAGAAATTCCGAATCCAAACCCAGACATCATATTTTTATTCCATTTCCAAATCCGAATCCGAAATCATTATTCCGTAAGCTAGCATTGGAATAATCATTCCGTACCCAAATCCAGTAATCCATTTTCGAGCTTCGCAATCGAATCCTGAATCGTCACCCAGAAATCCGATTCCAAAACCCAAAATCTTGTTTACGTCCACCAAGACGTAACAAAATCGAACCTATCGGTTGCCTGTCCGAAACACTCGATTGACTTCATAGGGAAGCCAATCCCAATATCCACACGTCAGAGTTTGACAAAATCCGACCACATCGGAAACCTACTCACCCGAGTAACAACCATATGGACTTCACTCCGAAAAGAAGTTCAGTCCCGTCATTTACGACTCACATATCAAGGTAAGAGTGATAAACTCTCCACCCATCTGGATCATCAAGATCACAATCCATATCCATCGCTACGTCACCCGACAAGTAACATCACGATCCTAGATTGTCACATCGACCAAAGTCGACAACATCACAAATCAGATCCACCTAGGATCCACACATGCTCACATAGCTAACAATCCATCTGGAAGCTGATCGTAGGGTCCTTCACCCTCAATGAATCATTCGCCAAATTTCCCTAGGTGGAAAGATGACCACGCATTTCACCACCAAGTCCAAATCACACACAACTTCTTGTGTCCAATGACCCAAGGCCAAACATGGGTCACCTACCCATACACGCTCAACGTACTGATAGCAACAATCATCATCTGCCACGGCAGGAAAATATGGAGTCAACCCCAATGACTTCGGAATACCAATCACCGATGCGGAAACAAGCACTCCTCTCGTCTCCCAATCACAACTCTCCCCGAAACGGGAGTTCCAACCATGTTGGAAACAGACATGCTCCCAATGAGATGTCAAGTCCAACCACTGGACTGCCCACATCCATACCTCACTTGGACCACCACGTGTCCAAAATCAATTCATTACTCGGACCACACGTCCGCCAATAATCATGTATGCACACACCCCGACTCCGAACGGAAATCCACAACTTCGCCTGGATGTGCATACCATACTGCCTTCGGCTCACATCACAACCTAAACAGGTTCAATCTCAGGTTCCAAATGATTCACAATCACAAAATCCCACATCAATACCACGAATGGTTTTCCTCGACTTTTCCAATTCCAATAATTTCCTTGTACTCTCAGGGGATATAAGCAGTACACAAACTTACCAATCTCGGAGTTGACCACAACTCCCCAAATCCACTCCAAATCCACCAATTCTCATGACATAGGGAACATCGTCCCTAGATTCCTCAAGTCTCAAACATCCCATTTTATCCGTTCATCACTTATCATCATAAATCTGTTGGGACTTATCCCAACACATCACCACATCCACTGGAATCCATCCAGTCCAAGACTCAACCACCTCTGAGTCGCAGATACCAATCATCTGTTCATCATGACAGAGTCACACCCCAATTGGTGGCTCATCGTCATCACAATTACTGTCACCAACACCAGCGCTCGTACCAGCACCAACACACCATCATCAACACTAGTATCAGAACACAGGCATCCATACCAGGATTGGCATAAAGGTGTCACCATACCAACATCCATACATAGCACACGAACATCCACACTAGCCCACGAACACCCATGCTAGCACACTGTGTGCAAAGTTGTTACCCTGGATCTCCGTTCATTACGAAGGACGATCCCGTAACAGCACTCGTACCCCACGACTATGGGTACCTCCAATTTGACCACTGGCACATCAGGATAATGGACGTTCCCTGAACATCCCCTGATCCTCAAGTATTAAAACCGTACTAAATACCCTCGATAGCCAGTTATCTCGACACAACTGTCGACCAACAGTCATCGTTGTCAAGATCCGTATCCACACATCACACTACTATTCGATCCAACACGGGATTCCATATTCCATACCCGTATCCGTAGATCGAAGCCCATAAGACTCACTAAAGTCATCCACATGGTCATCCACGACCTCAGCCGCTCGTCGCAGCACAAGTTCTTATTTAGAATTCACCTTTCCTGCCCATCAATTATAGATTAGGGTTCCAAAATCACACCCTAGGGTTCCACCGAACCCAACTGCCTTCTGCAGTAAAATCCACAACCTGACCGACCCCGCGGTCCTGACATCGCATAGACGTCAAATCTAACCCAATCGTCAATTCAATGTGGGTTCCACCACGAAGGTCATCGGCTAACTCCGATGCACCAACACCCCGAACATTAGCGAACACTACCAGGGTCCAAAACTTAGACCAATACTCAACTGAGTTTCGTATTTCCATAACATTATTCCAATGGGGTTCCCTGAACCCAGTTGTGCCGAATGGCACAACAATCCATCATCACGTGACCAAACCGACGGTCCCACATTACCAGTTAATCGAATACAACCCCACCTGGGTTGAATCGCATCAATGCACGGCGTATCGGGCCAAACACACCCAATTCACCATACAAACCCAAAACTATCTATCAGGTTGACAACGGAACTGCAGCCCAAAGAGACATCACACCCTTGTCCTTCGCGCACAAAAGAGCAAAACCTGCTCTGATACCATTTGACACGACCCATCCCAATCCCCCCGGGATTACCATGGAATGTGACGTGCTCCCGTTTGACAAGAGGCGTCAGACAAGGGATAACCGATTGTTGTTGCCCAAACGGGCTTCCAGAGTGCGCAAGGATCGATGGAGGAGGTGTGCGATGCTCAAGTCTCTGCTGCAGTCGTATCCGGAATCAACCTGAAGGGCATGGAAAACTAAAGCTGTGAGTGGACGAAAATAAACAAGTCTGTTTAAAACATTTATAAGACATTTATGCCCCTCAGTAAAATCATATGCATGCACCAAAACCAATAATCCCATATTTATTTATAAATAACCATTAGGGCCTTAGCCCGGAAACCAAAGCCTAGTTTCAATTTCCAAAAGTAAATCCAAGAGTTATTTCATCAATCCAGTAATATTCATTTATTATTTTTCCATCTCCGGCATCCCCAATGCCTAGCGTCCTAGACGCTTGACGTTCTAGACGTCATATCTCACGGTATTAAGCAACGCGTGCTGCCCGGGGTCTCACCGGGTCCATATCTCTGACATCCCCGATGTCTGACGTCCATGACGTCCAGCAATCCTGCTCCTGGATCACTATACGGTCCGGTAGCTCCGTACAATGAGCCCTCGCAGGCAATGCACCGTGACTTCTCCAGTGTCCCCGACACTTGGAGGAGACCAGGATATAAATATCCTCATATCGAGATGGTTTTATGGAACACATTTTATTATTCATTTCCAAAATATCACAAGGGCCCTGCCCCGAATTTCCATAAAACCGTCATAAGTCCAAATAGTTGAATCAAATCCGAAATAGTTTATTCAATTCCATTTTAGGGTTCCCGACCCGAAATCACATATATAAGTCAACTGGGCCCTTGGCCCGATTTCATAAGTCAACTGGGCCCCTGGCCCGATTTCATAACTCAATTGGGCCCCTGGCCCGATTAACAAGTTAACTGGGCCCCTGGCCCGATTCAACAAATTAACTGGGCCCCTGGCCCGATTCATTAATTAACTGGGCCCCTGGCCCGATTCCATTTATCAAATCCGTAACTGTTTCATGAAATCATATCCAACCACATTTATGGAAATCGGTGCAAATCCAGAAAACCTCGATTTACGTGCAAATACGTAAATCACCTCGAAATGCGTGAACTCATTTAAATTCACCGATATCCAAAGTAAATCATTTAATCATAACCATAACAATCATAAAACAGTTATGCATGCATCGAATTTATAAAACCAATGTCCACTCACAGACCGTTTAACCGAGCACCTCGATACGCGTGCCATAGGCCTTCCCGGGCCACATCACTATCACCGGGACTCCCAATCCTGTTCAAATCACATTAGAGGATTACTAACCTCATCATTAACATCCTATTCAAGTCCCGTAATTTTCCCGAATTTTTAAGTATTTTTAAACTGGATTTAAAACCTTCGGACATCCCGAACAATATCGAGACGGTGTCCGATCGACACGAAACCAATCCCAAAATGTTCGTTACATTGTATAGGACAAAAGTCATGTTGACCTTACCTCGAGATTCGTGCCCACGCGCCGTCACGCGCCGCCGTGAGTGGCTGCGCGTGAAAGCCACGCGCCTGCTACAGTGACTGCTACAGTCACCACCTTCACCCGTTTGTCTGGTAAACGGGTCGAAAAGCCCGCGATAGGATCCGGTTCAATCTCACTCAATTCGACATCAATTCAATTCGTTCTTTCAACTGATCCCTTGTAATCAATCACCATTTAAGTTCTGTAAATCTAATTACACAAATTAGGGTATAAATCTCCACGACTCACGGTTGATCCTCGACGGGTTTTCAAATCGGGTTTCACGATATCGTCCCTGGTTTCCAAATTAATTCATTCAGTTAGCATCGTGAGAGTGTAAGGGACATTTCTACAAGGTCAATTTGAGAATTACATACCTTAAACTCACTGAACCCAAGCTCGATTTTGAGCTGCCATGGAAGCTCAGTTCTCCCTCAATCCGACATGGTTTCCCGTCGTTTTTGCTGCAAAGCTGTTCGTTTTGATCCCAGAAGACTCCAGCTAAACCCCATTTTGATCGACACGGCCCAATTACTCCAATTCGAAATTCCCTCCAATTCCCCGAAACTTTGATTCCCGAATTACACCTCCCCACTCAGTCCCCCGTGCTCTCCCTCAGCCAAAACCTTCCCCAACTCACACAAAATCCATTTGTGCAATCAATTTTGGAAGGACAATCGACAATGGCCAAATCTCTGTTTTGCTTGTTCACGGTGAGGGAGGAATGATCAGAAATAGAAGGGGGAAATGAGATGGACGGCTGTGATGCAATCTGGGGGTGGAATGGATGGCTCAGATCAAAAGCAGGGATTAAATCCTAGATTATTATGTAGTGGAAACTTTAGTATATAGTTTATGATTAGTGGATCAAGATCCAATCTAGCCGTCGGATGAGTGACACTTGTCACTCATCCAAGTGTCCTCCAACCACCATTTCAGAATAAAATAATCAACACAGTTACCGAGACGTAACTTCCCCGATTTCACGTTTCAGACCATAACTTCCTCGTACGAAGTCCGATTTCGGCGTGCCGCCTGTCGTTGGATTCGCATCGACGATACCTACGTAACGGTCCTTGGCCCTCGGCCATCGGACATCCCGGTCGAAAAGTCAACATTCACTCTTATATCGTCCAAATTACGAAAATGCCCCTGGACTTCCGTACATCATAACTTTCACCACGAACGTCGGAACCGAACGTGCCACCTGTCTATGAACTCGTGACGTCCCGAACTACGTCACGGTCATCGGTCAAAGTCCATTTGACCATCCGAATTAAAAGTCAACGTTTTGCCCACGCCTAGGGGCAAAACGGTCATTTTGCACAATTCGTCCGAAATCGCTCGACTAATCCCAGATTAGTAAATCACAATTAAATATTATTAAATCCCGATATTCGGGACGGGTCGTTACACATACCTCGTCCGAAAAGCCGTCTTCTGAACATCTCCCTCAACTATCCTCAACTGATGGTACCCTGACCGTAGATCTATCTTCGACAAGTACCGCGCTCCTCGCAGTTGGTCAAACAGGTCATCGATCCTAGGTAAGGGATACTGGTTCCTTACCGTGGCCTTGCCTAGTTACCGGTAGTCCACACACAACCGTAAGCTGCCTTCCTTCTTTTTAACAAATAAAACCGATGCTCCCCAGGGTGATGTACTGGGTCGGATAAACCCCAGATCCACCAGTTCTTGAAGTTGAGTTTTCAATTCCCGCAATTCGGCCGGTGCCATATGATACGGCGCTTGAGATATCGGTCGTGTTCCGGGGAGTAATTCGATCGTGAAGTCGATCTCCCAGGGTGGTGGTAATCCAGGAAAGTCCTCTAGAAATACGTCAGGAAATTCCCGTACCACTGGGATATCATCGATCCTCAAAGATCCATCTGATGACCCTACCACATAAGCTAGGTAACCCTGACACCCTCTATAAAAGTTTAGTAGCTGTGAGTGCAGATATTACCTCGGGTGACGAGTCTCCACGCTCTCCCTGAAAGATCACCTTCGGTAAATCCGGACCCCTCAATGTCACCCGTTTGTTGCAGCAGTCGATGATTGAATAGTATTCTGACAACCAGTCAATTCCGAGTATGATGTCGAAGTCGTGCATATCCAAAATGATCAAATCGGCTGGGAACTCTATACCTTCGACTTCCACCGAACAAGCTCGTAACACCTGGTTCACTCGATAGGTCACCCCCATCGGTGTACCCATACCCATCTCGCTCTCGAGTTCGGATACCTTACGGCCCAATAGACTCGCACAGCTCCGTGAAATAAATGAATGAGTCGCCCCGAATCCATCAATACACAAACGACAATGTCAGAAATGAAAACAGTACATGTCACGATTCCCGGAGCAGTTTTGGCCTGCTGGTGTGTGACTGAATAGACACGAGCTAGAGATTCGGTCGCCCGTCGACGTCCTCTAACTCCTCCATCACGGCCACGCACAACACCGCGTCCACGACTACTGACAATCTGAGATACTGAGCTCTGCCCTGAAGTGGAACTGCCTCGAACTATCGGGCAATAAGATGCATAGTGTCCCGGCTTACCACAAGCAAAATAAGTAACAGTTCTCGGCCTGCCCGAGTATCCTCCTTACGAGTCGCTCATGGGTGAGTACTGATGCCACCTCTGAGGACTCCTGAAACGACCGGAATTTCCCCGACTACCTGAAGATGAAGATCCTCCAGAATGTCCTCCCTTCGTGCCCCGACGGCCCGAAAATCCCAAGTGAGGGCGATCACGTCGCCGTGTCTCTCCTGCTGCTCTGACAGGACCCATCCCAATCCCCCCGGGATTA
The DNA here is from genome assembly GCA_032719365.1 of Prinsepia uniflora. Classification (NCBI taxonomy): domain Eukaryota; kingdom Viridiplantae; phylum Streptophyta; class Magnoliopsida; order Rosales; family Rosaceae; genus Prinsepia; species Prinsepia uniflora. The sequence continues at coordinate 41,519,170 of CM064862.1, forward strand.
GTGCGGGATGACCCTGCTCCCGTCTGACACCAAGTGTCAGACAAGGGATATTTCCGACCTTTGCCCTCCCGGGCTATCAGAGTACGCCAGGATCCGGAGGAGGCATGTGATATCTCAATCTCTGCTACAGTCCACATCCGCTGTCAACCTGAAGGGTATTAAAAACAGAAAGACTCTGAGTGGACAAAAATAAAGAATTTATAAAAACATTTCCATCAAAGACATTTATACCCTCCACTAAAAAGCATGCATGCATAGTAAAACCATTTATCCAATAATATATGTTAAAACATCCACAATTAGGGTCTCAGCCCCAAATTCTGTAAATACAAGTCACACGGGCTCCTGCCCAAAACCAATTTACAGAAAACCAGAACATAGTAAACATGTGTGGGATCTCAGCCCAAATCCATTTATCATCATAAAACACAGTTTTCCCAAACCAGTTGAAACCATGTTTATCCAATATATTCATATCCAGAACCTGTCACGGTAAAATAAAGCTACACGTGTGCTAACCGGGGTCTCAAACCCAAGTCTCTCCAGGGTCCACCCAGGTCAATGTCCGTAGATCAATGACCCTCCCTGGAGGTAACGAACCATGCCCATCCTGAGAGTAAGGAACCCAACTGGGGGGCGACTCCACTCAGTCAGTGCTCCGTGACTACTCCGGGGTCCACCCAGGCCAACGACCCTCCCCGGAGGAGACAATCATATATATAGGATGGAATATGAAAAACCTTTTGAAACCATTCTTTAAACTTTTCCAGGATTCATGTCCGGCCCCCATAAGCCTTCATGAACCATAAAACCTTTCATGGGTTCATGCCAGTTCCCATAAACCGTCATGACCTGTAAAAACCATTTCAAGGGTTCATGCCGGTTCCCATAAACCGTTATGAACCATAAAAACCATTTGTAATACATAACTGGGCCCTAGGCCCGAATCCACATAGAAACTGGACCTCAAGTCCGAATCGTAAACCAACCGGGCCTCCGGCCCGATTCCGTAAATCAAATGGACCTCAAGTCCGAGAGTTACCTTTTCAAATCCAAAATCATTTCATGAAATCATATCCAAAACCATAAGTACGGAAAATCAGTATAAAATCGGAAAACCTCGATTTACGTGCAAGCACGTAAATCGCCTCGAAATACGTGAAACCATATAATTCATAAGCATCCAAATCAACATCATAAAATCATATTCATAATCCATTTAGAAATCCAAAACCATTTCATTTAGACCAATAAAGACATACAGCCCCGTATAGGCACCGTATAGGGCCGAAACCTCGAAATACGTGCCTATACGTAACCACACATCCAAACGCACTCATGGCATCACAAATAAGTATTTAAAACATATAATAAACATTTATGCATGCACCAATTTAGAAAACAAGGTCCACTCACAGACCGTCCGAAGCCGCATCTCGATACGCGTGCCATAGGGCTCCCCGAGCCGATCACCGTCACCGGGACTTCCAAACCTGTCCAAATTAATTTAGAGGGTTACTAACTACTTATATAACCCCTCACTAAAGCCCCGTAATTTTCCCGTATTTTTAACTATTTTTAATCCCGAACCTAAACCTTCCGATGCCCCGAAACATATCGAGACGGTGTCCGATTGATACGAAACCAGTCCCAAAATATTCGTTACATCGAATAGATGATTTCGTATGTTGGAACCATCCCCAAAAACCCTAGCACGCGCCCACACGCACCATTGGAAGTTGCCTGCGCGTGGGCCTCACGCGCCGCTACAGTGCCCGTCGTCTCCAGCGATCGAACCGGTCCGACTGGGCCGGTCCGGTTTTCTCTGCAATTCCAGTCTAACTGGACCGGCGTGACCGGTCCATGCCCCTACACTCTTCATTTTTCGTTCGTTTTCCTCCAATCCAATTCCTAAATTCCTATTTTAATGTTTTCTATCAATCCCAATTAACAAAACTATCGAAAACCCGCCGAAACCTATGGTTCCAACATGGAGCTCACAACCCTGTTTTTCCCAGCCGTTCCCACGGCCTCCTCCGCCGTGAACCAGCCTCCAAACCGTCCAATAATCATCCTAGCAACCCACTAATCCTATCCTAAACATCCAATACAGCCTATAACATCAAAATCAATTAAAAAGGGAATTTGAGCCTTACCGTGCACCCGCACGGGTTCGTGGCTTCGGCCGTGCACGGTAGCGTCACCTGGCCGGCCACCGTCCTCCACCATCATCTCATCACTCTCTAGTCTCTCCAGTAAGCATCTGGGGTCAAGGGTTGAAGATTGTAATGGGTTTGGGGTCTCCTGAGATCGGGTGAAAGGGTTGGAGGAAAAAATGGAAAATGGATGCACGGTGAATGGGTTTGGTGCATGAGTGGGTGAGGTTGGCCAGTGGATGGGTGACAAGTGTCACTCATCCATTGGGCCTCCATTAAATATCTGGGCCCACTAGAGACAAAACTGCACTTTTTGTCTCGTAAAACGTGCCGCCGTAAATAGTAACCGGGAACTTCCGTGAACCGTAACTTCGCCGTCGAACGTCCGAATTCGACGTGCCGCCTGTCTACGGATTCGTATCGTCCTCATCTACGTAACGGTCTTCGGCCCTCGGCCATCGGACCTCCTGGTCAAAAAGTCAACTTTTGACCTCCTATTCACCCAAATTACCAAAATGCCCTTGGGCTTCCGAACGTCATAACTTCTTCTACGAACGTCGGAATTGAACGTGTCACCTGTCTATGAACTCGTGACGTCACGAACTACGTCACGGTCATCGGTTAGTGTCACCAGGGGCAAAACGGTCATTTCGCATCGTTCGTCCGATTTCGCTCTACTAATCACGGATTTGCCTCACTAATCGTGATTAGTCACTAATCTAATCATGGAATTTGGGACGGGTCGTTACATGCTCGCTGCCATGCTAGAAGGCTGTTCTCGAACCTTGTTGCATCATCGATCAATCCCTCATGGTGGCAAAGGGGGTTAAAGTCACCATCGCCTGTATCGTTGGTCGCAGTCCCCACTCAAACCTGCATCAATGATCATCCTCGGTGATCACAAAGTTCTCAGCGAAGCGAGACAGCATCAGAAAAGTTTCTTCATACTCTGCCACTGTCTGGTCTCCCTGCTAGAGCTGTAAGAACATGATCTCCCGGGCATTGCGAAATGACCTCAGATAGAACTGATTGAGGAATCGCTCCCTGAAGGTCTCCCAAGGAATGTTATGGACAGTCCAGCCGGCTAGTACAAGGTTATGCCACCAACGGTAAGTGTTCCCATCCAACAGGAAAGTTTCTAGCACCACACGCTCCTCGGGTGGGCAATGCATGACCTCAAAAACCCTCTCCCAGCGGTCGATCCACTGGTGTGCTTCCTAGGGGTCGGTACCCCCGCTAACGATTGTGGCACCCAGGCGCTGAGCCCGCTCGATACTCGCAGTGTTCCCATCATGCCCAACTTCCTCCTCAGCACGTGCACGGGGATCTAGTCATGGAGGCATATCAAAACTGTTAAGAGACAAACGAGTTAAAAGACGTCTAAAACGACAATGTACAAGGTACAAACCGCTAACCTAATACACTAACTGCTAATCTTAGTGCTCTGATACCAAGTTGACAGGACCCGTCACAATCCCACTAGGACCACCCGGGGACGTGTCCCGCTCCCGTCTGACAACGACTCTAAAAATACCAAAAGTACCCTTAAACGAAAACTAAATACTTCAAATTAAGCAAATAACGTTCAACAACATAGTTCAGAGTAATAAGTTGTCAGACTAGGGATAGTACAATACAAAACATGAGCACAATAGTCAGGGTACATTATTTGGTGCTCAACCTACCCACTTGAGGTGTACAGGTGCACATCGAACTAGTCTAAGCCTCTTCCTCAGGATCATCCTCTAATCCCGTGTCACGGCCTAGAGGGGTCAGTAAAATATTTAAAGAGTGAGTGGGCAAAAAATAAACAGTTTATAAATCAATTTAACAATAAAGTAAATCATAAGATTTTACCCCTCCATTTTCCAAATCTTGCATGCATTGAAATCATAGTATCATACTAGAATCATAATCATAGAATCATATAATAATCAAAAGGGAAAAACCAACATACTAGTGCACTGTAAAACCCAATCTCGGCATCCCCGATGCCTAATAATGATGTCACGGTTCTAAGGCTACGCGTTGCCACTCAGGGCCTCAAACCCGAGACTCCCCTAGGTCCATCAGTGCCCGGTATCTTTGTAACGACCCGTCCCGAATATCGGGATTTAATAATATTTAATTGTGATTTACTAATCTGGGATTAGTTGGGCGATTTCGGACGAATTGTGCAAAATGACCGTTTTGCCCCTGGGCGTGGGCAAAACGTTGACTTTTAATTCGGATGGTCAAATGGACTTTGACCGATGGCCGTGACATAGTTCGGGACGTCACGAGTTCATAGACAGGTGGCACGTTCGATTCCGACGTTCGTGGTGAAAGTTATGATGTACGGAAGTCCAGGGGCATTTTCGTAATTTGGACGAAAGAAGGGGAAATGTTGACTTTTTGACCGGGATGTCCGATGGCCGAGGGCCAAGGACCGTTACGTAGGTTTCGTCGATGCGAATCCAACGACAGGCGGCACGCCGAAATCGGAGATTCGACGACGAAGTTATGGGTCACGGAAGTTTGGTTTCGTTATGCACGCATTACGAGGCGTGGACACGTGGCGTTTTCTGATTGGTCTGAATTTCTGAGTGGGACACGTGGACCACTAATCTTTAATTATTGGGATCAGATCTGGTTGGTCAGATTGTTTAAAATATAGGATTTAAATAATATAAAGTATTTCCCACTTATTTTCATCTTTTGATCTGGACCCTTAATCTCATTGGTGAGATTCAATCTGGGCCGTTCATTCCTTTTTCCCTCTTTCTTTAATTGAATCTGCCTGCATCCTCCCACTCCCATTTCTCTCAAACCCGTGAGCAATGTACACGGCTCACACTGCACACCACCACCATTTCTATAACCTTGGGCCGTGCAGGGAACTGTGTGAGCTCTGTTGGGTGCTGGGCACGGTGGGAGACGACGGGAGACGGCTGGGCGGCGACGGAGGGGAAAAACAGGGGAGGCCGAAAAACTCAAATTTGGAAGTCGATGGAGACCGGTGTTTTGACCGTGCTGGAGGGGTGGACGGAGTTCTGGGATCGAACTGGGCATTTCGGTGGCCACGGTGGTGACCACGGCGGCGAAGGGAGCCTAAACCCGTGAGTTCGATTCTCGGGTCAAAAATGGCAGGATGAGTTTTACTGTCTTTCGTTCGATCTAGTAAACGGGAGGATGACTCAGAGGATGAGACGAGTCTAGTGGGACCGTTTTCATCGAGAATGGTGGTCGGAGCTGAGTGCAGTCGACGGTGGGTTGGCCGTGAGCTTCTCGATCGGAGAGGTAAGGATTTTGACGTTGTTCCTTGTGTTTGTTTCCATAGAACTCCTAGTTTAACTCAGACGGTCATGTAGGTGAAAACCCCGTCCAAAATGATCCAGTATCGACGGAGAACCGATCGGGTTGGCCCGCGGGTCACGGCGACCCGTTTACCAGTCGTTCGGGTTGAACGACGGTGAACAGTACCCGGCGCGTGGGTTTCACGCGCAGGGAGTTCAACCGGCGCGTGGGGGCGCGTGTGAGGTAATTCTGGGAAACTTCCAACATGACTTTTATCCTATACATTGTAACGAACATTTTGGGATTGGTTTCGTGTCGATCGGACACCGTCTCGATATTGTTCGGGATGTCCGAAGGTTTTAAATCCAGTTTAAAAATACTTAAAAATTCGGGAAAATTACGGGACTTGAATAGGATGTTAATGATGAGGTTAGTGATCCTCTAAATTGATTTGAACAGGATTAGGAGTCCCGGTGATAGTGTGGTGGCCCGGGAAGGCCTATGGCACGCGTATCGAGGCGCTCGGTTAAACGGTCTGTGAGTGGACATTGGTTTCATAAATTCGATGCATGCATAACTGTTTTATGATTGTTATAATTATGATTAAATGATTTACTTTGGATATTGGTGAATTTAAAATGATTTCACGCATTTCGAGGTGAATTACGTATTTGCACGTAAACCGAGATTTTCTGGATTTTCACCGATTTCCATAAATATGGTTGGATATGATTTCATGAAACGGTTACGAACTTGAATAATGTAAAGTCGGGCCAGGGGCCCAGTTGAACTATGAAATCGGGCCAGGGGCCCAGTTAACATGTGGATCGGGCCAGGGGCCCAGTTAACTTGTGGAATCGGGCCAGGGGTCCAGTTGATTTCTACACGTGATTGCGGGTCGGGGACCCTAAAATGGAATTGAATAAATGTTTTCTGGTTTACATTTTATATATGTTCACATGCTGGAATCTATAAATGGTTTTGATGATATTTCGGTTATGGCACGTTTCACGGTATTTGGGCATGAGACCCGTTTGATGAAACGTAACGAATGGTTCGGATTTTATCTATGTATACCTATATGTTTTGCATGTGGATATCTATAAAATGTATTTGGTACTGCACTGTATAGATCCTTCCATATTATATTGTCTCCTCCGGATGAGGTACCCCGGAGAGGTCATGGACGTCTAGTACGTCCAGCGTCTATGACGCTAAGCATCGGGGATGCTGTACCCGAACGGGGTTCGGGGATTGAACTCGGAAATTGAGACCCGAGTGGCACGCGTAGCCTTGTGATTGTGACCTTATTGACGTCAGGGACGTCAGACATCAGGGATGTCGGATTGGAGTGTATAGTGCAGTGGCTAAAATAATGGTTATGGTTTATATGCCTTATGGTTCATATTACTGGATTTATGAAATAACTCTTGGATTTACTTTTGGAAATTGAAACTATGCTTTGGTTTCCGGGCTAAGGCCCTATTGGTTATTTCTAAATAAATATGGGATTATTGGTTTTGGTGCATGCATATGATTTTACTGAGGGGCATAAATGTCTTATAAATGTTTTAAACAGACTTGTTTATTTTCGTCCACTCACAGCTTTGTTTTCAATGCCCTTCAGGTTGATTCCGGATACGACTGCAGCAGAGACTTGAGCATCGCACACCTCCTCCATCGATCCTTACGCACTCTGGAAGCCCGTTTGGGCAATGGCAATCGGTTATCCCTTGTCTGGCGCCTCTTGTCAGACGGGAGCACGTCACATTCCATGGTAATCCCGGGGGGATTGGGATGGGTCGTGTCAAGTGGTATCAGAGCAGGTTTTGCTCTTTTGTGCGCGAAGGACGAGGGTGTGATGTCTCGTTGGGCTGCAGTTCCGTTGTCAACCTGATAGATAATTTTGGGTTTGTATGGTGAATTGGGTGTGTTTGGCCCGATACGCCGTGCATGGTTGCGATTCAACCCAGGTGGGGTTGTATACGATTAACTGGTAATGTGGGACCGTCGGTTCGGTCATGTGATGATGGGTTGTTGTGCCACTGGGCACAACTGGGTTCAGGGAACCCCAATTGAATAATGGTTTGGGAATACGAAACTCAGTTGAGTATTGGTCTAAGTTTTGGACCCTAGTAGTGTTGGCTAGTGTACGGGGGTTGGTGCATCGGAGTTAGCCGATGACCTTCGTGGTGGAACCTACGTTGGAACCCACGTTGAGTTGACGATTGGATTGGATTGGACGTCTATACGATGTCAGGACCGCGGGGTCGGTCAGGTTGTGGATTGTACTGCGGAGGGCAGTTGGGTTTGGTGGAACCCTAGGGTGTGACCTTGGAACCCTAATTTATAATTGATGGACCGAAAGGTGAACCTTAAGTGAGAATTTGTGCTGCGACGTGCGGCTGAGGTCGTGGATGACCATGGGGATGACTCTAGTGAGTCTTATGGGTTCGATCCACGGATGCGGTTATGAGATAAAATATGGAATCCCGTATTGGATCGAATAGTAGAGTGATGTGTGGATACGGATCTTGACAACGATGACTGTTGGTCGACAGTTGTGTCGAGATGACTGGCTATCGAGGGTATTTAGTGTGGCTTTCATACTTGGGGATGTTCAGGGAACGTCCATTATCCTGATGTGCCAGTGGTCAAATTGGGGGTACCCATAGTCGTGGGGTACGAGTGGTGTTACGGGATCGTCGTTCGGAATGAACGGAGATCCGGGGTAACAACCTTGCACACAAGTGTGCTATGTATGGATGTTGGTATGTTGGTGCTTTTATGCCAATACTAGTATGGATGCCAGTGTGCTGATACTAGTGTTGATGATGGTGCGCTGGTATTGGTACTAGCGCTGGTGCCGGTGTCAGTGAGTGTGATGACGATGAGCCACCAGTTGGGGTGTGACTCTGTCATAATGGACCGATGATTGGTATATGCGACTCAGTGGTGGTTGAGTCTTGGACTGGATGGGATCCAGTGGAGGTTGTGATGTGTTGGGATAAGTCCCAACAGATTTATGATGACAAGTGATAAATGGATCAAAAGGTATGATTGAAAATTTGGGGAATCTTGGGATGCTGTTCCCTATGTCATGCGAGTTGGTGGATTTGGGGAGTTGTGATCAACTCCGAGATTGGTAAGTTTGTGTACTGCTTATATCCCCTGAGAGTACAAGGAAATTATTGAAATTGGAAAAGTCGAGGAAACCATTCGTGGTATTGATGTGGGATTTTGTGATTGTGAATCACTTGGAACCTGAGGATTGAACCTGTTAAGGTTGAGATGTGAGACGGAAGCAGTATGGTATGCACATTCAGGCAAAATTGTGGATATTCCGTTCGGAATCGGGGTGTGTGCATACATGATTATTGGCGGACGTGAGGTCCGAGTAATGAATTGATTTTGGACACGTGGTGGTCCAAGTAAGGTGTGGACATGGGCAGTCCAGTGGTTGGACATGACATCTCATTGGGAGCATGTCTGTTTCCAACATGGTTGGAACTCCCGATCCGGGGAGAGTTGTGATTGGGGGAACGAGAGGAGTGCTCGTTTCCGCATCAGTGATTGGTATTCCGAAGTCATTAGGGTTGACTTCATATTTTCTGCCGTGGCAGATGATGATTGTTGCTACCAGTACATTGAGCGTGTATTGGTTGGTGGACCCATGTTTGGCTTGGGGTCATTGGACACAAGCAGTTGGATATGGTTTTGGATTTGGTGGTGATATGCGAGGTCATCTTTCCACCAAGGGAAATTTGGCGAAGGATTCAATTGAGGGTGTAAGACCCTACGATCAGCTTTCAGATGGATTGTTAGCTATGTGAGCATGTGTGGATCCTAGGTGGATCTGATTTGCGATGTTGTCGACTTTGGTCGATGTGACGATCTAGGATCGTGATGTTACTTGTCGGGTGACGTAGCGATGGATATGGATTGTGATCTTGATGATCCAGATGGGTGGAGAGTTTATCACTCTTACCTTGGTATGTGAGTCGTAAATGACGGGACAGAACTTCTTTTCGGAGTGAAGTCCATATGGCTTGTTACTCAGTTGAGTAGGTTTCCGATGTGGTCGGATCTCGTCAACCTTTGACGTGTGGATATTGGGATTGGCTTCGCTATGAAGTCAATCGAGTGTTGAGCGGGTAACCGATAGGGTCGGTTATGTTACGTCTTGATGGACGTAAACGAGATTTTGGGTTTTGGAATCGAATTTCTGGGTGACGATTCAGGATTCGATTGCGAAGCTCGAAAATGGATTACTGGATTTGGGTGCGGAATGATTATTCCAATGCTAGCTTACGGAATAATGATTTCGGATTCGGATTTGGAAATGGGTTAAAAATATGATGTTGAGTTCGGGTTCGGGATTTCTTACGAAATTGCGGATTCGGATTCGGAATTGGAACTAGATGACGGGTGGAGTTCGTTTTGTCTCATGTTGGTTTGGGCAAATGTACTCCATTACTAGAACGTGTTTGGCTATGACCTGGGTGGCTATAGTCAGATTGATGGATTGAGGTACGTACAGGGTACGTTGTACGATGATTGATACTGGTTAGGCGGGGTGGTGCCTAATGGCGGTACATGGGATGTACCAGTGGTGTGTAACTAACGTGTTGGTAATCGGCTTGGTTCCGATATCTTTTGTTTGGCTGTATTGTGGACTGGACATTGGATACTGTGCGCTGGGCAGATTGATCTTGTCGGGTTCAGTGATTTTATGAGCAGGTGCTCTTGGCCATGGTTGGCTTGTGGAACCCTAGTATTGAGATGTGTGTTCACTGCTGGGCTGGTATTCAATGTGTTCCAGTTGCACCACTTGATTGGGTTAATTGACGGTATACGTACACTCAGGATGAGTGATTGGTGGTTTGAGTAACCACGAGTAGCCTTGTGTGATTTTATCACACCGTGATTTCCCAGCGTCTCGGTTCGCTGAGGGAGTCGGCGATTATGGACATTGAGATTATTTTGTGTCGCAGGATTGGGCTTGCCCTGCGAACTGAGATCATGTGGTTGATCTTGCGCTACATCGAGAGTGATGTAGTACGTGGTGTTGTCACGGATAGACAGATGGTTGGGGCTTTATCAGGGTGGTAAAGTTTTGTGATGACAGTTTGACTCGTGGTGTCAGCGTGGACTGACAAATGAGATTTGGTGACTCCCAACGGGAGCAAATGTAAGGATTTATTGATAATGGAAAGGAACCATCTAGCTGAAGGAGTCAGCTAAATGGTTGAGCGATCTTATCGCGGATCTGGTGATTATGTCCACTCGAGGTGGTCGAGTGTTGTTGCTATTTTGACGTATGACTGTGATGGGATGTCTGGGTACAAGCGAGACTGGTGTTGTCCCAGTATGTGGGTGTACAAGTGTACACAGATGTGTGGTCGAAATGTTTTCCACGTGGTGGTTGTGGAATAAGGTTATTGGTAATTTCGAGGACGAAATTCTTTAAGGAGGGAAGGTTGTAACGACCCGTCCCGAATATCGGGATTTAATAATATTTAATTGTGATTTACTAATCTGGGATTAGTTGGGCGATTTCGGACGAATTGTGCAAAATGACCGTTTTGCCCCTGGGCGTGGGCAAAACGTTGACTTTTAATTCGGATGGTCAAATGGACTTTGACCGATGACCGTGACGTAGTTCGGGACGTCACGAGTTCATAGACAGGTGGCACGTTCGATTCCGACGTTCGTGGTGAAAGTTATGATGTACGGAAGTCCAGGGGCATTTTCGTAATTTGGACGAAAGAAGGGGAAATGTTGACTTTTTGACCGGGATGTCCGATGGCCGAGGGCCAAGGACCGTTACGTAGGTTTCGTCGATGCGAATCCAACGACAGGCGGCACGCCGAAATCGGAGATTCGACGACGAAGTTATGGGTCACGGAAGTTTGGTTTCGTTATGCACGCATTACGAGGCGTGGACACGTGGCGTTTTCTGATTGGTCTGAATTTCTGAGTGGGACACGTGGACCACTAATCTTTAATTATTGGGATCAGATCTGGTTGGTCAGATTGTTTAAAATATAGGATTTAAATAATATAAAGTATTTCCCACTTATTTTCATCTTTTGATCTGGACCCTTAATCTCATTGGTGAGATTCAATCTGGGCCGTTCATTCCTTTTTCCCTCTTTCTTTAATTGAATCTGCCTGCATCCTCCCACTCCCATTTCTCTCAAACCCGTGAGCAATGTACACGGCTCACACTGCACACCACCACCATTTCTATAACCTTGGGCCGTGCAGGGAACTGTGTGAGCTCTGTTGGGTGCTGGGCACGGTGGGAGACGACGGGAGACGGCTGGGCGGCGACGGAGGGGAAAAACAGGGGAGGCCGAAAAACTCAAATTTGGAAGTCGATGGAGACCGGTGTTTTGACCGTGCTGGAGGGGTGGACGGAGTTCTGGGATCGAACTGGGCATTTCGGTGGCCACGGTGGTGACCACGGCGGCGAAGGGAGCCTAAACCCGTGAGTTCGATTCTCGGGTCAAAAATGGCAGGATGAGTTTTACTGTCTTTCGTTCGATCTAGTAAACGGGAGGATGACTCAGAGGATGAGACGAGTCTAGTGGGACCGTTTTCATCGAGAATGGTGGTCGGAGCTGAGTGCAGTCGACGGTGGGTTGGCCGTGAGCTTCTCGATCGGAGAGGTAAGGATTTTGACGTTGTTCCTTGTGTTTGTTTCCATAGAACTCCTAGTTTAACTCAGACGGTCATGTAGGTGAAAACCCCGTCCAAAATGATCCAGTATCGACGGAGAACCGATCGGGTTGGCCCGCGGGTCACGGCGACCCGTTTACCAGTCGTTCGGGTTTGAACGACGGTGAACAGTACCCGGCGCGTGGGTTTCACGCGCAGGGAGTTCAACCGGCGCGTGGGGGCGCGTGTGAGGTAATTCTGGGAAACTTCCAACATGACTTTTATCCTATACATTGTAACGAACATTTTGGGATTGGTTTCGTGTCGATCGGACACCGTCTCGATATTGTTCGGGATGTCCGAAGGTTTTAAATCCAGTTTAAAAATACTTAAAAATTCGGGAAAATTACGGGACTTGAATAGGATGTTAATGATGAGGTTAGTGATCCTCTAAATTGATTTGAACAGGATTAGGAGTCCCGGTGATAGTGTGGTGGCCCGGGAAGGCCTATGGCACGCGTATCGAGGCGCTCGGTTAAACGGTCTGTGAGTGGACATTGGTTTCATAAATTCGATGCATGCATAACTGTTTTATGATTGTTATAATTATGATTAAATGATTTACTTTGGATATTGGTGAATTTAAAATGATTTCACGCATTTCGAGGTGAATTACGTATTTGCACGTAAACCGAGATTTTCTGGATTTTCACCGATTTCCATAAATATGGTTGGATATGATTTCATGAAACGGTTACGAACTTGAATAATGTAAAGTCGGGCCAGGGGCCCAGTTGAACTATGAAATCGGGCCAGGGGCCCAGTTAACATGTGGATCGGGCCAGGGGCCCAGTTAACTTGTGGAATCGGGCCAGGGGTCCAGTTGATTTCTACACGTGATTGCGGGTCGGGGACCCTAAAATGGAATTGAATAAATGTTTTCTGGTTTACATTTTATATATGTTCACATGCTGGAATCTATAAATGGTTTTGATGATATTTCGGTTATGGCACGTTTCACGGTATTTGGGCATGAGACCCGTTTGATGAAACGTAACGAATGGTTCGGATTTTATCTATGTATACCTATATGTTTTGCATGTGGATATCTATAAAATGTATTTGGTACTGCACTGTATAGATCCTTCCATATTATATTGTCTCCTCCGGATGAGGTACCCCGGAGAGGTCACGGACGTCTAGTACGTCCAGCGTCTATGACGCTAAGCATCGGGGATGCTGTACCCGAACGGGGTTCGGGGATTGAACTCGGAAATTGAGACCCGAGTGGCACGCGTAGCCTTGTGATTGTGACCTTATTGACGTCAGGGACGTCAGACATCAGGGATGTCGGATTGGAGTGTATAGTGCAGTGGCTAAAATAATGGTTATGGTTTATATGCCTTATGGTTCATATTACTGGATTTATGAAATAACTCTTGGATTTACTTTTGGAAATTGAAACTATGCTTTGGTTTCCGGGCTAAGGCCCTATTGGTTATTTCTAAATAAATATGGGATTATTGGTTTTGGTGCATGCATATGATTTTACTGAGGGGCATAAATGTCTTATAAATGTTTTAAACAGACTTGTTTATTTTCGTCCACTTACAGCTTTGTTTTCAATGCCCTTCAGGTTGATTCCGGATACGACTGCAGCAGAGACTTGAGCATCGCACACCTCCTCCATCGATCCTTACGCACTCTGGAAGCCCGTTTGGGCAATGGCAATCGGTTATCCCTTGTCTGGCGCCTCTTGTCAGACGGGAGCACGTCACATTCCATGGTAATCCCGGGGGGATTGGGATGGGTCGTGTCAATCTTGGTCACTGCCCGAGGTATACTAAACATGCCTTCCTGAGAGTAAGCAACCCAACGGGAGTTAACTCCACTCAGTTAGTGCCCCGTGACTACACCATGGTCCACTAGGGCCAACGACCCTCCCTGAAGGAGACATGATAGAAAGGTAGGAAAGTACAACACAATAATAGTATAGTTACCCTATGGCCCCCGGACATCCCTGAAAACATTCCATATATAATCCAGACGGGCCTCATGCCCAAAACATCATAATATGTAATTTAAGCATTCCCATATAGTACCCATAATAGTCCCATCCAAATAATAAAGTGAAATAGTAAAAACAGTTTATGCATGCAATCCTTTAAGAAATCAAATAGCTCACTCACCCACGGTCCTCGCTCCTCAACGAGCGATTAACACTTGTATTAACATGTCCAAGAGTGACTAAAGGACCCTACTAGTTCAATACCAAAACCCCAGAACAGATTCGTCCCGAAAACATAGCCCGGGCACTATTCTCGAGGCTTCAAACCCCATTTTGACCGTCCTAACGATCTCCGATCGACACGAAACCACCGCCATTGGATCCGTATCATCGAAACCTTGAAAATGGTACCGGCCCCACCGAAATTACTGTTTACACGTGCCCCTACGAGCCTGGTCAACGAGTGGTCAACGAGTGGTCAACGCTACTACAGTGTTGCTGACGTGATCACTGTCACATGTCAGAGGACACGTGTCACTCTCTGGTTGGCCCATGGTCTAACAATTTTTGACATGATGACATCATCATGACATCACTGCTGACGTCAGCATGATGACGTCATCAGTGCTACAGTACCGGGTCACCCCGGATTTCTGAAACCGGGTCGCCATCGACAGGGTTAGTTCCTAAAGGGTCGTCTAAGTCTGTTCTATGGATCTAGGACCTCAAAAACTGAGAACAATGGCGAGATCCATACCTGGGCTTCGAAGAAAACTCATGGTTGCTCCAGTCGTTTTCTCCGGCTGTCTCGTCAGTTTCCAACGTCCAAAACAGCTCCCTTGAGTTTGTCACTGATCCTAGGACATGTCCCAAACAAAAGAAAGGAAACCCATACGTTAAAAGGGTCTCACTAAAAAACTTAGAAAAACTGGGCTTCTCCGATTTCGCAGTTTACCTCCTCCGTGTCGCCGCCGTAGGCCGTGTCAACTGCCTCACTGTCTTCCTGGGGTTCTAGCGGTCCTATCTTGGGCTTGGTTCGAGTTGAGAAGACGGGTTGAGGGTGTTCAGGTTTTCTGGATCTGTGTCTCCTCTCTCGGGTCTGGGAGATTTTCCTGGGTTTTCAGACGGGGAGAAGAGAGATGAGGGTTGGTGGTTCACGGTGAAGATGAAGATGATGATGGTGAGGACGGTGGTCATCGTCTGGTGGCAAGAATGGTGGTCGGCTCGGTGTTTCGTGCAGTGGAAACCCGTGTGTGTGTTTGTTCACGGTGAAGGAAATGTGTGTGTCTAAGAGGAAAAGGGGAGAAGGAATGAACGGCCTAGATCAGTTTGGGCAGGAAGGATGAAGGGCTGGGGTTAATTGAGGGAAATTTAATATTTTAAAATTAACCAATAGGTATAGACCCAACTTTATTGGAATAGTAATCTCCAGGATGAGTGACACTTGTCACTCATCCGATGACTCAGATTAATCCTAGGGAATTGTACAGATTTGATTATTTAATTATTATTTTACGTTTTGTTCTCGGTTCATAGGAACTCCGATTTAGACGTGCCGCCTGTTTACGGATTCGTGACGTCCCGATCTACGTCATAGTCATGGGTCAAACGTCATAGTCATGGGTCAAAGTCCTAATTATTTCCTGGGTCAAAAGTCAAAGTTTCCCCTCTTCAGGGGCAAAATAGTCATTTCACATTAAAATATTAATTATCAAGGTTCGGGTCGTTACACATACATTGTCCTAGAAGCTCCTAATTTTGATAATCTTGTATTTTGTAGTTTTGAAGCAATTACTCTGAGGCCCAAGGTATTTTCTATCACTAATCTATAATTTATTTATGTTTTTAAACCCATCATGCGCTTTTGGTTTCATGTTTGGAGCTTGTATTACAGGCAAGTGCGTTTTATGACATGGATGAAACGACTGTTTTTCATCAAGAGATGGAGATGGTGACTACTCCGTGAAAGTCCATGGTCACCTGCCTCTTTCAATGCCTAGAGCTAGCAAAAAATTTGTACCATTTAGTGGTGAAGGTGCCTATGAGCCATTGGAGGAGTTAATCTACTTAAACATGAGAGAGGGAAGTGACGATGAAAGTGAAGAATGTTTCAATTTTGCGAACGTTGTACTCTAAGCAGTTAAGATGGGTTGTGGACCAATGGGTGAATTTTTCCATGATACTCGTTTGTTTTTTGTGACCAAAGTTTCATGATTTCTTGTAAAAATTGTTAAGTAGGAATTTATTCTAGAAAGAATCGGAATTTTCCTAGTGATCATAGTAAACTTCCATATAAAGTTGAAAATTTCATATAGATTAATGGAATGAAATTAGAAGCCTTTTGTACCATTGATGTTCTCAGAGTCACTTTTGAGGTTCAATTTTTGTTACCATGGTATGTCAATCCTCGATTCCTCAAAAGAATTCTAAAGTTTGGAAGCTGTTGATATAACTAAAAAATTCAAAACCATTTCTCCTACAATTTTGTTTATGTTGAGACAATTCTACGAGTCAAGGTATTTCGTAAGGGAAGAAAAAGGGATTCCCATTCATCATTGATGTACATCCAGAAAGAAAGATTATGAAACCAATGTATATTGGGTTTCAATAAAATTGAATGAAATTTTTTAACTTCCTTGGTTCACAGTGGTCGAAGCTGTTTCATTAAGCCAGCAAATCGGCCACTCGTTGGAAGCATAACAAAAGCAATCCAGCTCCATGCTACCCGTATTTCAAGCCTCTGCTACATCTTCAGAAAGATCCTGTTTACAAATCCGGGGATAACTAATGTCATTAGACTATGCTTTGTATTATACTTCACACAAATACTGTATATATCGTATTTGATCCATTTAGGGAAAAATCATAAAGTCTAGTTTTCTAATCAACTCTGGTTTTGATAGCTGCCTGATACAGATTTCAATAATAAGCCTATAATCATCGTTGTTCCAAAGGAAAAGTATCACAAGTATAATATAGGCATGACCTAGAAATCTAAGTATACATTATTCAGGTCTTAACATGCTTGAAAGGTCTGTCATCTGATCAAATGGCTTGAACAACTTACTTGGATATTAAGGAGAAAGCCGGCTTGACTGTAAGAGCTCAAGCATAAGCCCTCAATTCCATAAAACCCATATTCAAAAACCAATTCCAACAATCTAAAACCAAATTCCATACATAATAGCTTACCTATTTCACCCTCAATTCCATAAAAACCCATATTCAAAAACCAATTCCATCAATCCAAAACCAATTCCATCAATCCAAAACCAATTCCATACATAATAGCTTTATCTATTTCACCCTCAATTCCATGAAAACCATATTCAAAAACCAATTCCATAAAACCCATATTCAAAAACCAATTCCAAATCCAATTTCATAAATTAGAGCTTACCTATTTCACCTTCAATTCCATAAAATCCACCCTCAAATCCATAAAACCCATATTCAAAAAAGTTGAAATGAACCATTTAACTAACCGTATATTGGTTGTTTGCCTTCGGTTTCTCGAGTAATCATCGCTCCTGCTTGCGAGGTTGCTTTTCTTTGCCCGCGGGGCTGCTTGTCGTCTGCTCGCGGGTCGTTGTCTTCTCCGCTGGCTGTCGATGAACACGGGTGGCCGTCACTTGATGGGTTCCTTCTGCTCGAGGCTTCTCCGATGGTTTTTTTTGTTTGTTTGAACCACGACCCACACAAAGACCCATTATTTAGGTTTATTTGGCCACATAGGCAGCTGATGTGTCCTACACTCAACTGTCACCTATGTTTTAATTTTAATTTTAAAAGCTGAGGTGTTCAAAAGGACTAATCTAACCCTCATTTTCATCCTCTCATATGGAAATAGACTGAATTGAAACAAAAATGGAAATTTAAGTTTTAAGGTGCATTTTGACACAAATCAAAATGAGTCAGATGGGTATTTTGAGATAATAATGATAGTTTAGGTGCATTCTCACTAAAAAAACAAGTTTAAATGCTGAGCTTTAGCCGAAGAGTAAAGGTCCCCCTTGCGTTACATGGAAGCCTCGTCCGACAGAGACCTGCTGAAATAGTTTTGAAACCTCCCAAGAAAAAACGCGAAAGCTCATTCATCATGTTCTTTCGGCTACCGGCGTAGAAGGGAAAACCAATGCGACGAACTCTGCGTCGTTGAAGAGCGCTCCACGGACGAATTCGACTGCGACCCAGCCTATTCCATCCACTTATCTTCGACCGGATCCGACCTCAACGAAAAGTCGTTTCAAACAGAAACTCTCCGATCGGGCATTCAATCGGCTGGACTCCGATTTGTTAAGAGGCTGTACTGCGTTTGGAAGAGGTTTAATCGATTTGGGTGGAAATCGGAGTGGTGTCGAATGCTTGAATGAAAAACGGGGTAAACCCCTAGATTTATTTCTCATTTTCTCGTTGGAAAAGATAATCTATAATTGACTGCTCTTATTATGTTGGTGCAGCCAGTTTCATTGTGATTATTGTATTCTTGCAAGCATTTCTAATACTTCAGGCTTGATAGTTTTCAGTTTTTTTCTCCTTTTGACTGTAGGACTGGGAGTCACAAAGTGGATCTCAGATTGTGGTTGAATTGTTTATTTTCGGTGCCACGACGCTAGAATGTTAGACTCCCGGTTTATTTTCTGTGCCATGATTGTATGCTGCTTTTTATGTGGGCAATCCTTTGAAAGGACAGGAGTAGTTCTCTTCATAGAGAGTTTGATGCATCTTGAAATTTGATTTCGTTTCTTATTTTTAATGGTGCTATTTGTACCTTGTTGTAAATTGAATTTGTGACTCTTGTGTTCTAGTTTACTTCTTTCTTATGGGATGAAGGATTGTGCTGCTTTTTTGGATTAAGGAACTTTGTTTTTTATTTCTCTGTTCTTGGCGTAAGGTTTGGATGCATCTTGAAATTTGATTGAGCTTGATATTTTTTGTATCTACTTTACTTTAGAAATTGTTCCATGAATGTGTGGCTTACTTCTTTAGGAATAAATCATTATGCAGCTCTTTAGAGACGAGCTTTCTTGTAAGAATGTGAAAGGATTTCATGCATCCTGGCTTATAGTTTTGTTTCTTTCCTTTTTTTTGTCCTTACAACTTCTGGCAATAGAATGGTTTATTCATGGCTTAAAAATGGATGTTAGTTCTGCTTATTATCAGTCTTGTTTTCGGTTTTAATCCTTGCAAACCATAGTAGTGCTCTTCAAGTCTAGGCTTGATGCATCTTGAAGGTTGAGTATTTACTTATTTGCATTTATGCTATATGCCTTGTATAAGTCAGAATTGGTGCCTGTTGTTTTGTACTCCCTTCTTTGTGAGAAATAATCGATTATGCTGTTGTTTAAAGGTGTAATAATCCAGTTTGGTGCATTCTAACTTATAATCTTGTTTCCAAATTAGCCATTGCATTTTCTTTAAATTGGAAGAGCTGGCTTAATTTTTTATGAAGGAAAAGTAGTAGTGCTCTTCACATGGGGGTTTGATGCATCTTAAACTTTGATTTAGTTTCATTTTTTCATTGGTGTTAACCTTTTCTTACTTGGAATTTGTTTGCAATTGTTTGTAACTTTCATTGTGTTAAAAGGATCATACTATAGCTAAGAGAGATGGAATTTGGCTCCTTGTAAGGAATTTTGTCTCTTGCATTGGTAATTTATTTTCATGTCTGAAAAATGGATATTGAGTCTCTGATATTGACCTGAAAAATGATTTTGGTTTACTAGAGACATCGATAATTTTCTTTAGGTCGTTGGAACCCGAGCCATAAATGAGATACCACTTTGGATAGAGCTAGCGCTCTTCGCTGGGGTTTCATAGTGTGGGGGATTAATGTTCTTGTGAGGGGGTTTGATGCATCTTTACTTATGATTTAGTATCTTTTATTCGTTGATGTGTTAGTATTAGGTTGGATTATTGATGTACCTGTTTCAACTCAATATCATTCCTTCTGAATATATTTTCTAAATCTTTTATTTGTATGTTTTAAGAAGTACACTATATGTGGAGTTTTTTATTACTGATGATGAAGCTTTTTATTTTCTACCTCTGTAGTACAATGAAGTTGTTTCTTTATGGTCTTCTTAGCTATTATTAGATCATTTTGTTCAAGGGTTTGGCACATTGTCTTAACATTTGTTGATGGTTCTTGGCTTATTTTTGTGGTTTGATTTCCTTTCAGCATGTCTAGAGTTGGATCTAGCCTTGTTTCAAGATTCTGAGACTCTCAAATTGAAGTCTGGTTATCATTATCTTGGTAATTTCCTTGTTAGATTATCTTCTTTGTGATTTCATGTTTTCATGAGTTTATCATCTTTGTTATTTCATGGTTTTGAAGCTGACTACTTGATTTGGGTTAAGAAATCAAGAACAGGGTTATAGGTTAATGGAGACAACATGTTCAGATGGTTCTGTTACTAAGCGGTCTCTAAGGAAAAAAGCAGGTCTGCGAAATTATGATGAGAATTTGATGGATGATATAATAGAGAAGCATTTGGGTGGTAATTTTAAGAAAAGGTATCGAACAAAGGAGGATTTGGAGAAAGAGACCGAAACTGAGGCCATGATAGCATTGTCCCTTGGCTTTCCCATTGATGAGCTGCTCGAGGAAGAAAAAAAGGCTGGGGTGGTTAGTGAATTGGGTGGGAAGCAGCAAAATGATTATATAGTAGTGAGGAATCATATTTTAGCACGGTGGAGGGGTAATGTACGAGTGTGGCTTTCGAAAGGACAGATTAAAGAAACTGTGAGTGGTGAGTATGAGCATTTGATATCTTCAGCTTACGATTATCTTTTGTATAATGGATACATTAATTTTGGGGTTGCTCCATCATTTGTGGGTAATATGCCAGACGAGGCAACCGAAGGGTCTGTCATTGTCATTGGTGCGGGCCTTGCTGGGCTAGCAGCCGCAAGGCAGCTACTGTCATTGGGTTTCAAGGTGGCGGTTTTAGAAGGCAGGAATCGACCTGGTGGAAGAGTTTACACCCAAAAGATGGGGAAGGACGAAAAGTTTTCTGCAGTAGATCTTGGCGGCAGTGTCATTACTGGCATCCATGCTAACCCTCTTGGTGTTATGGCCAGGCAACTTTCTATTCCACTTCATAAGGTCAGAGATAAGTGTCCTCTGTACAAGCCTGATGGGACACCTGTGGATAAGGACATTGATTCAAAGATTGAAGTTATCTTTAACAAGTTGCTTGACAAAGTAATGGAACTCAGACAAACTATGGGTGGGTTTGGAAATGATATTTCTTTGGGTTCGGTTTTGGAGACACTGAGACAGCTTTATGGTGTTGCTAGAAGCACCGAGGAAAGGCAACTTCTTGACTGGCATCTCGCAAATTTGGAATATGCAAATGCTGGATGCCTATCAAATCTCTCGGCTGCATATTGGGATCAGGATGATCCTTATGAGATGGGTGGGGACCATTGCTTTCTTGCTGGTGGTAATTGGAGATTGATAAAAGCCTTGTGTGAAGGTATTCCCATATTCTACGGAAGGACTGTCAGTACAATTAGATATGGAGATAAAGGGGTTGAGGTTATTGCAGGAGACCAAGTGTTTCAAGGCGATATGGTCTTATGCACTGTTCCTCTTGGAGTTCTGAAAAAGGGGGTTATCAGATTTGAACCGGAGTTGCCCCAAAGAAAGCTTGCAGCAATTGAAAGGTTGGGATTTGGGCTGTTGAACAAAGTTGCTATGGTTTTTCCTCATGTTTTCTGGGGAGATGAACTGGATACTTTTGGATGTCTTAATGAGCATAGCCATAAGCGTGGAGAGTTCTTTTTGTTCTATGGTTACCATACTGTATCTGGGGGTCCGGTTCTCATTGCATTGGTGGCTGGAGAAGCTGCACAAACATTTGAACGCACAGAGGCACCCGTATTGCTCCATCGAGTTTTAAGCGTGCTCAAAGGTAGGTATTTATTAATAGATGATTCATTTGTGGTTCCCTTCTCATGTCTTTATATCTTGATATTTAGGGTCTTCTTGTCTTAAAGATCTCTTCATTTTCATTTCTTCAATTCAGGTATATATACTCCTAAGGGCATTGATGTGCCTCATCCAATACAAACCATATGTACAAGATGGGGTGGTGATCCCCTTTCTTATGGTTCATACTCACATGTTAGGGTACAGTCGTCTGGCAGCGACTATGATGTGCTTGCAGAAAGTGTAGGCAACCGACTGTTCTTTGCAGGTGAGGCCACCAATAGGCAACATCCAGCTACCATGCATGGAGCCTACCTGAGTGGCTTAAGAGAGGCTTCGTGCATATTTCGCGCCCCTCGGCGTAGCCAAAGCATTTCAAGGAAAGTCATGCAAAAGAACGTTGGACCAAACATTGATATGCTGGAAGATCTATTCAAGATGCCCGATTTAGCATTTGGAAAGTTTTCGTTTGTGTTTGATCCTTCAACAGAAGACCCAAAATCAGTAGGGCTTATGAGAGTGAGTGTTGGGAATAGTGAAGACAATTATAAACAAGAGTTACCAAACAGCTTTCACCATTCCTTAACCCTACCTTTGCCGCTTTACACAGTGATATCTCACGAACAAGCATGTGGGTTAGAATTGGTGATGGGAGGCGATGAAAATAGGTTATCATACTTGGTAAAAGATCTTGGTTTGAAGCTGATGGGACCTAGTGCCCTAGGAAGTGTAGGTAACTCTGTGACAGTCAGCATTGCCAATGCTCGAAGAGGCAGAGGAAGGTATCGCATGCCTGGATGGTAGTAGGTTTCTTGCAATTTCTTGGACTAGTTGTTGGTGTTGTCAACACTGTTGTGGATGGATATGGAGTCTTCTGAATTCTGATGCACGCGCTTGCTACATGAAATGATTGGTAGAATTTGGAGTGAGTACGTTGAATTCAGGTCACTTTTGTCTATTATTGAGTGATGACATAGATCTTTAGTTGAAGACAACTTGATCTGTGTACAACATGTTTGGTGTCCGAGGTAGATCAACTAACTAAAACCGTTCATACGAAGCCATTTATTGGTTTTGAATGTCATCAACTAACCATATCTCTGTTCATAATTCGTCATAAACCATTGTTGAAGAAGATACATTGAAATCATCCATTTGCAAAATTTTAGTTATTCTCTTGCTATAATTCATGCTTAATTGTAATCCACATCATTTTTCTGAAAATTGAATTTGGAACTAGGTTCGGTTCATCTACCTATTTTTATCACTTGTAAAGTGGATGTGCTTTTATTATGCACCCACATGATCGAGCTTGAATCTCCATTTTCTTACAAATAAGGTGAAAATGTACTGAACAAAATGAAACAACATGAAATCCGCTAAAAACTTACAAACTCAAGCAAATACTGGTATTGTGGAACCCAAAATCATCCGAAAATTATGGAGCCGCCACGTGTCCCGTAATTCCCAAAAATGACCAAATTGCCCTTGGCAAATAACGCTGATCATTTGAAAAAACACCCACACATTAAATAATCTATTTACCAGTTAAATACGTTATTTGATCGGGTTAAAGTGTCTGTAATATTGATACTCTCTTAATTATCGTTATTCTTAATAACGGATAATTAATATTAATATTAAAATACAATAAATATCATTACTATCATGATGAGCTATCATTACAATTATTAAATAATATATTTAATAATAATATATTATTTACTAATTAAATATTCAACCGACCAATCAGAACGCTTCAAGGCTCCCAAGATTTTCCTATAAATAGCAAGGCACATTTCATTTCCAAGGTACGTTGATTCTTCGTTTCGAAGTATATCCCTTTCCTCTCTCGAAGCTAACTTAGGCATCGAAGTGTTCTTGGTCGAACAACCCCCCGGGTAAATCGATCGAGGCAACGATAGCTAATTGTTTGCTGTTTGCAGGAATTGTGAGGACTTTTCGCGACGGGTTCAATCTTTGATTCAACAGGTATGATAATGTATAATTAGCATTTATGAAGCAAGTTAAAGAAGGTTATTAAGCAAAATTGAGGGCCTGTTATTTTCCAAGTCGACACAAGTTCGGCACTTGAAGTCGAGGAAGCGGCAATGGAGACCCTAATGACACGCAAGAAGTGCAACCCTTGCACGCTGATCTACGAGGACACCCATGGGCAAGGCAAGGGGGGCTCCGGGCTCCCACTCATTAATATAATTTTAATAAAATAAATAAATAAAATTTAATTTAATTAGAAATATTTACATTTGATTTGGTTATTTATTTGAATTAATATATATCTTGTAATTATGGAAAAATATAAATAAATAAAAAATCAAATATTAAATAGTATCAATTTTAAAAAATAAATACGAGTCAAGATTATTATATAATAAATCAGTAATATAATATAATTTTTTAAATTTTTAATAATATTTTATTGATTTGAACTATTTGAATACTTTTATATGCATTAATTATGAGTTACAGTACATTAAATTTTTTTTTTTATTTTTAAATATTTTGTGAAAGGTCCCACTCAAATTGAATCTCAACTTGCTGACTCTTTTTTAACCCCACAATTTATCCTGAAACATATAAACACATAAATTCATGTTCATTAACACACGAAGTAAATAGAGTTTTAATAAAACAAATTTCGAATTAAATTCATTGACTAATTTGTCGTGTGGATGATTGGTACATTTGCACCTTGTATTCATGGAGGCATTGTGAAGGCTTATGCAGTTCTCTCTGTTTCGCAGGCGAAATCTATGCTCTCTTACATTTCGAGCACCACAGAAATTCATCCTAGTGAAAATTTGATCTACGGCGAATTGTTTAGCCTAACATGCCCATATTAATTTGCAGCATGCTTGCAATATTTCATCACCTTCATCATATTGTGCAGGCGAAGAGCATTGACAAGTTATTATGAATTGTCCAGTGGATAAGATTGTGAACCTGTCTCTTTGATCCCCATACTTTCTGCTGTGCATCCACAAGTGAGCAGAATATAATTTGGGCTAGTCTCCAGGTTATCACCGTAAGTTTTGGCAGTCGATGAATATATTTGTCACTGAACATTATCATCTCTCCATTATTTTTAGTTGCACTACTATTAAGTTGTTCAGTGATTTGTATAGCAGCTGATGATGGAGATCCCCTTGCACCCGTCACACTCAAAACAAAGACACCAATGCCGGAAATGATTCCATATATATATAGTTTGCATCAAAGTTGTTTGGAAACTCTATTATGATTCAATCTCCAGAGAAGTTAATGTTAGAATTGATAGATTACTGTCATATCAGTCTCAATTTAAATTCAATTGTATTGTAGTAAATATCAAATAGGTCCAATAGGACAAGTACTCATATGTTGAGTTATCTGTAAACTAACTAGTGTTTCAGCACGCGCGATGCCGCGGGAATATAGAGTTTTAGGTTAAACTTTGTTCGATTGGGGCATGAATTGTTACAAAACTTAGAAATCATGTTTTATTATAAAGTAGCATATATAAGAAAGGACGGGGTCCAATGTTGGGCTGGGAGGGCTCTAGCCCACCCGAACCAAATTTGTCCCTTTAGTAACTTATGGGCTAGTCCAACAAAAAAAAATAAAAATTACACAAGCCTTACCCTACACAAGCCCTACCCAATTTGAAATTAAAAAAAAAAGGGGCTGTTGCAGGAATTATAAAGGGAGCAGCAGTCCAGCACTCCTACGGGAAAGAAAGATAGCAGCATCAAAAAGCTCTCTGCCTCTTTCCATTATTTTTTCTTTTTCTTCTTCTTCAAATCCAAGTTATTTAACTCGTCATTTTCTTCAAAAAAAAATTGGGTGTGAGTTTCTCCATTTTCAAATATTCAAAGCATAAAGTATTACCCTCTAATTTTAGTTTTAAATCTAAATTGAATATAGGGTTTTGGTTTGGGAATATGAGGATTAGAGATTTTTTTTTTTTTTTAGTTTTGATAATTTGAATGTTGAAATTGGGCTTTTTGTAGGAGTAATTTAGACATTGACTAATTGAGTGAAGATTATGGCTATAAATATTCAATTCACATGCTAGTTGCTATTGTGGGAAGAAAGGTTAGTAAATCAATTTTTTTTTCCTTAATTGTTGATATTGAATGTTTGATTTAATTGGGTAAAGATGGTTTTATTTTTTAAATGTATTTTGTTGCAATTGTGAAATTGATTTATTTTGTTTTCCTTGATTAGTTGGCTAGTAGATGAACTTATAGCTAGCCTTCTTGTTCTTAGTTTTTTCTTTGTGGCTTTGTGTTTGTGAGAATTCTTATAACAATTTGTGTTGATAAATTTTGTTATGTGTATGCTTATATGAATTTTAATCATCATCAATAGGTTTTCTTTCATAATGACGGATCACAATCAAAATCCCAAGAAATCAAAGTTAAAGAGTTTGTTATCGTATTATATATATAAAAAAATAATTCATCATTAAGTAGCAAGCATTTAGAGTCTTTATCTACTCCAATTTGTGATGAAACTTGTCCTAATTCCTATTGTCGAGCCTTAAGAAGAGAGAGTTGAGTCTCAAAGAGCCAATGATGATCAAGATTTTAATATGAATTATCTTGAACGTGATCCTGGATTACGTCGTCTAATATCCAAATATCCAGTTAATGAACATGACAATGTTCGACGAGCATATGTTCTTTTAGGACCATGTCAACCTAAATTGGATACATACCTAAGTAGACTAGATGGAAAGCAATATCGTAGATTTCAAAGTGCATGGTTTGATAATTTCCCTTGGAAGAGAGTTGGGGGAAAATATTGTACTTTTCAACATCATATGGGTAGTTTTAATTCACCACGTCATCTTGCTATGCAAAGGTGGAGTAATTTAAAAGACCATTCCTCTCATATTGAAAAGGTGGTAAATGCGCAATCATCAAAACAAGTGATGGAAAATCGGTCACCTCAATAAAGGGTGTGAGGTATCTAGCAACTCAATCATTGGCATTTCGAGGTAATGACGAATCCATTAGCTCATCTAATCGGGGAAATTTTGTTGAGCTCATAAAGAGTTATGCAAGAATGAATGTAGAAGTTGAGAAAGTTGTCATAGAAAATGCTCCTCAATTTGCTAAGTATATTTCAAACGATATACATAATTTTGCTAACAAAGTGAGGAAGAAAATTTTGAAGGAAATGAGAAAGAGCAAATTCAGTATTCTTGTTGATGAATCCGGTAAGGAACAAATGGTCATTATCCTTAGATTTATTGATTGTGATGGATATGTTAGTGAGCGATTTTTTGATATTGTGAGTATTGAAGATACTAATGCATCAACTCTTAAGGAAGAGATATGTAAAGTGTTTGCTAAACATGTTATTCTTGTAGAAAGTATGTGTGGTCAAGGTTATGATGGTGCAAGTAATATGCGAGCTGCATGGAAAGGATTACAAACATTGTTTCTTCAGGATTGTCAATATGCATATTATGTGCATTGCTTTGCTCATCAATTGCAACTAGCTTTAAATGGTGCAGCTAAATATGTGAAAATTATTTGGAGATTCTTTTTGATGTTGAATAATATTGTCAATTTTGTTACTTCTTCCGCCAAGCATCGTAATGAGCTAAGATTTATTTGAGAAGCTGAAGTTAAAGCATTGTTGGATTGTGGAGAACTTGAAACAGGCAGGGGACTTAATCAAACTCGTTGTTTGAAACGAGCTGGTGCTACATGTTGGGGCTCTCATTATGCTTCTATTACCAGTTTGATAGAATTGTTTGAAGAGACAAAATTACTTCATCTGGAAATCAGAGAGCATGGACCTACCCAACAATTTCGTGGTGATGCTGATAGTAACTATATTGCTATAATGTCTTTTGATTTTGTGTTTTCTTTGATTTTGCTTGATAAAATTATGGGAATCACTGATTTTCTCTCCCAAGTTTTTCAGAAAAAATCACAAGACATTGTAAGTGCTTTAAACTTTGTTTCAAATACAAAACTTCAGCTTCAACAGTTAAGGGAACATGGTTGGGAAGAAATATTTGGAAGTGTGAAATCATTTTGTGAACTACATGATGTTGATATGCCTGATATGAGTGCCCGTTATATGATGGTCACATGTCGTTCTTGCCAACAAACAAATTTTATTACAGTTGAGCACTATTATTGGATTGATGGCTTTAATGAAGTTATAGATCATCAGTTGGGTGAATTGAGTGATAGATTTTCGGAGAATACAGTTGAACTTCTTATACTTAGCACATCATTGGATCCTCGTAATCCTTCAAGTCGTTCAATATTGATGATATATGTAAGCTTGCTGAGAAGTATTATCCTAGTGATTTCCTTCCAAGTGATTTGAAGGCTTTGAGAATAGAGTTGAGATATTTTGAGAATGATATGCATCGCCAGCCTTGCTTCAAGAACATCACCACTCTTCCTGAATTATGCATTGGTGGAAACAATTTTTGCAGATAACTATTGTTTGATATATAGGCTCGTTCGGTTGATATTGACTCTTCCTGTTTCAACTGTAACAACAAAACAAGCTTTTTCATCTATGAGAATTATAAAGAATCGACTTCGAAACAAAATAGGTGATGAATTTCTTGCTGATTGCATGACCCTCCACATTGAAAGAGACTTCACTTATACTATCGGCAATGAAGAAATAATTGAGCATTTTGATGCTATTAAGACTCTAAGGGTACAATTTAAAGTTAGAAAGTAATAATTTGTACTTTAATTGCATGTTTAAATATAGTTTTTGTTGTAATTTGTTTTTTTACTATCAAACTTTTATTGACATATGTACGTAGATGCATTTAAGGTTATGGCTTATTACGTCCCCCTGATTACGTGTATCTTTTTATATTTATTAATGAAGTTCACTTGTACTGTGGAGTTTCTTCAAAATTTAGTATATAAATTTAGCCCATCTTGTAAGACCCGTGTCCTGGAGGGAACAGTGAACGATCCCATATTCCTGCGAGGGGGGAATGGTCTGGGAGGGGAATGGTGGTGTGCCTTAAAGGTGTAGGCACACACCTATCTAGCATGAGGCCTTTTGGGAGCTCACGGTGCAACTTCCCAGGGGGTCACCCATCATGGAATTGTACCAGCCTCAACTTGCTTAACTTTGGAGTTCCAACTTGGCTTTGATACCATTCTGTCATGACCCGGCCCATTTACCACGATATTATCCGCTTTGGGCCTAGCCCTCACGGTTTTGTTTCTAGGAACTCACGTGCAACTTCGCAATAGGTCACCCATCTTAGGATTGCATCAACCCAGACTCGCTTAACTTTGGAGTTCCCAAGGAATCCAAAGCCAGTGAGCTCCTAAAAGGCCTCATTTAGATTAGAATTGCACAACGGCCCACTATACCTAACACGATATTGTCCCCCTTAGACTCACTAGCCAAACCAGCCCAGCTCGTAGGGTTTTGTTCACGGGAGCTCACGGTGCAACTTCCCAGTGGGTCACCCATCATGGGATTGCACCAGCCTACACTCGCTGAACTTTGGAGTTCCCTAGGAATCCAAAGCCAGTGAGCTCCCAAAAGGCCTCTTACTAGATAGGTGTGTGCCTATACCTTTAAGGCACACCACCATTCCCCCATCGTAAGAATGTGAGATCGTTCACCGTTTCCTCCAGGACACGAGTCTTACACATCCGAAATTTAGGTTCAGGAACCGTCACTGTATATAAGCATGCATTTCTAAAATGAAATTTCTGCATAGAGACAACAATAAACAAAGAACGTTATAATTAACTTTAAAAATATATTGTAAAATATAGGGATAATTATAAATAGATCTTATATTTAGATTCAACATATAAGTTAATCCACTATGATAAATATAGATGGTAAAAAATAAATAACATTTTTTTATTGTTTGTCAAATTACATAATTCTTTGTAGTCCGTAATTTTTTAAACAATTATAGGTGTGCCATTACATATTATATTTTTTAAACAATTTGGGATCTTGCATAATGTTGTTTCGTATTTTTGTTAGATTTTTTTTGTAATATTGAATTTATTAGATTCAATTTATTCACCTTTTATATGGATGATCTCGCGATTCATATAATTCGTCATCTATATAGTTAATCTTACTTACAGGTATATCCGTATTCGATATCACATATTATAGTTTCATCATATAGGTAATAAAATCTTTTATGCCTAAAATTGTAATTGGCTAGGAATACAGTTTTCTATTCTCAAAATTGCAAACTCGATTTCAGATCTTTCGTACGAAGAATCGTGAGAGCAAGAGAGAGATTCTTCAGAGAGATAGCGAACCTTCATTGTCTCAGATCCTTAGCGAAGAAGCTTGCGACGGTGGATGTGGGGACTAGAATTGCTTTGCAACATTGTCGAGGTATTGCACGCTTTCTTTCTTGAGATCTTTTGATGTTTTTTTTTTCCTGCGTTTGTTGAATTAATGGGTTATGTTTTGGGGTGATAATACGCTGATATGATTGGTTATTGAGGTTGTCAATTGAAGAAGGAGGAGGAGAAGAAGAGAAATGGAAAATCTCATGGAAGGACATGAAGAAGCGATGAAGAAGCAGGGAAGGGAAGTATTGATGGTGGTTCAACTTCATTGAGTCTGGTGAGTATGGTAAGCAATTTAGCAAGTGTTTTGGGTTGAAAGCAAGTTTTTGGTTCCCTGTTCCGATTTTCTCCCTTTCCCTTTCAACTTTGAATTTAATCTTTCTTTTCCTTTTCAAAATTTTGAATAATTTGTCGTAGAAATTAGTTGGATCTTATTTACTCGGAGATAGAGAGAGTGTGCGAGCGAGAAAAGGGAGTACTACTTTGAAAAGGCTGCAGCTAGAGCTTATGATCTTGCTGCCTCGAACTATTGAGGCCCTAGCACGCTCATTAATTTTCCGGTGAGATTGTTGTCACTGATTTGCTGATTTAATTTCATGTCTTTTATTTCATTTGGAACTGCAACCATGTCTTAACATTTTTAATTGTCTTTCATGTCTTATTTTATTGCAAACTTATAATCAGTAAGAAGTTAGGAAGACATGGCATCTTCCAACAAACATTGACATTTCTTCTTGCCATGGTGAGATTGTTGTCACTGATTAATTTCTTCATGCCATGTCGGTGTTTGTTGAATCCATTTTCAAGATTCGGGTTCATATTGATAACATTGAAAATTATTATCGAAATAGGATAATTTTTGTTGGTCATTTTGAATTATAATTTCAAGATTAGATTTCATGTTGATAGCTGTATCCTTTCATTGCAGACCAAAAGTGGGCCAATATGCCAAGCCATTATGCCTAAAGCTATTGTGTAGTGATCAACATAGGCAAATGGTTGATACATTGGTTGATATATTGGCTGATGGGTTTTGCTATATATATATATTTTTTAAATTCTTGATTTGGTTTATTCGATTTGATTTCGATTTTGAAATGGAGCTTACATGGGTTGGTTGGTGTGTGAGTTTATTAGAGTCTTAGGAAGAGAAATAATGAGAAATCAATGAGTACCTCTCGAAGACTAATTTGAAAGTTGAACGGATTGATTTTGTTTATGATCAATATGATTTTGTTATTAGGTTATCCCTCGCATTTTGATGTTGTTGTTAGATATTCTCTGCATTCCTCATGGTAAATCTGTTTTTATCATAAAAGCTTATTCTCATATTGATGGTGTTTGTTGAATACTTTTTCTTTCACTCGAAACCTTATGACACATTGAATATTACCATGTAATTTGTCTAAGTTGTTCTTTTTGGGTCGAAGAATAAGAAATGGAGTTTTCAATAATGTATCATGTGGGGATTGTGTTATCTGTGCTTTGGCTGCTTTCTCACTTCGGTTGCTGCCACCCAGTAGCATGCCTATTTTTTATCTCTCATTCTATAACTGATATGAAATTTGACTTGGTGAATTGTTATGCGCTAAAAGTGTTATTTAAGTGCGTTATTACTTACTAATATGAGTTTTCTGATATTGCTGAAAGGTTCATGAGCATTAGATTATGCGGCTGCAGAAGAAATTACAATTCGAGGAAAGAAAACAGGAAAATCAGAGACGGGTGAATATTATGAGTACCATTCTTGTTGTAAATTCATGAATTGCTTCTGCAGTGGTATCCTTTTCCCTTTTTTCTGCTTGGAGCATGGCAAAAGAGTGGTTTTGGAAAAGGTGATAGCATTGCATTTCAAGCAACCAAGCAGGCAGACTGCAATGTCTTTACTAATAAAGAGTTGAACTTTGGAACTCATCACAATGATGTATGTGAGTTAACTGTCCAATTCAAGAGTATAGGATTTGATTGATGACTTTGTTGATTTTGTAAGTTCAAATTATAAGTTTAGTTTTAAACTTTAGAGATCACTCTTCAATTGATTTAATTAATTTTTAAGTTGTTGTGTGCATTATGTATACTAGCCTTACTGCAGGCAACTCCATGCCTGCGCGATGTCACCCCGGTTTCACCCCGAAACCCGAGGTAAATCCCGCTCCCGTCTGACTCCCCGACACAACACCCAAGTAAAACTCACTCAACCCAGTCAGACACAGGAGTACTTAAATAAAATATCCCAAAGTTATCGTTTACAGAGCATAGTACGAAAATACAAGGAAAATAAAAACCGATAAATTACACGCACACGGAAGACTTTAAACTACTCCGGGACCCCTCGCGTGACTTCTATGCCTCAGTCACTGCCTCGACGTCAAGACCCCGCGCTCGCTCCACAATCTGGAGGGCAGTTTAAAACAGAAAATGTGAGTGAACCATAATGAAAGAAATGTTCTAAAACCATTTATCAGAAAACCGACTTTAACCCTCCGTTTTGAAAACCACATGCATAACCAACAGTTAATAACCAAAACCTCATAAGAAACAGAAACACTATAAACAGTTAGAAAAACCAGAGCATGTGAAATTCTCAAACTGTATCATCAATCATGAACATGAAATCATCATTTTCTGATCAAACCTGCTGGACCTATCCGAGTCTTTAAACTCCCGAGTCTTTAAACTCAAGGCCTTAATCATATCCGAGTCTTTAAACTCCCGAGTCTTTAAACTCAAGGCCTACGGGGGAAATCAATATATCCGAGTCTTTAAACTCCCGAGTCTTTAAACTCAATCCGGGTCTTTAAACCCAATCCGGCCGGTCCCCCGTCACATATATCCGGGTCTTTAAACCCAATATCCAGATCTAGCAAATCCAATCCCAAAATCATTTAAAAACCATCTACCAATCCATATCCAAACCCGAATCCGAAATCACTGGTCCGATACCCTTCCGGCATCCAGAACCGTCATTTCGAACCCAAATCCGGAATCCACTTTCCAACTTTAAATCCAAATTCCGCTTTCCGAAAATCATTTAATCACCAAATCATGTTTCAAAATCCCTTTGTAAACAATCAAACTAGTTATCCTTTAAAAAAATCCCAAAACCCTGGCATTTTACTCAGAAATAGACATTTCTCGTAAAACGTGTAATAACGTAAAACCAACCAAACATAGTCAATAAACATAGAATCATAATCAAAATCATAGAACAATTATGGAAAACAGTTATGCATGCTCGAGTTTAAAGAAGGGGTCCACTCACAGTACTGAGCCCTACTCGCGTCCTGAACGTCCTGTACGTTCCTCGGCTTCCTCGGGAAATCCCGATCCTGTCAACAATCACCAAATTACGTCACTAACACGTCTACGAAGGTTCACCTAAATTTCCTCAAAATTCCCCGAATCCTAAACGTAAGAACCCGGGACCCTAAACCTTCACCCTCGTGGAACTAAACTCAAACGACTTCCGATTGACCCGAAACCAACTCCATTGAACTCACCATAACTCCTAGACCAAAAACCATGTTGACCGTTTTCCCCATCGCCGCCGCACGCGCCCCCACGCGCCGCCCAAAGTGGCTGCGCATGGCCCTCACGCGCCTGCTACAGTGCACCGTCTTCCTCAGACGAACCCGGTTCGGCACAGTGGTCTGCAACTCAGACCGGCGTCAGCGGTTCACCGCCGTGCCTGCACGGTTTCTCTCCCTTTCTTCACCAACAGCATCGTCCAGTTCCAAGCTATCCCTTCCCCAGCTCCTCAGACCTCGACACCGCCTCAATCCCGTCGACTGAAGCTCGAAACCAGACGGCCAACTCCCCCTGTTTCACGATCCAGCCTCCCAGCTCACCTCCCTTCCCGGTGGCTACACCACACTCTTCCCTGGACCTCACTGAACCTAAACCAACCCTCATAGACCTTCGACTCAGTCCCAAACTCGACGACTTTGGGTTCGAACATAACGGCAAAACAGAGCACCAGAGTGCCTGCCGTCGTCTGAGCTCCGCCGTGTACACCCCCGTCACGGCGACCATCCTAGTCGACGCCTAGGACCCTCCTGAACCTCGCCCTGACCTCCAATTCCCTCGACTCTCACCCTAGATCCACGACTTAGCTTCTAAACCCAAACGACAAAACAGAGCAAAGACACGGGGGTGAGGATTTACCTGTCCTCCAGCCGCCGTCGTGAGCTCAGCCCTGAGGTAGTAGCTCCTCCTATCTTCCTCCGTCCTCTGAGCACTTCCCTTGACCTCGAGTGATCGATCACGGCTGCACCACCACCCAACTTCTGTATTTTCCTCTCTGAGTTTCCCCCTGAACTCTCAACTCACACACACCACGATTCCTCACCTCCCAAACCACTCACCAGCTTCCCTTCGACCTCCCGTCCCTCACTCACTCACCAGAACTCATCAGCACACACCATCACCCTCGATCACCCCTCAATTTCCCTCACGATCTCCCTCTGTTTTCTGAACCATCACGAACACACACACACGGGTGCACCCCAATTATTTGGGTCGTGCACACACTCGAACTCACCAGAAGCCACTCCACCTGAAACACGTGTCACCAATCCTCCTCACTCTCTCACCAACTGGCTCCATCCCAGCCGTCCATTTCCTTCTTTCTGCACAAATCCCAATGTGCAGAAAGACCAAATTACCCTTCTTTTTAATCCCTTTTTACGGTTTGCCACTAACTTCCTAGAGCCATATCTCTCGCCTCGTAAGTCCGATGAATACGTGCCGCCTGTCATCGAACTCAGGACGACAAGAACTATCTAACCATCCTAGGTCAACGTGCCAAAACCCGAGTCTACAACAAGTCAACTATTCCCCCCTTTACGGTTAGGCTCTCAACCTTCCGAACATCACAACTTCCTCCTCGGATGTCGGAATCGGACGTGCCACCTGCCTATAGATTCGTGACGTCCTAACCTACGTCCTGGTCACTGGTCAACACCCAGTTGACCACCTGAACTAAAAGTCAACGTTTTTGCCCGAACCAGGGGCAAAATCGTCATTCTACACTAATGACCTTATCGGAACCACCTAACCGCCGCTTAACCTCACTAATCACACCTTAATCAGTCTACTAATCCCGGCTCCCGGAACGGGTTGTTACAATCTACCCCCCTAAAAGGAATTTCGTCCTCGAAATTCCACAGCTAGTCCCCGACACCTAGGGTCTCCTACCCGGTAATCAACACTAATAACAACCGCTCCTGGGTTTCCTGTCTATCATCTCCACCTTGGGTATTTCACACCATCTCCATCTACTGTTACCATGGCCAACCCTCGCTATGTAACAACTGCATGGTGTACGCAAGGGAAACTCTATGAACAGAAAACAAAGGTATTATAAAATACCTTATTTCAGAGTACCCGACAGAAGTCATAGAGTACATCCTCGTATACAACCACCCTACCTTCCCGAACCAACTCGACTACAACCCACACAATCGACCACCCATCTCCCTCGGCTGCTAATTCGGCCACATATCGATCAGTTATAGTCACTCCTTCTACGGAACTCACTGTAGTCCTCTAAGAAAACTCCTAGACTCTACCCTGAGATCCAACAACCAAACCTAAGCACAACACAACCAAAGTACTTTAAGTACCTGTCCCCGTATCTGGTGTCGACTGAACTTTCTGCTGAGTCATCGAGAACACTCGGGCCTGAGATCCCGACGCTCTACCACGTCCCCTCGAACTACTAGTAGCAGTGCCCCCACTTCCTCTAGTGCCCGCTGTCCCTGACGCTGTACTCTGTCCAGGCTCCGCTACTCCTCGACCTACACCACCTTCCTGGGGCAACATTGGACACTCACGTCGGAAATGACCTCGCTCCCCGCAATAGAAACACACATTCCAACCTGGTCCACTGCACGGTCTCCCTGTGGACGCTACAGACGTCGCACTCGCTTGCGGAGTCGGCGGTGCTCGGTAATCCCAAAAACCCGAACTCTGAAAACTGCCAGGCCTACCAAAACGATCATCGCCCACCGACGACGCTCCACTGAAGTTACCCCTTTTCGGTGTCCGCTGGCTCGAAGCTCCAGGAATAGATAGTTCCCGGTGGAGCACCGGCAAACTAGCCTCCACCCTCACCGCAGCATCCGACAAGTCTCGGAGGGTAGCAAAAGATCCAGCCGTCACGATGGCACGAATCTCACCTCGTAGACCCAACTCAAACCTTTGGCATTTCTCGGCTTCAGTGGCCACAAAAGCAGGAGCAAACCGAGACAACATCTGGAACTTCCGTTCATACTCAGCCACTGTCATATTCCCTTGTTGGAGATGCAAGAACTCCGCCTCCTTGGCATCTCGGAAAGAACGAGGATAGTACTGCTCCAGGAACCGTTCCCTGAACGTCTCCCAGGTCACACTATGGGCATCCCAACCGGACAACTCGAGGGTATACCACCACTCATACGCCGCGCCATCTAGTAAAAATGTAGCCAACAATACTCGCTCCTCCGGCGGACAATGCATCACCGCAAAAATCCGCTCAAGTCTGGTAAGCCACCTCTGGGCTTCCTCAGGATCAGCCCCACCACTAAACGTAGTCGCCCCGAGCCGCTGGGCTCGCTCAATAGGAGCACTCTCCGTCTCTCTTGCTACTTCTTCAGGTTGTGGAGAGGGTCTACGTCTCGGAGGCATCGTCAACCGCACACTAAAAGAGGCATAGAAGCAGTCAAACAACTAAAACACAACATCACAAACCAACAAACCCCACAAACCCGACAAACCTATGCTCTGATACCAATTGTCAGGACCCACCCCGGTTTCACCCCGAAACCCGAGGTAAATCCCGCTCCCGTCTGACTCCCCGAAACAACACCCAAGTAAAACTCAATCAACCCAGTCAGACGTATGAGTACTTAAATAAAATATCCCAAAGTTATCGTTTACAGAGCATAGTACGAAAATACAAGGAAAATAAAAACCGATAAATTACACGCACACGGAAGACTTTAAACTACTCCGGGACCCCTCGCGTGACTTCTATGCCTCGGTCACTGCCTCGACGTCAAGACCCCGCGCTCGCTCCACAACCTGGAGGGCAGTTTAAAACAGAAAATGTGAGTGAACCATAATGAAAGAAATGTTCTAAAACCATTTATCAGAAAACCGACTTTAACCCTCCGTTTTGAAAACCACATGCATAACCAACAATTAATAACCAAAACCTCATAAGAAACAGAAACACTATAAACAGTTAGAAAAACCAGAGCATGTGAAATTCTCAAACTGTATCATCAATCATGAACATGAAATCATCATTTTCTGATCAAACCTGCTGGACCTATCCGAGTCTTTAAACTCCCGAGTCTTTAAACTCAAGGCCTTAATCATATCCGAGTCTTTAAACTCCCGAGTCTTTAAACTCAAGGCCTACGGGGGAAATCAATATATCCGAGTCTTTAAACTCCCGAGTCTTTAAACTCAATCCGGGTCTTTAAACCCAATCCGGCCGGTCCCCCGTCACATATATCCGGGTCTTTAAACCCAATATCCAGATCTAGCAAATCCAATTCCAAAATCATTTGAAAACCATTTACCAATCCATATCCAAACCCGAATCCGAAATCACTGGTCCGATACCCTTCCGGCATCTAGAACCGTCATTCCGAACCCAAATCCGGAATCCACTTTCCAACTTTAAATCCAAATTCTGCTTTCCGAAAATCATTTAATCACCAAATCATGTTTCAAAATCCCTTTGTAAACAATCAAACTAGTTATCCTTTAAAAAAAATCCCAAAACCCTGGCATTTTACTCAGAAATCGACATTTCTCGTAAAACGTGCAATAACGTAAAACCAACCAAACATAGTCAATAAACATAGAATCATAATCAAAATCATAGAACAATTATGGAAAACAGTTATGTATGCTCGAGTTTAAAGAAGGGGTCCACTCACAGTACTGAGCCCTACTCGCGTCCTGAACGTCCTGTACGTTCCTCGGCTTCCTCGGGAAATCCCGATCCTGTCAACAATCACCAAATTACGTCACTAACACGTCTACGAAGGTTCACCTAAATTTCCTCAAAATTCCCCGAATCCTAAACGTAAGAACCCGGGACCCTAAACCTTCACCCTCGCGGAACTAAACTCAAACGACTTCCGATTGACCCGAAACCAACTCCATTGAACTCACCATAACTCCTAGACCAAAAACCATGTTGACCGTTTTCCCCATCGCCGCCGCACGCGCCCCCACGCATCGCCCAAAGTGGCTGCACGTGGCCCTCACGCGCCTGCTACAGTGCACTGTCTTCCTCAGACGAACCCGGTTCGGCACAGTGGTCTGCAACTCAGACCGGCGTCAGCGGTTCACCGCCGTGCCTGCACGGTTTCTCTCCCTTTCTTCACCAACAACATCGTCCAGTTCCAAGCTATCCCTTCCCCAGCTCCTCAGACCTCGACACCGCCTCAATCCCGTCGACTGAAGCTCGAAACCAGACGGCCAACTCCCCCTGTTTCACGATCCAGCCACCCAGCTCACCTCCCTTCACGGTGGCTTCACCACACTCTTCCCTGGACCTCACTGAACCTAAACCAACCCTCCTAGACCTTCGACTCAGTCCCAAACTCGACGACTTTGGGTTCGAACATAACGGCAAAACAGAGCACCAGAGTGCCTGCCGTCGTCTGAGCTCCGCCGTGTACACCCCCGTCACGGCGACCATCCTAGTCGACGCCTAGGACCCTCCTGAACCTCGCCCTGACCTCCAATTCCCTCGACTCTCACCCTAGATCCACGACTTAGCTTCTAAACCCAAACGACAAAACAGAGCAAAGACACGGGGGTGAGGATTTACCTGTCCTCCAGCCGCCGTCGTGAGCTCAGCCCTGAGGTAGTAGCTCCTCCTGTCTTCCTCCGTCCTCTGAGCACTTCCCTTGACCTCGAGTGATCGATCACGGCTGCACCACCACCCAACTTCTCTGTTTTCCTCTCCGAGTTTCCCCCTGAACACTCAACTCACACACACCACGATTCCTCACCTCCCAAACCACTCACCAGCTTCCCTTCGACCTCCCGTCCCTCACTCACTCACCAGAACTCATCAGCACACACCATCACCCTCGATCACCCCTCAATTTGCCTCATGATCTCCCTCTATGTTCTGAACCATCACGAACACACACACACGGGTGCACCCCAATTATTTGGGCCGTGCACACACTCGAACTCACCAGAAGCCACTCCACCTGAAACACGTGTCACCAATCCTCCTCACTCTCTCACCAACTGGCTCCATCCCAGCCATCCATTTCCTTCTTTCTGCACAAATCCCAATGTGCAGAAAGACAAAATTACCCTTCTTTTTAATCCCTTTTTACGGTTTTGCCACTAACTTCCTAGACCCATATCTCTCGCCTCGTAAGTCCGATGAATACGTGCCGCCTGTCATCGAACTCAGGACGACAAGAACTATCTAACCATCCTAGGTCAACGTGCCAAAACCCGAGTCTACAACAAGTCAACTATTCCCCCCTTTACGGTTAGGCTCTCAACCTTCCGAACATCACAACTTCCTCCTCTGATGTCGGAATCGGACGTGCCACCTGCCTATAGATTCGTGACGTCCTAACCTACGTCCTGGTCACTGGTCAACACCCAGTTGACCACCTGAACTAAAAGTCAACGTTTTTGCCCGAACTAGGGGAAAAATCATCATTCTACACTAATGACCTTATCGGAACCACCTAACCGCCGCTTAACCTCACTAATCACACCTTAATTAGTCTACTAATCCCGGCTCCCGGAACGGGTTGTTACACGCGAGGTTCTTCCGCACTCTATTTTTCGTTACCCGAGATTATATTATTTCCTACTTATAATTATTGAGTATAAAAATGACCAAATCATATAATAAAATTGAATAATATACAAATTAAATTTCAGATAAAAAAGATGCCTCGCTAGGGAGATTTTGAATTTTCCTTTGCATAAAAAAAAAATTCATACATCAAAAATGCAAATTCAAAATCCAGCTAGTTAGACATATTTTTTATGTGAAATTTAATTTGTATATTATTCAATTTTATTATATGATTTGGTCATTTTTATACTAAAAAATTATAAATAGGAAATAACATAATTTCATTAAACTAATCCAATCGAGGAAAGTTTTTCTACGTGTTTCCAGCGCGAGACTTTTCGGCGCGCCATCTTTCGTTACCCAAAATTACGTTATTTCCTATTTACAATTCTCAAGTATAAAAATGACCAAATCATATTATAAAATTGGATAATGTACAAACAAATTTATATCACAAATATGCCTAACTAGGGAGATTTTGAATTTTTCTTTACATAAAAAAATGCCTACATCAAAAATGAAAATTCAAAATCTCTCTAACTAGACATATTTGTTATGTAAATTTAGTTTGTTTATGATCCAATTTTATTATATGATTTGGTCATTTTTATACTTGAGAATTATAAATATAAAATAACGTAATCTCGGATAATGAAAGATGGCACGTGAAGCGCGTCGAAGAGCCTCGCGCAAGAGCGAAGCCCCTTGTAGTGAGGCTAGTTGTAACTTTCATAAATTTGATTTTATTTCAAAATGACCACTTTGCCACAAAGGGGGAAGAAGTTGACTTTTGACCTGGGAAATAATTAGGACTTTGACACATGACCGGGATGTAGATCGAGACGTCACGAGTCCGTAGGCAGGCGGCACGTCGAAATCAGACTTTATACGAGAAAGTTATGGTCACGAAAGCGATTTTGGTGAAATTTACGAACCGAGAACGAAATTAAAATTGTATTAAAATATTAAAATCTGATATAGCCCTAGATTTAATCTGGACCCTTGGATGAGTGACAAGTGTCACTCATTCCATGGTTACTTTTCCCCAAAACATGGATCTTGCCCTATTGGTCCATTTAAAATATTTTATTTTCTCTTAATTCACCCTAGTTGTCCATTTTTTGTCCATCCCTCAATCTACACCCTTCATTCTATCTTATTTTTCTTTTTATTCTGAATACTCATCTCCTTCTCACTCTCACATTTCTCACCCGTGAAGAATACACATTCCCCCATCTCGAACAAACACACCACCGACCACCTTCCCCATCTACTTGCTTCATCCCCAGCCACCAGGTCAAACACACCATCCTTACCACACATCATCTTCATCATCAGCCACCACCATCATTTCTTCTTCTTTGTCTGCAACCCCAAAACACCACCTCCAGACCCGCAACGGACAAACAGATCCAGGAACCCAAACCGTTCAACCCACGCCTCTACACCTCGAACCAACATTGGGCTAGGACCGTTAGGACGTCAGGATGACTGAGAAACGGACAGGACGACCCACAACGACGACACGGTGGAGCTAGGCCTGAAAACCTGAGAGCCCCTCTATTTTTCCTAGTTTTCGAACGTTTGGTTTTGACATGTATGAATCATTTCTTTTTGTTGGGATGTGTTCTAGGAATGGTGACGACTTAGGAGAGGCCAGTTTCGAGGCTAGTAAAGGGTTGTGGTGACGGGGAAGACGACCGGAGTAGGCTGTTGGTTTTCTTCGAGTTACAGGTATAGATCTCGACTTCCTTTCTGGTTTTTGAGGTCACAGACCTATAGAGCAGACATAGACGACCGAAAACGGAAACTGTGATCGGGTCAGGCCGCGGGTCATCGGTGACCCGGTTTAAGGAATTCGGTAGGGCCCAGCCGAATGGCTGTGATGATGTCATCATGATGACGTTAGTAGTGATGTCATGATGATGTCTTCTTATCAGACATGTCAGACAAGGGACCAACCAAGGAGTGACACGTGTCATCTGACACTTGTCAGGGATGACATCATCAGTTACTGTAGCAATGTAGACCGACATGTTGACTAGGCGTATGGGAGCACGTGTGAACAGTGTTTTTGGTGGGGCCAGTACCATTTTCAAGGTTTCGACGATACAGATCCAATGGTGGTGGTTTCATGTCGATCGGAGATCGTTAATTTGGTCAAAGGTTTAAAGCCTCGGGAAGCGTGTTCGGGCTACGTTTTCGGGCCGATTATGTTTTAGGATTTTAGGGATGAACTTGTTTGGTCCTTTAGTGACTTTTTGGATGTAATTGTACATGTTTAGGCGATCGGTTGAGCAGCAAGGACCCTGTGTTAGTGGGCTATTTGATTTCTAAAGGATTTCATGCATAACTGTTTTTCTATTCCGCTTTATGATTAAGATGGGACTGTTATGGGTATTATATTATGATGCTTATTACATATTAAGGTGTTTTGGGCATGAGATGTAACGACCCGTCCCGAATTCTGGGATTAGATTAGTCACTAATCTTGATTAGTGAGGTTGAACGGTGGTTAGTAGGGCGGAATCGGACAAAATGTGCAAAATGACCGTTTTGCCCCTAGTCGTGGGCAAAATGTTGACTTTTTGATCGGGCGGTCAAACGGACTTTGACCGATGACCGTGACGTAGTTCGGGACGTCACGAGTTCATAGACAGGTGGCACGTTCGATTCCGACATTCGTTGAGAAAGTTATGATGTTCGGAAGTTGAGGGGTATTTTGGTAATTTGGCATATTAGGGGCCAAATGTTGACTTTTTGACCGGGAGGTCCAATGGACGAGGGCCAAGGACCGTTACGTAGGTCTCGTCGATACGAATCCAATGACAGGCGGCATGCCGAAATCGGAGATTCGACGACGAAGTTATGGTCAAGGAAACGAATTTACGAACCGAGGCTCGGATTAAAATAATAATATAATAGTGAATAGTGACCGTTGACTGTGCACATCCGGATGAGTGACAAGTGTCACCCATCCCCTAATCTAAGCCCTAAAACCTGATCCATGTCTCCCTACATCATCATTACAACCTCATTATCACCATTAATCTAAACTAATTAATCCCCCTAATTCTCCTTCTGTGTCTTTGAACCCGTGAGCAACTGAGTGTGAGGGATGGGGGAATTGGCTGATTTCTTGCAGAAAAATTGGGAGAATTGAGTGAGTATGAAGACTGTGATAACTGAGTGAAACACGAGAGACAGAGTGTGGGGGGGGGGGGGGGGGGGGGGGGGCTGAAGCAAAAACCGAAAATTGAGTTTGGGAGGGAAATTCGAAATCAAATCATAGGGCCGTGAGGATCGAATTGGAGATTACCTTCAGCTTTCTAGGAGTGCCACGATCATAATTGTCGAAGAAACGAGAAGAATTGGTGCCGTTTTGGCTCTGAACGAGCTTGGTGACAGAGGAGGAATTTCGGGGTTGAGTCGTGATCGTGGAGTGTTCGAACGGTGCAATTGATGTGGGGATTGTGTTCCTGAGGATCCCACGATGCTTCTGGAAGGGTCAATTATAGGAAACCGGATGAGATCGATGAAGCCACATGGTTGCTCATGTTACTCTGAATTCCAGAGCGTGTTTTGCGTACTACTCCTTACGCAGGTCGAGGATGTGATATCTCAAGTGGCTACAGTTCGTGATCAACCTGATAGTTGGGGTGCCGGTACGATAGTTAGTAGGATTGGCATGCCTTGGTTCGGCATTTGATGCCGAGGTTGCCATAGTTCTGTCGTGGTTGACAACGTGGGACCCTATGGAAGGATGAACGTATTCGTACGTTAGCATTTTGATCGTGAGACGGTTAATTGGGATCGTCTTCACGATGTCGTAGGATCGATTCCGACGACTGGTTGGGAATTATGACCATCGATGTTTGGATATTGTTGAGTTAAATGGATTTACTACTGTCGGCAGTTAGCAGTCGGATTCGAGGAATCCTAGTTGGATTGACGTCTTTTCGATGTCCAGACAGCGGAGTCGGTTAGATTGTGGATTGTACTGCAGTTGGTAGCTTGCAGTTGGGTTCAGAGTGACCCTAGGTGTAATCGTGGAACCCTACCGTATGTGTATGGTTCGGAAATGTGAGTTGACGAGTGGTTTGACTTGGACGACTATTCGAATTTGGATTCGTTAATCAGTCTAGTCATGTCAACTTGTGTTGGGACTGCACTTCGCAGTCGGGGTTGTACTTATCGGTTAGACCGAGTTGGTTGTTGAGCTACTCAGTTGTGGTTTGGCGCAACTAAGGTCGTGGGCGACCTGGTAGACGACATTTGGGTTAGTCGGAGTACGACTGGTTAGAGTTCAGTTGGACAAGTTATCATGGTTGGTACTTGTCGATGAAATCCCTGAGTGGGATACAGAGTGGTTAATACGGGCGGTTGATTCCGTTGGAGGTGAACCTCGATAGCGATGTCTGGTAGTTAGGTCTACACGAGTGTGGGGTAGACGCTACTACCGAGAGTGGTTGTAGTTACGGTTGTTGGGAATCGGGGACGTTCAGGGGA
The DNA here is from genome assembly GCA_032719365.1 of Prinsepia uniflora. Taxonomy (NCBI): domain Eukaryota; kingdom Viridiplantae; phylum Streptophyta; class Magnoliopsida; order Rosales; family Rosaceae; genus Prinsepia; species Prinsepia uniflora. Next base: position 41,563,895 of record CM064862.1, read on the forward strand.
CATTTCTTTTTCTCGTATGAGTTGTCAGGATGACTGTACTCATAGTTGTTGGGTACGAAGGAGGCAGAGTTTCTCCTATTCGAGCAGAGGTGCGGGGTCGTCGCTCGGTGTGAGCGGAGATCCAGAGTTGTCAGTTTGCACACGGTGTGCTAGTGTTAGTACTGATGCTTGTGTGTTGATGCTGACAGGTGATGACATTGGTACTAGTGCTGGTGCTAGTGCCGGTGATCTTGATGACGGTGAGTTACGAGTCGGGATGTGACATCCGTCGTGATGGGCATATGTTCGATATCTGTGGTTCGAGAGTGGATCACGGATAAAGTTAAATTGGTGATGGACATGTGGTTGATGTCCGGGTATGTTGTTTCCAATCTAGTTGGAACTTCGAAATCGCGAGAGGTTGCGATTGAGGTGACGAGAGGAATGCGGGTTTTCCGCATTGGTATTGGGTATGTCAAAGTCGTTTGGGTGACTTCTCAGGTTCTACCATAATTGATGGTGGTAGATGATGTAGATGTTATTGATGTTGTTGGTTGCCACTAGTACACTGATCATGTATTGGTTGGTGGACCCGTGATTTGTCTTGGGTTATCAGGTGGAGTGAGTATATCGAAGTTAGGTGACTGCGATTCCTCATTCTCTACTTGGTGGCAGACGATGTCAGGTTACGTGACGTGGTGAATGCAGCGAGTTTGGTTGTATTCACATAGGATGAGTTTTGATGTCACAGTCTTGTATCATCTTTGGTTTTCCTAGGTGGAATGACAAGGATCGATACGAGGTAATCAGTGAAAACCCACAGTCTCGGCGTGTCTCGTCGTTGACTAATCTATTTAGATGTGGGAAATGGTTGAGGACTTTGGACGTCGTGACGATCGGGGATCGTGACGTCTATGGTCGGTTAACGTAGTGTTGGATCTGGATCGTGATTTGGATATCCAGATAGGTGGAGAGTTTATTACTCTTACTTGGATGTTGAGTGAAGCATGATGGGACTGAACGTCTTTTCGAGGTAAATCCCATATGGCTTATTACTCGCCTGAGTAGTTGTTCGATGAGTAGTTTTCCGACGTGGTCGGATATGGTCAGTGTTAGAGATGTGTGGATGTTGGGATTGGCTTCCCTATGAAGTCAATCGATTGTAATGTGTAATCATTTGAGCAGGTATCCGATAGGTTCGGATATGGTGCGTCTCGGTAGACGAGAACGAGATTTCAGGTTTTGGAATCAGATTTCTGGATGACGATTCAGGATTTGATTTTGGAACTTGAAAGAGGATTTATGGATTTGGGTTTTGGAATCGGATTCTGGGTGACGATTCAGGATTTGATTCTAGAGCTTGACTGTGGATTTTCTTTTATGGATTTGGGTTCGGAATGGTTATTCCAAATGCTAGCTTACGGAATGATGATTTCGGATTCGAATTTGGACATAGTTATGTATATGAGTTCTGGGTTTGGATTCGGGATTTCTTACGAAATTGCGGATTCGGATTCGGATTTGGAAATAGATAATGGGTTGGAGTTTCGATTTGTCTCGATCGGACAGATGGACTCCATAATTGAAACGTGATTGACTACAACCTAGGTGGTTGTAGGCTGATTGATGGGTAGATGTACGTACCTTGTTCGTTGTTCGAGGTACGACACCGGGCAGACTTGGGATGTCTGGTGACGGTATATAGGTTATACCAGTGGTACGTTGGAGAGCGTGTTGGTAGTCGGCATGGTTCCGATACCATTGGATTAGTCGGGGTCGTGGACTGGACGTTAGATACTGTGCATTGGGTCATGGTATTTCTGATGGGTCTAGTTGCACACAGATTGAGTGAAATGCTTTGTGGGCAAGTGTTTACTCCTGGTTGGGTCCGTTGGTGGTTAGTGTAACCACGAGTGAGTATAGTGTCAGTTTTCGACTGACGACTGTCAAGTGGTGACAGTCTGTCGGAGGTGTCAGCGTGGATCGTTGAGTGAGGTCTGATGGCTCCCAGTGGGAGCAGACGTCAAGATAGATTAGTGATTGAGAAGGGAACCGTCTAGTTGTTTGTATCAACAAGATGGTAGATTTGACAAGTAGTGTCAATTCGGACCGTATGGCTACTGTTCTTCGACGTGGTCGAGTGTAGTCCATACGACGAGAGCGTTAGTGGCACGTCGGGCTGTAGACGAGTAAGTGTTGTTCTGGTTAGTGGGTGTACTAGCGTGCACGTGTTGCGAGGTAGGTCGATTTTACTTTCCACGAGGTGGATGTGGAATCAAGATAATTGGAGTGTCGAGAATGAAACTAATTAAGGAGGGAAGACGATTGGATTTAGGTCGGTTGGAATTTCGAGGACGAAATTAATTAAGGAAGGAAGGTTGTAACGACCCGTCCCAAATTCCAGGATTAGATTAGTGACTAATCACGATTAGTGAGGCTAATCCGTGATTAGTTGGGCGAAATCGGACGAACGATGCGAAATGACCGTTTTGCCCCTAGTGGTGGCAAAATGTTGACTTTTCAATCGGGCGGTCAAATGGACTTTGACCGATGACCGTGACGTAATTCGTGACGTCACGAGTTCATAGACAGGTGGCACGTTCAATTCCGACGTTCGGGGAGGAAGTTATGACGTTCGGAAGTTTAGGGGCATTTTGGTAATTTGGGTGAATAGGAGGTCAAAAGTTGACTTTTTGACTAGGAGGTCCGATGGCCGAGGGCCGAAGACCATTACGTAGATAAGGACGATACGAATCCGTAGACAGGCGGCACGTCGAATTCGGACGTTCGACGGCGAAGTTACGATTCACGGAAGTTTCCAGTTACTATTCACGATGGCACGTTTTACGAGACAAAAAGTGCAGTTTGTCTCTAGTGGGCCCAGATATTTAATGGAGGCCCAATGGATGAGTGACACTTGTCACCCATCCACTGGCCAACCTCACCCACTCATGCACCAAACCATTCACCCGTGCATCCATTTTCCATTTTTCCTCCAACCATTACCCGATCCCATTTCCAAATCCAACCCAAACCCTTGAGCCTGAGGCTCATTCCTGAGGGACCAGAGAGTGACAAGAGGACTGAGGAAGGTGGTGGCCGGCCAAGGGCACGCCGCCGTGGACGGTGGAGCCGTGAAGCCCGAAAGGTATCAGTTTTAACCGATTTCAATCCATTTTTCATTTCTGTTGTTATGGGTCGATTTGAATGACTAGGATGGATTATTTAGGTTGCTAGGGGGTGATTAGTGAGGTTTTGGTGGTTGTGGACGGCTGGGAAGCCATGGGGAGAAAAGGAGAAGTTTGAACCGTGAGGTTCAAACATGGACCGTGTGATTTTGTGGGTTGTGATGGGTTTCGTTAATTGGAATAGATAGGAAACACAAAAATAGGAATTTAGGAATTGAAATGAAGAAAACGGATGAAAAATGAGGGAGAAGAAGGCCTGGACCGGTTACGCCGGTCCAGTTGCAGAGGTTGGACCGGACCGGCCGGCCCGGACCGGTTCGATCGAAGGAAGAAGATGCACTGTAGCGGCGCGTGAAGCCCACGCGCAGCCACTTCAGGCGGCGCGTGAGGGTGCGTGGCAGGGAATCTAGGGAAGGTTCCAACATACGAAATCATCTATTCGATGTAACGAACATTTTGGGACTGGTTTCGGGTCGATTGGACACCGTCTCGATATGTTTCGGGGCATCGGAAGGTTTAGGTTCAGGATTAAAAATAGTTAAAAATACGGGAAAATTACGGGGCTTTAGTGGGAGGTTAATTAAGTAGTTAGTGACCTTCTATTACAATTTGGACAGGTTTGGGAGTCCCGGTGATGGTGATCGGCTCGGGGAGCCGTATGGCACGCAAATCGAGGCGGCAGCTCGGACGGTCTGTGAGTGGACCTTGTTTTCTAAATTGGTGCAAGCATAAATGTTTATTATATGTTTTATTACTTGTTTGATGTTGCCATGGGTGCATTTGTATGTGGTTACGTATAAGCACGTATTTCGAGGTTTCGACCTTATACGGTGCTTATACGGGTCTGTATTCCTTTATTGATTTAAATGAAATGGTTTTGGATTTCTAAATGGATAAACTCGGGTATGAGACCCATTTGGTTTTGTCTCGGGCATATGACACTATTTACGACCTTCGGGTCTAAATCGTGGTCGCGACGGGTGCTATGTGCACGGCGATCGACGATACGACGCTCGCCTCCGGTTTGGGATGTGTTCCTTCCGGAGAGGTCACGATGCACGATTCGTTGTCGGGCAGCCTGGGGAGGCTAGACTTCGGAGGGCTGACGGTTCAGGATAGCGATCGGTGATGAGTGCACCATGATCTTGCGATGGTCGCGTCGGTTGATTCGTTCACGGCGACATACTAGGATTGAGGGCGGTCCTGGATGGATGGTTGCACGCATCACTATGATCGGAGTGGTGATTGACCCTTGGATATCTGGCACGGTGCCCAGTTGAGTCATATGTTCGGGCACGAGACCCAGTTGTTTTACACTGATGATTTTGGGTCAGGGACCCTAGATGGATTTCCAAGTTCATGACGGTTTATGGGAACCGGCATGAACCTTTGTCAGGTCATTCTGGTTCTTGACGGTTTATGGGGACCGGCATGAACCCTGGTTATGTTATTACGGTACATGACGGTTTATGGGAACCGGCATGTTACCTGATTATGGACATTATGGATCATGACGGTTCAGGGGAACCGGTCATGAATGTTTATGTTATGTATATATATGTTCATCTACCTTCCTTTACATGTTCTACTATCTCCTCCGGGGAGGGTCGTTGGCCTGGGTGGACCCCGGAGTAGTCACGGAGCACCGACTGAGTGGAGTCACCCCCCAGTTGGGTTCCTTACTCTCAGGAAGGCCATGGTTACTATTACCTCGGGCAGGGTCAGTGGTCTGCGGACATTGACCTTGACTTTGAGATGACTCGGATTGAGACCCGGGTAGCACGCGCGTAGCTTTGGATACCGTGACAGGATTGGTTGTGTGACTTATATGTATATATGATATATGATATGTGGTGTGCACATGTGTGCACAGGATTTGAGCAGTGGCTCGTGTACTTGGTTTCTTTATGGTTTGGGGTCGAGTCCCTTATGGATTTAGGCAGTGGCCCGTATGGTCGTTTTTATTGTGGTCCTTTCGACCTTGGTTTATATCTGATTTGGGCTTAGTTCCCACATATGGTTTGTTTTGGATAAATGGTTTTCGAATGCATGCATGCTTTTTAGTGGAGGGTACAAATTTCTTCGTTAAAATCTTTTTATAAACTTTTGTTTTGTCCACTCACAGTTTTTAATGTTTTGACTGCCCTTCAGGTTGACATCAGATTGTGGACTGTAGCAGAGACCGAGATATCACATACCTCCTCCGGATCCTGGCGTACTCTGATAGCTCGGGAGGGCAAAGGTCGGAAATATCCCTTGTCTAACACTGCGTGTCAGACGGGAGCAGGGTCATCCCGCACTAATCCCGGGGGGATTGGGATGGGTCCTGTCAACCCGCGGTTGTCCAAGTGAGTTGGGGATGTTGGGAGTCCAGTGGTTGGACTTGACATCTCGTTGGGAGTAGGTCTGCTTCCAACATGGTTGGAACCTTAGTATCGAGGAGAGTTGTAAGTGGGGAACGAGAGTGGTGCTCGTTTTTGGTGTTTGGTATTCCGAAGTCATTGGGGTTGACTTTTTGTTTCCTGCCCTGGCAGACATTGACTGTAGTTACCAGTACGTTGAGCGTGTATTGGTTGGTGAGCCCATGTGTGTTGTGGGGCCATCAAGGTGAGTTGCGTATTCAAGTTAGGTAATGGGATTTCTCATTTTCTGCTTGGTGGCAGACGATGTTGTGTCACATGGCGTGGTGAGTACAGTGAGTTTTGTTGCATCCACGTAGGATGAGTATTGGTGTCATCATTTTGGATCATCCTTGGTTTTTCCTAGGTGGAATGACAAGGGTCGATACGAACTTGGGTATGTGAGTCGTAATTGACGGGGTTGAACTTCTTTTCGAAGTGGAGCCTGTGTGGTATCTTACTCGAGTGAGTAGGTTTCCGACTAGTCGAATTTTGTCAACCTTAGACGTGTGGAGGTTGGATTGGCTTCCCTATGAAGTCAATTGGAGGTATTGAACAGGTAACCGATAGGTTCGGTTTTGATGTGTCTTGGTAAACGTGAACGAGATTTCAGGATTTGGAATCGAATTACTGGGTGACGATTCAGGATTCGATTTTGGAACTTGAAAGTATATTTCCGGATTTGGATACGGAATGATTATTCCAAATGCCAGCTTACGGAATAATGATTTCGGATTCGGATTTGATAAGAATTAAAAATGTGATGTCTGGGTTTGGATTCGGGATTTCTTACGAAATTGCGGATTCGGATTTGGAATTAGAACTAGATGATGGGTGGAGTTTCATTTGTCTCATGCTGGATTGGGAAAATGTACTCCATTATTGGAACGTGTTTGGCTATGACCTAGGTGGTTATAGTCTGGTCATTGGATAGATGTGTGTACTTCGTACATGGTTCGAGGTATAATACCTTGTAGACTTGTGATGTCTAGTTACGGTATACGAGTTATACCCGAGGTGTGTCGGTGAACGTGTTGGTAGTCGGATTGGTTCCGATACCATGGGATTGGTTGTGGGCCGGACATTACTATGCAATGGTCATGGTATTTCCGATGTGTTTAATTACACACGAGTCGGGTGAAAATGTCGGTAAAGGTATATTTAAGTCACGTAAGTTGGTGGCTTGTGTAGCCACGAGTGAGTCTAGTGTCAGTTTTCGACTGACAACAATTGTGTGGTGACAGATTGTCAGGATGTGTCAACATAGATTGTTGAGTGGGGTCAGCTGACTCCTAGTGGGAGTGGGAAAGGAACCGTCGAGTTGTTGCGTCAACGAGAGGGTAGTTTGGACAAGTGGTGTCAAATTCGAAATAAGTAGTTTCAGTCATTCGACGGGGTCGAATGTAGTTGTTGCGTTTTGCGCACTAGTGGTACGTTTGAATGCAGACAAGTTTTGTCTGATTAGTTGGTGTACGGGTGTACACGTGTTACAAGTTCGATTCCACTTTCCACGGGGTGTTTGTGGAATCAGGGTAGTCGAGTTTCGAGAATGAAACTAATTAAGGAGGGAATAACGTTTGAGTTTAGAGCGGTTGGAATTTCGAGGACGAAATTAATTAAGGAGGGAAGATTGTAACGACCCGTCCCGAATTCTGGGATTAGATTAGTCACTAATCTTGATTAGTGAGGTTGAACGGTGGTTAGTAGGGCGGAATCGGACAAAATGTGCAAAATGACCGTTTTGCCCCTGGTCGTGGGCAAAATGTTGACTTTTTGATCGGGCGGTCAAATGGACTTTGACTGATGACTGTGACGTAGTTCGGGACGTCACGAGTTCATAGACAGGTGGCACGTTCGATTTCGACATTCGTAGAGAAAGTTATGATGTTCGGAAGTTGAGGGGTATTTTGGTAATTTGGCATATTAGGGGCCAAATGTTGACTTTTTGACCTGGAGGTCCAATGGATGAGGGCCAAGGACCGTTACGTAGGTCTCGTCGATACGAATCCAATGACAGGCGGCATGCCGAAATCGGAGATTCGACGACGAAGTTATGGTCAAGGAAACGAATTTACGAACCGAGGCTCGGATTAAAATAATAATATAATAGTGAATAGTGACCATTGACTGTGCACATCCGGATGAGTGACAAGTGTCACCCATCCCCTAATCTAAGCCCTAAAACCTGATCCATGTCTCCCTACATCATCATTACAACCTCATTATCACCATTAATCTAAACTAATTAATCCCCCTAATTCTCCTTCTGTGTCTTTGAACCCGTGAGCAACTGAGTGTGAGGGATGGGGGAATTCGCTGATTTCTTGCAGCAAAATTGGGAGAATTGAGTGAGTATGAAGACTGTGATAACTGAGTGAAACACGAGAGACAGAGTGTTGGGGGGGGGGGGGGCTTAAGCAAAAACCGAAAATTGAGTTTGGGAGGGAAATTCGAAATCAAATCATAGGGCCGTGAGGATCGAATTGGAGATTACCTTCAGCTTTCTGGGAGTGCCACGATCATAATTGTCGAAGAAACGAGAAGAATTGGTGCCGTTTTGGCTTTGAACGAGCTTGGTGACAGAGGAGGAATTTCGGGGTTGAGTCGTGATCGTGGAGTGTTCGAACGGTGCAATTGATGTGGGGATTGTGTTCCTGAGGATCCCACGATGCTTCTGGAAGGGTCAATTGTAGGAAATCGGCTGAGATCAATGAAGCTCCATGGTTGCACAGTGGACGGTGTTCGAGCTTGAGTCGCGACCATTTAGTGATCCAACGACGAAATTGATGTGGGGGAACTGTTCCTCATGGTCCACTGATGCTTCTAGTTGATTCAATTTAAGGAAATCATTTGGAATTGAAGGAATTCCATGAACGAACAGTAACCGGAGTGTTCTTGGTGTTCATCATCGAATCGTGGAATTGTAGGTAAGGATTTGTGTAATTGAGTTTACAGACCTGTAATTGAACTAAGAACGAAACTAACTGAATGATCAATTGAAGGAATTAGGATCTAATTGATGGACATTGAACCGGGTCGTGTCGCGGGCAATTTGGACCCGTTTACCAGAGATACGGGTTAGGCTGGTGACACTGTTCACGGCGCGTGGATTTCACGCGCAGCCACTCACGGCGGCGCGTGACAGCGCATGGGCATGAATCTCGAGGTGAAGTCAACATGACTTCTGTCCTATTTAATGTAACGGACATTTTGGGATTCGTTTCGTGTCGATCGGACACCGTCTCGATATTGTTCGGGATGTCTGAAGGTTTTAAATCAAATTTAAAAATAGTTAAAAATTCGGGAAAATTACGGGACTTTGATAGGATGTAAATGTTGAGGTTAGTGATCCTCTAATGTGATTTGGACAGGATTGGGAGTCCCGGTGATAGTGGTGTGGCTCGGGAGGGCCGGTGGCACGCATATCGAGGCATACTGTTAAAACGGTCTGTGAGTGGACTTTGGTTTTATAAATTCTATGCATGCCTAACTGTTTTATATGGATTGTGATTGTGGTTGTATGATGTTGATTTGATTGTTGGTAAATTGAACGGTTTCAGGTATTTCGAGGCGATTTACGTGCTTGCACGTAAATCGAGGTTTCCGGTTTTACATGGATTTTTCATATTTATTACTTGGATATAATGTGATGTAATGGTTTTGGAAATTGGAAATATGAACTCGGGCTTGAGGCCCAATTATTTTGGAAATTTCGGACTTGGAGTCCATTTGAGTGTGTAATCGGGCCGGGGGCCCAGTTACTTTATGAAATCGGGCCAGGGGCCCAGTTGGTTATGAAAACGGGCTAAGACCCATTTGAGTTATGTTATCGGGCCAGGGGCCCAATTGATTTACAAATTCGGGCCGTGGGCCCAGTGGGTTTATTAAGTCGGGCTGCGGGCCCAGTTGGTTTACAAATCGGGCCATGGGCCCAGTGGTTCATAAAATCGGGCATGAGGTCCAATTGGATTATAATGGTGATTTCGGGTCAGGGACCCTATGTTTAATAATTGTGATTTTGGGTCAGGGACCTTAAATGGAATTATGTGATTTTATGGAAATTTCGGGCAGGGCCCATTGTAATGATGTGATAAAAGGATTTAATAAAACTGTTTTCCATATACCATCTGGATACAAGGATATATGATGGTCTCCTCCAGATGTCTGGGACACTGGGGAAGTCACGGTGCATTGCCTGCGAGGGGTCATTATACGGAGCAGCCGAACCGTATGATGACTCAGGAGCAGGATTGCTATGATTGACGTCAGGGACGTCAGACATCAGGGATGTCAGATACATGGACCCGGAGAGACCCCGGGCAGCACGCGTAGCTTATAAACCGTGAGATATGACGTCAGGGACGTCCAGCGTCTGGGACGCTAAGCATCTGGGATGCTGGTGATGGTAATGGTAAATATGGATTAATGAATAAAATGGCTTATTGGTTGGATATGTGTTATATGGTAAAAATGGATTATTGGTTATGAAATGGTATGTCGGGTCGGGGACCCTAAATGGTTTTGGATTTATGGATTTATATTTATGGCTTTGGGCGGTGGCCCACATGGTTGTTTATGTATGGTGGTGGTATTCCACAGTTTTGGGCTGAGTTCCCACACTTGGTTTTTGGTTAACGGTTTTTGGGCTAAGGCCCTAATGGCTCGGTTGAGCAAACGTTTTGGTTACTGGTTTTTGTGGCATGCATACGTTTTTATTGGAGGGCATAAATGTCTTATAAATGTATTTGATGAACTTATTGGTTTTGTCCACTCACAGCTTTTGGTTTTAATGCCCTTCAGGTGATTACGGATGCGATTGCAGCAGAGACTGGGACATTGCACACCTCCTCCATCGGTCCTTGCACACTCTGGATGCCCCGGTTGGGCAGAGGCTCTTGGTTATCCCTTGTCTGACACTCGTAGTTGGACGGGAGCAGGGCACATTCCACGGTAATCCCAGGGGGATTGGGATGGGTCCTGTCAACTTGGTATCAGAGCACGGTTGTTCTTTTGTGCGCGCGGGTCGAGGGTGTGATGTCTCATTGGGCTGCAATTCGTTATCAACATGATAGATAGTTTTTGGGTTTGGATAGTGGATGGAGTGTGATTGGCCCGATACGCCGTGCGTTAATGTGATTCGACCCAAGTGGGGTTGATTGTGATGAACTAGTATTGTGGGACCGTCAGTTCGGTCATGTAATATTAAATTGTTATGCTGCTAGGTGCAGCCAGGTTCGGGGAACCTCATGTGAGTAATGGTTTAAAAATGTGAACCCTTGTGGGGGTTTCTAGTGTGAGGGATGTTGGTTCATCGGGGTTGGCAGATGACCTACCTTAGTGGTGGAACCCACGTTGATGGGATGGTAGGATTGGATTTGACGTCTATACGATGTCTAGACCACGGGGTCGGTCAAGTTTTGAGTTTTATATTATGAAAAGTGGTTTGGTTCGGTTGAACCATAGGGTGTAATTGTGGAACCCTAGTATTAAAAATGTAAACCTTAATTGTGACTTGTGGATGAGAACTTGTGCTTCGACGAGCGGCTGAGGTCATGGATGACCATGTGGATGGCTCTGGTGAGTCTAGGCAGAACTGTGGGATCCGATCTACGGATACGGTTCTGAGATAAATTATGGAATCCCGTGTTGGATCGGGTATTGGTGTGATGTGTGGATGCGGATCTCGATAGCAATGACAGTTAGTCGGTAGTCATATGGAGATGACTGGCTATCGAGGGTCATTAGTGTGGTTATAATACTTGGGGATCAGGGGACGTTCAGGGAACGTTCATTTTCCTGATGTGGATTGTCAGAGTGGTAGTACCCATAGTTGTGAGGTACGGGATCGTCGTTCGGTATGAACGGAGATCCAGGGTTGTCGTAATTGCACACGGTGTGCAAGTATGGATGTTTGTGTGGTGGAACATTTGTGCTGATGCTAGTATGGATGCCTGTGATACTAGTGTTGTTGCTAGTGTGTTGGTACTAGTACTAGCGCTGGTGCTAGTGTCGGTAATGGTGTTGACGATGAGCCACAAGTTGAGGTGTGACTCCGTCATGATGAACACATGTTCGATCTTTGAGATTCGGTAGTGGTTGAGTGACAGACTGGATGGGATCCAGTTGAGATTGTGATGTGTTGGGATTAGTCCCGACAGGGGTAAAGTGACAAGTGATGAGTGGATTAAATGGTATATTTGAGACTCAAGGAATTTAGGAATGACGTCCCCTACGTCATAAGAATTAGTGGATTTGGGGAGTTGTTGGCAACTCCAAAATTGGTGTGACTTTATGTTTTATTATTAGATGTGGGATTTTGTAATTGAGAACTTGGAGAACCGAGTGTTGAACCTGTGAAGGTTGGGATGTGCGAACGGAACAATAAAGGATTGATTGTGGACCCGTGGTTGTCCATGTGAGTTGGGGATGTTGGGAGTCCAGTGGTTGGACTTGACATCTCGTTGGGAGTAGGTCTGCTTCCAACATGGTTGGAACCTTAGTATCGAGGAGAGTTGTAAGTGGGGAACGAGAGTGGTGCTCGTTTTTGGTGTTTGGTATTCCGAAGTCATTGGGGTTGACTTTTTGTTTCCTGCCCTGGCAGACATTGACTGTAATTACCAGTACGTTGAGCGTGTATTGGTTGGTGAGCCCATGTGTGTTGTGGGGTCATCAAGGTGAGTTGCGTATTCAAGTTAGGTAATGGGATTTCTCATTTTCTGCTTGGTGGCAGACGATGTTGTGTCACATGGCGTGGTGAGTACAGTGAGTTTTGTTGCATCCACGTAGGATGAGTATTGGTGTCATCATTTTGGATCATCCTTGGTTTTTCCTAGGTGGAATGACAAGGGTCGATACGAACTTGGGTATGTGAGTCGTAATCGACGGGGTTGAACTTCTTTTCGAAGTGAAGCCCGTGTGGTATCTTACTCGAGTGAGTAGGTTTCCGACTAGTCGAATTTTGTCAACCTTAGACGTGTGGAGGTTGGATTGGCTTCCCTATGAAGTCAATTGGAGGTATTGAACAGGTAACCGATAGGTTCGGTTTTGATGTGTCTTGGTAAACGTGAACGAGATTTCGGGATTTGGAATCGAATTACTGGGTGACGATTCAGGATTTGATTTTGGAACTTGAAAGTATATTTCCGGATTTGGATACGGAATGATTATTCCAAATGCTAGCTTACGGAATAATGATTTCGGATTCGGATTTGGATAAGAATTAAAAATGTGATGTCTGGGTTTGGATTCGGGATTTCTTACGAAATTGCGGATTCGAATTTGGAATTAGAACTAGATGATGGGTGGAGGGATTCGAATTTCGAATTAGAACTAGAACTAGATGGTTTGGATTCGGGATTTCTTACGAAATTGTGGATTCGGGATTTCACATGCTGGATTGGGAAAATATACTCCATTATTGGAACGTGTTTGGCTATGACCTAGGTGGTTATAGTCTGGTCATTAGATAGATGTGTGTACTTCGTACATGGTTCGAGGTACAATACCTTGTAGACTTGTGATGTCTAGTTACGGTATACGAGTTATACCCGAGGTGTGTCGGTGAACGTGTTGGTAGTCGGATTGGTTCCGATACCATGGGATTGGTTGTGGGCCGGACATTACTATGCAATGGTCATGGTATTTCCGATGTGTTTAATTACACACGAGTTGGGTGATAATGTCGGTAAAGGTATATTTAAGTCACGTAAGTTGGTGGCTTGTGTAGCCACGAGTGAGTCTAGTGTCAGTTTTCGACTGACAACAACTGTGTGGTGACAGATTGTCAGGATGTGTCAACATAGATTGTTGAGTGGGGTCAGCTGACTCCTAGTGGGAGTAGGAAAGGAATCGTCGAGTTGTTGCGTCAACGAGAGGGTAGTTTGGACAAGTGGTGTCAAATTCGAAATAAGTAGTTTCCGTCATTCGACGGGGTCGAATGTAGTTGTTGCGTTTTGCGCACTAGTGGTACGTTTGAGTGCAGACAAGTTTTGTCTGATTAGTTGGTGTACGAGTGTACACGTGTTACAAGTTCGATTCCACTTTCCACGGGGTGTTTGTGGAATCAGGGTAGTCGAGTTTCGAGAATGAAACTAATTAAGGAGGGAATAACGTTTGAGTTTAGAGCGGTTGGAATTTCGAGGACGAAATTAATTAAGGAGGGAAGATTGTAACGACCCATCCCGAATTCCGGGATTAGATTAGTCACTAATCTTGATTAGTGAGGTTGAACGGGGGTTAGTAGGGCGGAATCGGACAAAATGTGCAAAATGACCGTTTTGCCCTTGGTCGTGGGCAAAATGTTGACTTTTTGATCGGGCGGTCAAACGGACTTTGACCGATGACCATGACGTAGTTCGGGACGTCACGAGTTCATAGACAGGTGGCCCGTTCGATTTCGACATTCGTAGAGAAAGTTATGATGTTCGGAAGTTGAGGGGTATTTTGGTAATTTGGCATATTAGGGGCCAAATGTTGACTTTTTGACCGGGAGGTCCAATGGACGAGGGCCAAGGACCGTTACGTAGGTCTCGTCGATACGAATCCAATGACAGGTGGCATGCCGAAATCGGAGATTCGACGACGAAGTTATGGTCAAGGAAACGAATTTACGAACCGAGGCTCGGATTAAAATAATAATATAATAGTGAATAGTGACCGTTGACTGTGTACCTATTCATGTGTATGCAGTTACCCAGCAGTAGGCCAGGACTACCCTAGGAGTTGTGACAGGTACCCTATTCATATCTGATACTGATGTTCGCGTATTGATGGACTGTGGGGCTACTCATTCTTTTATTTCGAGGAGCTGTGCAAGCTTGTTGAGCCGGGAGGTGTTAGCACTTGAGAGTGAGATGGGTGTGGGTACATCGATGGGAGTTGTCTACCGAGTGAACCAAGTGTTACGAGATTTTCCAGTGGAGGTGGAAGGTGTGGAGTTCCCAGCTGATCTGATCATAATGGATATGCATGATGTCAGGACCCGTCCCAAATCCCCTGGGATTAACGTGGGATGCACCTGATCCCGTCTGAAACGAAGTGTCAGACCAGGGAAAATTCCGTCTCTAGCCCTCACCGGGCTTCCAGAGCACGCCAGGATCGTAGGAGGAGGAGTGTGATGTCTCGTCTCTACTATAGCCCGCATCCGCGATCAACCTGAAGGGCATTAAAACATCATAAGTCGTGAGTGGACATAAATAAAATTTTAATAAAAACATTTTCACATAAAGACATTTATGCCCTTCACTAAAAGTATATGCATGCATTCAAAAACCCTTTGTCAAAACGTTCATAAAAACCATTCATCAACCATATTCAAAAACCTTTCCAGGGTTCATGCTCGGTTCCCATAAAACCGTCATGACCCATAAAAACTTTTCAAGGGTTCACGCCGGTCCCCATAAACCATCATAAACCATAAATCCATTTGGGTCCGTGACCCGAAATCACAACCGTAAAATCATAAAACAATACATGTGGGAACTCAGCCCAAAACCAATCTCAATGAAGTACTAAAACAACGAATCACTTTCCGAAATATAAAACATGGGACACAAGGTCTCCGCCCCCAAATAACTTTCATAAAACTTCATACGTACTCATACGTATAACCCATCCGCGGCACTTTCGAGAAGATGCCAACTCGGGGCACACAACCCCTAGGGAACACATCCTCGATATATGTCACGATATCATCTCTATACTAGTGTGCACACTACTCGGGGTCTCACTACGAGTCTTCTCCCTGAAATTCTCCATCTGGGAGGCTCTTTCTTCGGACCTAGTCCGATCATCTCTCCAGAATCTGGTCCGGCACCACAACATAAATCGTAACCCCCACTCCTGGAACGGGATCCCTATGGGGATACCCACTATGGTCTGTGGATCGTGACTCTTCAAGTCGACGTCTGGTGGAGACCATATAAATCATATGGAGGGTTTATAATCATTTTCAAAACACTTTCTTTCTCAAAACATTTCTCAACTGGGTCTCATACTCGATTCATCTTAACAGGATTCCTCAAATCCGATTCAAATCAGTTTCACAGGCCTCGGCCTAAATCCTCAGTTCAACAGGGTCTCATACCCGAATTCTCATTTCATAAACCGAACTGGGACTCGAGCCCGATGTTACAATCAATAGGGCCTCAAGCCCGATACCACAGCTAACTGGGCCCTACGCCCGTAACCATAAAGCAACGGGCCTCAGGCCCGATTTCACAACCAACGGGGCCTTAAGCCCGATACTACAGTCAACTGGGCCTCCAACCCGATATTACAACCAAATAGGCCTCAAGCCCAAACTCGTAAACCAACGGGACCCTCGGTCTGATCGTATAACTCAAATGGACCCTCGGTCCGATCGTATAACTCAAATGGACCCTCGGTCCAATTCCTCGTCAAATCAAATGGACTCCAAGTCCGAGAGTTTGTAAATCAAATGGGTCTCGTGCCCGATTTCATATTTCCAAATCTGAAACCAATTTATGAAACACTCATTGAAAACCTTGCACGTATAAGCATCGTATAAAACTGGAAATCTCGAAATACGTGCACATACGTAAATCCTAGGCTACCACAAACAAATGCACTCATGGCATCACAAAACATGTATTAAAATACTTATAAAACATTTATGCATGCATCATGTTCGAAAGTAGGGTCCACTCACAGACCGTCCGAAGCCGCGCCTCGATACGAGTGCCATAACGTCTTCTCGGGCCAATCGCCACCTCCAGGATTCCCAAACCTGTCCAAATCGTAATAGAAGGTTATTAATTACTTAAATAACCCCTCATCAAAGTCCCATAATTTTCCGGAATTTCTAAATATTTTTAAAGGTCAACCTAAAGCTTCGGACATCCCGAACTATATCGAAATGATGTTCGATTGATACGAAACCAATCCCAAAATGTTCGTTACAGCGAATAGAAGATTTCACGTGTTGAAACTTTCTCCAAAGGAGGGAGCGCAGGCCTTCACACGTCCTAAGTATTGCACTGCGTATGGGCTCACGCGCCACTGTTCATCCTTCTTCAACCTTCGGCCAGGCCAGTACGAACCGGCCGGCCCGATTTTTTTTTACAAATCCGGTCTGCTTAGACCAGCGTGACCAGTCCAAGGCCCTCCTCTCTCCATTTTTCGTCCAATGTTTTCCTTTTCGATCCCATTCTTCCTATTTTCTCATTTCCTACCATTTACAATCATCAAACATAATCAAAACACCCTAAATCCTATCCATGTTCAAAGGCCCTCACAGCCTTACTTTTCATTTTCCTCCCACGGCTTCCACAGCCGTCCAACCACCACCAAAACTTCCTCTAAACCATCCTAACAACCTAATACACATCCTCTAATCATCCAAAAGCAACCATAATGTCGAAATCAAAATAAAGGAAGATTGGGTCCTTACCGAGCAATTGGGTTCCTTGTGTTCTGGCTAACGCCGCCGTCCACGGCGGCCAGCCATCCTGCCTCTTGCCTCAACATCCTCCAGCCCCTCTCTCACTCTATGGCCTCTCTCAAAATCACATGGGAAGGGTTTTGGATTGGGTCAAGAGGATTGTGCGGGTCAAGGGAATGAAACAGAAATGATATGCATGAATGAGGGAAAAAAGGGAATGGATGAGTGACAAGTGTCACTCATCCCCTGAGGTCTGGGAAAGATCTGGGCCCACAAAAGACAAAACTTCACTTTTTGCCTCGTAAAATGTGTAACCGTAAATAGTTCCCTGGAACTTCCGTGAACTGCAACTTTTCTGTCGAACGTCTGAATTCGACGTGCCGCTTGTCTACGGATTCGTATCGTCTTGATCTACGTAACGGTCCTCGACCCTTGGCTATCGGACCTCCTGGGTCAAAAGTCAACTATTTGCTCCTATTCAACTAAATTACCAAAATGCCCCCGAACTTCCAAAATCATAACTTTTTCCTCGAACGTCGAAATCGGGCGTACCACCTGTCTATGAACTTGTGATGTCCCGAACTACATTACAGTCTTCGGACATAGTCCATTTGACCGCCTGAACGAAAAGTTAACGATTCTCCCATTCTAGGGGCAAAATCGTCATTTCGCCCTGCTCGTATGCTAATCCTCGTCTAATCCCTGATTAGTCTCGCGAATCCATCATTAATCCTTAATTAATCCCGTTAATTCGGGGTGGGTCGTTACAATCGTCCCCCCTTAAATAATTTCATCCTCGAAATTCAAATGGACCCGATTCTACAACCAAATTGTGGAATCCAACCATCTCCCTTGACTCGGGTATTGCACTCACACACGAGGGTACCAGTGTAACAATACACGTCTGACACACAACTCGTACACGACTGTACGTATCGTCACCGGAGCCTCCAAAGCTCCAATTCACTCTTGAGAACTACACGTCAGCTTGTCTCATTCGAGACAAATTGTCGACACTTGTCGATCTCGCCTGTCACTCACTTTGACAGGTCAGCAATACCAACTGACATTCTAACGGCTTTTCGATCTAACACTCTGACACGTTCCATCCTACGGTCGTCAGGGTGAAAATACGTACTCCCACTAAGGGTTAACATATGCAAGCTGGCATCTAGCACAACATCCGATTAGACAACATTCTATAGATTCTGCCATCACAATGGCACGAATCCCATCTCACAGGTCATCCTCAGACCTATGCCTATACTGACTCTCGATACTCGCACGAATCAACTCTCTCAAATTCCTATACTCAAAACTGACTCTAAGGAGAGTCCCAACAATCATACATATCCGAACTCGTCGGATACCGATCAATCCATTATCACTATATGTCACGACTTCGTGACCAGCCGACAATTCCCAGCTCCACTGCGCTTCGCTACTCTACTCTGATCTCGACTCGCTCTCGAGTCCTCGTATCGTATCTCGCATCACTCAGCGATCTCCGCTGACATCTATACTCACCTCGAGTCTCCACCTGTCACTATCGGATCGAATCGGATCGCTACTCATGTCCATCTAGGACTTTATCCAATCTACAACCTTCCCATAATCTCGGGCACTCTCAACTCGACAAACCAATTTACCGTGGTCAATCCCATCGTCCAACGGATACAACACACAGGTGCACCCACATCACAACACATCGGGGCGCCACCCGACCTACTCAAGGACTGCACTCCGGCAACGTCTAACCACATACTACCGTCCGCACTCCAACCATGTTTCGGACCCCAACAGTCCGTCACTAGGCGAACATCAAATCCAGCACCTCAGACACTCACTCGTCACAACCTGTGACGTTAAATACCATCTACTCTTCAAGTCAATCAAATTTGACCCACAGCCTAGGTGTTTGGTTCTTACACCCTCTTCGAACCCTTAGCTGCCATATCACTCCTTGTTATCCCACCTAAGGAATGAATCCAAGAGAATCCAAGATGATGACATCAACGTTCCTCCTATGTCATCCCCCGGAAACTAGCACTATCTACTACAGAGTCACACTCAGTGATGTCGAATACTCATCACCAATACAGAATCAAGCACTCTTCTCATTGTCTCAATCATAACCTCTATTGATTCCGAAGTTCCAATCACGTTGGAAACATGTTTCTTTTCCAATTACTGAGCTCACTCATCACACGAGTATTTCCGCGTCCTATAGATAATCGATTTCCAAGTCCCCAACTCAGGAGGTACGGTCAACCGAAGTCAACCAAAACCAATCTGTAATGAACTCTCAAGTCCTCAGCTCAACCGGACACCATCCACGCGTCCGTGAATACCGCACTTGCAGGTACACTCATTCCTAGTGGAATTCATGCGACTCAAGGTTAAACTTGGTATACTATTTACGGATGTGCATAGACGGCCTCCAACACTCACATCGTGTACCTTAATTCAACCTGATCATCCTCTGACTCACAAAATTGGTCGAAATCCACCGACATCGGTCGGTAGGCTAAACAGATCACAACACCTGTCGTGATCTGAAGCCAAATCTCTGCGTACTACCATATCTGACCAACCGAACCATACGTCATAAGACAACACTTACATCATCCATTTATATCTATTCATCCGAACGCCACTTAAGCATTCAACCTTTAAACGTTACTACTCCTGGGCACACACTCACGCCCCATGTCTCGTACCATCAGATAACTGGTCACTCGTTACCTCGTACTGAGCCACTCGGGATCCTATCTGTCCTGCTCAGTGCCCACAGGCTCACATACTCGCCACTCTGGGCACATCTACGATTTTGTCTGCATACCGGCTCATACGTCCCAACTTTACGGGATCAACTCCAGCACTCACACTCGTGCAATCAATCCAAGGATATCCAGAGCACCTGTCACTCATTCAGGTATATCCACCTCACAGAGGTAATGTGGCAAGTGTTCCAACACCAAACATCAGCGTCTCATTCTGCGATCGCACTCAACCGTAACCGAGTCGAATCCAGAATCACTGCTCGCATTGTACGTTACTCACACACCTCGTATCATCGTCACGACTGACGAATCCCATCACCACAGTCGTCAAGGAAACTTGAGCCTATCCAACTCGATAAGAATCGACTACATCAATCGATAGCAGCGTCTGCCACAACATCGTGCAGACTTATCTCAGAAATACTTTGCTATCGAGACTCCAAATCCATGCGGTAGTCGACCGCCGGTACCAACCACTCCACACTCAACATCCACTGATTGGTCCACCTATGGATCCGGTCACAAGTACCACACTCCTGGTACTTGTCCAATCAATCACCACTAGATTATCACAAACCCGGCTGCCCACTGTAGCCCAACCATCCTAATCGATCCCTCGCTCTCGACTCCGATACTGGTACGAAACCAGCCAATACTACACTCTGAGGATCTCGTCCTCTCGTAACTCTACGGCTCTCAGCCACACTGGCCTCCACAAGAACTGGTCGTACTCCGGGTCCAATACTGCACAAGCGCTACGTGCGCAATCACATCCTATCGTGCCACACGATAACTATTCCGGGGTATTTTCTGCCAGTCGACATCCAGGAGGGATTCGACACACCGAAACACGGCAACACATGCCAAATAGAATCACACGTTCCTATTCCCAACCGTCGTGACTGTAGTCGTACAGGGTCATCGTATAGTGGGCGACCCTGACCTCTGACCACCACTGGTATTAATCCATACATCCTCTATCCGACACGTCGCTACCGTCGAGCGGTCACGACTCTCAAGTCATCCTACGGTCTCTACCGATCCACTGGATCCTATTTCCAGTACCACTACGGCTCTAAGCCATTAGATTCCCATAAATAGTTATCTGCCTCGGGATCAAACATCGAAACACGTGGCATTCCATGCCAATGGAACCTCAACTATCGTATCACATGCCAAACACCATCTAACTAAGGTTCGATTCTACAAAATCCTCGTACTAATACCTAAACTATCAGGTTACTGACGAGCTATTACGACTTCAGAGACATCATATCCTCGACCTGCGCGTACTCCACGCTCTGATACCACTTTGTCAGGACCCGTCCCAAATCCCCTAGGATTAAAGTGGGACGCACTTGATCCCGTCTGATCAGACCAGGGAAAATTCCATCTCTAGCCCTCACCGGGCTTCCAGAGCACGCTAGGATCGTAGGAGGAAGAGTGTGATGTCTCGTCTCTACTACAACCTGCATCCGCGATCAACCTGTACCCTATTCATATCTGATACTGATGCTCCCGTATTGATGGACTATGGGGCTACTCATTCTTTTATTTCGCGGAGCTGTGCAAACTTGTTGAGCCGGGAGGTGTTAGCACTTGAGAGTGAGATGGGTGTGGGTACACCGATGGGAGTTGTCTACCGAGTGAACCAAGTGTTACGAGATTTTCCAGTGGAGGTGGAAGGTGTGGAGTTCCCAGCTGATCTGATCATAATGGATATGCATGATGTCAGGACCCGTCCCAAATCCCCTGGGATTAACGTGGGATGCACCTGATCCCGTCTGACACGAAGTGTCAGACCAGGGAAAATTCCGTCTCTAGCCCTCACCGGGCTTCCAAAGCACGCCAGGATCATAGGAGGAGGAGTGTGATGTCTCGTCTCTACTATAGCCCGCATCCGCGATCAACCTGAAGGGCATTAAAACATCATAAGTCGTGAGTGGACATAAATAAAATTTTAATAAAAACATTTTCACATAAAGACATTTATGCGTTTCGCTAAAAACATATGCATGCATTCAAAAACCCTTTGTCAAAACGTTCATAAAAACCATTCGTCAAACATATTCAAAACCTTTCCAGGCTTCATGCCCGGTTCCCATAAACTGTCAAGACCCATAAAACCTTTCAAGGGTTCATGCCTATCCGCATAAACCGTCATGAACCATAAATCCATTTGGTCCGCGACCCGAAATCACAACCTTCAAACCATAAAACAATACATGTGGGAACTCAGCCCAAAACCAATCACAGTGAAGTACTAAAACATCGAATCACTTTCCTAAATATAAAACATGGAACACGGGGTCTTCGCCCCCAAATCACTTTCATAAAACCTCATACGTACTCATACGTATAACCCATCCGCGGCACTTCCGAGAAGATGCCAACTCGGGCACACATCCCCTAGGGAACACATCCCCGATATATGTCACGATATCATCTCTATACTAGTCCGATCATCTCTCAGGAATCTGGTCCGGGACCACAACATAAATCGTAACCCCCACTCCTGGAACGGGATCCCGATGGGGATACCCACTATGGTCTGTGGATCGTGACTCTCCAGGTCGACGTCTGGAGGAGACCATATAAATCATATGGAGGGTTCATAATCATTTTCAAACTCTTTATTTCTCAAAACATTCTCAACTGGGTCTCATACCCGATTCATCTCAACAGGATTCCTCGAATCCGATTCAAATCAGTTTCACAGGCCACGGCCTAAATCCTCAGTTCAACAGGGTCTCATGTCCGAATTCTCATGTCATAAACCAAACTGGACTCGAGCCCGATGTTATAATCAATAGGGCCTCAAGCCCGATACCATAGCTAACTGGGCCCTACGCCTGAAACCATAAAGTAATGGGGCCTCAGGCCCGATTTCACAACCAACGGGGCCTTAAGCCCGATACTACAGTCAACTGGGCCTCCAGCCCGATATTATAACCAAATGGGCCTCATGCGCGAACTCGTAAACCAACGGGACCGTCGGTCCGATCGTATAACTCAAATGGACCCTCGGTCTGATTCCTCATCAAATCAAATGGGTCTTGTGCCCGATTTCATATTTCCAAATCCGAAACCCATTTATGAAACCCTCATTGAAAACCTTGCACGTATAAGCATCGTATAAAATCAGAAATCTCGAAATACGTACAAATATGTAAATCCTAAGCTACCACAAACAAATGCACTCATGGCATCATAAAACATTTATAAAACACTTATAAAAAATTTATGCATGCATCTAGTTCGAAAGAAGGGTACACTAACAGACCGTCTGAAATCGCGCCTTGATACGCGTGCCATAACGTCTTCCCGGGCCAATTGTCACCTCCGGGATTCCTGAACCTGTCCAAATCGTAATAAAAGGTTATTAACTACTTAAATAACCCCTCACTAAAGTCCCATAATTTCTGGAATTTCTAACCATTGTCAAACGCGAACCTAAACCTTCGGACAACTCGAACTATATCGAAACGATGTCCGATTGACACGAAACCAGTCCTAAAATGTTCGTTACATCAAATAGAAGATTTCACGTGTTAAAACTTTCCCCAAAAGAAGGAGTACGCACCCTCATGCGCCCCAAGTATTGCATTGCGTGTGGGCTCACGCGCCACTGTTCATCTTTTTTCAACCTTCGGACAGGCCGGTCCAAACCGGCCTGCCCATTTTTTTTTTCTGCAAATCCGGTCTACTTGGACGGCGTTGACCGGTGCAAGGCCCTCCTCTCTACATTTTTTGTCCAATGTTTTCCTTTATGATCCCATTCTTCCTATTTTCTCATTTCCTACCATTTCCAATTAGCAAACCTAATCAAAACACCTTAAATCCTATCAATGTTCATAGGGCCTCACGCCTTACTTTTCATTTTAACAACCTAATACACATCCTCTAATCATACAAAAGCAACCATAATGTCGAAATCAAAATAAAGAAAGATTGGGTCCTTACTGAGCGATTGGGTTCCCTGTGTTCTGGCTATCGTCGCCGTCCACGGCGGCCAGCCATCCTGTCTCCTTCCTCAACATCCTCAAGCCCCCCTCTCACTCTCAGGCCTCACTCAAAATCACATGGGAAGTGACAGGACCCGTCCCAATCCCACTGGGACCACCCGGGGACGTGACCCGCTCCCGTCTGACAATGACTCTAAACAGACCAAAATTACCCTTAAATAAAAACCGAAGACTTACATAGATAGATAACGTACAAACACAGTGTTTAAAGTGATACTGTCAGACAAGGGAAAGTAAAATACAACATGTGAGCACACTAGTCAGAGTACATTTATTCGGTGCTCAAACTACCCACAAGTGGGTGTACAGGTGCACAGCTAGACAAACTAAACCTCTGTCTCCTCCTCCGGATCCTCCTCCTCTATTGCCGTGTCAGGGTCTGGAGGGGTCAGTAAAACAAGGGTGAGTGGGCCAAAAATAACAGTTTAGAAATCAATTTACTAATAAAATAATCATAAGGTTTTACCCCTCCGTTTTCCAAATCTTGCATGCAGTGAAAACATAATATTATAATGAAATCATAACAAATGAACCAAAATAATAATCGTAAGGTGAAACTAACATATCAGTGCACTGTAAAACCCAACCCAAATGATGTCACGGTTCTAAGGCTACGCGTTGCCACTCAGGGTCTCACACCCGAGACTCTCTACGTACATCAGCTCCCAGTATCCCGGTCACTGCCCGAGGTATATGAACATGCCTTCCTGAGAGTAAGCAGCCCAACGGGGGTCAACTCCACTCAGTCAGAGCCCCGTGACTACTCCAGGGTCCACCCAGGCCAACGACCCTCCCTGGAGGAGACAATATACACAGGTAGGAAAGTACAGTACAATAACAGTATAGTTTACCCTATGTCCCCCGGACATCCCATCCCAAACAAAATCCACATATAATCCAGACGGGTCTCATGCCCAAAACATTGTAATAACATATATAAACAGTTCATAAGACTCATCAGTGGAAATAGTAAAACAGTTTATGCATGCAAGTCTTTTATAAATCAAACAGCCCACTCACACTCGGTCCTTGCTGCTCAACGATCTCTATAAACCTGTATTATTATTCCTGAGGGTTACTTAAGGACCCTATAATATCAATACCAAGACCCTAGAACAGATCCGCCTCAAAAACGCATCCCGGGCACTATTCTCGGTGCTTCAAACCCCATTTTGACCAACATAACGATCTCCGATCGACACGAAACCACCTCCATTGGATCCGTATCGTCGAAACCTTGAAAATGGTACCGGCCCCACCAAAATTACTGTTCACACGCGCCCCCACGCGCCTGGTCAACGCGTGGGTCAACGCTGCTACAGTACCGCTGACGTCAGCAGTGACGTCATGCTGACGTCAGCATGACGTCATCACTGACACTTGTCAGGTGACACGTGGCATGTTCTGATTGGTCCCTGGTCTGAAAATATCTGACAGGATGACGTCATCATGACGTCAGCATGATGACGTCATCATGCTACAGTATCGGGTCAGACCCGTTTGACTGGAACCGGGTCGCCGTCGACCCACGGCTTGACCCGATTCAACCGTACGACTCCGGCCACCATTTTCGACGGGGTTCATCCCTATAGCGTCGTCTAGGTCTGTTCTATGGTTCCACAACCTCAAAATGGAAAGAAAATGGGAGAAAACTCACCAGTTCTCCTCTGAAATTCACGGCCAAAGTCCGATCGCCTTCTCCGGTGATCCACGCCGTCTCCGTCGTCCAAACCGGTCCTGATCGACTCGTCTCTCGCCCTAGAACATGTCTAACATCAAACACTGAGTTCCTAGAACTAAAACAGGTTGGTCCGAAACAGGGGAGTAAAACGGGTTTTCGGGTTTTCGACCTTACCGCCGCCGTGACGCCGCCGCAGGCCGTGCCGTCGTCCAGTTAAGCTCTTGGGATCCTCACGGTGTAGACTGGAGCTTCCCCTGCGTCGAGATGGTGTGGTTGTCGAGGTTTGCTTCTTGGACCCGTTTCCGTCGTGTTTCGGGTCTGGGTTTTTGGACGGGATTTCGGACGGGAAAATGGGCTGGTGGTGGCTGGTGGTTGCACGGGTTGTGAAGACCAGATGATGGTGGTGCTGTGGGTGGTCGTTTGGTGCGAAGAGGGTGGCTGGTTCGATCGCCTTGGTCGAGAGAAAATGGAAGAAAAGCACGGTTTTGTGAGGGGATGAATGTGTGTTTGTGTGTTTGAGTGAAACGGACAGAGGATGATCGTGCATGAATAAGGAAAGCAGATGGAAATGGAGGGCCAGGATTCATTTGCACAGACAATCCAAGGGCTGGGGTTAATTGGAGGGAAAATAAATAATATAAAAATAGATTAAATAGTGTTAGTTGCTTTATGGGAATAGTGTAGGCTTGGATGGGTGACACTTGTCACCAATCCATCGGTTTGATTTAAATATTAGGTTGACACGGATTCCCGTAATAAATTAATATTTTATTCCGTTGTTCTCGGTTCGTAAATTCCGCTAAAACGCTTCCTTGACCATAACTTCTTCATACGAACTCCGATTTCGACGTGCTGCCTGTCTACGGATTCGTGACGTCCCGACCTACGTCATAGTCATGGGTCAAAGTCCAAATTGTTTCCCGGGCCAAAAGTCAAAGTTTCCCCCCCTTCAGGGGCAAAATAGTCTTTTTACATTAAAATATTTATATTCTCGGTTCGGGTCGTTACAACCTACCCTCCTTACAGAAATTTCGTCCTCGAAATTTACTCAAACAAGTATGGGTACTGCCCTCTCATCAATTCCTCGGGTTCCCATGTCGCTTCCTCCACCTCATGGTTCCGCCATAGTACTTTAATCAACAAAATCGTCTTGTTCCTTAAAACCTTTTCCTTCCTATCCAGAATCTGCACTGGCCGTTCCTCGAAACTCAAATCGGTCATCAGTTCCAGTGGTTGCTCTGGCAGTGCATGAGAGTCATCCCGAAGATACTTCCGTAGCATCGATACATGAAACACGTCATGTACTCGGGAAAGCTCCGAAGGTAGTGCTAAACGGTAAGCCACCGGACCAATCCTCTCGACAATCTCATATGGTCCGATATAACGAGGACTCAATCTCCCACGTCGTCCAAATCGAAGAATCCCTTTCCACGACGATAACTTTAAAAAGACAAAGTCACCAACCTCGAACTCTAAATCTCAGATCCGTCGATCCGCATAGCTCTTCTGACGATCCTGGGCCGCCTTCAATCTCTCCCGAATAACCCGAACTGTCTCCTGGGTCATATCCATCAGATCCGGCCCCACTGCAGTTCTTTCTCCGATCTCCATCCAGCATACCGGTGTTCTGCACTGTCGACCATACAGTGCCTCATAGGGTGCCATCCCTATACTCGCATGGTAGCTGTTATTGTAGGCAAACTCCATCAATGGCAATCGATCAGCCCACGAATCCTGGAATTGCAACACACAGGCTCTCATCATGTCCTCGAGAGTTTGTATTGTCCTTTCAGACTGTCCGTCGGTCTGTGGATGGAATGTCGTACTGAAGTGCAATTTCGTACCCAAAGTAGTCTGTAGACTCCTCTAAAACCTGGATGTGAAACGCGGATCCCGATCCGACACGATCGACTCTGGGGTA
Source organism: Prinsepia uniflora (assembly GCA_032719365.1). Taxonomy (NCBI): domain Eukaryota; kingdom Viridiplantae; phylum Streptophyta; class Magnoliopsida; order Rosales; family Rosaceae; genus Prinsepia; species Prinsepia uniflora. The sequence goes on from CM064862.1 coordinate 41,591,272, forward strand.
CCGTGTAGTCGGATGATCTCATTAATGAATAACTGGGCCAAACGGTTGAGCTTCTACGTCTCACGTACAGGCAGAAAATGTGCTGATTTAGTCAACCGGTCCACTATTACCCAGACTCCATCAACTCCACTCCTTGTCTTCGGTAACTTGAAGACAAAGTCCATTGTAATATGATCCCACTTCCATTGTGGAATTGGAAGTGGCTGCATAGCCCCATACGGACGCTGCCGTTCTGCTTTGACCTGCTGACAGATCAAACATTTGCTGACAAACTCAGCTATCTCCCTCTTCATCCCTGGCCACCAATAATAGTCCCGGAGGGTACGGTACATCTTTGTCCCTCCTGGATGCATAGCATAGGCCGAACTGTGGGCCTCGTCTAAAATCTCTCTCCTCAACTCTGGTACCGCAGGTACACACAATCTCCCAAGCTTTACTAATGCTCCATCGCCCCTGACGGAGAAATCTTGTCTCTGTCCGGATTCAACCTCGTTCCTGTAATCACAAAGTATCTGGTCCTGTAGTTGAGCCTCGATGATCCTGTCGACCAACACTGGTCGCACATGAAAGCTAGCCAACAAGGCTCCCTGATCGTCCATCCCTAACATAACTCCGCTCTTCCGAAGTTCCACTAGTAAAGGAAGATACACCAATCTCAAATGCGCAACTGATCCCGCCGACTTCCTGCTAAGTGCATCAGCTACAACATTTGCCTTGCCAGGATGGTACTCGATCGTACAATCATAATCCTTCAACAACTCCAACCATCTCCGCTGTCTCATGTTGAGTTCCTTCTGAGTGAACAAATGTTTAAGACTCTGGTGATCGGTGAATATTCGGCATGTCACACCGAACAAATGATGTCTCCAGATCTTTAGAGCATGAACCACCGCTACCAATTCCAAATCATGAGTAGGGTAGTTCAACTCGTGCGTCTTCAGCTGCCGGGATGCGTAAGCAATCACTTTTCCATTCTGCATCAATACACAACCCAAACCCTGTAGCGATGCATCACTATATACCACGAACTCTCCACTGCTGTCTGGTAATACAAGGACAGGTGCAGTGGTTAATCGGAACTTTAATTCCTGGAAACTCTGTTCACACTGGTCGTCCCATACAAACTTCACCCCTTTCCGGGTTAACCGAGTCAATGGTGCGGCAATCTGGGAGAAACCCTCTACGAATCTCCGATAGTAGCCTGCTAACCCAACAAAACTTCGCACTTCCGTCACCGTGGTCGGTCTTGGCCAATTCGTCACAGCCTCCGTTTTCTGAGGATCCACACTTATCCCCTCGGGTGATATAATGTGACCCAAGAATCCAATACTATTTAGCCAAAACTGACACTTGCTTAACTTAGCATACAGCTGCTCCTGTCGTAGTGTACCCAATACCATTCGTAAGTGCTCCTCATGAGCCCTGACACTCCTGGAATACACCAAGATGTCGTCGATAAACACGATCACAAATTTATCCAAGTATGCTCGAAAGACTCGATTCATCAAGTCCATGAATGCAGCTGGTGCATTCTAGCCTTGTTCAACTGCCGATAATCCACACACAACCGTAAACTACCCTCCTTCTTTTTCACGAATAAGACCGGCGCTCCCCATGGTGATGTACTGGGTCGGATAAACCCTAGATCCACCAGTTCCTGTAATTGGATTTTCAATTCCCGTAGCTCTGCCGGTGCCATACGATACGGTGCTTGTGAAATCGGTCGAGTCCCGGAGAGTAACTCGATCGTAAAGTCGATCTCCCTGGGTGGTGGTAATCCAGGTAAATCTCCTGGAAAGACATCAGGAAATTCCCGCACAATTGGAATATCCTCAATACGCAAAGATTCATCCGTAGACTCTATCACATAAGCAAGATAACCCTGACACCCCTTCTGTAAGAGTTTAGTAGCTGTGAGTGCAGATATTACCTTGGGTGATGCGTCTCCACACTCTCCCTGAAATATCACTTCCGGTAATCCCGGACCTCTCAAAGTCAACCGCATGTTACCACAGTCGATGAGTGAATTGTACTCCGACAACCAATCAACTCCAAGTATCACATCGAAATCGTGAACATTCATCAGGATTAAGTCTGCCGGAAATTCGACTCCCTCAATCTCCACAGGACAAGCTCGTATCTCCTGGTTCACCCGGTAGGTCACACCCATCGGTGTCCCCACTCCCATCTCGTGCTCAAGTGCGGTGACCTCACGGCCCAACAGACTCGCACAACGCGGTGAAATAAAAGAATGAGTTGCCCCCGAATCCATCAATGCACGAACAACCATGCCATAAATATGTACAGTACCTGTCAACACTCCCAGAATGGATCTGGCCTGCTGCTGGGTAACAGCATAAACACGAGCGATAGACTCTGCAGGTCGTCCCCGTCCTCTAGCCCCTCGATCACGGCCACGCACAACACCGCGTGTCCGGCTGCTGTCAGTCTGGGATGCTGTGCTCTGCGCTGGCGCAGTACTGCCGCGAATCAGTGGACACTCAGAAGCATAATGCCCCGGCTCCCCACAAGCGAAGCATGTGACCTCCCTAGGTCGACCCGAGTATCCTCCCGGTGAGATGCTCATCGGTGAGTAAGACCGCTGCCAAGCTCCAGAACGCTGTCCAGACCTCTGAGGACTCCTGAACTGACCACAACGTCCTCGGCTGCCAGAAGACGAAGATCCACCAGAATGTCCTCCCTTCGAGCCACGACGGCCCGAGAATCCCAAGTGTGGGCGATCACGTCGCCGAGTCTCCCCCTCAGCTCGCTGACGAGCCAGGATACTGTTCTCCACCCTGGTCGCCGCATCAGTCAGATCCCTCATGGAAGCAAAGGGTGTTGCGGTCACCATCGCCTGAATCTCAGGTCGCAAGCCCCACTCAAATCTGCGACATCGGTCTGCCTCGGTGATCACGAAGTTCTCAGCAAAGCGAGACAACATCAGGAAGGTCTCCTCGTACTCTGCTACAGTCTGATCCCCCTGCCGGAGTTGCAGAAACTCCGCCTCACGGGCGTTGCGGAACGACCGTGGATAGAACTGGTTGAGAAACCGCTCTCGGAAGATCTCCCATGGAATGGTGTGAACAGTCCAGCCGGCCAAAACAAGGTTGTGCCACCATCGATAGGCGCTCCCATCCAGTAGGAAAGTCGCCAGTACGACACGCTCCTCCGGAGGACAGTGCATGACCTCGAAAATCCTCTCCCAGCGGTCAATCCACTGGTGGGCCTCCTCAGGGTCGGTTCCCCCACTGAAGTGCGTAGCACCCAGGCGCTGAGCCCGCTCAATGCTCGCAGTGTCTCCATTTCCTCCATTGCCCTCGTCAACACGTGCACGGGGTTCACGTCGGGGAGGCATATCCAACTGTGAAGAGGCAAACAGGTTAAAAGACATCGAAAGCGACCATGTACAAAGTACAAACCGCTAACCTAGTACTCTGACTACTAATCCTAGTGCTCTGATACCAAGCTGACAGGACCCGTCCCAATCCCACTGGGACCACCCGGGGACGTGACCCGCTCCCGTCTGACAATGACTCTAAACAGACCAAAATTACCCTTAAATAAAAACCGAAGACTTACATAGATAGATAACGTACAAACACAGTGTTTAAAGTGATACTGTCAGACAAGGGAAAGTAAAATACAACATGTGAGCACACTAGTCAGAGTACATTTATTTGGTGCTCAAACTACCCACAAGTGGGTGTACAGGTGCACAGCTAGACAAACTAAACCTCTGTCTCCTCCTCCGGATCCTCCTCCACTATTGCCGTGTCAGGGTCTGGAGGGGTCAGTAAAACAAGGGTGAGTGGGCCAAAAATAACAGTTTAGAAATCAATTTACTAATAAAATAATCATAAGGTTTTACCCCTCCGTTTTCCAAATCTTGCATGCAGTGAAAACATAATATTATAATGAAATCATAACAAATGAACCACAATAATAATCGTAAGGTGAAACTAACATATCAGTGCACTGTAAAACCCAACCCAAATGATGTCACGGTTCTAAGGCTACGCGTTGCCACTCAGGGTCTCACACCCGAGACTCTCTAGGTACAACAGCTCCCGGTATCACGGTCACTGCCCAAGGTATATGAACATGCCTTCCTGAGAGTAAGCAGCCCAACGGGGGTCAACTCCACTCAGTCAGAGCCCCGTGACTACTCCAGGGTCCACCCAGGCCAACGACCCTCCCTGGAGGAGACAATATACACAGGTAGGAAAGTACAGTACAATAACAGTATAGTTTACCCTATGTCCCCCGGACATCCCAAACAAAATCCACATATAATCCAGACGGGTCTCATGCCCAAAACATTGTAATAACATATATAAACAGTTCATAAGACTCATCAGTGGAAATAGTAAAACAGTTTATGCATGCAAGTCTTTTATAAATCAAACAGCCCACTCACACTCGGTCCTTGCTGCTCAACGATCTCTATAAACCTGTATTATTATTCCTGAGGGTTACTTAAGGACCCTATAATATCAATACCAAGACCCTAGAACAGATCCGCCTCAAAAACGCATCCCGGGCACTATTCCCGGTGCTTCAAACCCCATTTGACCAACATAACGATCTCCGATCGACACGAAACCACCTCCATTGGATCCGTATCGTCGAAACCTTGGAAATGGTACCGGCCCCACCAAAATTACTGTTCACACGCGCCCCCCACGCGCCTGGTCAACGCGTGGGTCAACGCTGCTACAGTACCGCTGACGTCAGCAGTGACGTCATGCTGACGTCAGCATGACGTCATCACTGACACTTGTCAGGTGACACGTGGCATGTTCTGATTGGTCCCTGGTCTGACAATATCTGACAGGATGACGTCATCATGACGTCAGCATGATGACATCATCATGCTACAGTATCGGGTCAGACCCGTTTGACTGGAACCGGGGCGCCGTCGACCCACGGCTTGACCCGATTCAACCGTACGACTCCGGCCACCATTTTCGACGGGGTTCATCCCTATAGCGTCGTCTAGGTCTGCTCTATGGTTCCACAACCTCAAAATGGAAAGAAAATGGGAGAAAACTCACCAGTTCTCCTCTGAAATTCACGGCCAAAGTCCGATCGCCTTCTCCGGTGATCCACGCCGTCTCCGTCGTCCAAACCGGTCCTGATCGACTCGTCTCTCGCCCTAGAACATGTCTAACATCAAACACTGAGTTCCTAGAACTAAAACAGGTTGGTCCGAAACAGGGGAGTAAAACGGGTTTTCGGGTTTTCGACCTTACCGCCGCCGTGACGCCGCCGCAGGCTGTGCCGTCGTCCAGTTAAGCTCCTGGGGTCCTCACGGTGTAGACTGGAGCTTCCCCTGCGTCGAGATGGTGTGGTTGTCGAGGTTTGCTTCTTGGACCCGTTTCCGTCGTGTTTCGGGTCTGGGTTTTTGGACGGGATTTCGGACGGGAAAATGGGCTGGTGGTGGCTGGTGGTTGCACGGGTTGTGAAGACCAGATGATGGTGGTGCTGTGGGTGGTCGTTTGGTGCGAAGAGGATGGCTGGTTCGATCGCCTTGGTCGAGAGAAAATGGAAGAAATGCACGGTTTTGTGAGGGGATGAATGTGTGTTTGTGTGTTTGAGTGAAACGGACAGAGGATGATCGTGCATGAATAAGGAAAGAAGATGGAAATGGAGGGCCAGGATTCATTTGCACAGACAATCCAAGGGCTGGGGTTAATTGGAGGGAAAATAAATAATATAAAAATAGATTAAATAGTGTTAGTTGCTTTATGGGAATAGTGTAGGCTTGGATGGGTGACACTTGTCACCAATCCATCCGTTTGATTTAAATATTAGGTTGACACGGATTCCCGTAATAAATTAATATTTTATTCCGTTGTTCTCGGTTCGTAAATTCCGCTAAAACGCTTCCTTGACCATAACTTCTTCATACGAACTCCGATTTCGGCGTGCCGCCTGTCTACGGATTCGTGACGTCCCGACCTACGTCATAGTCATGGGTCAAAGTCCAAATTGTTTCCCGGGCCAAAAGTCAAAGTTTCCCCCCCTTCAGGGGCAAAATAGTCTTTTTACATTAAAATATTATTATTCTCGGTTCGGGTCGTTACAACCTACCCTCCTTACAGAAATTTCGTCCTCGAAATTTACTCAAACAAGTATGGGAACTGCCCTCTCATCAATTCCTCGGGTTCCCATGTCGCTTCCTCCACCTCATGGTTCCGCCATAGTACTTTAACCAACGAAATCGTCTTGTTCCTTAAAACCTTTTCCTTCCTATCCAGAATCTGCACTGGCCGTTCCTCGAAACTCAAATCGGTCATCAGTTCCAGTGGTTGCTCTGGCAGTGCATGAGAGTCATCCCGAAGATACTTCCGTAGCATCGATACATGAAACACGTCATGTACTCGGGAAAGCTCCGAAGGTAGTGCTAAACGGTAAGCCACCGGACCAATCCTCTCGACAATCTCATATGGTCCGATATAACGAGGACTCAATCTCCCACGTCGTCCAAATCGAAGAATCCCTTTCCACGGCGATAACTTTAAAAAGACAAAGTCACCAACCTCGAACTCTAAATCTCGGATCCGTCGATCCGCATAGCTCTTCTGACGATTCTGGGCCGCCTTCAATCTCTCCCGAATAACCCGAACTGTCTCCTGGGTCATATCCATCAGATCCGGCCCCACTGTAGTTCTTTCTCCGATCTCCATCCAGCATACCGGTGTTCTGCACTGTCGACCATACAGTGCCTCATAGGGTGCCATCCCTATACTCGCATGGTAGCTGTTATTGTAGGCAAACTCCATCAATGGCAATCGATCAGCCCACGAATCCTAGAATTGCAACACACAGGCTCTCATCATGTCCTCGAGAGTTTGTATTGTCCTTTCAGACTGTCCGTCGGTCTGTGGATGGAATGCCGTACTGAAGTGCAATTTCGTACCCAAAGTAGTCTGTAGTGACAGGACCCGTCCCGACTGGACGTCAAAAACCGTACCCGGTCCTGCTCCCGTCTGACAAGTCAACAGAAAGTCCGAAACTACCCTTCAATACCTGCCAGACAAGGGAATTTTTGCGCCTGTGCCCGCACATACCTCCACCTCTAGAATAGCCTCGATCAACGCGCCACGACCTGAAGGGTTAACAAAACAGAAAAGGTGTGAGTGGACAAAAATGACCTCTTATAAAAACATTTATCAAAATACATTCTTACCCTCCAGTTTTCACAAACTTGCATGCATATCGTAAAACATGAGTAATAGTATGAAATCATTCAAGTATGAACAGTGGACCGATAAAATCAAAACATATTTTCCCATGGTCCACACAAAAACTCATGTTCACCAAATCGGTTAAACATCTCAAAAAGTTCACAATTTCTTTAAATCATTTTAACCGCTAAACCACGGTTTCCTCAAAATCATTTTCCATAAACCACGGGACTTATTTCCATATCCTGTTGCTTAGAGTCACGTTTATCCCTGCAACGCGTGCATATCAATAGGCTCAAGGACCGCTCAAAATCCGAGCATCCGCTGCTGTGAACACATCATCAGTCAGCAATCCGTCGCTGGGAAAAACCTCACCAGCCGACGATCCGGATCTCGTGAACATATCACTTACCGATCCATATAATCCAGCACATCTGATCTGAGTCAAGCCTCCCCTGGGCTGCAAGACAAAGATCGTGCTACGTGACCTCTTCGGGGTAAACACTTCCATCCCGAAGGCGAGCGTTATCTCCAGGGTGCACTCCGGGGAAAAACATATTTTCTCCCGAAAGCCCTAAATATCCGCAACATATCACCATCACAAAAACCAGTGAAAAACAGTTGCATTAAAAACCAAATCATATATCAACACAGGGTCTCAGCCCCAAGTCCCGATTTACTTTATAAATCCGAAAATCATCAATATCATCATGTCATCACATGGAAATACAAATCCAATCAAAATCACAATTCCATTGGGTCTCAAGCCCAGGATATCAATATTACGTAAATCCGTGCAACCGTAAACCCGAGTTGCCACGATCACGTAAATCCATGAAATCAATCACTGACTCATAATCCGAGTCCAAATATCATTTTCAATCCGGGCTTAGCCCAAAACATCATTTGCACGTTCCTCGTAATACGTGCCCGAAAGACTGATTAAAATAATCACAAAATCACGAGGATACCAAAAATCATCAAATTCACATGTAACTCCAAATCCGAGTCAAAATCATTATTTACTTGGGTTCTCACGCCCACAATATCATTTTTAACCAATTTCATGATTTCTCGAAAAGCGTGCCAGAATATAATAATATAATAATCACAAAACCGAGAAATCACCGAATTGAAATACCAATCATGCCAAAGCATATCAAATCATATAATAAAGCATTTTAAATCATATATGCATGCATCACAGTTAGAAAACCAAAAGTCCACTCACACACACCGTTCAAAACGGTTCGTTTCCGAGCTGCACGTTTTTCCGTAAAATCTGGAAATCACAACTCCTGCCCAAAATCATTATAGAGGGTTACTAACATCTCAAAATACATCATATAATTTTCCCCACTTTTTCCGGAATTTAAATACGTATTTAACTCGTAAAACAAAACTTCGGATACGCGGAACATTATCGAAACAATATCCGATTTCACCGAAATCAACGTCAAAATGTTCGTTACACTGAGAGGATCAAAAGTCATGTTGACCTCACCTTGAGACTAGGCCGGACGCGCCCTCACGCGCCGCCGTGAGTGGCTGCGCGTGAAACCCACGCGCCAGCTACAGTGTCATCGTTCATGCCCGTTTGTCTGGTAAACGGGTCGTTTAACCCGCGATCAGACCCGGCTGGTTTTCAGTCAATTCCACACTGTTTTCATCAATTGAGCATCCAGTTAGTTTCGTTATAAGTTCAATTAGGGTTCTGTAACATTAATTACTTGAAACATTACCTCAATCCTCACGATCAAGGATGAACAATCGAAGGGCCTCCGGCCACTGTTCATTTGTCGAATTACCTCAATTCCACAAGATTTCCCCAAATTGATTCATCAAGAAGCTTCATTGATCTCAGGTAAACCTTTCCCCCAACTCAATTGCATCAATCCGTTGCTCAATCTTCACGACTCAAACTCGAACATCCGTACACTGTGCAACCATGGAGTTCAGCCAAACACAACCGTTTTCTTTCAATTGATCCTTCCAGAAGCATCGTGGGATCCTCAGGAACGAAATCCCCAGCTCAATTTCATCCATCGAAGCCTCCAATTCCTCGACACAATCTCGAATTTCCTCCTCTGTCACCAAGTGTGTTCAGAGCCAAAACGTTGCCAATTCTTCGTGTTTTCGATGTGGATCGACTCGTACTGATCTCAGGAAGCTAACTCGAGCTTCAATTCCACTCCTCACGGCTCAATTCGCAACAATTGAATTTTCCCCCCAAAATTTCTAAATTTCGAAACCCAGAATTCCTCACACTCACAACCCCTCGTGTTTCCCTTGTTAGTCCAGTCATTCCAACTCTCATTTTTCTCACAAAAACGGCAGAGAAAGGGAGCCAATTCTCCCAGTTCAATCCCCCCCCAAAATGTGCACGGTTTGAAGAATTTTCAAAGAAAATAAAGGAAAATGGTGGAGAACATGATGATTAGGGGTGATGATGGTGTTTGGAGGGAAACATGGAGCTGGAAACAAGGGATGGGTGACACTTGTCACTCATCCGGATGCGCACAGTCACCGGGTACTGTTCACATTAAAATATTATTTTAATCCCGGTTCGTTCGGTTAATCGAGCCCGATTCCGTGACCATAACTTCGTCGTCGAATCTCCGATTTCGGCATGCCGCCTGTCGTTGGATTCGCATCGACGAGACCTACGTAACGGTCCTTGGCCCTCGTCCGTTGGACTTCCCGGCCAAAAAGTCAACATTTGGCCCCTACTATGCTAAATTACCAATATACCCCTCAACTTCCGAACATCATATCTTTCTCTACGGATGTCGGAATTGAACGTGCCACCTATCTATGAACTCGTGACGTCCCGAACTACGTCACAGTCATCGGCCAAAGTCCATTTGACCGCCCGAACTAAAAGTCAACATTTTGCCCACGCCAGGGGCAAAACGGTCATTTTGCACGTTTCGTCCGATTTCACTCAACGAATCCCCGATTAGTCATTCTAATTCGTAATTAATTAATATTCAATCCCGATATTCGGGACGGGTCATTACAACCTTCCCTCCTTAAAGAATTTCGTCCCCGAAATTCCAACTATTCGTATTCCACAACTACCTCGTGGAGAACAAATGGCCACACAACACGTATACACCTGTACACCCACTAGCCAACACAGAACTCGTCTGCACTCAGACGTCACATCACAGATGCACGTCGTACTGACTACACTCGACTACCTCGAATGAAATTGATTACCAGAAATTGGCAATGTCACCGTTAAGCTGACTCTTTCAGCTTGACAGCCCCACATACTCACTAATGTACCCTGATCTTCGCTCTCATAGAGAGTCACCAAAACTCACTAGTCAGTCCAAGCCGACACCACAAGCCAAATTGTCACAATTAAGCCTTACCACTCTAGCAAAGCGCCAACCAGTAACAAATCGGTGACAACACACCATACTGCAACGTCCGTCAAGGTAGCTTAAGATCATCAACATGATCTCCCCTCGCAGGGCAAACTCAATCCTGCGACAAATACCTACAGCAGTTACCACAACTGTCACCCCCTCAGCGATCCCAGATGCTGGTAAGGTCACGACAAGGTAACATCTCGCCGCAAAGCAACTTGCGGTCACACCAACCACCAGCTCACTCATCCTGAGTATACGCATACCGTCATCACCCTCAATCAGACGGTGCATCTGGAACACGTTGAACACAAGCCTATCAGTACACAACTCAACACTAGAGTTATACTTGCCAACCTTGGCTAAGAGCACCTGCTCAAACAATCACTGTAATCGTCAGAATCACTCTGCCCAGTGCATCGTGTTCAATGTCCAGTTCACGTTCACAACCAAAACCAATGGTATTGGGACTAAGCCAAACACCAACACGTTTATCGACACAACACTGGTACATCCCATGTACCGTCTCGTCCATACGATACCGTACCTCGTACACCAAGCATGATCCTACAGCTGGACCCCAGTACTCGACCCATAGACCTATATGGTCGATCCCCAAACCAAGTAAGGGAAAAGTAAAAATCCTGAGGGTTTAGCTAGCATCGACAATCCTTGTCCTATGCTACCCAAAAACACCTCGCCAAATGACAACACTCAGAATGACACATCAACGTGTCCACAGGGAAGAACGCCTAGTTCTCCCGGGATTCACATCAACCCCGGCCACCACAAGTCTGCAAAATATCGTACCCCAAACCACGTATAAGGTACGTACATCTATCCCTTGACCAGACTACAACCACCTAGGTCATAGCCAAACACGTTCCACTAACGGAGTCCATTTGCCCAAACCAGCAAGAGACAAATCGAAACTCCACCAATCAGCTAGTTTCAATACCAAATCCGAATCCGCAATTTCGTAAGGAATCCCGAATCCAAATCCATACATCACAGTTTTTAATTCATGTCCAAATCCGAATCCGAAATCATTATTCCGTAAGCTAGCATTTGGAATAATCATTCCGCACCCAAATCCAGTATTCCACTTTCAAGTTCCTGAATCGAATCCTGAATCGTCACCCAGAAATTCGATTCCAAAACCCGAAATCTGGTTCACGTCCACTCGGACACACCAAAACCGAACCTATCGGTTACCAGTTCAAGAGAGTATCACATTACATCAGATGGACTTCATAAGGAAGCCAATCCCATCCGTCACAACTCTAAGGCTGAACAAATTCAACCCCGTCTGAACCCTACTCGCTCGAGTAACATACCATAAGGGGCTCCACTTCGAAAAGAAGTTCAGTCCCGTCATTTATGACTCACATACCGACGTAAGAGTGATAAACTCTCACCCAATCTGGACCATCGAAATCACGACCCAGATCCATTACGACGTCAGCCGACCGTGAACATCACGATCCTAGATCGTCACAATGCCCAACGTCCACGACATCACAAACCCGATCCACCTAGGATCCACACAGTCAACAACTAGGAACCACAGGGTCTTACACCCTTACTGATTACCTCGTATCTATCCTTGCCATCCCACCTAGGGAAAACCAAGGATGATCCAAAACAATGACACCAATATTCATCCTACGTGGATGCAAACAAAACTCACTGCACTCCCCACGCCAGGTAACCCAACATTGTCTGCCACCCAGCAGAAAATAAGAAATCACCCCTGATGACTTCAGAATACCTAATCCCCATGCGGAAAACCCGCAATCCTCTTCAAACACAACTTCTCATGATTCCGTAGGTCCAACCACGTTGGAACCATCGGACTCGGACACCAACCACGTGTCCCCTTTGGACTGGTTACTGACACATACCCAACTCGACGAAGTCACAACCCGACTCGTGACCCATCGTCAGCACCACACCGGCACCCACACCAGTACACAGACAACAGTATCAGTATGAGCACACCGTGTGCAAAACTGACAACCCTGGATCTCCGCTCATAACAAGCGACGACCCCGTACCTCTGCTCGAATAGGAGAAACTCTGCCTCCTTCGCACCTAACAACTCTGGGTACAGTCACCCTGACAACTCATGTGAGAAAAAGAAACGTCCCCTGACGTCCCCCCCGATTCTCAACAACCACCCTCGGTATGAGTGCCTGCCACAGACTTATGCAGACCCAACCATCAGACATCACTACCGAGACTCCACATCCAATGGAATCAAGTACTCGTACGACTACCCTGTATCCCCACTCTGGGATTCCTTCGACAAGTACCAACCCCGACTTTGGATTGCAGTTCCACCACTAAAGCTGACATGACTAGACCTGACACAATCGTCACTCGGTCTTGACTTCGAAAAGTCATTAAGAGTCAAACCACCCGCCAGTACACATTTCCGAACCAAACATTCCACCTTAGGTTCCGCGATTACTACCTAGGGTCCCTCAAAACCCGACAGCTCCTGAGACTTAAGATATTACCATGACTCATCTCGAGTCCTAACCGAATTCTTGACTCAATCATCCACGCCATCCCTGGCATACCCGGTCACCCAGCAAATTACCGCCGGTGAACCACATCAATACCACATTCCCAACCTAGGAATACCCCCAACACACTCTAGACGTTGGGAACTCACATTTCGCACAAGGAATTACTGAGAATAATCTCATCCTGGGTCCAACCTACCCAATTGTGCTACCTTCCAAGCCTCTGGATCCAGCAAATCCTAGGACCCACAAGAATACCGATTCGACAATTAGTAAGCCGTAGCTACACAAATTAATATCTGACCCACAAACCAAGGTCAATTACATTCCGAGATTCATCACAAGGTCTCAAATACCCTACTATACCCATCTCACTACCAGGTCGCGCACGAGGCTCACATTCCGGAGGTATGGCATGGCAACAGCATCAGCAACCTAGTGCTCTGATACCAATTTGACAGGACCCGTCCCGACTGGACGTCAAAAACCGTACCCGGTCCTGCTCCCGTCTGACAAGTCAACAGAAAGTCCGAAACTACCCTTCAATACCTGCCAGACAAGGGAATTTTTGCGCCTGTGCCCGCACATACCTCCACCTCTAGAATAGCCTCGATCAACGCGCCACGACCTGAAGGGTTAACAAAACAGAAAAGGTGTGAGTGGACAAAAATGACCTCTTATAAAAACATTTATCAAAATACATTCTTACCCTCCAGTTTTCACAAACTTGCATGCATATCGTAAAACATGAGTAATAGTATGAAATCATTCAAGTATGAACAGTGGACCGATAAAATCAAAACATATTTTCCCATGGTCCACACAAAAACTCATGTTCACCAAATCGGTTAAACATCTCAAAAAGTTCACAATTTCTTTAAATCATTTTAACCGCTAAACCACGGTTTCCTCAAAATCATTTTCCATAAACCACGGGACTTATTTCCATATCCTGTTGCTTAGAGTCACGTTTATCCCTGCAACGCGTGCATATCAATAGGCTCAAGGACCGCTCAAAATCCGAGCATCCGCTGCTGTGAACACATCATCAGTCAGCAATCCGTCGCTGGGAAAAACCTCACCAGCCGACGATCCGGATCTCGTGAACATATCACTTACCGATCCATATAATCCAGCACATCTGATCTGAGTCAAGCCTCCCCTGGGCTGCAAGACAAAGATCGTGCTACGTGACCTCTTCGGGGTAAACACTTCCATCCCGAAGGCGAGCGTTATCTCCAGGGTGCACTCCGGGGAAAAACATATTTTCTCCCGAAAGCCCTAAATATCCGCAACATATCACCATCACAAAAACCAGTGAAAAACAGTTGCATTAAAAACCAAATCATATATCAACACAGGGTCTCAGCCCCAAGTCCCGATTTACTTTATAAATCCGAAAATCATCAATATCATCATGTCATCACATGGAAATACAAATCCAATCAAAATCACAATTCCATTGGGTCTCAAGCCCAGGATATCAATATTACGTAAATCCGTGCAACCGTAAACCCGAGTTGCCACGATCACGTAAATCCATGAAATCAATCACTGACTCATAATCCGAGTCCAAATATCATTTTCAATCCGGGCTTAGCCCAAAACATCATTTGCACGTTCCTCGTAATACGTGCCCGAAAGACTGATTAAAATAATCACAAAATCACGAGGATACCAAAAATCATCAAATTCACATGTAACTCCAAATCCGAGTCAAAATCATTATTTACTTGGGTTCTCACGCCCACAATATCATTTTTAACCAATTTCATGATTTCTCGAAAAGCGTGCCAGAATATAATAATATAATAATCACAAAACCGAGAAATCACCGAATTGAAATACCAATCATGCCAAAGCATATCAAATCATATAATAAAGCATTTTAAATCATATATGCATGCATCACAGTTAGAAAACCAAAAGTCCACTCACACACACCGTTCAAAACGGTTCGTTTCCGAGCTGCACGTTTTTCCGTAAAATCTGGAAATCACAACTCCTGCCCAAAATCATTATAGAGGGTTACTAACATCTCAAAATACATCATATAATTTTCCCCACTTTTTCCGGAATTTAAATACGTATTTAACTCGTAAAACAAAACTTCGGATACGCGGAACATTATCGAAACAATATCCGATTTCACCGAAATCAACGTCAAAATGTTCGTTACACTGAGAGGATCAAAAGTCATGTTGACCTCACCTTGAGACTAGGCCGGACGCGCCCTCACGCGCCGCCGTGAGTGGCTGCGCGTGAAACCCACGCGCCAGCTACAGTGTCATCGTTCATGCCCGTTTGTCTGGTAAACGGGTCGTTTAACCCGCGATCAGACCCGGCTGGTTTTCAGTCAATTCCACACTGTTTTCATCAATTGAGCATCCAGTTAGTTTCGTTATAAGTTCAATTAGGGTTCTGTAACATTAATTACTTGAAACATTACCTCAATCCTCACGATCAAGGATGAACAATCGAAGGGCCTCCGGCCACTGTTCATTTGTCGAATTACCTCAATTCCACAAGATTTCCCCAAATTGATTCATCAAGAAGCTTCATTGATCTCAGGTAAACCTTTCCCCCAACTCAATTGCATCAATCCGTTGCTCAATCTTCACGACTCAAACTCGAACATCCGTACACTGTGCAACCATGGAGTTCAGCCAAACACAACCGTTTTCTTTCAATTGATCCTTCCAGAAGCATCGTGGGATCCTCAGGAACGAAATCCCCAGCTCAATTTCATCCATCGAAGCCTCCAATTCCTCGACACAATCTCGAATTTCCTCCTCTGTCACCAAGTGTGTTCAGAGCCAAAACGTTGCCAATTCTTCGTGTTTTCGATGTGGATCGACTCGTACTGATCTCAGGAAGCTAACTCGAGCTTCAATTCCACTCCTCACGGCTCAATTCGCAACAATTGAATTTTCCCCCCAAAATTTCTAAATTTCGAAACCCAGAATTCCTCACACTCACAACCCCTCGTGTTTCCCTTGTTAGTCCAGTCATTCCAACTCTCATTTTTCTCACAAAAACGGCAGAGAAAGGGAGCCAATTCTCCCAGTTCAATCCCCCCCCAAAATGTGCACGGTTTGAAGAATTTTCAAAGAAAATAAAGGAAAATGGTGGAGAACATGATGATTAGGGGTGATGATGGTGTTTGGAGGGAAACATGGAGCTGGAAACAAGGGATGGGTGACACTTGTCACTCATCCGGATGCGCACAGTCACCGGGTACTGTTCACATTAAAATATTATTTTAATCCCGGTTCGTTCGGTTAATCGAGCCCGATTCCGTGACCATAACTTCGTCGTCGAATCTCCGATTTCGGCATGCCGCCTGTCGTTGGATTCGCATCGACGAGACCTACGTAACGGTCCTTGGCCCTCGTCCGTTGGACTTCCCGGCCAAAAAGTCAACATTTGGCCCCTACTATGCTAAATTACCAATATACCCCTCAACTTCCGAACATCATATCTTTCTCTACGGATGTCGGAATTGAACGTGCCACCTATCTATGAACTCGTGACGTCCCGAACTACGTCACAGTCATCGGCCAAAGTCCATTTGACCGCCCGAACTAAAAGTCAACATTTTGCCCACGCTAGGGGCAAAACGGTCATTTTGCACGTTTCGTCCGATTTCACTCAACGAATCCCCGATTAGTCATTCTAATTCGTAATTAATTAATATTCAATCCCGATATTCGGGACGGGTCATTACATGTAGACTCCTCCAAAACCTGGATGTGAAACGCGGATCCCGATCCGACACGATCGACTCTGGGGTACCGTGTAGTCGGATGATCTCATTAATGAATAACTGGGCCAAACGGTTGAGCTTCTACGTCTCACGTACAGGCAGAAAATGTGCTGATTTAGTCAACCGGTCCACTATTACCCAGACTCCATCAACTCCACTCCTTGTCTTCGGTAACTTGAAGACAAAGTCCATTGTAATATGATCCCACTTCCATTGTGGAATTGGAAGTGGCTGCATAGCCCCATACGGACGCTGCCGTTCTGCTTTGACCTGCTGACAGATCAAACATTTGCTGACAAACTCAGCTATCTCCCTCTTCATCCCTGGCCACCAATAATAGTCCCGGAGGGTACGGTACATCTTTGTCCCTCCTGGATGCATAGCATAGGCCGAACTGTGGGCCTCGTCTAAAATCTCTCTCCTCAACTCTGGTACCGCAGGTACACACAATCTCCCAAGCTTTACTAATGCTCCATCGCCCCTGACGGAGAAATCTTGTCTCTGTCCGGATTCAACCTCGTTCCTGTAATCACAAAGTATCTGGTCCTGTAGTTGAGCCTCGATGATCCTGTCGACCAACACTGGTCGCACATGAAAGCTAGCCAACAAGGCTCCCTGATCGTCCATCCCTAACATAACTCCGCTCTTCCGAAGTTCCACTAGTAAAGGAAGATACACCAATCTCAAATGCGCAACTGATCCCGCCGACTTCCTGCTAAGTGCATCAGCTACAACATTTGCCTTGCCAGGATGGTACTCGATCGTACAATCATAATCCTTCAACAACTCCAACCATCTCCGCTGTCTCATGTTGAGTTCCTTCTGAGTGAACAAATGTTTAAGACTCTGGTGATCGGTGAATATTCGGCATGTCACACCGAACAAATGATGTCTCCAGATCTTTAGAGCATGAACCACCGCTACCAATTCCAAATCATGAGTAGGGTAGTTCAACTCGTGCGTCTTCAGCTGCCGGGATGCGTAAGCAATCACTTTTCCATTCTGCATCAATACACAACCCAAACCCTGCAGCGATGCATCACTATATACCACGAACTCTCCACTGCTGTCTGGTAATGCAAGGACAGGTGCAGTGGTTAATCGGAACTTTAATTCCTGGAAACTCTGTTCACACTGGTCGTCCCATACAAACTTCACCACTTTCCGGGTTAACCGAGTCAATGGTGCGGCAATCTGGGAGAAAACCTCTACGAATCTCCGATAGTAGCCTGCTAACCCAACAAAACTTCGCACTTCCGTCACCGTGGTCGGTCTTGGCCAATTCGTCACAGCCTCCGTTTTCTGAGGATCCACACTTATCCCCTCGGGTGATATAATGTGACCCAAGAATCCAATACTATTTAGCCAAAACTGACACTTGCTTAACTTAGCATACAGCTGCTCCTGTCGTAGTGTACCCAATACCATTCGTAAGTGCTCCTCATGAGCCCTGACACTCCTGGAATACACCAAGATGTCGTCGATAAACACGATCACAAATTTATCCAAGTATGCTCGAAAGACTCGATTCATCAAGTCCATGAATGCAGCTGGTGCATTCTAGCCTTGTTCAACTGCCGATAATCCACACACAACCGTAAACTACCCTCCTTCTTTTTCACGAATAAGACCGGCGCTCCCCATGGTGATGTACTGGGTCGGATAAACCCTAGATCCACCAGTTCCTGTAATTGGATTTTCAATTCCCGTAGCTCTGCCGGTGCCATACGATACGGTGCTTGTGAAATCGGTCGAGTCCCGGGGAGTAACTCGATCGTAAAGTCGATCTCCCTGGGTGGTGGTAATCCAGGTAAATCTCCTGGAAAGACATCAGGAAATTCCCGCACAATTGGAATATCCTCAATACGCAAAGATTCATCCGTAGACTCTATCACATAAGCAAGATAACCCTGACACCCCTTCTGTAAGAGTTTAGTAGCTGTGAGTGCAGATATTACCTTGGGTGATGTGTCTCCACACTCTCCCTGAAATATCACTTCCGGTAATCCCGGACCTCTCAAAGTCAACCGCATGTTACCACAGTCGATGAGTGAATTGTACTCCGACAACCAATCAACTCCAAGTATCACATCGAAATCGTGAACATTCATCAGGATTAAGTCTGCCGGAAATTCGACTCCCTCAATCTCCACATGACAAGCTCGTATCTCCTGGTTCACCCGGTAGGTCACACCCATCGGTGTCCCCACTCCCATCTCGTGCTCAAGTGCGGTGACCTCACGGCCCAACAGACTCGCACAACGCGGTGAAATAAAAGAATGAGTTGCCCCCGAATCCATCAATGCACGAACAACCATTCCATAAATATGTACAGTACCTGTCAACACTCCCAGAATGGATCTGGCATGCTGCTGGGTAACAGCATAAACACGAGCCATAGACTCTGCAGGTCGTCCCCGTCCTCTAGCCCCTCGATCACGGCCACGCACAACACCGCGTGTCCGGCTGCTGTCAGTCTGGGATGCTGTGCTCTGCGCTGGCGCAGTACTGCCGCGAATCAGTGGACACTCAGAAGTATAATGCCCCGGCTCCCCACAAGCGAAGCATGTGACCTCCCTAGGTCGACCCGAGTATCCTCCCGGTGAGATGCTCATCGGTGAGTAAGACCGCTGCCAAGCTCCAGAACGCTGTCCAGACCTCTGAGGACTCCTGAACTGACCACAACGTCCTCGGCTGCCAGAAGACGAAGATCCACCAGAATGTCCTCCCTTCGAGCCACGACGGCCCGAGAATCCCAAGTGTGGGCGATCACGTCGCCGAGTCTCCCCCTCAGCTCGCTGACGAGCCAGGATATTGTTCTCCACCCTGGTCGCCGCATCAGTCAGATCCCTCATGGAAGCAAAGGGTGTTGCGGTCACCATCGCCTGAATCTCAGGTCGCAAGCCCCACTCAAATCTGCGACATCGGTCTGCCTCGGTGATCACGAAGTTCTCAGCAAAGCGAGACAACATCAGGAAGGTCTCCTCGTACTCTGCTACAGTCTGATCCCCCTGCCGGAGTTGCAGAAACTCCGCCTCACGGGCGTTGCGGAACGACCGTGGATAGAACTGGTTGAGAAACCGCTCTCGGAAGGTCTCCCATGGAATGGTGTGAACAGTCCAGCCGGCCAAAACAAGGTTGTTCCACCATCGATAGGCGCTCCCATCCAGTAGGAAAGTCGCCAGTACGACACGCTCCTCCGGAGGACAGTGCATGACCTCGAAAATCCTCTCCCAGCGGTCAATCCACTGGTGGGCCTCCTCAGGGTCGGTTCCCCCACTGAAGTGCGTAGCACCCAGGCGCTGAGCCCGCTCAATGCTCGCAGTGTCTCCATTTCCTCCATTGCCCTCGTCAACACGTGCACGGGGTTCACGTCGGGGAGGCATATCCAACTGTGAAGAGGCAAACAGGTTAAAAGACATCGAAAGCGACCATGTACAAAGTACAAACCGCTAACCTAGTACTCTGACTACTAATCCTAATGCTCTGATACCAAGCTGACAGGACCCGTCCCAATCCCACTGGGACCACCCGGGGACGTGACCCGCTCCCGTCTGACAATGACTCTAAACAGACCAAAATTACCCTTAAATAAAAACCGAAGACTTACATAGATAGATAACGTACAAACACAGTGTTTAAAGTGATACTGTCAGACAAGGGAAAGTAAAATACAACATGTGAGCACACTAGTCAGAGTACATTTATTCGGTGCTCAAACTACCCACAAGTGGGTGTACAGGTGCACAGCTAGACAAACTAAACCTCTGTCTCCTCCTCCGGATCCTCCTCCTCTATTGCCGTGTCAGGGTCTGGAGGGGTCAGTAAAACAAGGGTGAGTGGGCCAAAAATAACAGTTTAGAAATCAATTTACTAATAAAATAATCATAAGGTTTTACCCCTCCGTTTTCCAAATCTTGCATGCAGTGAAAACATAATATTATAATGAAATCATAACAGATGAACCACAATAATAATCGTAAGGTGAAACTAACATATCAGTGCACTGTAAAACCCAACCCAAATGATGTCACGGTTCTAAGGCTACGCGTTGCCACTCAGGGTCTCACACCCGAGACTCTCTAGGTACATCAGCTCCCGGTATCCCGGTCACTGCCCGAGGTATATGAACATGCCTTCCTGAGAGTAAGCAGCCCAACGGGGGTCAACTCCACTCAGTCAGAGCCCCGTGACTACTCCAGGGTCCACCCAGGCCAACGACCCTCCCTGGAGGAGACAATATACACAGGTAGGAAAGTACAGTACAATAACAGTATAGTTTACCCTATGTCCCCCGGACATCCCAAACAAAATCCACATATAATCCAGACGGGTCTCATGCCCAAAACATTGTAATAACATATATAAACAGTTCATAAGACTCATCAGTGGAAATAGTAAAACAGTTTATGCATGCAAGTCTTTTATAAATCAAACAGCCCACTCACACTCGGTCCTTGCTGCTCAACGATCTCTATAAACCTGTATTATTATTCCTGAGGGTTACTTAAGGACCCTATAATATCAATACCAAGACCCTAGAACAGATCCGCCTTAAAAACGCATCCCGGGCACTATTCCCGGTGCTTCAAACCCCATTTGACCAACATAACGATCTCCGATCGACACGAAACCACCTCCATTGGATCCGTATCGTCGAAACCTTGAAAATGGTACCGGCCCCACCAAAATTACTGTTCACACGCGCCCCCACGCGCCTGGTCAACGCGTGGGTCAACGCTGCTACAGTACCGCTGACGTCATCACTGACAATTGTCAGGTGACACGTGGCATGTTCTGATTGGTCCCTGGTCTGACAATATCTGACAGGATGACGTCATCATGACGTCAGAAGTGACGTCAGCATGATGACGTCATCATGCTACAGTATCGGGTCAGACCCGTTTGACTGGAACCGGGTCGCTGTCGACCCACGGCTTGACCCGATTCAACCGTACGACTCCGGCCACCATTTTCGACGGGGTTCAACCCTATAGGGTCGTCTAGGTCTGTTCTATGGTTCCACAACCTCAAAATGGAAAGAAAATGGGAGAAAACTCACCAGTTCTCCTCTGAAATTCACGGCCAAAGTCCGATCGCCTTCTCCGGTGATCCACGCCGTCTCCGTCGTCCAAACCGGTCCTGATCGACTCGTCTCTCGCCCTAGAACATGTCTAACATCAAACACTGAGTTCCTAGAACTAAAACAGGTTGGTCCGAAACATGGGAGTAAAACGGGTTTTCGGGTTTTCGACCTTACCGCCGCCGTGACGCCGCCGCAGGCCGTGCCGTCGTCCAGTTAAGCTCCTGGGGTCCTCACGGTGTAGATTGGAGCTTCCCCTGCGTCGAGATGGTGTGGTTGTCGAGGTTTGCTTCTTGGACCCGTTTTCGTCGTGTTTCGGGTCTGGGTTTTTGGACGGGATTTCGGACGGGAAAATGGGCTGGTGGTGGCTGGTGGTTGCACGGGTTGTGAAGACCAGATGATGGTGGTGCTGTGGGTGGTCGTTTGGTGCGAAGAGGATGGCTGGTTCGATCGCCTTGGTCGAGAGAAAATGGAAGAAATGCACGGTTTTGTGAGGGGATGAATGTGTGTTTGTGTGTTTGAGTGAAACGGACAGAGGATGATCGTGCATGAATAAGGAAAGCAGATGGAAATGGAGGGCCAGGATTCATTTGCACAGACAATCCAAGGGCTGGGGTTAATTGGAGGGAAAATAAATAATATAAAAATAGATTAAATAGTGTTAGTTGCTTTATGGGAATAGTGTAGGCTTGGATGGGTGACACTTGTCACCAATCCATCGGTTTGATTTAAATATTAGGTTGACACGGATTTCCGTAATAAATTAATATTTTATTCCGTTGTTCTCGGTTCGTAAATTCCGCTAAAACGCTTCCTTGACCATAACTTCTTCATACGAACTCCGATTTCGGCGTGCCGCCTGTCTACGGATTCGTGACGTCCCGACCTACGTCATAGTCATGGGTCAAAGTCCAAATTGTTTCCCGGGCCAAAAGTCAAAGTTTCCCCCCCTTCAGGGGCAAAATAGTCTTTTTACATTAAAATATTATTATTCTCGGTTCGGGTCGTTACAGGAAGGGTTTTGGATTTGGTCGAGAGGATTGTGCGGGTGAAGGGAATGAAACAGAGATGATATGCATGAATGAGGGAAAGAGTGAATGGATGAGTGACAAGTGCCACTCATCCCCTATGGTCTGGGAAAGATCTGGGCCCACAAAAGATAGAACTTCACTTTTTGCCACGTAAAACGTGTCGCCATAAATAGTTCCCCGGAACTGCCGTGAACCGTAACTTTTTCGTCGAACATCCGATTTTGACGTACCGCCTGTCTACGGATTCGTATCGTCTTGATCTACGTAATGATCCTTGACCCTCAGCTATCGGACCTCCTGGGTCAAAGGTTGACTATTTGCTCCCATTCAACCAAATTACCAAAATGCCCCCGAACTTCCAAAAATCATAATTTCTTCCTCGAACGTCAGAATCGAGTGTGCCACCTATTTATGAACTCGTGACGTCCCAAACTACGTTACAGTCATTGACCAAAGTCCATTTGACCTCCCGAACAAAAAGTCAACGATTCGTCCATTCTAGGGGCAAAATCGTCATTTTCCCCTGCTCGTCTGCTAATCCTCATCTAAGCTCTGATTAGTCTCGTTAATCTGTCATTAATCCCATTAATTCGGGGTGGATCGTCACACATGACTTCGACGTCATACTAGGAGTCAATTTGTTATCGGACCACTACTCTCTGATCGACTTATGCAATAAGCAGGTGACTTTGCGAAGTCCGAGTTTACCAGAGGTGATCTTCTAGGGAGAGCGAGGACCCTCATCACCCGAGGTAATTTCCGCGCTCACAGTTCCTAAATTATTACAGAAGGGTTGTCAGGGTTACTTAGCCTATGTGGTGGAAGTACATGATGAATCTTTGAGAATTGAGGATATCCCGGTAGTACGGGAATTCCCTGATGTATTTCCGGAGGACTTGCTTGGATTGCCACCACCCCAGGAGATCGACTTCAAGATCAAACTACTCCTCGAGATGCTACCGATATCTCAAGCGTCGTATCGTATGACACCAGCGGAATTACGGGAACTGAAATCTCAACTTCAGGATTTGGCGGACTTGGGATTCATCCGACCTAGTACCTCACCATGGGGAGCACCGGTACTGTTTGTTAAGTAGAAGGAAGGTAGTTTTTATTTGTGTGTGTACTATCGGGAACTCAATAAGGCAACGGTAAGGAACCAGTACCCCTTACCTAGGATTGATGACCTATTCGACCAACTGCGAGGAGCGCAGTACTTCTCAAAGATTAACCTGCGATCGGGCTACCATCAGTTGAGGATTACTGATGAAGATGTTCAAAAGATGGCTATTCGAACGAGATATGGACATTATGAGTTTTTGGTGATGCCATTTGGGTTGACGAATGCACCAGCTGCATTCATGGACTTGATGAACAAGGTTTTCGAATCTTATTTGGACAAGTTCATGATCGTGTTTATTGACGACATTCTAGTGTATTCCAGAAGTGCCAGAGCTCATGAGAAACATCTACGGTTGGTTTTGGGAAAGCTAAGGCAAGAGCAGTTGTATGCCAAACTAAGTAAGTGTTAGTTTTTGTTTAACATCATTGGGTTTCTGGGACATATCATATCACCTGACGGTATTAGTGTGGATCCCCAGAAGACTAAAGCAGTGACTAACTGGGCTAGATCGACGACAGTGACCGAGGTAAGGAGTTTCGTCAGATTGGTCGGTTATTTCCAGAGATTCGGGAAGGGTTTCTCCAAAGTTTCTGCAACTTTGACTCGACTGACCCGGAAAGGGGTGAAATTTGTTTGGGATGAGCGGTGTGAGCAGAGCTTTCAGGAACTGAAACATCGGTGGAACTGAAACATCGGTTGACCACTGCACCTGTCCTTGCACTACCTGATAATAGCGGTGATTTTATGGACTATAGTGACGCATCGTTGCAGGCACTAGGCTGCGTGTTGATGCAGAATGGCAGAGTTATTGCATACGCATCAAGGCAGCTGAAGCCACATGAACTGAACTACCCTACTCACGATTTGGAGTTAGCAGCGGTGGTCCATGCCTTAAAGATCTAGAGGCACTATTTGTTCAATGTGACATGCAGGATATACACCGATCACAGAGTCTAAAATATTTATTCACTCAGAAGGAGCTGAACATGAGGCAACTTCGATTGTAATAACCCGTCCTGAATTTCAGGATTAAATTAGTGACTAATCAGGATTAGTGAGATTAATTGCTGATTAGTTGAGCGAAATCGGACGGACGACTCAAAATGACCGTTTTACCCCTAGTCATGGGAAAAATGTTGACTTTTAACTCGGAAGGTCCGATAGCCGAGGGCCGAGGACCGTTACGTAGATCGGGTCGATACGAATCCATAGACAGGTGGCCCGTCGAAACCGGACGTTCGACGGGAAAGTTATGGTTCACGGAAGTTCGAAAAACTTCGACACAGCTTCTAACCCATCGTCCCTAACTCGAAACCGTAACCCGTTCATACCCCTGTTTCACAATTCGGCCACCCAAGCCTCCCCCGTCACGGTGGCTACACTAAACAACTCCTAGGACCTCACTGAGTCTCACACAACTCACCAAAAACCTTGACTCGTACTCAAAACCCACGACTATTGGTTTGAACCTAAACGGCAAAACAGAGCAATTGAAAGGGAACGAGAACTTACCTGTGCTCAGCCCGCCGCCGTGAGCTCAGCCGTGAGTACACGACTCCTCCAGTCCACCTCCTTCCTCTAGACACCACCACCAGCCTCGATTGGTCGAACTCGGCAGCACCACCACCCAACACCCTCTCTGTTTTCTTGAAACTCAACCCTTCACACTCGCAAGGTTTCCTCACACGAGTTGCCCTCACAACTCACTCACTGTCTCTCTCTCTCTATCTCTATTTACTTCCTCAGTCACTAGGATACACCAACACACACAACCCACACTCTATTCATCTCACTCTCACCCTCTGTTTCTCTTTTGTTCGAACACGGTTGCACACACACACACACACACCTGCACGATTTGAACACGCACACCGTGCACCCTAGAAACCACTACACACTTGCCACATGTCACAATCCCCTCATCCCTCTCAAAAATATCCCAATTCTCTCCTGTACACTTGTCCCAATCCGGTTGCACAATTCCCAATGTGCAAAAGACCAAAATGCCCTTCTTTTGAGTCAAAATTACAATTATGCCCTTACCGTTTTAGACCCGAATCTTACTCATCCTAGGTTCGATGAACATGTGCCGCCTATCGTTGAATTCAGGACGACGAGATCTACCTAACGGTCCTAGGTCAACGTTTCAAAACCCGATCGTACGAAAAGTCTACTTTTCCCCCTTATTTAGCCAAATTACGGTAATGCCTTCAACCTTCCGAACATCATAACTTTCTCCTCGGATGTCGGAATCGGGCGTGCCACCTGTCTACCGATTCGTGACGTCCCAAACTATGTCACGGTCATCGGTCAATACCGAATTGACCGCCCAAACTAAAAGTCAACTATTTGCCCAACCTAGGGGCAAAATCGTCATTCGACGCTAACGGACCTATCGTAACCAACTCACCACCGATTAAGCTCACTAATCCCATCTTAATCACTTTCTTAACCCTAATTTCCCGGACGGGTCCTTACAGAAAGGGGATTTATGGATTTGGGTTTTGGAATCGGATTCTGGGTGACGATTCAGGATTTGATTCTGGAGCTTGACAGTGGATTTCCTTTTATGGATTTGGGTTCGGAATGGTTATTCCAAATGCTAGCTTACGAAATAATGATTTCGGATTCAGATATGGAAATGGATAATGGGTCGGAGTTTTGAATTGTCTAGTAGTGGATTGGACAAATGGACTCCATTATAGAAACGTGATTGGCTACAACCTAGGTGGTTGTAGGCTGATTGGTGAGTAGATGTACGTACCTTGTACGTTATTCGAGGTACGATACTGGGCAGACTTGTGATACCTGGTGACGGTATATAGGTTATACCAGTAGTATGTTGGTGAACATGTTGGTAATCAGCTTAATTCCGATACCATTGGATTAGTTGAGGTCGTGAACTGGACATTGGATACGGTGAAGTGGGTCATGGTATTCTGATGGGTCTAGTTACACACAGGTCGAGTGAAATGCTTGGTTAGTATACGTATACTCAGGTTGAGTAAGCTGGTAGTTATTGTAACCACAAGTGAGTATCGTGTCAATTTCGACTGATGACTGTCAAGTGGTGACGGTTTGTCGGAGGTGTCAACGAGGATCGTTGAGTGAGGTCTGATGACTCCCGGTGGGAGTAGATATCAGGATACCTAGGTTGCTCTGATACTGACAAGTGGTGTCAATTCAGAATGTGTGATTACTGCCATTCGACGTGGTCGAGGGTAGTGGATGTAACGAGAGTGTTAGTGGTACGTCTGGTTGCAGACGAGTAAGTATTATTCTGGGTAGTTGGTGTATGAGTTTACACGTGTTGTGAGGTAGATTGTACTTTCCACGAGGTGGATGTGGAATCAGAATAGTTGGAGTTTTGAGAATGGAACTAATTAAGGAGGGAAGAACGGTTAGAATTAGGTCGGTTGGAATTTCGAGGACGAAATTAAGTAAGGAGGGAAGGTTGTAACGACCCATCCAAAATTCCTAGATTATATTAGTGACTAATCACGATTAGTGTGGTTAATCCGTGATTAGTTGTGCGAAATCTGACGAACGATGCAAAATGACCGTTTTGCCCCTAGCGTGGGTAAAACGTTGACTTTTCGTTTAGGCGGTCGAATGGACTTTGACCGATGACCGTGACGTAGTTCGTGACGTGACGAGTTCATAGACAGGTGGCACGTTCAATTCCGACGTTCGAGGAGGAAGTTATGACTTTTAGAAGTTTAGGGGCATTTTGGTAATTTTGGTTAAAAGGGGTCAAATGTTGACTTTTTGACCCAGAGGTCCAATGGTCGAGGGCCGAGGACCGTTACGTAGATCGGACGATACGAATCCATAGGTAGGCGGCATGCTGAAATCGGATTTCGAACGGGGAAGTTATAGGTCACGGAAGTTTGGTTTCACTATGCACGTACTTCGAGACGGTGATAATTTGGCAAAATCTGATTGGGCCAGATATTTTCAGTGGCAAGTGTCACTCATCCCATTAGCTAGATCCCCTAATTTGTGGATCTAACTAATTAAATAATATTATAACTATTATTATATAATTAATCCTAACAACTTTAAATCCTATCCATCCATTCCAATTAAGCACTCAATCCTCACCACTCATATAATCATCTAATCATCATCTCTCCCATCAGACAACATCATCTTCATCTTTGTTCATTTTCTCCATTTCCACACAAAAACCCGAAACCCCCCCTTATGCATCATTTCTCCATTTTCTTCAAAACACACAACCCACACATACTACCATGACCCTATGAGCTGAACATGACCGTGAGGGAATGAGAGCAAGGACTGAGGAGGATAGGAACGATGGTGAGCCACGGCGGGAGAGAACCCGTAAGGCGGGTTTTATTCAAAAATTCAAAACTCAGTTTTATGGTGTTTTAATTGAACCTAAGGATAGGTTAATGTTTCTGGGGACCCTAGGAAGCTAATGGGATTGTTTGCGTGGCTTGGGATGACCTGGAATAGCCGTGAACGGCGGGGGAAGGTACGGCCGCCATTGATGACTGATGAAGGTACGGTTTTAGACATTTTGTTCCGTTTTAATTAGCTAGAAAGATTAGAAATGGGATTAGGAACGTTTAGGAATTAAAATGGGTTAAAAAGGACTGAAAATGGACGGGTTTAAGGGGTTGAACTGGTCAAGACCGGTTCAGATCGGTCCAAGAACCAGAAAACCGGTTCAGTCCATTGTAGGAGACGATGAACAGTGCACAGTGGCTTCTAGGGGCATGTGAACAGTAATTTGGGGAAGTGTTCAACATACGAAATCTTCTATTCGATGTAACGAACATTTTGGGACTGGTTTCGTGTTGATCGGACACCGTCTCGATATGTTTCGGGGCAGCGGAAGGTTTAGGGTCTGTTTAAAAATAGTTAAAAATACCGGAAAATTACGGGGCTTTATTGAGAGGTTAATTAAGTAGTTAGTAACTTTCTATTACGATTTGGACAGGTTCGGGAGTCCCGGTTACAATGGTCAGCTCGGGAGAGCCTATGGCAAGCAAATCGAGGCGGCAGCTCGGACGGTCTGTGAGTGGACCTTATTTTCTAAATTGGTGCATGCATAAATGTTTATTATATGTTTTAAATACTTGTTTGTGATGCCATGAGTGCATTTGGATGTGTGGTTATGTATAGGCACGTATTTCGAGGTTTCAGCCTTATACGGTGCCTATACGGGTCTGTATGTCTTTCTTGGTCTAAATGAAAAGGTTTTGGATTTCTAAAAGGATAAACTTGGGTATGAGACCCATTTGGTTGGTCTCAGGCATATGAAGCTACGGATGACCTACGGGTCTGAATCGTGGTCGCGACGGATGCTATGTGCACGGAGATCGACGATACGACGCTCGCCTCCGGATTGGGATGTGTTCCTTCCGGAGAGGTCACGACGCACGATCTGTTATCGGGTAGCCGATGGAGGTTCGACTTTGGAGTGCTTACGGTTCAGGATATCGATCGGTGATGAGTGCACCATGATCTTGTGGTGGTCGCGTCGGTTGATTCGTTCACGGCTACATACCAGGATTGAGGGCGGTCCTGGATGGTTGCACACATCACTACGATTGGAGTTGTGACTGACCCTTAGATATCGGGCACGGTGCCCAGCTGATGTCATATGTTCGGGCACGAGACCTAGTTACTTTACGGTTTATGATTTTGGGTCAGGGACCCTGGATGGATTTCCAAGTTCATGACGGTTTATGGGAACCGGCATGAACACTGGAAAGGTCATTGTGGTTCATGACGGTTTATGGGAACCGGCATGAGCCTTTTTCAGGTCATTGTGGTACATGACGGTTTATGGGAACCGGTCATGGAGGATGTTGTCTATATGTATATGAATATAATGGATGTTATGAATCATGACGGTTCAGGGGAACCGGGCATGAATGTTATGTTATGTATATATGAACAAATATACCTTCCTTTACTTCTATTATCTCCTCCGGGGAGGGTCGTTGGCCTGGGTGGACCCCGGAATAGTCACGGAGCACCGACTGAGTGGAGTCGCCCCAGTTGGGTTTCTTACTCTCAGGAAGGCTGGTTACTATAACCTCGGGTAGGGTCGGTGGTCTACGGACATTGACCTTGTTTTTGAGAAGACTCGGATTGAGACCCGGGTAGCACGCGCGTAGGTTTGGAAACCGTGACAAGATTGGTTGTGTGAATTATATGTATTTATGATATATATATATGTTATGTGATATGTGTGGTTACACATGTTTTGGGCAGTTGCCCTTATGGTTGGTTTCTTGTGATTTGGGCTGAGACCCTTATGGATTTGGGCAGCGGCCCGTATGGTCATTTTCATTATGGTTCTTTCAATCTTGGTTTTGGGCTTAGTTCCCACCTATGGTTTTTCTGGATAAAGGGTTTTCAAATGCATGCATGCTTTTTAGTGAAGGGTACAGATGTCTTCATATGAAATGTTTTTATAAACTTTTGTTTTGTCCACTCACAGCTTTTAATGTTTTGACTGCCCTTCAGGTTGACAGCGGATGTGAACTATAGCAGAGACCGAGATATCACATGCCTCCTCCGGATCCTGGCGTACTCTGATAGCCCGGGAGGGCAAAGGTCAGAAATATCACTTGTCTGACACTTCGTGCCAGATGGGAGCAGGGTCATCCCGCGTTAATCCCGGGGGGATTGGGATGGGTCCTGTCAAGTGGACACCGGAGTAGTCACGGAGCACTGACTAAGTTGAGTCGCCCCCGTTTGGTTCCTTACTCTCAGAAAGGCTATGGATTATAACCCCCAGGGAGGGTCATCGATCTATGGACATTGACCTAGGTGGACCCTGGGGAGACTTGGGATTTGAGACCCCGGGTAGCACGCGTGTAGCTCTAGATACCGTGACAGGATTGGTTATATGATATATATTGATAAACATGATTTCTTGGTTTTGTAAAATTGTGTTTTATGGATAATAAATGGATTTGGGTTAAGTTCGCACCTATGTTTACTATGATTCTGGATTTCTGTAAATGGATTTGGACAGGGGTTCGTATGTTTTGTATTTTCGGAACTTGGGGCTGAGTCCCTAAATATGGTTGTTTAAACATATGTGGTTTGATAAATGGTTTTACTATGCATGCATGCTTTTTAGTGAAGGGCATAAAGGTCTTTTTGTGAAATGTGTTTTATTAAAATTCTTGCTTTTCGTCTACTCACAGTCTTTTCGGTTTTCAATGCCCTTCAGGTTGATTACTGATGCGGACTGTAGCAGAGAGCGAGACATCACACTCCTCCACCAGATCCTGGCGTACTCTAGAAGCCGGCCGGGCTAATGGTTTTAATTTTCTCTTGTCTGACACTCCGTGTCAGATGGGATCAGGAGCGTCCCTTGTTAATCCTGGGGGGATTGGGACGAGTCTTGACAAGTGGTATCAGAGCAGGTTTGCTCTTACTGTGCGCGCCGGTCAGGATATGATGTCTCAATGGGTTGTAGTTCGTTATCAACCTGATAGTTAGGATGTCGATACGATAGTTAGTAGGATTACATCGTGGATAATTTTGGTTCGGTATTTGTCGTCGGGGTTGCCATAGTTCTATCGTGATTGGTAGGGTGGGACCCTATGGATTGATGAACGTAATGGTACTTTAAGAGTTTTGACTATGAGACGGTTAGGTTGGGATCGTCTTTCACGATGTTGTAGGATCAGTTTTGACGATAGATAAGAGTTGTGACCGTTAGATGGTTGGATCTTGTCGAGTTAGGTGGCTATGCTGCTGGGACCAGTCGGGTTTTCCCGAACCCCAATTGAGTGATGGAACCTCTTTTTGTGTAATGGTCAGGAATTGCGAATCCTAGTTGAGCTGATGGTAGGATTGGATTTGACGTCCATACGATGTTAGGACCGCGGGGTCGGTCAAATTGTGGATTTTACCGATGAGGATAGTTGGGTTCCAAGGGACCCTAGGGTGTGATCGTGGAACCCTAAGGTAGGATGTATGGTTCGGAAAGGTGAGTTGGTGAATGGTTTGACTTTGACGAGTTTTCGGAGTCGAGACCGTCGGTTAGTCTAGTCACGTCAACTTTAGTGATGGGACTGCACTCTGCAGTCGAGGTTATGGTAGTCGGTTAGACCTAGTTGGTTGTCATACTACCTTAGTTGTGATGGATAGTTGGTGCTGCTAAGGTCATGGACGACCTGGTAGACGTCATTGGGTGAGTCGAGTTAAGATTGGTTAGAGATTGGTTGGACAGGTTACCAGGGTTGGTACTTGTCGATGGAATCCCAGAGCGGGGATACGACATAGTTAGCACGGGCGATTGATTCCGTTGGATGCGGAGTCTTGATAGCGATGTTTGGTGGTTGCGTCTGCACGAGTTGTGGTAGGCCCTACTACGTAGAGTGGTTGTAGTTACTGTTGTTGGGAATCAGGGACGTTCAGGGGATGTTTACTTTTCTTATATGAGTTTTCAGGGTGACCGTACCCAGAGTTGTTGAGTACGAGTAAGGCAGAGTTTTTCCAACTGGAGCAGAGATACGGGTTGTTGCTGGGTATGAGCAAAGATTCAGGGTTGTCTGATTCACGTAGTGTGTGCTGATGCTGATGCTGATGCTGATGCTAGTGTACTGGTGCTGGTGGCAATGATTGTGATGACGATGAGTCACGAGTCGGGATGTGACTCCGTCGAGATGGGCATGTGTCTGGTATCTGTGGTCTGGGAATGGATCACGGATAGAGTTGGACTGGACAGATCACGTGAAGATTGAGTAGTAATGGTCCACCTTTTGGATGTACCTAAACGGTATAAGCCGATAAACGAACTTGGTAGTGAGTTAGACTAGTTACAGACACGGGGTTGATGTCCGAGTGTGTTGGTTCCTACATGGTTGGAACTTCGCAATCGAGAGAAGTTGCGTTTGAGGCGACGAAGGGAATGTTTGTGTCCGCATTGGTAATGGGTATCTTCGAAGTCATTTGTGGCGACTTCTCATGTTCTTCCATGGCAGATGGTAGTTTGTGTCACCAATACATTGATCGTGTATTGGTGAGTGGACCCGCATTTATTTTGGGTCATCAGGAAGAGTTGGGTATTTTGAAGTTAGGTGAATGAGATTTCTCATCCTCTGCTTGGTGGCAGACGATGTTGGGTTACGTGGTGTGGTAAATGCAATGAATTTTGTTTGCATTCACATAGGATGAATGTTGATGTCACCATATTGGATCATCACCCTATTGGATCATCCTTGGTTTTCCCTAGGTGGGATGACGAGGATCGATATGAGGTAATTGAAGAGAACCCACAGTCTCGACGTGTCTCGTCGTTGACTGATCTAGTTAGATGTGGGGATTGGTTGAGGAGTGATGTAACAGACGAAGGATTCAAGAGGGTGTAAGACCTTATGATCTGATTTCAAGAGGACTGTTAGTTAAGTGAGCATGCATGGATCCTAGGTGGATCAGGATTTTGATGTTGAGAACTTTGGCCGTCGTGACGATCGAGGATCGTGACGTTTATGATCCGGTGACATGGTGGTGGATCTGGATCATGATCTTGATGATTAGGTTAGGTGAAGAGCTTATTACCCTTACTTGGACATTTGAACATGGGAATGTTGGGACGACTTCCTTTTGAAGTCAATCCGGTATGAAACTGTAATTGCGTGAATCGAGGTGTTTACGATGTGTCTTGGCTTTTTAGCTATGTAGACGATGGGACTGAACTTCTTTTCGAGGTAAATCTCGTATGGTGTACTAATCAAGCGAGTACGTGTTCGACGGGGTCGGATTTGGTCAACCTTAGATGTGTGATTCATGGGATTGGCTTCCCTAGGAAGTCAATCGAATGGAATGTGGTAATCGTGTAAACAAGTAACCGATAGGTTCGGAGTTGGTGCTTCTCGATAGACGTGGATGGGTTTGGATGCCCAGTGGCATGAGAGGATACGCCTTGGTGGGCGTGATAAGGATTGGTACGTATTGGAGTACGTGATTAGAAGTAGACGTTGCGATGCTGGTCGGGTGACCGAAGGACTCGAAATGGATGATGGGTTGGAGTTTTGATTTGTCTGATACTGGATTGGACAGATGGACTCCAGAATCGAAATGTGATTGGCTACGATCTAGGTTGTAGTGGACAGGTTAGTGGATGGATGTACGTACCCTATACGTTGTTCGAGGAACGATACTGGGTAGGCTTGTGGTGTCTGTTGGTGGTATATAGGATATTCCAGGGGTATGTTAGTAAGCGTGTTGGTAGTCGGCTTGGTCCCGATACCATTGGATTAGTTGAGGACGTGAACTGGACATTGGATACTATGCGATATGTCATGGTGTTTCTGATGGGTCCAGTTACACATGGGTTGAGTGAGATGTTGGTAAATGTGTACTCAGGTTAAGTGAATTGGTGGTTAGTGTAACCACAAGTAAGTATGATGTCAGTTTTCGACTGACGACTGTTAAGTGGTGACAGTTTGTCGGGATGTGTCAACGGGGATCGATGAGTGAGTTTTGGTGACTCCTAGTGGGAGAAGACGTCGAGATAGATTGGTGATTGAGAAAGGAAACGTCGAGTTAGCTGTGTCAGCAAAATGGTAGATATGTCGGGTGGTATTAACTTGGAACGTGTAGTCATGTTCACTAGAAGAGATGGAGTGTGGACGATGTGACGTGAGTGTTGGTGGAACGTCTGGGTGCAGACAAGTATTGTGTTGACTAGTGGGTGCACGAGTGTACACGTGTTGTGAGATCGATTTGTTCCACAAGGGGGATGTGGAATCGGTATAGTTGGAGTTTCGAGGACCAAATTAATTAACGAGGGAAGGTTGTAACGACCCGTCCCGAATTTCGGAATTAGATTAGTGACTAATCAAGATTAGTGAGGTTAATCGGTGATTAGTTGAGCGAAATCGGACGGACGATGCAAAATGACCGTTTTACCCCTCGTCGTGGGTAAAATGTTGACTTTTGACCCGGGAAGCCCGATGGTCGAGGGCCGAGGACCGTTAAGTAGATCGGGTTGATACGAATCGAATGACATGTGGCACGTCGAAATCGAATGTTCGACGGGAAAGTTATGGTTCACGGAAGTTCGTTTTCACTATGCATGCATTACGAGGCGGGGATGATTTGGCAGTATCTGATTTGGCCGATATTTAAGTGGGACCCATGGATGAGTGACAAGTGTCACTCATCCCATTGGTCACTTCCCTAAAAAGTGGATCTATTTTAATTAAATACTATTATCCTAATTATTTTATAATTTAATCTCACCCACTTCCCATCTCCACCCTTCATCTATATCTCCTTCTCCCATCCTCACCATCCATCTTGTTTCTCTCTCTCATCTGATCATCATCAGATATCATCTTCCTTCCTTTTTCACTTTCCAAACACGATCACCACTATTTTTCCGTCTCAAACACACACACGACACAACCATGCTCACAACCCCCAAACTTCATCCTTTGCTCATGAAACCTGAAGGAACCTTAGAGGGGAGATTGAAACGAGTCGACTGGTGGCCACGGGTCGAGCCGTCGTGGACGGTGGTGGATGGTGGTTAATTTCGGCGGCTAGGGACGGAAATGGATCCAATTAGCATAACTCGTGTTGGGGAGGTTGTTGATCATTTTGGATGGACCCAACGTGTTTTGAAGGTTGAGACACACCTAGAGGACGCCACGGTCGTGCACAGTGGCAACCGTAAGTCGACTTTCCCGAAAATGGTTGGTTTTGAGCCATTAATAGAATTTTTAATTTTAAGGATTGATGATTCTTTTGGTTCTTTGGAAATTGGTTCTGAGGTTGCAAGGGGTTGGATGGAATTGGTTTCAAGGGCTAGGATGGCCGGAGACGACGGCGGTGGATGGTGCAAGTTGGTCCTAAAGATTCTTGATCGGGAAGGTGAGATTCTTAACCGTTTTTCATGTTTTTAATGGCTAGATCGATAGGGCTTAATGTTAGGAACCTATAGGAATGGAAATGGGATGAAAAGGATTGAAAATGAGTGAGAAATCGGGCTGGAAAGTGATCGTCGGTTTGGTTGGACCGGAATGGTCTGAACCGATCTGAACCGGCCGATTTGTACAGGACAGGGATGACACTGTTTGGCGTGTGGCTTTCACGCGCAGCCCCTTTGGCCGGCACGTGAGGGCGGGTTGAGGATAGTTTGGGAAAGTGTTCAACATGACTTTTAATCTATTCGATGTAATAAACATTTCGGGACTGGTTTAGTGTCGATCGGACAGCGTCTCGATATTGTTCTGGACATCCGAAGGTTTAGGATCGAGTTTAAAAATAGTTAAAAATTCAGGAAAATTATGGGACTTCAATGAGAGGTTAATAAGGTAGTTAGTAACCCTATAGATTGATTTGGATAGGTTTGAGAGCTCCGATGATGGTGATTAGCCCAGTAAGGCTTACGACACGCAAATCGAGGCGGCAACTTAAGACGGTCTGTGAGTGGACCTTGATTTCTAAACTGTGATGCATGCATAAATGTTTTATATGTTTTATGGATATGATTCGATGATGTTGATTTGGATATTGATGAATTACATAGTTTCACACATTTCGAGGCGATTTACGTGCTTGCACGTAAATCGAAGTTCACAATTTTGCATTAATTATCCGTGCTTATGGTTTTGGAAATGGTTTAAGGAAATAGTTTTGGATTTTGAAAGGAAAACTCGGGTTCGAGACCCATTTTTTTTGGAAACCCTCGGACTCATAGTCCATTTAGTTACGTTTTCCAGCCAGAGACCCAATTGGTTCTTGAATCCATTTCGGATTTGGAAATATGGAATCGGGCACGAGACCCATTTGATTTACAAACTTCGAAACTTGAAGTCCATTTGATTTGACAAAGCATCGGGTCGGAGGCCCAGTTGGTTTACGTATTGGGCTCGAGGCCAAGTTGACTTACGTATCGGGCACGAGGCCCATTTAGTTTATGAATCAGGCACGAGTCCCATTTGGTTACAACATCAGGGACGTGGTCCATTTGGTTTGCAAAATCGGGCACGATACCTAGTTGGTTTATGAAATCGGTCTTAGAGCCCCGTTATGATTTTTTATTGTGATTTCGAGTCGGGACTTATAAATGGATTTATGGTTCATGATGGTTTATCGGGACCGGGCATGAACCCTTGAAAAGTTTTGAGAATGTTTTCAAATGGTTTTTCATATACCATCCTTATATATATGGATTGTCTCCTCTGGGGAGGGTCGTTGGCCTGGGTGGACCGCGAAGTAGTCACGGAGCACTGACTGAGTGGAGTCGCCCCCGTTGGGTTCTTTACTCTCAGAAAGTCTATGGATTATAACCCCCAGGGAGGGTCATTGATCTATGGACATTGACCTGGGGTGGACCTTGGGGAGACTTGGGATTTGAGACCCCGGGTAGCACGCGCGTAGCTCTAGATACCGTGACAGGATTGGTTATATGATATATATTGATAAACATGATTTCTTGGTTTTGCGAAATTGTGTTTTATGGATAATAAATGGATTTGAGATGAGTTCCCACATATGTTTACTATGATTCTGGATTTCTGTAAATGGATTTGGGTAAAGGCCCGTATGTTTTGTATTTACGGAACTTGGGGCTGAGTCCCTAAATATGGTTGTTTAAACATATATGGTTAGATAAATGGTTTTACTATACATGCATGCTTTTTAGTGAAGGGCATAAAGGTCTTTTTGTGAAATGTGTTTTATTAAAATTCTTGCTTTTCGTCTACTCACAATCTTTTCGGTTTTCAATGCCCTTCAGGTTGATTACTGGTGCGGATTGTAGTAGAAATCGAGACATCACACTCCTCCACCAGATCCTGGCGTACTCTGGAAGCCGGTCGGGCTAATGG
This sequence comes from Prinsepia uniflora, assembly GCA_032719365.1. NCBI lineage: Eukaryota > Viridiplantae > Streptophyta > Magnoliopsida > Rosales > Rosaceae > Prinsepia > Prinsepia uniflora. The sequence continues at coordinate 41,629,217 of CM064862.1, forward strand.
TTTTAATTTTCCCTTGTCTGGCACTCTATGTGAGATGGGATCAGAATCGTCCCTCGTTAATCCCGGGGGGATTGGGACGGGTCCTGACATCGATGGTTAGAGGTGATCAAAGATTTTGACTGTACAATTGGGTATCATCCTGGAAAAGCAAATGTTTTGGCGGATGCACTCAGCTGAAAATCAGCAGGATCAGTTGCACACCTAAGGATGGTGTATCTTCCCTTACTGGTGGAGCTCCGGAAAATCGGAGTTATGTTGGAGATGGACGAGTAGGGAGCTTTATTGGCTAGCTTCCATGTACGACCTGTGCTGGTCGATCGGATTATTGAGGCTCACTTCCAGGATATGATACTATGTGGTTACAGGGATGAGACTGAGGCAAGACGGAGACATGATTTTTCCATCTGAGGCGATAGGGCTTTGGTGAAACTAGGACGTCTGTGTGTGTCTGCAGTGGTGGAGTTACGAAAGGAGATTTTGGATGAGGCCCACAGTTCAGCTTATGCAATGCATCCGGGAGGGACAAAGATGTACCGTACCCTCTGGGACTACTATTGGTGGGCAGAGATGAAGAGGGATATAGCTGAGTTCGTCAACAAATGTTTAACCTACCAGCAGGTCAAGGCAGAGCGGCAGAGACCGTATGGAGCCATGCAACCACTTCTGATCCCCGAGTGGAAATGGGATCACATCACGATGGATTTTGTCTTCAAGTTACCGAGGACACAGAGTGTTTTTTATGGGGTTTGGGTGATTGTGGACTGGTTGAACAAGTCCGCACAATTTTGTGGATACGCGAGACTTACTAGCCCAACCGACTGGCTCAGCTGTTTATTAACGAGTTCATTCGACTTCATAGTACGCCAGAGTCGATAGTTTCTAACCGAGATCCGCGTTTTACTTCTAGATTCTGGTGCAGTCTGCAAACTGCTTTGGGTACAAATTTACATTTCAGTACAGCTTTTCACCCCCAGATGGATGGACAGTCCAAAAGGACTATACAAACACTGGTAGATATGATGAGGGCCTGCGTACTACAGCTCCATGATTCGTGGGATGTCCATTTGCCATTGATGGAATTTGCATACAATAACAGCTACCATGCAAGTATCGGAATGGCACCCTATGAGGTACTGTATGGTCGACAGTGCAGGACACGTGTCTGTTAGATGGAGGTCAGAGAGTGGACCGCAATGGGGCCAGATTTGATGGATATGACACAGGAGACAGTCCGGGTTATCAAGGAGCGGTTGAAGGAGGCCCAGGATCACCAAAAGAGTTATGCTGATAGACGGATTCGAGAATTGGAGTTTGAGGTCGGAGATTTTGTCTTCTTGAAGTTATCTCCATGGAAAGGAATCATCCGTTTTGGACGACGTGGGAAATTGACTCCCAGTTACATTGGACCATATGAGATTACAGAAAGGATTGGTCCGGTGGCATATCGGTTGGCGTAACCTCCAGAACATTCTAGAGTACATGACGTGTTCCATGTGTCTATGCTACAAAGGTATCAGACGACTAACATGCCTTGCCAGAAGAACCGCTGGAATTGAGGACTAACTTGAGCTTTGAAGAGCAACCAGTGCAGATTCTGGATTGGAAGGACAAAGTTCTGCGGAATAAGACAATTCTATTTGTGAAAGTACTGTGGATAAACCATGACGTCGAGGAAGCGACGTGGGAACCCAAGGACTTGATGAGGGATCAGTACCCGTATTTATTTGTATAAATTTTGAGGGAGAAATTTTTTGTAAGGTGGGTAGGTTGTAAGGACCCAAACTTTCATAAATATTATTTTATTGCAAAATGACCATTTTGCCCCTAAGGGGGAAAAAGTTGATTTTTGACCTAGAAAATAATTAGGACTTTGACCCATGAACGAGACGTAGATCGGGATGTCACGAGTTCGTAGGTAGTTGGCACGTCCAAATCAGACTTCGTACAAGAAAGTTATGGTCACGGAAGCGATTTTGGCGAAATTTACGAACTGAGAACGAAATTAAAATAATATTAAAATATTAAAATCTGATTTAGCCCTAGATTTAATCTGGACCCTTGGATGAGTGACAAGTGTCACTCATCCCATGGTTATTTTTCCCCAAAACATGGATATTGCCTTATTGGTCCATTTAAAATATTTTATTTTCCCTCAATTCACCCCAACCGGCCATTTTCTATCCATCCCTCAATCTGCACCCTAAATTCTATCTTCTTTTTCTTTTTATTCTGAACACTCATCTCCCTCTCACTCTAAAATTTCTCACCCGTGAAAAACACACAGCCCCCCCCCCCCCCCCCCCCCCCCCCACATCTCGAACAAACACACCACCGACCACCTTCCCCATATACTTGCTTCATCCCAGCCACCAGATCAAACACATAATCCTCACCACACATCATCTTCATCATCAACCACCACCATCATTTCTTCTTCTCTATTTGTAACCCCGAAAAAAAGGATCTAAGAACCCAAACTGTTCAACCCACACCTCGACACCTCGAACCAACATTGGGCTAGGACCGTTAGGACGTCAGGACGACTGAGAAACGGACGGGACGACCCACAACGGCGAGAAGGTGGAGGTAGGCCGGAAAACCCGAGAGCCCCTTTGTCTTTCCCAGTTTTGGAACGTTTGGGTTTGACGTGTATGAATTATTTCTTTTTGTTGGGACGTGTTCTAGGAACGGTGATGACTTAGAAGAGGCCAGTTTCGAGGTTGGAAAAGGGCTGAGGTGATGGGGAAGACCCGACCAAAGTATGTTACAGATTTTCACCGAGTTACAGGTATATATCTCGACTTCCTTTCTAATTTTTGAGGTCACAGACCTGTAGAGCAGACTTAGACGAACCCTTAGAAATAAACCCCGTTGAAAATGGTGGCCAGAAACATAAACTGTGATCGGGTCTGGCCGCGGGTCATCGGTTACCCGGTTTCAGGAATTCAGTAGGACCCAGCCGAATGCTTGTGATGACGTCATCATGCTGACGTCAACAGTGATGTCATGATGACATCATCATGTCAGACATGTCACACCAGGGACCAACTAGGGAGTGACACGTGTCACAAGCCATCCTAATCCCCTCGGGATGAACACATGATGTGTCATGATCCCGTCTTACAGGAAGTGTCAGACAATGGATAAATTAAAACCTTTAGCCCGACCGGCTTCCAGAACACATGATGTCTTTGTCTCTGCTACAGTCCGCATCTGTAATCAACCTAAAGGGCATTGAAAAATAGAAAAGACTGTGAGTGGACAAAAAGCAATAGTTTAATAAAACACAATTCATAAAAGGCCTTTATGTCCTTCACTAAAAAGCATGCATGCATAGGAAAACCATTTATCAAACCATTTATCAAACCACATATGTTTCAATAACCATTAATAGAGTTTCAATATCATACCAAACATATGTGGGAACTCAGCCCAAATCCATTTATTATTTAAAAAACACAATTTCGCAAATCCAAGAAATCATGTTTATCATATATCATATAACCAATCCTGTCACGGTTTCAAAATCTACGCGCGTGCTACCCGGGGTCTCAAATCCTAAGTCTCCCTAGGGTCCACCTAGGTCATTGTCTGCAGATCAATGACCCTCCCTGGGGGTTATAATCCATAATAGCCTTCCTGCGAGTAAGGTACCCGATGGGGGCGACTCCACTTAGTTAGTGCTCCGTGACTACTCCGGGGTCCACCCAGGCCAACGACCCTCCCCGGAAAAGTCAATCCATAAATATATAAGGATGGTATATGAAAAACCATTTTGAAATCATTCTCAAAACCTTTCAAGGGTTCATGCCAAGTTCCCATAAACCGTCATGAACTAGAAATCCATTTATGGGTCCCTGACCCGAAATCACAATTGTAAACCATAACTGGGCCCTAAGCCCGAATTCATAAACCAACTGAGCCTCACGCCCGATTTCATAAACCAACTGGACCTCGTACCCGATTCGTAAACCAAATGGGCCTCGTGCCCGATTCTTAAACCAAATGGGCCTCGTGCCCGATATCGTAACCCAACTGGGCCTCGTGCCCTATTCGTAAACCAACTGGGCCTCCGGCTCGATTCGTAAATCAACTGGGCCTCGAGCCCGATACGCAAATCAACTGGGCCTCGAGCCCGATACGTAAACAAACTGGGCCTCCAGCCTGATGCCTTGTTAAATCAAATGGACTTCAAGTCCGAGAGTTCGTAAATCAAATGGGTCTTGTGCCCGGTTCCATATTTTCAAATCTGAAATCAATTCACGAACCAATTGGGCCCCTAGCCCAATAACGTGACTAAAATGGACTTCGAATCCGAGGGTTTCCAAAACAAATGGGTCTCATGCCCGAGTTTACCTATCCAAATCCAAAACCATTTGATTAAACCATTTTCGAAACCATAAGTACGTATCGTCAATGCAAAACCATAAGCCTCGATTTATGTGCAAATACGTAAATTGCCTCGAAATACGTGAAACCATATAATTCACCAATCCAAAATCACCATGATATAAATCATATCTATAAACCATATAAAACATTTGTGCATGCATCACCGTTTAGAAATCAAGATCCACTCACAGACCGTCCTACGCTGCTACCTCGATTTGCGTGTCGTAAGCCTCCCCGAGCTAATCACTGTCACCGAGACTCCCAAACCTGTCCAAAACATACTAGAGGGTTACTAACTACCTTATTAACCTCTCATTGAAGCCCCGTAATTTTCCCAAATTTTTACCTATTTTTAAAATAGATCCTAAACATTCGGACGTCCCGAACGATATCGAGACGATGTCCGATCGACATGAAACTAGTCCCAAAATGTTCGTTACATCAATTATATTAAAAGTCATGTCGATGTCACCCCCAGAATATGCTCCATGCACCCACGCGCGCCGCCCAAAGAGGCTGCACGTAAAAGCCACGCGCAGGTGAACAATCTCACCCCTAACCTTGGGTGAACCGGGTTCTCTGGTTTTGAATCGGATCGGACCGGCCTGGACCGGCTTGACCGGTTCAGTGGTTTAACTCTCTCATTTTTGATTCTTTTTGATCCTAATCTCTTATTCTCAAACCTAGGAACCTATTCTTGTGATTAAAACCAAGAAAAACACACAAAATCATAACTTCTCGATCGGGCAACGTTCCTCCATTTTCCACTGCCACGTTCTCTCTTCTCCGACCACCCCCAACCTTGGCTCAGGTCCCAAATCGACTCATTTGACCCTCAGAAACCATTTCCCTTTGTTAGAAATCTTCAACACAAGCTAGAACCAAAACTACCATTTACAAACAAAAATAGGGCACTACGCAGTTCTTACCTCTCTAGCCATCGTGGGCCCCACCGTGGACACCGTCACGGTCGCCTCGACATAAAAACTCTCCTCCCATCACTCATCACGTTCGTCTATCCCTGAAAATCGTCCTACCAGTTTGAACCCCGAAATATGGTTCGGGTTTCGGTTCCTAGCCACCGCCGCCGTCCATGACGGTCATCGTCGTTGCCACCGTTCGATTTCTCTGCCCTCACTCTCCAACTTTCGTTCAAACACACAGGGTGATGGGTTAGAGGATTTGAGGGTGTGTGAGAAATGGGATTCACGGTTTGTAGCAATGGTGAAGTTTGATCGATGAAAAAGAAGAAGGTGAAGTTTAGGTGGTGCTGATCAGACGAGTGAACGGTGAGGGTGAGGGGTATGAGGGAATGAAGGGCTAAGATTGGGAGAGAGTGGGTGAAGGATTTTATAAAATAATCCCAAAACTAATATTATAATCTTAAACCCACTAATCACATTTTAGATCCACAATTCGGGGTTAATGACCAATAGGATGAGTGACAATTGTCACTCATCCATGGGTCCCAAATTATTAAGTCAAACAATCAGATTTAGCCAAGTGTTTTCCCGTCTCGTAATGTGTGCATAGTTCAAATGAACTTCCCGTGACCATAACTTCTCCGTTCGGCGTCCGATTTTGACGTGCCGCCTGTCTACGGACTCGTAATGTCCCAACCTACGTCACGGTCATGGGTCCTCGTATGTTTGGCTCCCCGAGTCAAAAGTCAACATTTTGCTTAAGACTAGGGGCAAAACGGTCATTTTTCGTCCTCCGTCTGATTTTGCTCAACTAATCACCGATTAAACTCACTAATCCTTCATTAGTCACTAATCTAATCTCGGAATTCTGGACGGGTCGTTACACACGTGTCATCTGACATCTATCAGGGATGACGTCATGCTGATGTTAATAGTGATGTCATGTTGACGTCATCAGTTACTGTAGCAGCGCTGACCGACACGTTGACCAGGCACGTGTGAACAGTGTTTTTGGTGGGGCCTGTACCATTTTTAAGGTTTCGATGATAGGATCCAATAACGGTGGTTTCGTGTCGATCGGAGATCGTTAAGTTGGTAAAAATAGGGTTTAAAGACTCGGGAAGCGTGTCCGGGCTACGTTTTCGGGCCGGTTGTGTTCTAGGGTTTTAGGGATGAACTTGTGGGGTCCTTTAGTGACTTTTTGGATGTAATTGTACAAGTTTAGGCGGTCGGTTAAGCAGCAAGGACTGTGTGTGAGTGAGCTATTTGATTTCTAAAGGATTGCATGCATAACTGTTTTACTATTCCGCTTTATGATTAAGATGGGACTTTTATGGGTATTATATTATGATGCTTATTACATATTAAGGTGTTTTAGGAATGAGACCCATCTAGATTATATACGGAATGTTTTCAGGAACTATCCAAGGATGCAGGGTAACTATAATATTATTTTGTTGTATGTTAGGACTCGACCTTCCTTTGTCAGGTCCCGACTCATCTAGCACGAAATTGTCCGCTTTGGGCCTCCTTGTCCTTGCACTCATGGTTTTGTTTTTGGGAGCTCACGGTGAAACTTCCCAGGGGGTCACCCTCATGGAATTGCACCAGCCTCAACTTGCTTAAATTTGGAGTTCCAACTGAACCCAAAGCCAATGAGGTTTTGCCCCTGGAATGGGCGAATTGTTAGACTTTTGGTTCTTGCGGTCAAACGAACTTTGGCTGGGGACTGTGATGTAGTTAGGGATGTCATGAGTCCGTAGACAAGTGGCATGTCCGATTTCAACATAAACCGTGAAAGTTATGACATTCGGAAGTTGAGGGGTTTTTTGGTAATTTGGCCTCAAGGGCATTTTGGTCTTTTGCCAATGTATTGGGAGCTATGCCAGTGGGATTGTGACACTTGGCTACCTTGGAATTTTTTCCCAATGGATGTGGGACACTTGTCCCCTCTCTGATGGTTGTGGACGTGTTGGACACCGCCTCAATGGTTTTAAAAATCGTGGAAATGGTTGCACGGGGTCGAGAGAAAACAGAGTACAGGGGAACCGTGAAACTACTTATACAATCACCTTCGAACTTCAACGATTGATGGTCATGTGTGAAGGTAAATGAGAGAACACAGTGAGAGGATTGTGGTGGCGTGATCATGACGGCCTGTCGTGGACGGCGTCCCTGAACCCGTGAGACAAAACCGTGGAAAATAGAGAAATCGTGAGCGTCAGTCCATACAAGGCTTCAAAACACGTCCTTGGCCCCTGCTTTTTGAATGAAAGATGAAAAGGGAGTTAGGACAAAGCTAGTGGTGGCCACGACAGTGTACGACTGGAGATAAGGATGAGAACTCATGAAAAGTCTCTTTTGAATTCGAAAATGGCAATTCGTGTTTTAGTGTTGGTTGATCAAATTGGTTATTTGGATTTGATTTCAATGGTTTATAAAAGGGTTTTTGAAAATTGATTTCGATAAACGTGAATGATTTCTGGATTTGGATTCAGAATGATGATTCCGGATTTGGCTTTATTCGGAATGATGATTTCGGATTCGGATTTGGAAATGGATTTATGGATTTGGATTTGATAAAGTGGTATTGAATTGGATTTGCTAGGTTTGGTTATGGGTTTAAAGATCCGGATATGATATGTGATGGGGGCGGGCCCGGATATGTAATTTTGGGTTTAAAGACCCGGTGAGTTTAAAGACTCGGGAGTTTAAAGACTCGGATATTTTGATTTCCCCCAAAGGCCTATTGAGTTTAAAGAATCGGGAGTTTAAAGACTCGGATTGATATTGACGCCTGTTGAGTTTAAAGACTCGGATAGATCCAGCAGGTTTGATTGATTGAAATAGAGTTCAAATCGATTTTCAAATGTGTTTTGGATTTTTGTGATATCATGATGGTTTTCAATAATGATGGTTTCCAAATGGTTTTCAGATGTTTTGGGCGAAGGCCATGGATTTGAGAAACGGGAAAGGATTTCTGGTTTTCATAAACGGTTTGCTTATCTTGGTACTATTTGATTTTTGAATGCATGCATTAGTTTTACGTGGAGGGTATAAATGTCTTTTTCTTATAAAATGTTTTCTGTACTTATTTTTTATTTTTGTCCACTCATAGTCTTTTCTGTTTTTTGATACCCTCCAGGTGGATGTGGTGCAGGCTGTTGTTGGCAAGACCAAGACATCACACACGATCCATAGTGGTTCTGTGCACTTTGAGAAGTCGGAAGTTAGTTTGGGACGGTTCATCTGGGAATCCCTTGTCTGGCTTGCGTGTTACATGGGAGTTAAACGGGTGTTTAGCCTTCGTGTCGTACGTGGGTTAGACGGGAGCATGACTTATCCCTTAATCGCGCATGATTGAGGGGTAGGTTGTGTCAGCTGCCACATCATCTGCTAACTAGACTAACACCTGGCCACATGTCACCCTCTGGTTGGCCACGTGGTTGCCACATCATCATTGTCATCCTCTCGACGGGTCGACCCGACCCATTGTAACGGGTCCTTTGACTCGCGACTCGACTCGGTCGCAACTCACTCATTTCTTAACTTTTTTCCACCATTTTTCTTCCTAGGCACTCGTCTCAATCCTAGGAATAGAAATATGGACTCAAAATAGAGAAACCATACCTGAAAACCTTGAGGCAAGATCGATCTTCACATGTCTAGTTTCAAACTCGAACCTAGGTCTGTCCAGCCATCCTTTTCCTTCGATTTTTGATCCTATGCACTACTCCAACCTCATAAACATGGCTAGGGCATTAGAACACATCCCAAACGTCCAAAAACCAAAATCCAATTTTCAAACCAAAACGGTTTTCGGGTTTACCTTTCTCTAGGTTTTCCAACCACATCACAACAGCTCAGCCTCTCACCACCATTATCTCAGCCTCTCACTCACCCTTTCAGTCTCTCTGTGGCCTCAAACCGAAATGGGAATGGGGAAGGGAATGCATTTTGGAGCTTTTGGGTTTGGATGAACAAAATTGGGTAAATTGGATGATATGCATGTATGTGTGTTTGTGGGTCAATGGATGAGTTACACTTATCACTCATCTATTGGTCCACATGAGATATTTTGGGTCCCACTAAAGATATGCCTAAAACCAAATCACGTAGACATACCTAACACAACCCATCCCAATCCCCCTGGATTATCGTGGGATGAGTCATTCACGTAGGGACTCAGCCCCAAAAACAAAATCACGTGGGACTCAGCCCAAAATAATCACATAAAACATCTCAAAGGGCCTATGCCCAAACCATAGACTCACATCTAGAGTCGTATGTTTCATTACCAATCTTCTTTATTTCATATCATCATATCATCATCACTAGTCACGATATTAGCGTTACACGTGTGACTCGAGATTACACATCCGAATATACACCAGGCTCGGAGTCTGTGGCTCGATGTCTAGGTGCTGTAACTCAGGTTCACAAATCACACTGATGGTCGACGTCTCAGAAATGAAATCTATAGGATCACACATCACACATGATGGTCGACTTTTGCAAAATGCCTATCTCGGTCACTCTGGCAGGCAGTGTCCCGAGACCTCTCCAGTATCACAAATCTCACTGGATGGTCGACGTTCAGAGGCTATCATCACATCATAGAGGTGGTCGTGGGGAAAACATCTCCCAAATCATATCAAATAATCTCAAATGGGTTACGCGCGGATATAATTCCATCAAATTCGTTTCCACAAAACCATCATAAAAATAGTGTCGAGAAACACTTCATAAATTTAGGATTCCTCGAATCCTATCAAATCCACAACTGGGACTAATCCCGAAATATATTTTATAAATCATAACTGGGTCCCAGCCCGATATCAGTTCCTCGCGTTTGACTATACTCTAAGTCAAACAATAAATCAATTGGGATTCAAACCCGAAACACTTTTCCAAATATGAAAACCATTTCATTATTCAAATCATTTCCAAATCCCCTTTGACTATCATCCGAGTCAAAGTCAACATCCAACTTGGACTGATGCTCGATAATCAATCCTCGGTTTCAAGCCTCTACGTGAAACCATCAAAATCACATAAAACATATGCACGTAGAGTACTCGGCCTAACCCCAAATATTATGTAAAACATAAATCTCGAACTACGTACAATATCGCACTTTCTACGAAAAATGCCAAATCGACAACATAAGCTATATTTAAATCATATGCACTCAAGGCATCTCAAATTATTTTCATAAAACATATAAAATAGTTATGCATGCATCATATTTATAAATCAAACGTCCACTCATAGATCGTCCATCATATAAGTCAAAATGTAAACCAGTTCGGGGCTAATCCGCCATTTCCGGGACATTTGGACCTGTCCAAATCCTATCCAAAGGTTACTATTAACCTATACAAGTCCTAACCATCAACCCTCAAAACTCCCGGAATAGTCAACTTGTCCCAAACACGCTTCTCGAGACTAAAAACCTTCAAATGACCTATTAAACCACCACCATAGGATTCAGATGGTCGACGGTGGTGAACGGTGGTCAATGCTGAGGTCACGCCAGTCAACGCTGATGTTAGTTGCTGACGTCACCTGCTCACAGCAGTCTGACATCTCACAGCTCTGATAGCTGCCATGTGGCACACTCTGATTGGTGCCACATGTCCTACCGCGTGTCTCTGAGACCTCTAACACACTACCACGTGGCACCACCCCACTGGTCCACATGGTCTAACAATGCTGACATGGACCTGCCACGTCAACTGGCACGTCACCTTACAGATTCTGACACCCTAACACGTGGCACCTTCTCACTGATCCACGTGGTCTAACAAGTCTGACGTGGCATTACCATGTCAGCTACTAACTGGAATAAAACTTGGCCATGTGTCACCCTCTAGTTGGCCAGGTGGCCTAACATGATGATGTGGCTTGCCACGTCATCGTTGTCAACCTCTCGGCGGGTCGATCGGACCCACTGTAATGGGCCATTTGACTTGCGACTCAACCCGATAGTAACTCGCTTATTTCTCAACCTTTTTCCACCATTTTTCTTCCTAGACACTCGTCTCAATCCCAGGAATAAAAATATGGAATCAAAATCAAGAAACCATACTTGAAAACCATGAGCCAAGATCGATCATCACGGGTCCAGTTTCAAACTCGAACCGAGGTTTTTCCAGCTATCCTCTTCCTTCGATTTTCGATCCTATGCACTCGTCCAACTTCAGAAAATTAGACTAGGGCATTAGAACACATCCCAAATGTCCAAAAACCAAAATCCAATTTCAAACCAAAATGGGTTTTGGGTTTACCTTTCTCTGGGTTTTCCAGCCACCTCACGATGGCTCAGCCTCTCACCACCATCATCTCAGCCTCTCACTCACCCTCTCAGTCTCTCAGTGGCCTCAAACCGAAATGGGAATGGGTTTTTGGGTTTTCGGGTTTGGATGATCAAAATGGGAGAAATGGGATGATATGCATGTACGTGTGTGTGTGGATCAATGGATGAGTGACATTAGTCACTCATCTATTGGTCCACAGGAGATATTTCGGGTCCCACTAAAGACATACCTAAAAGTCAACTGTCTCAATTTTCGTGCAACTATGAATAGTTCTCAAAACCGTCCTTGAACCGTAACATTCCCGTACAATGTTTGATTTCAACGTGCTGCCTGTTTACGGACTCGTATTGTCTTGATATACGTAATGGTTCCCAATCCATGTGCAATTGACCTCCCGGATTAAAAGTCAACATTTTACACTTTCTAAGGACAAAATCATAATTTTACTCCAATCGTTCGATAATCATCAATTAATCCCGATTTAAACTTACTTAATGCTTAATTAATCACGATATTCGGGATGGGTCGTTACTATCTACCCTCCTTAAAATAATTTCATCCTCAAAATTCACATCGACTCAATTTCCACATCAAAACTGTGGAAATCCAATCCTGGCTGCAATAAGTGGTACACTCCCAACATCCATCCACTCCAATCCAAAGGTCATTACTGCAACTCAATGCAATATTTTGTGATTGTATCCACAATCGCGTGACCAACTATCACCGGCAATCCAAACACTCCAATGCTCGATCTCAAGCCTCGAACGAGACATCGACACTCGTCGATCCCACATGTCAACTACGTACGTGTGCTCAGATTCCAAACTGACCAGCCAATCTTACCGTCCTGCTCGGCTAACAATCCAGGCTAATATTTTACTTAGCATTCGATTTGACAATCATGCTCTTGCTAAGCACCACAAGTCCTATATCTCACTTGGCGGCCTCTAACCATTAACCATACTCGCGACGTGCCGTCGTGGCTAGCCGGTATCTCATTGGCTCCACTCTTTCCATTCAAGTTCCTTATTCACATTTGACTCGCTCTGGAGTCCCATCAAGGTACCTCGTACCATACCTCATCTCGCTCAGCGACTAATGCTGTGATCCCGACTCCTCTCGAGTCTTAAACGGTTATCTCACCTATCCTCTTGATACACTCAGTATATATCTGGACTGCATCGAATACTTTCTCTAGTAGAAATAATCACATACACAAATGCTAGGGTTCCTCTTGCCCATCATGGCCCTGAGCTCCGTGCTCACAAAATCACCGAACGCTTTAAAGCCACTTTGTACTAGAGCACAGTATTCAATGTCCGGTCCTCGTACTCAATGTACAATCAACATCGGACCCCATTCGATTACCATACCATGTCCATCTCAGACTCAATCTGATGATTATACCATGTCAATCAAATGATCAACACAAAACAACTACGCTGTCTAATGTGCACTACTCACAGGTGCACCCACATCACAACAATTACAAAGGCAATACTTAGGCCTGCTCAAAGACTGCACTCATGCAACGTCTGAACTCAATCTCGGGACTAGACACGCACCAATGGGACACGTACCAATATCCACGATCCAGTCCACACACCCCAATAAATTTGAATTTGGTCCTTCTATTATATGGCTGTCATGGTAGCCATTCATGATCCAACATTGGAACCTGCTTTTCCGATCTCCACTCTGGACATATCGTATACTAACTCAAATATTCTCAGAGTTCGCCCTGTCACTAGAGCCACACTTAAGATGTGCCCTGCACATATTCTCATCATGAAATTCAAAGACTAACTAACTCACGTCTACCAAGACTTACCAATCCATACCTCGACCTCCATCCTGACGATGTATAGGGTCGAATTCTGAAGTTGTGCTGTCAACCGTTAATCCACCCTATGTCTCTCCTTGGAAGACTATCCAGCAACACTCCATGGTCATCTACCACCAGCACAAGCTCTCCACCTAGAGCCATAACGAGCATGCAAACATCCTACTCGAGTCATCGACTATTCATCTTTTCCTGAATGATACTCAACATATCGTCATCCTGCACATCTCTTAAGGAGATAATGAATCTAACTCGCATACATATGCACCACAGTGGAAAGATTACCACTAACGTTGGGAATAACCAACCTAGAGCAGTAATCAAAATTCTGCTCACTCAATTATCATCTTATACCAGATTGACTCCCTTTCGAGTAAATCCCGTCAATAGACTGCAATCACAGGGATAACCTCTACCAGACAATCAATGACACTCATCCAGTCGGAGTAAATCCAATCTTAATCGTCATAATTAGTTGACACCAATACCAACTCTCTCGATCCACGATCATCGTAATGCACACTTATCATGATCCATAACCCAATTGGTCCTCAACAGTCTCGACCATCTCTAGCCAACTTGGTCCTCGGTGGGTCCGCACTGGCCTTCCCAGCCAACATAGCATGACCCAATAACACCAACATGGGTCCACCCAAGTCTGATGCTCACTAATTATGACAGGTGATGGTGTCACCTTTCGTTCTTCAACTCATTCAAATTTGGTCAACAACCTGGGTATTAAGTACTTACACCCTCTTTGAACCCAAACCTGGAAGTCCTTTCTTCTTCTTGATAAGGACTTATAACCAACCCATACTGCCTGTTGATAGCTACCGTAGTGCACTTCCTATGATCGTATCACTCCTCAAATCAGCTCGACCTTTACAAGCTTATACCTCCATGAGTGATGAGAAATTCACTAACAACTTCCAAGACAATGAAGTATATTTACATTGTCCAACTGCCTTGTCATATCTAACTCTTGAAGTTACATCGAATTTCGACAAGGAACATTGGTTTTCCCAATAATGACATTCCAAGTCAACTGAATCCCAAATCCACTAAGTCATGTACCGAGTACTCTAGATCAAGAACATCACAACACATACCCCATCTTCTAAACAGTCATCATATAGTATCTTACGTGCCTCCAAGCCCCAACTCACTCAGACATCAACCACGTGTCCTTGAAAAAAATCTGTGTTATCACCTTATCTAGCCCGAACAATCTCGGTTGACCAACTATAACCCATGTAAAACTGATCGGAGTACTAACTCGAATGTCCCAATAATATGGGATCCACTTCTACTGCACACAACACTCGTGCAATCCGTCCAAAGTTAATTAGGGTACCTATCACCACTCCAGGAATACATCGTGCCTTTAGTAATCCAAGAATACCCCTTGTTCGGTTAGAAACTGAAGTCTCACTGAGCCACTCGGAATCCTCTTTGTCCGGCTTAGCGATCATCATAGCTCGTACGGCTGCCCGTACAAACTCAGAGTTAGAGACAACCCTCGTCTAAGCTTCTTGGTAATCACGTCCTCTCGACGCACTCGGAGTCAACTAGAATCCTCTGATTGCTACTGAGATTCCATTAGCTCATTTTGATCGCTGTTGGATTCCATCCAACCCATCTTAGTCACTTTTGGATTCCCTCCAACACTTCTAACTCATGTCTACTGAGATAGCGTGACTGATCGATTAGACTCATCAACGTCCATCGATAGCCATGTCGACTCACAAACCTCGTGATCGATAGCCATGTTGATTCATCTACGTCCATCATTCCATCTAACTCAAGATCGATATGACTCATCTACGTCTGTCGATAGCCATGTCTATCACAACATCGTGCAAATCCAAGAAACGCTCCACTATCGGGACTCCACAATCATACAGGCAACTCACAGCCTATACAAACCGCTTAAAAGCGTATAATCCACTAATCGGTCACCTCGTAATCTGATCCACAATTACCAATCTCCTGGTAACTTGTCCAACCAATCTCAACGCAGATCATCCACAACCTTGTCTACTCACAGTAGCACATCTATCCTGACCTTCTATCAATCTCAACTCTGAAAACTTGCCACACTCAGCCCTCCTTGGGGTCTAGCATACTAAAACACCGAATCTAATGCCAAATATATCTATCCGGGGTTCATTCGCACTTGAACTTCCTATTCTTATCCTTAATATCAGGTTGATGACGGGTTGTTCTTATCGTAGAAACATAACATTCGGCACATGCGCAATCATCACAAGAGCAACCTGGTGCTCTGATACCAAACTAACACGACCCATCCCAATCTCCTTGGATTATCGTGGGATGAGTCATGCACGTAGGGACTTAGCCCCAAAACCAAATCACGTGGGTCTCAGCCTAAATCCAATAGACGTAGGGACTCCGCCCAAATAAAATCACGTGGGTCTCAGCCCAAAATAATCTCATAAAACATCTCAAAGGGCCTCTGCCCAAACCATAGACTCACATCTAAAGTCGTCTGTTTCATTACCAATCCTCTTTATCTCATATCATCATGTCATCGTCAGTAGTCACGATATCAGAGCTACGCGTGCGACTCGGGATTACGCATCTGAATATACACCAGGCTCCGAGTCCGCCACTCGACGTCTAGGTGCTCTAACTTAGGATCACACGTCACATAGATGGTCGATGTCTGAGCGATGGCATCTACATGATCACACATCACACATGATGGTCGACGTCTTCAAAATGTCCATCTCCGACACTCCTGCAGGTAGTTCCCCGTGACCTCTCTAGGATCATACATCCCACAGGATGGTCAACGACCAGAGGCTATCATCACATCATAGAGGATGGTCGTGTGGAAAACATCTCCAAAATCATATCAAATCATCTCAAAGGCGTTTATGCCCGGATATAATTTCATCAAATCCATTTCCAAAAACCCATAATAAAAACAGTGTCTAGCAACACTTCATAAATACAGGATTCCTTGAATCCAATCAAATCCATAACTTAGGCTCATGGCTGAAATATCTTTCATAAATCATAACTAGGTCACAGCCCGATATCAATTCCTCGCATTTGACTATACTCTAAGTCAAACCATAAATCAACTCGGACATATGCCCGAAACACTTTTCCAAATTCAAAACCATTTCATTATTCAAATCATTTCCAAATCCCCTTTGACTATCATCCAAGTCAAAGTCAACATCTAGCTGGGACTCATGCTCGAATACCAATTTCACGTAACTCTGTGAAATCATTCAAAACTAATAATCAATCCTTGGTTTCACGCCTCTCCGTTAAACCATCAAAATCACATAAAACATATGCACGTAGAGTACTCGGCCTAAGCCCAAATATCATGTAAAACATAAATCTCGAACTACGTGTAATATCACATTTTCTACGAAAATGCCAAATCGACAACATAAACCATATTTAAATCATATGCACTTAAGGGATCTCAAATCATGTTCATAAAACATATAAAACAGTTATTCATGCATCATATTTATAAATCAAATGTCCACTCACAGACCGTCCATCTTGCACTCTCCAAAACCCACGCTGTAAGCCACTCTTGGCTTATCCGCCATCTTCGAAAGGTCTAGACCTGGATAAATCATATCCAAAGGTTACTATTAAACTATACTTGTCCTAATCATAAACCCTCAAAACTCCCGAAAGAGTCAACGTGTCCTGAACAAGCTTACTGAGGCTAACTACAAATGACCTATCAAACGACCTCCGATCGACCTAAAACCACCGCCATTAGATTCAAGTCATGAAACACTTTCGAACAAGACTGGTTTGACCAAAAAATTCATTTCCACGAGTCGATCAAAGTTCACATGCGCTTGTCAACGACGGTCAACGCTGATGTCAGTTGCTGACGTCACATGCTGACGTCATATGCTAATGTCAGCCTGATAGATGTGACACCTGACAGCTGCCACGAGGCACACCTTGATTGGTGCCACGTGTCTCTGAAACCTCTAACACACTGCCACATGGCACCACCCTACAGGTCCACGTGGTCTAACAATGGTGACGTGAACCTGCCACGTCAACTGCCACATCGCTTGACTAATTCTGACACCCTGCCACGTGGCATCCTCTCATTGGTCAACGTGGTCTAAAAAGTCTTACGTGGCACTGCCACATCATCTGCTGACTAAACTAACACCTGGCCACATGGACTAACATGATGAGGTGGCTTGCCACGTCATCATTGTCATCCTCTTGACGAATCGACTCGACCCACTATAACGGGTCATTCGACCCGCGACTCGAACCGGTCGTAACTCACTCATTTCTCAACATTTTTCCACCATTTTTCTTCCTAGACACTCGTCTCACTCCCACGAATAGAAATATGAAATCAAAATCAAGAAACCATACCTGAAAACCTTGAGGCAAGATCGATCTTCACAGGTCCAATTTCAAACTCGCACCTAGGTCTGTCCAGCCATCCTTTTCCTTCGATTTTCGATCTGATTCACTCCTCCAATCTCATAAACATGGCTAGGGCAATAGAGCACATCCCAAATGTCCAAAAACCCAAATCCAATTTTCAAACCAAAATGGGTTTCGGGTTTACCTTTCTCTGGGTTTTTCAGCCACCTCACGACAGCTCAGCCTCTCACCACCATCATCTCAGCCTCTCACTCACAATCTCAGTCTCTCTATGGCCTCAAATGGAAATGGGAATGGAGAAGGGAATGATTTTTGGGGATTTCAGGTTTGGATGAACAAAATTGGAGAAAAGGGATGATATGCATGTATGTGTGTGTAACGACCCATCCCGGAATTCGGGATTAGGTTAGAAACTAATCATGATTAATGAGGGGTTAATCGGTGGTTAGTTGGGTGGAATCGGACGAACGATGCAAAATGACCGTTTTGCCCCTAATCGTGGGCAAAACGTTGACTTTTTATTCGGACGGTCGAATGGACTTTGACCGGTGACCGTGACGTAGTTTGGGACGTCACGAGATCATAGACAGGTGGCACGTTCGATTCCGACGTTCGAGGTGATAGTTATGACGTTCGGAAGCCCAAGGGCATTATCGTAATTTGGACGAAATTAGGGTAAATGTTGACTTTTTGATCGGGAGGTCCGATGGCCGAGGACCGAGGACCGTTAGGTTCGTCTCGAAGCCCTGAGTACAACGACAGGCAGCACGCGTCAAACGGACATCGGGTGACCAAGTTACGGGTCCGGATGGTGAGGGGCATTTTGGTAATTTCCCAAGTGAGGGCAAAATGGTAATTTCCTGCAGGGGAACCGTTTGAATATCGTGGAAACAGGGTCTGAGTGCCCATGCCGTGAGTGACCTATTCCATTGATTTTTGTAAGCCTAATCTACAATTGTTTAATCAATTAGTGGTCTTGGGGATAGAAGTTTAATCTGCAAAGGCCAAGGGAGAGTGTGATGTTGGGGAAAGGGGGATTGAACGGTGTGGAAGTTGGTTTTTTTTTTTAGGATGCACAGAGACCGTGCGGGTGAGTGTTCAGAGTATGTGTGAGAGCTGGTGGGAAATGGAAGCCACGGGTGAGTTGTTTAGTGCCTTGAGAGGAGCAGTGCACGGCGAGCAATGGTGAGGCTGGGGAGCAAGTGCTGCTGGTGCGTCTGAAAATGGGAAGAAAACAGAGACTGCTTCCCATGCTGGATCGATCTCCCAAGACCAATTTGAGGGGAGATGCGCACTAAAACAGAAGGATTGTGAGAGGACTGAGACAGTGGGAGAGCGCGGGGCTGTTTCAGTTTGTGAGCATGGGTCAATTGGAACTGGAACTGGGCTGCGGTCTGGGAATGGGAAACAGAGGACTGACCACCAGTCGAGAGTGATCGACCTCCCCAACGGTCTGTTGAGAGTTGGAAACCTTTCTGAAAGGATGTGGGGAGGATGGAGAGACTAAATGAGAGAGGAGAACCGGAGGGCTGAGTGAATTCACACAGTGAAACCCGAAGCCTGTTTTCGTGTGAATTCAAATTCGAATTTGAATCTTAGAGCAACCCAAGCCAATTTTAGGCTCGAATGAGCTTTATGAAGCCTTAGCTAGCTAACCCAGATCGATTGTTGCAAGCTCTGAAGCTCCTGGAGCCATGGACGGACATCGTGGGTGGCCGGGAAATCGAGCTTTGTGTCCGTGCATTTGGAGGTAAGTGTTGTGAAATTGATCCCCAAATAATCCTTTCCATGAGGCTACAATGCTATGCTATCCTTTAATTGAAGAATTACTTGGTTATACGGTGAATTCAGACGAGAGTCTCGTTTGAGGAACTTAGTTTAAGTCGAGATAGTTGGAGGTAACGACGACTGCTTTGGATGTTACAGATCCCTAATTGGACAGGTTGCGAAGCTAATGGTGTGCTCAAATCGTTCAAATAATGTCGAATTGAAGGACTGCTAATCGGATCCTCACGCGGGTGGAACGGCCCGTATGTCAGGGAGTCGGGTGAAGATGGTGACCGTTGGGTTACTGTAGCTGGCGCGTGACAGCGCGTGGGGCCGATTTTCAAGGATTTGGAATTTCTGGAAATATCGGAAATTACGGGCATGCGTGCGGCGCAAAACCGAGCCTTAAGGATGGTGTGTGAGTGGACGTTGCTTTCAAAATTTAATGCATGCATAAATTATTTCTATGATTTTTATGATTATGATTATAAGTTGTGATTGATCTTGATTCCCGTATTTATCCGTATTCGATTTCCGTATTTATACGTATTTTTACTATATATGTGAAATTACACATATTTCGAGACTATGGTTACTTTTGTGCATAAAAATGGTTTAATGAAAGAGTTTATATGAAATGGGCGTATGATGATTTAAGAATGTTCTTTATGATTATGAGGGCGATTCACGGTGTTTTCACAGTTTTCGAGGTTTTTGCGGTTTTACACGTTTTTTGAGATTTGAGGTTATTTTGATTTGATCACTGTTTGATGTTTGATTTTGGAATGTGAATTGAGGTTTGCGATTTCGAGGATTTTAAATTGGATTTGAGTATGCTTGACTAGACCGGGATTTTTGTGATTATGGGCGTGGTTTTGATGCCCGGATAATGTGAATTGGGAAATGAAGTGATTTCAAGGAATTAAAATAGATTTTGAAAAAAAAGGATGATTTCTGGTTTGGCGCTTGGGGCATAAAAGTAACTTGGATTAACGAGTTTTCAGTTTTCGGAAATTTAATGTGGATTCTTGGTTTGGGTTCGGGATGATGCTTCCGGATGCCGGCTTACGGAATCATTATTGCGAATTCGAATTCGGGAATGAAAAAGGATTAATAAAGTGATTTGGTCTGATTTTGCATGCCCCGTGTTTCATGATGATTTGATTATGTTTGTAAAATATGGTTTGGGGAAAATGAATGTGGAAATTCGGACCATGGGTCCTGCTGTGAAAAATGTGATTTTGGGATCGATCCCACGTTGTCGTGATTGATAAACTGCTTTGGGTTTAAAGACCCGTTGTTGTGTTTAAAAACTGTTTTGGGTTTAAAAACCCGGTGCTATTGCTGGAGCACGTTTTGAGTTTAAAGACTCGGTTAATTGATGACGGGGGAGGGCCCTTAATGAGTTTAAAGACTCGTGAGTTTAAAGACTCGGTTACTGAGATACCCCCGAGGCCTATTGATTATGTTCTGAGTTTAAAGACTCGTTGATATCCCGGGAAGGCCTGTTTATGCGCATGGTTTTGAGTTTAAAGACTCGGGCGCACTTGTTATCCAGCAAAATGATTGACTTGTGATTTATTAATGATTTCTGATGTTTTGGTTGAGTTGGGTAGTGGCCCGGTATATGGTTGTTGGTTTTGGATCATGTTGTGCATTTGGTTTTGATTCGTGGCTTTGGGCTGAGGCCCGGTGTTTATGATTGCAGGCTAAGACCCGATGGTTGAGAAAGGAAAATGATTTTTGGGGTTCATACGAGTTCTTCCTTATGTTGGAATTTGATAGACAGTTTTTGTTTTGTGGAAAATCTTAACCGATGACGGAATGTTTTTGTATGCATGCATTGGTTTTACGCGGAGGGTAAAAACGTTTGTTGTAACTGTTTTGCTAAACCGATTTATTTTTGTCCACTCACACCTTTGTTTTTTTTTTATTGAACCTCCAGGTCGTGGCGCGTTGTTCGAGGCTGTACGTGGGGCGGAGGCATGAGTAAATACGTGTGGCTATCCCTGGTTTGGCGAGCACTGAGGGTAACTTGGGTCTTTCAGTCATCTTGCCAGAAAGGAGCAAGACCGGGCTCGGTTATCGATGCCCCTTTCGGGGGCGGTCCTGTCAATTTGGCATCAGAGCGCTAGGTTGCTGATTCTGTTGCCACATCATGCCTCCGGAGCGTAAGCCTCGTGCGCGACCTGGTAGTTAGACGAGTAGGCGAGGGTGTTTGGGACCTCGTGTTAGATCTCGGGTGAGATTGACCCTGGTTTGAGGGTCAGATGTCGGGTAGTGTACACTGTGAATTGTGATTTACGCGACTTGCTTGACATAGAATTGTGTGGGTTGCAAGGACGGACGAGACCGGTGGCTGAAAGGCACATTTTTGGGCAAATTGTACTTTCTCCTAGGCCCTATTGGTCGAATAGGAAGTGGTTGAGCTTTGGATATCGCTCGGGGATTGGGTGACAGGACCCATCCCAATCCCCCTCGGGATTAGTGCGGGATGACCCTGCTCCCGTCTGACACGAAGTGTCAGACAAGGGATATTTTCGTCCTTTGCCCTCCCGGGCTATCAGAGTACGCCAGGATCCGGAGGAGGCATGTGATATCTCGGTCTCTGCTACAGTCCACATCCGATGTCAACCTGAAGGGCAGTCAAAACATTAAAAACTGTGAGTGGACAAAACAAAAGTTTATAAAAACATTTTAACGAGAAGACCTTTGTACCCTCCACTAAAAAGCATGCATGCATTCGAAAACCATTTATCCAAAACAAACCATATGTGGGACTAAGCCCAAAGCAGATATAAACCAAGGTCGAAAGGACCACAATGAAAACGACCATACGGGCCACTGCCCAAATCCTGTGCACACCTGTACACACCACATATCATATATCATATATCCATCACATACATATATATAAGTCACACAACCAATCCTGTCACGGTATCCAAAGCTACGCGCGCGCTACCCGGGTCTCAATCCGAGTCATCTCAAAGTCAAGGTCAATGTCCGTAGACCACTGACCCTACCCGAGGTAATAGTAACCATAGCCTTCCTGAGAGTAAGGAACCCAACTGGGGGGTGACTCCACTCAGTCGGTGCTCCGTGACTACTCCGGGGTCCACCCAGGCCAACGACCCTCCCCGGAGGAGATAGTAGAACATGTAAAGGAAGGTAGACGAACATATATATACATAACATAAACATTCATGACCGGTTCCCATGAACCGTCATGAATCCATAATATCCATAATCAGGTAACATGCCGGTTCCCATAAACCGTCATGTACCGTAATAACATAACCGAGGTAACATGCCGGTTCCCATAAACCGTCATGTACCGTAATAACCAACAAGGGTTCATGCCGGTTCCCATAAACCGTCATGAGCCATGATACCATAACAAGGGTTCATGCCGGTTCCCATAAACCGTCATGGACCTGGGAATCCATTTAAGGTTCCCTGACCTGAAATCAAAACCGTAAAGTGACTGGGTCTCGTACCCGAACATAGGACACCAACTGGGCACCGTGCCCGGAATCTGAGGTCATATGCCCGAGACAAAACCAAATGGGTCTCATACCCGAGTTTATCATTTTGAAATCCAAATTCAGTTCATTTAAATCAATAAAGAAATACAGACCCGTATAAGCACCGTATAAGGCCGAAACCTCGAAATACGTGCTTATACGTAACCACATACAAATGCACCCATGGCATCATCAAACAAGTAATAAAACATATAATAAACATTTATGCATGCACCAATTTAGAAAACAAGGTCCACTCACAGACCGTCCGAGCTGCCGCCTCGATTTGCGTGCCATACGGCTCCCCGAGCCGATCACCGTCACCGGGACTCCCAAACCTGTCCAAATCGTAATAGAAGGTTACTAACTACTTAATTAACCTCCTACCAAAGCCCCGTAATTTTCCCGTATTTTAACTATTTTTAAACCTACCCTAAACCTTCCAATGTCCCGAAACATATCGAGACGGTGTCCGATCGACACGAAACCAGTCCCAAAATGTTCGTTACATCGAATAGAAGATTTCCCGTGTTGAACACTTCCCCAAATTATGGACCACGTGCCCTCACGGGCCCCTAGAAGACCCTGGTTACTGTTCATCACCAGCATCCTCAGGAAAACCGGTTTTTCCTGGTTTTCCGGTCCAGGCACTGTGCTGAACCGGCGGAACCGGTTCAGCGTTCCTACTCCCTCAAATCTCGTCCGTTTTCTTCCCCATCGATTCTAAACTTCCTAATATGATCCTAGGAACATGTTTGGATGATCAAAACAAGGAAAAACCCATAGAACCCGAGGTTTTATTTTTGAACCTCACGGTTCAGTTTTTCCATTTTCCTCCCACGGCTTCTCAGCCGTCAACCACCACCAAAACCGCCTTAAAACTGTCCTAGAAACCTAACTAACTCATCCTAATCGTCAAAAATCAACCATAACGTCAAAATCAATTAAAATGGAAATTTGGGCCTTACCGTGCACCCGCACGGGTTTGTGGCTCCGCCGCCCACGACGGCGTCTTCCTGGGCCGGCCACCGCGTCCTACATCCTCCCTCACTCTCTGGTCTCAGTCCTGGTCGAGATGGGGTTGGGTTGGTTGGGTTTGGGTTGCACAAAGAGGGAGAGAAATGGTGAGATCGGGTATGGGTTTTGGGGTGTTTGAAATGAAGGAATGATCGATGCACGTATGTGGGAAGGTGGGCAATGGATGGGTGACACTTGTCACTCATCCCTTGGCCTGCCAAAATATCTGGGTCCACACTAAAGACAAACTGTCCTCGTAAAACGTGTCGTCGTGAATAGTAACCGAGAACTTCTCTGAACCGTAACTTCGCCGTCGAACGTCCGAATTCGACGTGCCGCCTGTCTACGGATTCGTATCGTCCTCATCTACGTAACGGTCTTTGGCCCTCGGCCATCGGACCTCCCGGTCAAAAAGTCAACTTTTGACCTCCTATTCACCCAAATTACCAAAATGCCCCTACATTTCCGAACGTCATAACTTCCTCCCCGAACGTTGGAATTGAACGTACCACCTGTCTATGAACTCGTGACGTCACGAACTACGTCACGGTCATCGGTCAAAGTCCATTTGACCGCCCGATTAAAAAGTCAACGTTTTGCCACCATTAGGGGCAAAACGGTCATTTCGCATCGTTCGTCCGATTTCGCTCTACTAATCACGGATTAGCCTCACTAATCGTGATTAGTCACTAATCGAATCATGGAATGTGGGACGGGTCGTTACATTGGGCATGTCAGTGATGACATGATTGGTTTTGTATGGGATTGGACTTAGGAGGAGTCAAGATGTGGATGTGGGACTCACGATGAGTCAGTGTTTTCGGTTAGGAGCGTGAGATGAGTCACGGTAGGGTACCAAGGCTCGAGAGGAGCCAGAAAAGCTAAGTGAGGAACGTTTGGCACCTAGGATGCCAAGGACCAGAATATGGACAGGCATTGAGGAGCTAGAATTTGTGGCTTGGTTTTGTGGGACGGTGGTCTTGTGGAGTTTAGCTGGGGGTCTGGGGTACTTGGTGTAGTGGTAGTGGTTGAGGATCAGGGAGCATTCAGGGAACGTTCATTACTTCTGATGTGGATTGTCAGAATGGTGGTACCCATGGTTGCAGGGTACGGGTGATGACGCGGGATCGTCGCTCGGCATGAGCGGAGATCCAGGGCTACCACTTTGCACACGGTGTGCTAGTGTGGATGTTTGTATGTTGGTGCGCTAGCGCTGGTGCTGGTGTCCGTGAGGGAGATGGTGTGAGCCACGATTTGGGGTGTGACTCTATTATGATGGGCACATGTTCGGTATTTGAGATTCAGCAGTGGTCGAGTCATGGACTGGATGGAATCCAGCAGAGATGGTGAGGTGTTGGGATAAGCCCCGACAGTGATGGGGTGACCAGAGATGAGTGAGGTTTGAGACAGGAGGAATCTTGGGACGACGTTCCCTATGTCATGAGAGTTAGAGGAATTGGGGAGTTGCTGTCAACTCCGAGATTGGCTCGACCGTATGTTTTCCAATATTCCCAGAGATGGGAAAATCATTGGTGATTGGTATTCGGAAGTCATTAGGGTTGACTTCTTACCCTCTGCCCTGGCAGACGTTGATCACGGATACCAGTACGATGAGCGTGTATTGGGTGGTGGACCCATGTGTGTTTTGGGGTAAACGGGATCCCCATTTTCTGCTTGGTGGCAGACGATGTGGGAAATTCGGTACGGTGGGTGCAGCGAGTTATGGTTGCACTCACGAAGGATGGATGTTGATGACATCGTATTGGATCATCCTTGGTCTCTCCTAGGTGGAGTGGCATGGATCGATATGAGGTAAATGGAGGGGATCCACAGAGTGGATGTGTTTCGTTGTTGAGTGATTGATTAGGGGAGGAAATAGTTGAGGAAAGTTGGATGGTTGACAAGAAATCTTGGGGGTGTAAGACCCTATTATCGAGTTCCAGGTGGATTGCCAGCTGTGAGCATGAGTGGATCCTAGGTGGATCTGGATTATGAGGTTGTGGGCCTTGGGCGTGGTGACGATCTAGGATCATGGTGTTACCAGTCGGGTGACGCGGTAACGGAGTCGAAATGTGATCGCCTTGATCAGGCTAGGTGAAGAGCTTATCGCTCTGTTGTGAATGTTTAGATATGAGGATTGTTGGATTGAACTTCTTTTCGAAGTTAATCCGTGCTCGATCGAGTGGGAGTGGTTATGAGTTGAACTCGAGGCTTGACTTGTGGATGAGTGGATATCCAACAGGGTCTAAATGGTCAGTCATAGAGATGGGCGATTGGGATTGGCTTCTTTTCGAAGTCAACCGGATATGACGTTGTAATCGTTGAGCGAGTATAGATTCGGGGTTGGTGCGCCTCGGTAATTGTGAGTAAGATCATATGCCCATTTGGCGTGACTGTAGACGCCTTGGCTAGCGTGCTTGGATTGGTACATCTTGGATGACGTGTCTGGGGGTTGGTTTTGTGTTACTGGTCGGGTGACCATGGGATCCAGAAGTGATGATGAGTTAGAATGATCAATTTGTCCAGTATGAGATTGGACAAGAAACCCGAGTGTCAGGTTGTGATTGACAGTGGACCTTGTAGTGGACTTGTTGGAGATGGGTGTACGTACCCTGTACGGTGTATGAGGATTGGTACCGGACATGCCGAGTGGTATCTAGTGATGGTACGTGGGTGATGACAGTGGTGTGGTTGTACGTGTTGGCATTCGGCTTAATTCCGACACACTTGGTGTTGTTGTGAACTGGAATTTGAGCTTGATATATGCCGCAGGGTTGGGCTTGCCTTGCGAGATGAGATCGTGTTATTGATCTTAGGCAACTTTATGTGACACCGATTGGTTGTTGATTACTGCTTTACTGGTGAGGTTTAGTGGTGACCGTTTGGCTGGTAGCGTCAGCACGGACTGACGAGTGAGTGTTGGTGACTCCCAGTGGGAGCAGACGTCAAGTGATAATTTTCACTCGAGGTGGTCGAGTGTGGACGGTACTGGGACGTCTAGGTACAGATGAGTTAGTTGGTGTGCGGGTGTGTACGTGTTGCGAGGGCAAAAAGTTTTCCACGTGGTAGATGTGAAATAAGGACTATAGGGAATTTCGAGAACGAAGCTGGTTTTAGGAGGGAGAAACGGTTGAGTTTTGATCGGTTGGAATTTCGGGGACGAAATTCTTTAAGGGGGGAAGATTGTAACGACCCATCCCGGAATTCGGGATTAGGTTAGAAACTAATCATGATTAATGAGGGGTTAATCGGTGGTTAGTTGGGTGGAATCGGACGAACGATGCAAAATGACCGTTTTGCCCCTAATCGTGGGCAAAACGTTGACTTTTTATTCGGACGGTCGAATGGACTTTGACCGGTGACCGTGACATAGTTTGGGACGTCACGAGATCATAGACAGGTGGCACGTTCGATTCCGACGTTCGAGGTGATAGTTATGACGTTCGGAAGCCCAAGGGCATTATCGTAATTTGGACGAAATTAGGGTAAATGTTGACTTTTTGATCGAGAGGTCCGATGGCCGAGGACCGAGGACCGTTAGGTTCGTCTTGAAGCCCTGAGTACAACGACAGGCGGCACGCGTCAAACGGACATCGGGTGACCAAGTTACGGGTCACGGATGGTGAGGGGCATTTTGGTAATTTCCCAATTGAGGGCAAAATGGTAATTTCCTGCAGGGGAACCGTTTGAATATCGTGGAAACAGGGTCTGAGTGCCCATGCCGTGAGTGACCTATTCCATTGATTTTTGTAAGCGTAATATACAATTGTTTAATCAATTAGTGGTCTTGGGGATAGAAGTTTAATCTGCAAAGGCCAAGGGAGAGTGTGATGTTGGGGAAATGGGGGATTGAACGGTGTGGAAGTTGGTTTTTTTTTTAGGATGCACAGAGACCGTGCGGGTGAGTGTTCAGAGTATGTGTGAGTGCTGGTGGGAAATGGAAGCCACGGGTGAGTTGTTTAGTGCCTTGAGAGGAGCAGTGCACGGTGAGCAATGGTGAGGCTGGGGAGCAAGTGCTGCTGGTGCGTCTGAAAATGGGAAGAAAACAGAGACTGCTTCCCACGCTGGATCGATCACCCAAGACCAATTTGAGGGGAGATGCGCACTAAAACAGAAGGATTGTGAGAGGACTGAGACAGTGGGAGAGCGCGGGACTGTTTCAGTTTGTGAGCATGGGTCAATTGGAACTGGAACTGGGCTGCGGTCTGGGAATGGGAAACAGAGGACTGACCACCAGTCGAGAGTGATCGACCTCCCCAACGGTCTGTTGAGAGTTGGAAACCTTTCTGAAAGGATGTGGGGAGGATGGAGAGACTAAATGAGAGAGGAGAACCGGGGGGCTGAGTGAATTCACACAGTGAAACCCGAAGCCTGTTTTCGTGTGAATTCAAATTCGAATTTGAATCTTAGAGCAGCCCAAGCCAATTTTAGGCTCGAATGAGCTTTATGAGGCCTTAGCTAGCCAACCCAGATCGATTGTTGCAAGCTCTGAAGCTCCTGGAGCCATGGACGGACGTCGTGGGTGGCCGGGAAATCGAGCTTTGTGTCCGTGCATTTGGAGGTAAGTGTTGTGAAATTGATCCCCAAATAATCCTTTCCATGAGGCTACAAT
Source organism: Prinsepia uniflora (assembly GCA_032719365.1). NCBI lineage: Eukaryota > Viridiplantae > Streptophyta > Magnoliopsida > Rosales > Rosaceae > Prinsepia > Prinsepia uniflora. The sequence continues at coordinate 41,658,040 of CM064862.1, forward strand.
GCTATGCTATCCTTTAATTGAAGAATTACTTGGTTATACGGTGAATTCAGACGAGAGTCTCGTTTGAGGAACTTAGTTTAAGTCGAGATAGTTGGAGGTAACGACGACTGCTTTGGATGTTACAGATCCCTAATTGGACAGGTTGCGAAGATAATGGTGTGCTCAAATCGTTCAAATAATGTCGAATTGAAGGACTGCTAATCGGATCCTCACGCGGGTGGAACGGCCCGTATGTCAGGGGAGTCGGGTGAAGATGGTGACCGTTGGGTTACTGTAGCTGGCGCGTGAGTGTCACGCGCAGCCGAGGCCTATTGATTATGTTCTGAGTTTAAAGACTCGTTGATATCCCGGGAAGGCCTGTTTATGCGCATGGTTTTGAGTTTAAAGACTCGGGCGCACGTGTTATCCAGCAAAATGATTGACTTGTGATTTATTAATGATTTCTGATGTTTTGGTTGAGTTGGGCAGTGGCCCGGTATATGGTTGTTCGTTTTGGATCATGTTGTGCATTTGGTTTTGATTCGTGGCTTTGGGCTGAGGCCCGGTGTTTATGATTGCAGGCTAAGACCCGATGGTTGAGAAAGGAAAATGATTTTTGGGGTTCATACGAGTTCTTCCTTATGTTGGAATTTGATAGACAGTTTTTGTTTTGTGGAAAATCTTAACCGATGACGGAATGTTTTTGTATGCATGCATTGGTTTTACGCGGAAGGTAAAAACGTTTGTTGTAACTGTTTTGCTAAACCGATTTATTTTTGTCCACTCACACCTTTGTTTTTTTTTATTGACCCTCCAGGTCGTGGCGCGTTGTTCGAGGCTGTACGTGGGGCGGAGGCATGAGTAAATACGTGTGGCTATCCCTAGTTTGGCGAGCACTGAGGGTAACTTGGGTCTTTCAGTCATCTTGCCATACGGGAGCAGGACCGGGCTCGGTTATCGATGCCCCTTTCGGGGGCGGTCCTGTCAGTGTGTTTATGGATTAATGGATGAGTTACACTTATCACTCATCTACTAGTCTACATGAGAGATTTTGGGTCCCACTAAAGACATACCTAAAACCAAATCACGTAGACATACCTAACACGACCCATCCCAATCCACTTGGATTATCGTGGGATGAGCCATGCACATAGGGACTCAGCCCCAAAACCAAATCACGTGGGTCTCAACAGAAATCCAATACATGTAGCGACTCCGACCAAATAAAATCACGTGGGTCTCAGCCCAAAATAATCTCATAAAACATCTCAAAGGGCCTCTGCCCAAACCATAGACTCAAATCCAGAGTCGTATGTTTCATTACTAATCCTCTTTATCTCATATCATCATATCATCATCACTAGTCACGATATTAGTGTTACACGTGTGACTCGAGATTAAACATTCGAATATACACCAAGCTCGGAATCCGCGGCTCGACGTCTAGGTGCTCTAACTCAGGATCACACATCACAGAGATGGTCGTCTTTTGCAAAATATGTATCTCCGACACTCCGACAGGCATTGTCCCCATGACCTCTTCATGATCACAACGTCCCACTGGATGGTCGACGTCCGGAGGCTATCATCACATCATACAGGATGATTGTGGGGAAAACATTTCCCAAATCATATCAAATCATCTCAAAGGGGTTACACGCGGATATAATTCCAGCAAATCTGTTTCCCAAAACCATCATAAAAACAATTTCTAGAACACTTCATAAATTCAGGACTTCTTGAATCCTATCAAATCCATAACTAGGTCTCATGCCCGAAATATCTTTTATAAATTTTAACTGGGTCACATCCCGATATCAGTTCCTCGCGTTTGACTATACTCTAAGTCAAACCATAAATCAATTGGGTCTCAAACCTGAAACACTATTACAAATCTAAAAACTATTTCTTTATTCAAATCATTTCCAAATCCCCTTTGACTGTCATCAAAGTCAAAGCCAACATCCAACTTGGACTCATGCGCGAATACTGATTTCACGCATCTCCGTGAAATTATTCAAAACAGATAATCAATCCTCGGTTTCATGCCTCTCCGTGAAACCATAAAAATCTCATAAAACATATGCACGTAGAGTACTCTGGCTAACCCCAAATATTATGTAAAACATAAATCTCGAACTACAAGCAATATCATACTTTCTACGAAAATGCCAAATCGACAACATAAGAAATATTTAAATCATATGCACTCAAGGCATCTCAAATTATGTTCATAAAACATATAAAATAGTTATGCATGCATCATATTTATAAATCAAACATCCACTCACAGACTGTCCATCATACAAGTCAAACTCGCGCAGTAATCCAGTCCGGGGTTAATCCGCCATCTCCGAGACATTCAGACCTGTCCAAATCATATCCAAAGGTTACTATCAACCTATACAAGTCCTAATCATAGACCCGCAAAAATCCAGGAATAGTCAACGTGTCCTGAACATGCTTGTCGAGGCTAAAAACCTCCCAATGACCTATCGAACGACCTAAAACTACCACCATTGGATTCAGATTGTCGACGGTTGTCAATGACGGTCAATGCTAACGTCACGCCAGTCGATGCTGACGTTAACTACTGACGGCAGTTTGACATCTAACAGCTCTGACAGTTGCCATGTGGCATATTCTAATTGGTGCTATGTGTCATGTCACGTGTCTCTGTCATCTTGGGTCGCGCACTGAGGGTAACTTGGGTCTTTCAGTCATCTTGCCAGAAAGGAGCAGGACCGGGCTCGGTTATCGATGCCCCTTTCGGGGGCGGTCCTGTCAATTTGGCATCAGAGCGCTAGGTTGCTGATTCTGTTGCCACATCATGCCTCCGGAGCGTAAGCCTCGTGCGCGACCTGGTAGTTAGACGAGTAGGCGAGGGTGTTTGGGACCTCGTGTTAGATCTCGGGTGAGATTGACCCTGGTTTGAGGGTCAGATGTCGGGTAGTGTACACTGTGAATTGTGATTTACGCGACTTGCTTGACATAGAATTGTGTGGGTCGCAAGGACGGACGAGACCGGTGGCTGAAAGGCACATTTTTGGGCAAATTGTACTTTCTCCTAGGCCCTATTGGTCGAATAGGAAGTGGTTGAGCTTTGGATATCGCTCGGGGATTGGGTGACAGGACCCATCCCAATCCCCCCGGGATTAGTGCGGGATGACCCTGCTCCCGTCTGACACGAAGTGTCAGACAAGGGATATTTTCGTCCTTTGCCCTCCCGGGCTATCAGAGTACGCCAGGATCCGGAGGAGGCATGTGATATCTCGGTCTCTGCTACAGTCCACATCCGATGTCAACCTGAAGGGCAGTCAAAACATTAAAAACTGTGAGTGGACAAAACAAAAGTTTATAAAAACATTTTAACGAGAAGACCTTTGTACCCTCCACTAAAAAGCATGCATGCATTCGAAAACCATTTATCCAAAACAAACCATATGTGGGACTAAGCCCAAAGCAGATATAAACCAAGGTCGAAAGGACCACAATGAAAACGACCATACGGGCCACTGCCCAAATCCTGTGCACACCTGTACACACCACATATCATATATCATATATCCATCACATACATATATATAAGTCACAAACCCAATCCTGTCACGGTATCCAAAGCTACGCGCGCGCTACCCGGGTCTCAATCCGAGTCATCTCAAAGTCAAGGTCAATGTCCGTAGACCACTGACCCTACCCGAGGTAATAGTAACCATAGCCTTCCTGAGAGTAAGGAACCCAACTGGGGGGTGACTCCACTCAGTCGGTGCTCCGTGACTACTCCGGGGTCCACCCAGGTCAACGACCCTCCCCGGAGGAGATAGTAGAACATGTAAAGGAAGGTAGACGAACATATATATACATAACATAAACATTCATGACCGGTTCCCCTGAACCGTCATGAATCCATAATATCCATAATCAGGTAACATGCCGGTTCCCATAAACCATCATGTACCGTAATAACATAACCGAGGTAACATGCCGGTTCCCATAAACCGTCATGTACCGTAATAACCAACAAGGGTTCATGCCGGTTCCCATAAACCGTCATGAGCCATGATACCATAACAAGGGTTCATGCCGGTTCCCATAAACCGTCATGGACCTGGGAATCCATTTAAGGTTCCCTGACCTGAAATCAAAACCGTAAAGTGACTGGGTCTCGTACCCAAACATAGGACACCAACTGGGCACCGTGCCCGGAATCTGAGGTCATATGCCCGAGACAAAACCAAATGGGTCTCATACCCGAGTTTATCATTTTGAAATCCAAATTCAGTTCATTTAAATCAATAAAGAAATACAGACCCGTATAAGCACCGTATAAGGCCGAAACCTCGAAATACGTGCTTATACGTAACCACATACAAATGCACCCATGGCATCATCAAACAAGTAATAAAACATATAATAAACATTTATGCATGCACCAATTTAGAAAACAAGGTCCACTCACAGACCGTCCGAGCTGCCGCCTCGATTTGCGTGCCATACGGCTCCCCGAGCCGATCACCGTCACCGGGACTCCCAAACCTGTCCAAATCGTAATAGAAGGTTACTAACTACTTAATTAACCTCCTACCAAAGCCCCGTAATTTTCCCGTATTTTAACTATTTTTAAACCTACCCTAAACCTTCCGATGTCCCGAAACATATCAAGACGGTGTCCGATCGACACGAAACCAGTCCCAAAATGTTCGTTACATCGAATAGAAGATTTCCCGTGTTGAACACTTCCCCAAATTATGGACCACGTGCCCTCACGGGCCCCTAGAAGACCCTGGTTACTGTTCATCACCAGCATCCTCAGGAAAACCGGTTTTTCCTGGTTTTCCGGTCCAGGCACTGTGCTGAACCGGCGGAACCGGTTCAGCGTTCCTACTCCCTCAAATCTCGTCCGTTTTCTTCCCATCGATTCTAAACTTCCTAATATGATCCTAGGAACATGTTTGGATGATCAAAACAAGGAAAAACCCATAGAACCCGAGGTTTTATTTTTGAACCTCACGGTTCAGTTTTTCCATTTTCCTCCCACGGCTTCTCAGCCGTCAACCACCACCAAAACCGCCTTAAAACTGTCCTAGAAACCTAACTAACTCATCCTAATCGTCAAAAATCAACCATAACGTCAAAATCAATTAAAATGGAAATTTGGGCCTTACCGTGCACCCGCACGGGTTTGTGGCTCCGCCGCCCACGACGGCGTCTTCCTGGGCCGGCCACCGCGTCCTACATCCTCCCTCACTCTCTGGTCTCAGTCCTGGTCGAGATGGGGTTGGGTTGGTTGGGTTTGGGTTGCACAAAGAGGGAGAGAAATGGTGAGATCGGGTATGGGTTTTGGGGTGTTTGAAATGAAGGAATGATCGATGCACGTATGTGGGAAGGTGGGCAATGGATGGGTGACACTTGTCACTCATCCCTTGGCCTGCCAAAATATCTGGGTCCACACTAAAGACAAACTGTCCTCGTAAAACGTGTCGTCGTGAATAGTAACCGAGAACTTCTGTGAACCGTAACTTCGCCGTCGAACGTCCGAATTCGACGTGCCGCCTGTCTACGGATTCGTATCGTCCTCATCTACGTAACGGTCTTCGGCCCTCGGCCATCGGACCTCCCGGTCAAAAAGTCAACTTTTGACCTCCTATTCACCCAAATTACCAAAATGCCCCTACACTTCCGAACGTCATAACTTCCTCCCCGAACGTCGGAATTGAACGTGCCACCTGTCTATGAACTCGTGACGTCACGAACTACGTCACGGTCATCGGTCAAAGTCCATTTGACCGCCCGATTAAAAAGTCAACGTTTTGCCACCATTAGGGGCAAAACGGTCATTTCGCATCGTTCGTCCGATTTCGCTCTACTAATCACGGATTAGCCTCACTAATCGTGATTAGTCACTAATCGAATCATGGAATGTGGGACGGGTCGTTACAACCTTCCCTCCTTAATTAATTTCGTCCTCGAAATTCCAACCGACCTAATCTAACCGTTCTTCCCTCCTTAATTAGTTTCGTTCTCGAAACGCCAACTATTCTGATTCCACATCCACCTCGTGGAAGGTATAATCGACCTCGAAATACGTGTACCCTCCAACTAGAACAATACTTACTCGTCTGCAACCAGACGTACCACTAACGCTCATGTCGCCTCGTCTACATTCGACCACGTCGAATAGCAGAAGTCGTACGCTCCGAACTGACACCACCTGTCAGTATCAGAGTAGCCCAAGTATCCTATGATCGACCCACTTGTCAACTCTACCCTTTCACTGACATACACAACTCTACGGTTCCTTCCTCAATCTCTAACCTATCCTGACGTCTGCTCCCACTGGAAGTTACCAATCCCTCAACGATCCACGCTGACACCTCCGACAAACTGTCAGCACTTGACAGTCGTCAGTCGCAAATTGATATGACACACACTCGTGGTTACACTAACCACAAGCATTTCACTCGACCTGTGTGTAACTAGACCCATCAGAAATACCATGACCCAATGCACAGTATCCAATATCCAGTCCACGACCTCAACTAATCCAATGGTATCGGAACCAATCCGACTACAAACACGCTCACCAACGTACTACCGGTATAACCTATATACCGTCACTAGGCATCACAAGTATGCCCAGTATTGTACCTCGAATTATTTACCCATCAATTAGCTTACAACCACCTAGGTCATAGCCAATCACGTTTCAATTATGGAGTTCATTCGTCCAATCCAGCATTAGACAAATCGAAACTCCAACCCATCATCTATTCCCAATTCCAAATCCGAATCCGCAATTTCGTAAGAAATCCCGAATCCAAATCCAGAAATCATATCCATAATCATGTCCAAATTCAAATCCGAAATCATCATTCCGTAGACTAGTATTAGGAATAACCATTCCGAACCCAAATCCATAAAAGAAAATCTATAGTCAAGCTCTAGAATCAAATCCTGAATCGTCACCCAGAATCCGATTCCAAAACCCAAATACAGAAATCCTCTTTCAAGTTCCAAAATCAAATCCTGAATCGTCATCCAGAAATCTGATTCCAAAACCTGAAATATCGTTCACGTCTACCTCGACGTACCAAAACCAAACCTATCGGTTACCCACTCAACCGATTACCACCATACGATCGATTGACTTCATAGGGAAGTCAATCCCAACATCAACACAACACTAGGTCAGACAAAATCCGTCCTCGTCAGACACCTACTCATCGGATAACTACTCAGGCGAGTAATAAGCCATATGGGATTTACCTCAAAAAGAAGTTCAGTCCCATCATGCTTCACTCAACAGCCAAGTAAGAGTAATAAACTCTCCACCTATCTGGATACCCAAATCACGATCCAGATCCACCACTACGTCAAACGACTATAGACGTCACGGTCGAGACGGTGGGTCCTCCCCAATCACCTCGTATCGATCCTTGGTATTCCACCGTGGAAAATCAAGGATGATACAAGACTATGACATCAAGATCCATCCTCGTGAATGCAAATAAAACTCGCTGCACTCACCACACCACGTAATCCAGCCTCGTCTGCCACCAAGCAGAAAATGAGAAATCTCAGTCACCTAACTTCGATATACTCATCTCCTCCTGATGGTCCAGAACAAATCCCGGGTCCACCAACCAATACACAATCAGTGTACGAGTGGCAACCAACAACATCTATATCATCAACGTCATCTACCATCATCAATCATGGTAGAATCCGAGAAGTCACCCAAAATGACCTCGAGTTATCCAATACTAATGCGGAAAACCCGCATTCGATTCGTCACCTCAATCGCAACCTCTTGTGATTCCGAAGTTCCAACTACGTCGGAAACAACATACTCGAACATCAACCACGTGTCCCCGTTAGACTGGTTATGGACACATGCCCATTTACGAACGTATATGTACATCCAAAAGGATGTCAATTCATCCTAACCTGATGTACCACTCTACTGAAAAGTCACAACAGACCCCTGCTGTGATCTGCAGTCAAATCTCTGCAAACCACCATATCTAACCAATTCTGACCAACTCCGGCCACACTGACCAACTGGTCGCTAGTCCCCCATGACAGTACTCGATCCTCACGTCTCAACTACCGCTGGATCCTATCCAGTCCGTCACTATCCGTGATTCACTCCCGAACCACAGATACCGAACATATACGTATCTTGATGGGGTCACATCCCGACTCGTGACTCATCGTCGTCACCATCACCAACACTAGGGTCAGTATCAGCATCAGCACACAGACATCAGTATCAGTATTATCACCCTGTGTGCAAACGGACAACCCTAGATCTCCGCTCATACCGAATGATGATCCCGTACCTTTGCTCGAATAGGAGAAACTCTGTCTCCCTCGTACCCAACAACTCTGGGTACAGTCACCCTGACAACTCATACGAGAAAAGGAAAACGTTCCCCGAACGTCCCCGATCCCCAACAATCGTAACTACAATTACTCTCAGTAGTAGTGCCTGCCACAACTCGTGCAGACCTAACCACCAGATATAGCGATCTAGACTCCGCATCCAACGGAATCCATCGACCGTACCAACTACTCCGTATCCCCGCTCCGGGATTCCATCAACAAGTACCAACCCTGATAACTTGTCCAACCAATCACTAACCAATCGTAACTCGACTCAACCCATGTCGTCTACCAGGTCGCCCAAGACCTTAGTTGCACCAACCCACAACTGAAGTAGCACGACAACCAACTCGGTCTAACCGATACGTACAACCCTGACTACGAAGTGCAGTCCCAACACAAACTGACATGACTAGACCGACTAACGAATCCAAATCCGAATAGTCGTCCAAGTCAAACCACTCGTCAATTCCCATTTCCGAACCATACACATACGGTAGGGTTTCACAATCAAGCCCTAGGGTCACTCTGAACCCAACTGCATAAGGCAGTAAAATCCACGATCTGACCGACCCCGCGGTCTGGACATCATAAAGACGTCAATCCAATCCTACCGTCAATCCAACTCGGATTCCTCGAATTCGGTTGCTAACTGCCAACTGCAGTAAATCTATCTAACTCAACATAATCTGACCATCTAATGGTCACAACATCGAATCAGTCGTCGGAACCGATCCTACGACATCGTGAAGACGATCCCAACTAACCGTCTCACGATCACACTCCAGAATACGAACACGTTAATCCTTCCGTAGGGTCCCACACTGTCAACCTTGACAGAACTATGGCAACCCCGGCATCGAGTGCCGAACCAAGAAATCCATGATTCCATCCTACTAACTATCGTACTGGCACCCTAACTATCAGGTTGACCACGAACTACAGCCCCTTGAGATATCACATCCTCGACCTGCGTACATACTCCAAAAGCTACACGGTTGCTCGAATAGAGACAACCCCGCTCTGATACCACGTTGACAGGACCCATCCCAATCCCCCCGGGATTAGTGCGGGATGACCCTGCTCCCGTCTGACACGAAGTGTCAGACAAGGGATATTTTCGTCCTTTGCCCTCCCGGGCTATCAGAGTACGCCAGGATCCGGAGGAGGCATGTGATATCTCGGTCTCTGCTACAGTCCACATCCGATGTCAACCTGAAGGGCAGTCAAAACATTAAAAACTGTGAGTGGACAAAACAAAAGTTTATAAAAACATTTTAACGAGAAGACCTTTGTACCCTCCACTAAAAAGCATGCATGCATTCGAAAACCATTTATCCAAAACAAACCATATGTGGGACTAAGCCCAAAGCAGATATAAACCAAGGTCGAAAGGACCACAATGAAAACGATCATACGGGCCACTGCCCAAATCCTGTGCACACCTGTACACACCACATATCATATATCATATATCCATCACATACATATATATAAGTCACACAACCAATCTTGTCACGGTATCCAAAGCTACGCGCGCGCTACCCGGGTCTCAATCCGAGTCATCTCAAAGTCAAGGTCAATGTCCGTAGACCACTGACCCTACCCGAGGTAATAGTAACCATAGCCTTCCTGAGAGTAAGGAACCCAACTGGGGGGTGACTCCACTCAGTCGGTGCTCCGTGACTACTCCGGGGTCCACCCAGGCCAACGACCCTCCTCGGAGGAGATAGTAGAACATGTAAAGGAAGGTAGACGAACATATATATACATAACATAAACATTCATGACCGGTTCCCCTGAACCGTCATGAATCCATAATATCCATAATCAGGTAACATGCCGGTTCCCATAAACCGTCATGTACCGTAATAACATAACCGAGGTAACATGCCGGTTCCCATAAACCGTCATGTACCGTAATAACCAACAAGGGTTCATGCCGGTTCCCATAAACCGTCATGGACCTGGGAATCCATTTAAGGTTCCCTGACCTGAAATCAAAACCGTAAAGTGACTGGGTCTCGTACCCGAACATAGGACACCAACTGGGCACCGTGCCCGGAATCTGAGGTCATATGCCCGAGACAAAACCAAATGGGTCTCATACCCGAGTTTATCATTTTGAAATCCAAATTCAGTTCATTTAAATCAATAAAGAAATACAGACCCGTATAAGCACCGTATAAGGCCGAAACCTCGAAATACGTGCTTATACGTAACCACATACAAATGCACCCATGGCATCATCAAACAAGTAATAAAACATATAATAAACATTTATGCATGCACCAATTTAGAAAACAAGGTCCACTCACAGACCGTCCGAGCTGCCGCCTCGATTTGCGTGCCATACGGCTCCCCGAGCCGATCACCGTCACCGGGACTCCCAAACCTGTCCAAATCGTAATAGAAGGTTACTAACTACTTAATTAACCTCCTACCAAAGCCCCGTAATTTTCCCGTATTTTAACTATTTTTAAACCTACCCTAAACCTTCCGATGTCCCGAAACATATCGAGACGGTGTCCGATCGACACGAAACCAGTCCCAAAATGTTCGTTACATCGAATAGAAGATTTCCCGTGTTGAACACTTCCCCAAATTATGGACCACGTGCCCTCACGGGCCCCTAGAAGACCCTTGTTACTGTTCATCACCAGCATCCTCAGGAAAACCGGTTTTTCCTGTTTTTCCGGTCCAGGCACTGTGCTGAACCGGCGGAACCGGTTCAGCGTTCCTACTCCCTCAAATCTCGTCCGTTTTCTTCCCAATCGATTCTAAACTTCCTAATATGATCCTAGGAACATGTTTGGATGATCAAAACAAGGAAATCCCCATAGAACCCGAGGTTTGATTTTTGAACCTCACGGTTCAGTTTTTCCATTTTCCTCCCACGGCTTCTCAGCCGTCAACCACCACCAAAACCGCCTTAAAACTGTCCTAGAAACCTAACTAACTCATCCTAATCGTCAAAAATCAACCATAACGTCAAAATCAATTAAAATGGAAATTTGGGCCTTACCGTGCACCCGCACGGGTTTGTGGCTCCGCCGCCCACGACGGCGTCTTCCTGGGCCGGCCACCGTGTCCTACATCCTCCCTCACTCTCTGGTCTCAGTCCTGGTCGAGATGGGGTTGGGTTGGTTGGGTTTGGGTTGCACAAAGAGGGAGAGAAATGGTGAGATCGGGTATGGGTTTTGGGGTGTTTGAAATGAAGGAATGATCGATGCACGTATGTGGGAAGGTGGGCAATGGATGGGTGACACTTGTCACTCATCCCTTGGCCTGCCAAAATATCTGGGTCCACACTAAAGACAAACTGTCCTCGTAAAACATGTCGTCGTGAATAGTAACCGAGAACTTCTGTGAACCGTAACTTCGCCGTCGAACGTCCGAATTCGACGTGCCGCCTGTCTACGGATTCGTATCGTCCTCATCTACGTAACGGTCTTCGGCCCTCGGCCATCGGACCTCCCGGTCAAAAAGTCAACTTTCGACCTCCTATTCACCCAAATTACCAAAATGCCCCTACACTTCCGAACGTCATAACTTCCTCCCCGAACGTCGGAATTGAACGTGCCACTTGTCTATGAACTCGTGACGTCACGAACTACGTCACGGTCATCGGTCAAAGTCCATTTGACCGCCCGATTAAAAAGTCAACATTTTGCCACCATTAGGGGCAAAACGGTCATTTCGCATCGTTCGTCCGATTTCGCTCTACTAATCACGGATTAGCCTCACTAATCGTGATTAGTCACTAATCGAATCATGGAATGTGGGACGGGTCGTTACATTGGGCATGTCAGTGATGACATGATTGGTTTTGTATGGGATTGGACTCAAGAGGAGTCAAGATGTGGATGTGGGACTCACGATGAGTCAGTGTTTTGGGTTAGGAGCGTGAGATGAGTCACGGTAGGGTACCAAGGCTCGAGAGGAGCCAGAAAAGCTAAGTGAGGAACGTTTGGCACCTAGGATGCCAAGGACCAGAATATGGACAGGCATTGAGGAGCTAGAATTTGTGGCTTGGTTTTGTGGGACGGTGGTCTTGTGGAGTTTAGCTGGGGGTCTGGGGTACTTGGTGTAGTGGTAGTGGTTGAGGATCAGGGAGCATTCAGGGAACGTTCATTACTTCTGATGTGGATTTTCAGAATGGTGGTACCTATGGTTGCAGGGTACGGGTGATGACGCGGGATCGTCGCTCGGCATGAGCGGAGATCCAGGGCTACCACTTTGCACACGGTGTGCTAGTGTGGATGTTTGTATGTTGGTGCGCTAGCGCTGGTGCTGGTGTCCGTGAGGGAGATGGTGTGAGCCACGATTTGGGGTGTGACTCTATTATGATGGGCACATGTTCGGTATTGAGATTCAGCAGTGGTCGAGTCATGGACTGGATGGAATCCAGCAGAGATGGTGAGGTGTTGGGATAAGCCCCGACAGTGATGGGGTGACCAGAGATGAGTGAGGTTTGAGACAGGAGGAATCTTGGGACGACGTTCCCTATGTCATGAGAGTTAGAGGAATTGGGGAGTTGCTGTCAACTCCGAGATTGGCTCGACCGTATGTTTTCCAATATTCCCAGAGATGGGAAAATCATTGGTGATTCGTATTCGGAAGTCATTAGGGTTGACTTCTTACCCTCTGCCCTGGCAGACGTTGATCACGGATACCAGTACGATGAGCGTGTATTGGGTGGTGGACCCATGTGTGTTTTGGGGTAAACGGGATCCCCATTTTCTGCTTGGTGGCAGACGATGTGGGAAATTCGGTACGGTGGGTGCAGCGAGTTATGGTTGCACTCACGAAGGATGGATGTTGATGACATCGTATTGGATCATCCTTGGTCTCTCCTAGGTGGAGTGGCATGGATCGATATGAGGTAAATGGAGGGGATCCACAGAGTGGATGTGTTTCGTTGTTGAGTGATTGATTAGGGGAGGAAATAGTTGAGGAAAGTTGGATGGTTGACAAGAAATCTTGGGGGTGTAAGACCCTATTATCGAGTTCCAGGTGGATTGCCAGCTGTGAGCATGAGTGGATCCTAGGTGGATCTGGATTATGAGGTTGTGGGCCTTGGGCGTGGTGACGATCTAGGATCATGGTGTTACCAGTCGGGTGACGCGGTAACGGAGTCGAAATGTGATCGCCTTGATCAGGCTAGGTGAAGAGCTTATCGCTCTGTTGTGAATGTTTAGATATGAGGATTGTTGGATTGAACTTCTTTTCGAAGTTAATCCGTGCTCGATCGAGTGGGAGTGGTTATGAGTTGAACTCGAGGCTTGACTTGTGGATGAGTGGATATCCAACAGGGTCTAAATGGTCAGTCATAGAGATGGGCGATTGGGATTGGCTTCTTTTCGAAGTCAACCGGATATGACGTTGTAATCGTTGAGCGAGTATAGATTCGGGGTTGGTGCACCTCGGTAATTGTGAGTAAGATCATATGCCCATTTGGCGTGACTGTACACGCCTTGGCTAGCGTGCTTGGATTGGTACATCTTGGATGACGTGTCTGGGGGTTGGTTTTGTGTTACTGGTCGGGTGACCATGGGATCCAGAAGGGATGATGAGTTAGAATGATCAATTTGTCCAGTATGAGATTGGACAAGAAACCCGAGTGTCAGGTTGTGATTGACTGTGGACCTTGTAGTGGACTTGTTGGAGATGGGTGTACGTACCCTGTACGGTGTATGAGGATTGGTACCGGACATGCCGAGTGGTATCTAGTGATGGTACGTGGGTGATGACAGTGGTGTGGTTGTACGTGTTGGCATTCGGCTTAATTCCGACACACTTGGTGTTGTTGTGAACTGGAATTTGAGCTTGATATATGCCGCAGGGTTGGGCTTGCCTTGCGAGATGAGATCGTGTTATTGATCTTAGGCAACTTTATGTGACACCGATTGGTTGTTGATTACTGCTTTACTGGTGAGGTTTAGTGGTGACCGTTTGGCTGGTAGCGTCAGCACGGACTGACGAGTGAGTGTTGGTGACTCCCAGTGGGAGCAAACGTCAAGTGATAATTTTCACTCGAGGTGGTCGAGTGTGGACGGTACTGGGACGTCTAGGTACAGATGAGTTAGTTGGTGTACGGGTGTGTACGTGTTGCGAGGGCAAAAATTTTTCCACGTGGTAGATGTGAAATAAGGACTATAGGGAATTTCGAGAACGAAGCTGGTTTTAGGAGGGAGAAACGGTTGAGTTTTGATCGGTTGGAATTTCGGGGACGAAATTCTTTAAGGGGGGAAGATTGTAACGACCCATCCCGGAATTCGGGATTAGGTTAGAAACTAATCATGATTAATGAGGGGTTAATCGGTGGTTAGTTGGGTGGAATCGGACGAACGATGCAAAATGACCGTTTTGCCCCTAATCGTGGGCAAAACGTTGACATTTTATTCGGACGGTCAAATGGACTTTGACCGGTGACCGTGACGTAGTTTGGGACGTCACGAGATCATAGATAGGTGGCACGTTCGATTCCGACGTTCGAGGTGATAGTTATGACGTTCGGAAGCCCAAGGGCATTATCGTAATTTGGACGAAATTAGGGTAAATGTTGACTTTTTGATCGGGAGGTCCGATGGCCGAGGACCGAGGACCGTTAGGTTCGTCTCGAAGCCCTGAGTACAACGACAGGCGGCACGCGTCAAACGGACATCGGGTGACCAAGTTACGGGTCACGGATGGTGAGGGGCATTTTGGTAATTTCCCAATTGAGGGCAAAATGGTAATTTCCTGCAGGGGAACCGTTTGAATATCGTGGAAACAGGGTCTGAGTCCCCATGCCGTGAGTGACCTATTCCATTGATTTTTGTAAGCCTAATATACAATTGTTTAATCAATTAGTGGTCTTGGGGATAGAAGTTTAATCTGCAAAGGCCAAGGGAGAGTGTGATGTTGGGGAAATGGGGGATTGAACGGTGTGGAAGTTGGTTTTTTTTTTAGGATGCACAGAGACCGTGCGGGTGAGCGTTCAGACTATATGTGAGTGCTGGTGGGAAATGGAAGCCACGGGTGAGTTGTTTAGTGCCTTGAGAGGAGCAGTGCACGGCGAGCAATGGTGAGGCTGGGGAGCAAGTGCTGCTGGTGCGTCTGAAAATGGGAAGAAAACAGAGACTGCTTCCCACGCTGGATCGATCACCCAAGACCAATTTGAGGGGAGATGCGCACTAAAACAGAAGGATTGTGAGAGGACTGAGACAGTGGGAGAGCGCGGGGCTGTTTCAGTTTGTGAGCATGGGTCAATTGGAACTGGAACTGGGCTGCGGTTTGGGAATGGGAAACAGAGGACTGACCACCAGTCGAGAGTGATCGACCTCCCCAACGGTCTGTTGAGAGTTGGAAACCTTTCTGAAAGGATGTGGGGAGGATGGAGAGACTAAATGAGAGAGGAGAACCGGGGGGCTGAGTGAATTCACACAGTGAAACCCGAAGCCTGTTTTCGTGTGAATTCAAATTCGAATTTGAATCTTAGAGCAGCCCAAGCCAATTTTAGGCTCGAATGAGCTTTATGAGGCCTTAGCTAGCCAACCCAGATCGATTGTTGCAAGCTCTGAAGCTCCTGGAGCCATGGACGGACGTCGTGGGTGGCCGGGAAATCGAGCTTTGTGTCCGTGCATTTGGAGGTAAGTGTTGTGAAATTGATCCCCAAATAATCCTTTCCATGAGGCTACAATGCTATGCTATCCTTTAATTGAAGAATTACTTGGTTATACGGTGAATTCAGACGAGAGTCTCGTTTGAGGAACTTAGTTTAAGTCGAGATAGTTGGAGGTAACGACGACTGCTTTGGATGTTACAGATCCCTAATTGGACAGGTTGCGAAGCTAATGGTGTGCTCAAATCGTTCAAATAATGTCGAATTGAAGGACTGCTAATCGGATCCTCACGCGGGTGGAACGGCCCGTATGTCAGGGAGTCGGGTGAAGATGGTGACCGTTGGGTTACTGTAGCTGGCGCGTGAGTGTCACGCGCAGCCGCTTGCGGCGGCGCGTGACAGCTCGTGGGGCCGATTTTCAAGGATTTGGAATTTCTGGAAATATCGGAAATTACGGGCATGCGTGCGGCGCAAAACCGAGCCTTAAGGATGGTGTGTGAATGGACGTTGCTTTCAAAATTTAATGCATGCATAAATTATTTTTATGATTTTTATGATTATGGTTATAAGTTGTGATTGATCTCGATTCCCGTATTTATCCGTATTCGATTTCTGTATTTATACGTATTTTTACTATATATGTGAAATTACACGTATTTCGAGACTATGGTTACTTTTGTGCGTAAAAATGGTTTAATGAAAGAGTTTATATGAAATGGGCGTATGATGATTTAAGAATGTTCTTTATGATTATGAGGGCGATTCACGGTGTTTTCACGGTTTTCGAGGTTTTTGCGGTTTTACACGTTTTTTGAGATTTGAGGTTATTTTGATTTGATCACTGTTTGATGTTTGATTTTGGAATGTGAATTGAGGTTTGCGATTTCGAGGATTTTAAATTGGATTTGAGTATGCTTGACTAGACCGGGATTTTTGTGATTATGGGCGTGGTTTTGATGCCCGGATAATGTGAATTGGGAAATGAAGTGATTTCAAGGAATTAAAATAGATTTTGAAAAAAAAAAGGATGATTTCTGGTTTGGCGCTTGGGGCATAAAAGTAACTTGGATTAACGAGTTTTCAGTTTTCGGAAATTTAATGTGGATTCTTGGTTTGGGTTCGGGATGATGCTTTCGGATGCCGGCTTACGGAATCATTATTGCGAATTCGAATTCGGGAATGAAAAAGGATTAATAAAGTGATTTGGTCTGATTTTGCATGCCCCGTGTTTCATGATGATTTGATTATGTTTGTAAAATATGGTTTGGGGAAAATGAATGTGGAAATTCGGACCATGGGTCCTGCTGTGAAAAATGTGATTTTGGGATGGATCCCACGTTGTCGTGATTGATAAACTGCTTTGGGTTTAAAGACCCGTTGTTGTGTTTAAAAACTGTTTTGGGTTTAAAAACCCGGTGCTATTGCTGGAGCACGTTTTGAGTTTAAAGACTCGGTTAATTGATGACGGGGGAGGGCCCTTAATGAGTTTAAAGACTCGGTTACTGAGATACCCCCGAGGCCTATTGATTATGTTCTGAGTTTAAAGACTCGTTGATATCCCGGGAAGGCCTGTTTATGCGCATGGTTTTGAGTTTAAAGACTCGGGCGCACTTGTTATCCAGCAAAATGATTGACTTGTGATTTATTAATGATTTCTGATGTTTTGGTTGAGTTGGGCAGTGGCCCGGTATATGGTTGTTGGTTTTGGATCATGTTGTGCATTTGGTTTTGATTCGTGGCTTTGGGCTGAGGCCCGGTGTTTATGATTGCAGGCTAAGACCCGATGGTTGAGAAAGGAAAATGATTTTTGGGGTTCATACGAGTTCTTCCTTATGTTGGAATTTGATAGACAGTTTTTGTTTTGTGGAAAATCTTAACCGATGACGGAATGTTTTTATATGCATGCATTGGTTTTACGCGGAGGGTAAAAACGTTTGTTGTAACTGTTTTGCTAAACCGATTTATTTTTGTCCACTCACACCTTTGTTTTTTTTTATTGACCCTCCAGGTCGTGGCGCGTTGTTCGAGGTTGTACGTGGGGCGGAGGCATGAGTAAATACGTGTGGCTATCCCTGGTTTGGCGAGCACTGAGGGTAACTTGGGTCTTTCAGTCATCTTGCCATACGGAAGCAGGACCGGGCTCGGTTATCGATGCCCCTTTCGGGGGCGGTCCTGTCAGTGTGTTTATGGATTAATGGATGAGTTACACTTATCACTCATCTACTAGTCTACATGAGAGATTTTGGGTCCCACTAAAGACATACCTAAAACCAAATCACGTAGACATACCTAACACGACCCATCCCAATCCACTTGGATTATCGTGGGATGAGCCATGCACATAGGGACTCAGCCCCAAAACCAAATCACGTGGGTCTCAACAGAAATCCAATACATGTAGCGACTCCGACCAAATAAAATCACGTGGGTCTCAGCCCAAAATAATCTCATAAAACATCTCAAAGGGCCTCTGCCCAAACCATAGACTCAAATCCAGAGTCGTATGTTTCATTACTAATCCTCTTTATCTCATATCATCATATCATCATCACTAGTCACGATATTAGTGTTACACGTGTGACTCGAGATTAAACATTCGAATATACACCAAGCTCGGAATCCGCGGCTCGACGTCTAGGTGCTCTAACTCAGGATCACACATCACAGAGATGGTCGTCTTTTGCAAAATATGTATCTCCGACACTCCGACAGGCATTGTCCCCATGACCTCTTCATGATCACACGTCCCACTGGATGGTCGACGTCCGGAGGCTATCATCACATCATACAGGATGATTGTGGGGAAAACATTTCCCAAATCATATCAAATCATCTCAAAGGGGTTACACGCGGATATAATTCCAGCAAATCTGTTTCCCAAAACCATCATAAAAACAATTTCTAGAACACTTCATAAATTCAGGACTTCTTGAATCCTATCAAATCCATAACTAGGTCTCATGCCCGAAATATCTTTTATAAATTTTAACTGGGTCACATCTCGATATCAGTTCCTCGCGTTTGACTATACTCTAAGTCAAACCATAAATCAATTGGGTCTCAAACCTGAAACACTATTACAAATCTAAAAACTATTTCTTTATTCAAATCATTTCCAAATCCCCTTTGACTGTCATCAAAGTCAAAGCCAACATCCAACTTGGACTCATGCGCGAATACTGATTTCACGCATCTCCGTGAAATTATTCAAAACAGATAATCAATCCTCGGTTTCATGCCTCTCCGTGAAACCATAAAAATCTCATAAAACATATGCACGTAGAGTACTCTGGCTAACCCCAAATATTATGTAAAACATAAATCTCGAACTACAAGCAATATCATACTTTCTACGAAAATGCCAAATCGACAACATAAGAAATATTTAAATCATATGCACTCAAGGCATCTCAAATTATGTTCATAAAACATATAAAATAGTTATGCATGCATCATATTTATAAATCAAACATCCACTCACAGACTGTCCATCATACAAGTCAAACTCGCGCAGTAATCCAGTCCGGGGTTAATCCGCCATCTCCGAGACATTCAGACCTGTCCAAATCATATCCAAAGGTTACTATCAACCTATACAAGTCCTAATCATAGACCCGCAAAAATCCAGGAATAGTCAACGTGTCCTGAACATGCTTGTCGAGGCTAAAAACCTCCCAATGACCTATCGAACGACCTAAAACTACCACCATTGGATTCAGATTGTCGACGGTTGTCAATGACGGTCAATGCTAACGTCACGCCAGTCGATGCTGACGTTAACTACTGACGGCAGTTTGACATCTAACAGCTCTGACAGTTGCCATGTGGCATATTCTAATTGGTGCTATGTGTCATGTCACGTGTCTCTGTCACCTCTAACAAACTACCACGTGGCACCACTCCACTGGTCCACATGGTCTAACAATACTGACGTGGACCTACCACGTCAACTGCCACGTCACCTGACAGATTCTGACACACTTCCACCTGGCACCCTCTCATTGATCCATGTGGTTTGACAAGTCTGACATGGCATTACCATGTCAAATACTAACTGGACTAACACTTGGCCACGTGTCACTTCTGGTTGGTCAGGTGGCCTAACATGATGATGTGGCTTGCCACATCATCATTGTCAACCTCTCTGCAGGTCGATCCGACCCACTGTAACTAGTCATTTCACCTGCGACTTGACCCGGTCGTAACTCGCTCATATCTCAACCTTTTTCCACCATTTTTCTTCCTAGACAATCATCTCACTCCCATGAACAGAAATATGGGATCAAAATCGAGAAACCATATCTGAAAACCATGAGCCAAGATCGATCTTCACGGGTCCAGTTTCAAACTCGAACCGAGGTCTTCCCAGCCATCCTCTTCCTTTGATTTTTGATCTTATGCACTAGTCTAAGCTCAGAAAATAAGACTATGGCATTAGAACACATCCCAAACGTCCAAAAACCAAAATCCAATTTTCAAACCAAAATGGGTTTCGGGTTTACCTTTCTCTGAGTTTTCCAACCACCTATCGGTGGCTCAACCTCTCACCACCATCATCTCAGCCTCTCAGTCACCCTCTCAGTCTCTCTGTGGCCTCAAACCGAAATCGGAATGGGTTTTCGGGTTTTCGAGTTTGGATGAACAAAATAGGAGAAATGGGATGATATGCATGTACGTGTGTGTATGGATCAATGGATGAGTGACACTTCTCACTCATCTATTGGTCCACAGGAGATATTTTGGGTCTCACTTAAGACATACCTAAAAGTTAACTGTCTCGACTTTTGTGCAACCATGAATAGTTCCCAAACCATCCTTGACCCGTAACTTTCCCGTACGATGTTCGATTTCGACATGCCGCCTGTCTACTTACTCGTATGGTCTAGATATACGTAATGCTCCTCGGTCCATGTGCAATTGACCTATCGGATAAAAATCAACATTTTATGCTCTCAAAGGGCAAAATCGTAATTTTACTCCACTCGTTTGATAATCATCGAGTAATCTCGACTAATACTTACTAAACCTTAATTAATCACGAAATTTGGGATGGGTCGTTACTATCTACCCTCCTTAAAATAATTTCTTCATCGAAATTCACATCGACTCAATTTCCACATCCAAAACTGCGGAAATCCAATCCTGCCTACAATAAGAGGTACATGTCCAACATCCATCCACTCCAATCAAACGGTCAATACTGCAACCAGCGCAATCCTTTGTGACCGCATCCACAGTTGCGTGACCAACTATCATTGGAAATATCAACACTCCAATGCTCGATCTCAAGCCTCGGACGAGACATCGACACTCGTCGACCCACCTGTCACCTCCGTAGGTGTGCTCAGAATCCAAACTAACTACCCAATCTTACCGTCTGTCTCAGCTAAAAATCCAGGCTGATAATCTACTTAGCATCCGATTTGACAATCATGCTCTTGCTGAGCATCACAAGTCCTCTATCTCTCTCGACTGTCTCAAACCGTTAACCATACTCGCGATGTGCCATCGTGGCTAGCCGGTATCTCATCGGCTCCATCCTTTCCGTTCAAGTTCCTTATTCACATTTGACTCGCTCTAGAGTCCCATCAAGGTACCTCGTACCTTACCTCATCTCGTACAGCGATTAATGATGTGATCCCGACTCCTCTCGAGTCTCAAACGGTTATCTCACCCATCCTCTTGATACACTTAGTTTGTATCTGGACTGCATCGAATAATTGCTCTAGCAGAGATAATCACATACACAAATGCTAGGGTTTCTCTGGCCTATAATGGCCCTAAGCTTCATGCTCACAAAATCACAGAACCCTCTAAAGCCACTCTACACTAGCGCACAATATTCAATGTCCGGTCCTCGTACTCAATGTACAATCAACATAGGACCACGTTTGATTACCATACCATGTCCATCTCGGACTCAATCTGATGATTATACCATGTCAATCAAATGATCAACACAACAACAACAACAACGCTGTCCAACGTACACTACTCACAGGTGCACCCACATAACAACAATCACAAAGGCACTACTAAGGCCTGCTCAAAGACTGCACTCATTTAATGTCTAAACTAAGTTTTGGGACTGCACACGCACCAATCAGATACATACCAATATCCACAATCCAGTCCACATACCCCAACAATTTCGGATCTAGTCCGTCTATTATATAGTTGTCATGGTAGCCATTCATGATCCAACATTGGAACCTGCTTTTCCGATCTCCGCTCTAGACATATCGTATACTAACTCAAATCTTATCGGAGTTCACCCGGTCACTAGAGCCAAACTTAAGATGTGCCCCACACATATTCTCATCGAGAACTTCAAAGACTAAATAACTCACGTCTACCCAGACGTACCAATCCAAACCTCGACCTCTATCCTGACGATGCAAGGGTCGCATTCTAAAGCTGTGTTGTCAACTGCTAATCCAGCCTATGTGTCTCACTGGAAGACTATCCAGCAACACTCCATGGTCATCTACCACCAACACAATCTCTCCACCCGGAGTCGTAACGAGCCTACAAACATCCTACTTGAGTCATCGGTTATTCATCTTTTCCTGAATGATGCACAACGTATCATCATCCTGCACATCTCTCGAGGAGCTAATGAATCCAAATCGCATGCACATGCACCACACTGGCAAGATTCCCACTAACGTCCGTACTAACCAACCTACAGCTGTAATCAAAATTCTGTTCACTCAATTATCATCTCATACAAGATTGACTCCATTTCGAGTCAATCCCATCAACAGACTACAATCACGGGGATAACCTGCACCCGACAATCAATGACACTCATCTAGTCGAAGCAAAATCCAATTTAATCATCATAATTGGTAGACACCAATCCCAGCTCTCTCGATCCACAATCACTGCAATTCACACTTATCAATAACCCAATCGGTCCTCAACAGTCTCGACCATCTCTAGCCACCTTGTCCTTGGTGGGTCCGTACTAGCCTTCTCAGCCAACGTAGCGTGACCCAATAACACCAACACGGGTCCACCCAAATCTGATGCTCACTCATTACAACAGGTGATGGTGTAACCTTTCGTTCTTCAACTCATTCAAATTTGGTCAATAACCTGGGTATTAAGTTCTTACACCCTTATTGAACCCAAACCTGGAAGTCTTTTCTTCTTCTTGATAAGGACTTATAACTAACCCATACTACCTGTTGATAGCTACTGTAGTGCACTTCCCACGTTCGCATCACTTCTCAAAT
Organism: Prinsepia uniflora; assembly: GCA_032719365.1. Classification (NCBI taxonomy): domain Eukaryota; kingdom Viridiplantae; phylum Streptophyta; class Magnoliopsida; order Rosales; family Rosaceae; genus Prinsepia; species Prinsepia uniflora. The sequence continues at coordinate 41,681,251 of CM064862.1, forward strand.
CAGCTCGACCTTTACAAGCTTATACCTCCATGAGTGATGAAAAATTCACTAACAACTTCCAAGACAATGAAGTATATTTACGTTGTCCAACTGCCTTGTCATATCTAACTCTTGAAGTTACATCGAATTTCGACAAGGAACATTGGTTTTCCCATCAATGACATTCCAAGTCAACTGAATCCCAAATCCACTAAGTCATGTACCGAGTACTCTAGCTCAAGGACATCACAACACATGTCCCATCTTCAAAACAGTCATCCTATAGTATCTTCCCAGCCTCCAAGCCGCAACTCACTCGGACATCAACCACGTGTCCTTGAAAACAATTTGTCTTATCGCCTTATCTAGCCCGAACAATCTCGGTTGACCAACTATAACCCACGTGGTACTGGTCGGAGTACTAACTCGCATGTCCCAACTCTATGGGATCCACTCCTGCTGCACACAACACTCGTGCAATCCTTCCAATGTTAATTAGGATACCTATCACCACTCCAGGCATACACCGTGCGTTTAGTAATCCAAGCATACCTCTTGTTTGGTTAGATACCGAAATCTCACTGAGCCACTCGGGATCCTCTTTGTCCCGCTCAACGATCACAATATCTCGTATGGCTGCCCGTACAAACTAAGAGTTAGAGACAACCCTTGTCTAAGCTTTCTCATAATCACATCCTCTCGACGCACTCAAAGTCCCCCAGAATCATCTGATTGCCGCTGAGATTCAGTCAACTCGTTTCGATCGCTGATGGATTCCATCCAACTCATCTTAGTCACTTTTGGATTCCCTCTAACACTTCTAACTCATCTCTACTGAGATAGCGTGACACTTCGACACAATCGCCGCCGACCAAAGCTCATCGTTTCCTATCGTCGTGCCCATCATTATCTCATGTGTGCGACGACGATCTCACATACCTCTACATCGACTGCAAGTGCCCCACCTTTCAGTGACCCGACACGACTGACGAGTCCTCATCGTCTCAGTCATCACTGGAACTTGAGCATATCAAGATCGATATGACTCATCTACGCCCATCGATAGCCATGTTTGTCACAAACCTCGTGCAAATCCAAGAAACGCTCCGCTATCAGGACTCCACACTCATGCGGGCAACTCACAGCCTATACCAACATCTCAAAAGTGTATATTCCACTAATAGATCACCTCGTGATCTGATCCACAAGTACCAATCTCCTGGTAACTTGTCTAACTAATCCCAACTCAGACCATCCACGACCTCGTCTTTTCATAGTAGCACATCTTTCCTGACCTTTCATCAATCACAACTCTAAAAAGTCGCCATACTCAACCCTCCTCGGGGTCTAACATACTAAAACACGGTAGCTAATGCCAAATAGAATCTATCCGGGGTTCATTCCCACTTGAACTTCCTATTCTTACCCTTACTATCAGGTTGATGACGAGTTGTTCTTATCGTAGAGGCATAACATTCGGCACATGCGCAATCATCACAAGAGCAACCTAGTGCTCTGATACCAAACTAACACGACCCATCCCAATCCCCCTGGATTATCGTGGGATGAGCCATGTACATAGGGACTCAGCCCCAAAATCAAATCACGTGGGTTTCAGTCCAAATCCAATACACGTAGTGACTCCGCCCAAATCAAATCACGTGGGTCTCAGCCCAAAATAATCTCAAGAAACATCCCAAAGGGCCTCTCCCCAAACCATAGACTCACATCTAGAGTCGTATGTTTCATTACCAATCCTCTTTATCTCATATCATCATATCATCATCACCAGTCACGATATCAGCGCTACGCGTGCGACTCAGGATTTCACATCCGAATATACACCAGGTTTGGAGTCCGCGGCTCGACGTCTAGGTGCTCTAACTTAGGATCACACATCACACAGATGGTCGATGTCTGACGATGGCATCTACATGATTACACATCACACATAATGGTCGACGTCTGCAAAATGTCCATCTTCGACACTCATGCAGGCAGTTCCCCGTGACCTCTCCACGATCACACATCCCACTGGATGGTCAACGACCAGAGGCTATCATCACATCATTAACGATGGTCGTGTGGAAAACATCTCCCAAATCATATCAAATCATCTCAAAAGGGTCTATGCCCGAATATAATTTCAACAAATCCGTTTCCACAAAACCATCATAAAAACATTATCTAGCAACACTTCATAAATCCAGGATTCCTCGAATCCTATCAAATCCATAACTAAGGCTTATGTCCTATATATCTTTCATTAATCATAACTAGGTCACAGCCTGATATCAATTCCTCGCGTTTAACTATACTCTAAGTCAAACCATAAATCAACTAGGAGTCAAGCCCGAAACACTTTTCTAAATCCAAAAACCATTTCATTATTCAAATCATTTCCAAATCCCCTTTGACTATCATCCAAGTCAAAGTCAACATCTAATTGGGACTCAAGCTCGAATACCGATTTCTCGTAGCTTTGTGAAATCATTCAAAACTGATAATCAATCCTCGGTTTCACGCCTCTCTATGAAACCATCAAAATCACATAAAACATATGCATGTAGAGTACTCGGCCTAAGCTCAAAAATCATGTAAAACATAAATCTCGAACTACGTACAATATCGCATTTTCTACGAAAATGCCAAATCGACAACATAAACCCTATTTAAATCGTAAGCACTCAAGGGATCTCAAATCTTGTTCATAAAACATTTAAAACAATTATTCATGCATCATATTTATAAATCAAATGTCCACTCACAGACCGTCCATGCTGCGCGCTCCGAAACCTGCATTGTAAGCAACTCCGGGGCTTATCCGCCAATTTAGGAACTTCCGGACCTGTCCAAATCATATCCAAAGGTTACAATTAAACTATACAAGTCCTAATCATAAACCCTCAAAACTCCCAGAATATTTAACGTGTCCTGAACACGCATCCCGAGGCGAAAATCTCCAAATGACCTATCAAACGACCTCCGATCGACCTAAAACCACCACCATTGGATTCAAGTCGTGAAAAACATTCGAACAAGACTGGTTTGACCTCGAAATTCATGTCCACCTGCCGATCAAAGTTCACATGCGTTGGTCAACGTCGGTCAACGCTGACGTCAGCTGCTGACGTCACATGCTGACGTTAGCCTGACAGGTCTGACATTTCACACTACCATGTGGCACCACCCCACAGGTCCACGTGGTCTTACAATGCTGACGTGAACCTGCCACGTCAACTGCCACATCACCTGACTAATTCTAACACCCTACCATGTGGCACCCTCTCATTGGTCAACGTGGTCTGACATGTCTGACGTGGTGCTACCACATCATCTACTAACTAGACTGACACTTGGCCACGTGTCACCCTCTAGTTGGCCACGTGGCCTAATATGATGATGTGGCTTGCCACGTCATCATTGTCGACCTCTCGACGGGGTCGACCCGACCCAATGTAACGGCTCATTCAACCCGTGACTCGACTCGGTCGTAACTCACTCATTTCTCAACCTTTTTCCATTTCTCAACCTTTTTCCATTTCTCAACCTTTTTCCATTTCTCAACCTTTCCCACCATTTTTCTTCCTAGGCACTCGTCTCACTCCCCGGAATAGAAATATGGAATCAAAATCGAGAAACCATACCTGAAACCTTGAGGTAAGTTCGATCTTCACAGGTCTAGTTTCAAACTCGAACCTAGGTCTGTCCAGCCATCCTTTTCCTTCGATTTTCGATCCTATGCACCCTTCCAACCTCATAAACATGGATACCACATTAGAACACATCCTAAAAGTCCAAAAACCAAAATCCAAATTTCAAACCAAAATGGGTTTCGGGTTTACCTTTCTCTGGCTTTTCCAGCCACCTCACAACAGCTCAGCCTTTCACCACCATCATCTCAGCCTCTCACTCACCCTCTCATCCTCTCACTACCATCATCTCAGCCACCTCACGGTAGCTCAGCCTCTCACCACCATCATCCCAAAAGTCCAAAAACCAAAATCCAATTTTCAAACCAAAATGGGTTTCGGGTTTACCTTTCTCTGGGTTTACCTTTCCTTCGATTTTGGAGAAATGGGATGATATGCATGTATGTGTGTTTGTGGATCATTGGATGATTTACACTTGTCACTCATCTATTGGTCCACATGAGATATTTTGGGTCCCACTAAAGACATACCTAAAAGTTAACTATCTCGGTTTTCGTGCAACCGTTAATAGTTCCTAAAATCGTCCTTGACCCGTAACTTTCTCGTACGATGTCCAATTTCGACGTAACGCCTGTCTACAGACTCATATAATCTCGATCTACGTAACGATCCTCGGTCTATGTGCAATTGACCTCTCGAGTCAAAAGTTAATAGTTTACCCTTTTCTAGGGGCAAAATCGTCATTTCCTTCAAAATTTCCAAATTTTCCTTTTTCGAATTTCCGGGTCGTTACAATTCACCTGCAATAGGAACGAACATGACATTTTAATTTTACTCATTTTGGCTTGTTGGAAGCCAAATTGAAATTTGGAGCAGAGTAGAAAAGCGATTGGGAAAAAAGGGTCGACCAATTTTAAAATTTCAAAGGAACTAAATATTAGCAAACATACCAGCTCATATTAGATAGGATGATCACCTGGTTTAACTTCACAACACATCAGCCTCACTGCAAAGTAAAAAAAAAAAATCAGCCCACAATAACGAAGATGCAAAGTTTAAAAAATCACCCCACAAATACATCTGAAGTTAAAAAAAAAACTTTACTGCTCAATCCATGAACCCAATACTCAATTGAAAAAAAAAAAGCAATGTAAAGCTTTCTAAAACATAATTTTAGTAAAACCTAAAGACCTACCCTGAAAATTTCTCAAAGTTCTTGACCGATTTGACGAATCACTAATGAAGATGATGATGACCGATTTGATTGACGACATCGAAGATGAAGACTTGGATGAAGATTCAATTGCTGATGAAGAATTTTTTTAGCTTGCCATGTCATCATCGTCAACCTCAGACAGGTCGACCCGCGACCTTGCAACTGGGTAATTCGACTTGCGACCTTGACCTTGTCGTATCTCAACCGTCTAACCATCAAAAATCACCGTTTTTCTCCCAATCTACTCGTCTTCTACCTAGAAATCGACCTATAACCTAAAAACTGTAAAACCATACCTGTAAACGGCCAGCCAACCTCGAATACTCACGGTCACCTGCAACCGTCCTTCCTGGTCTGTCTAGGGGTCCTCAGCCTTCTGTTCTTGTCCCTAAAAGCTCGAATGAGCTCAAAAAACACGTCCAAGGCATCAGAACGAGCCCCAAACATCCAAAAATCCAAAATCCAATTTCAACCCACACAGCTTACTTGAGGTTCACGGTTTCCAGCCACCACCACGACGGCTCCGCCGTCTCTGCCATCCCACTCAGTCTCTTAGCCTCTTCCTCACTCTGAGTCTCTCTCTCTTAAGCTAGCACCAAGTAATGAGGATGATGGTTTTGGTTTGGGGTAGGGTAGAATGAAGAAGATGAAGGAAATGGATGCATGAATTGGGATAAGGATTAATGGATGAGTTGTAACGACTCGTCCCGAATTCTGAGATTTGATTAGAGACTAATCAATGATTAGTAAGGTTAATCGGTGATTAGTTGGACGAAATCGGATGAATGACGCAAAATGACCATTTTGCCCCTAATCATGGATAAAATGTTGACTTTTGACCCGGGAGGTTCGATGGCCAAGGGCCGAAGACCGTTACGTAAATCGGGTCGATACGAATCCGTAGACAAGCAGCACGCCGAAATCGGACGTCGGACGAGAACATTATGGTTCACGGAAGTTCGATTATACTATGCAAGCATTACGAGGCGGGGATGATGTGGCAATATCTGATTGGGCAGATATTTAAGTGGATCTACCCTAAATAAATACTATTATCCTATTATTTTATAATTTAATCCTACCCACCTCTCATCCTAACCCTCCATCTCATCTAATCTCTCAATCACGGCCGCCCATTTTCCCTTCTCTCTGTACCATCAACGACCTCCCATATCTTTTTCTTCAAACAACCTGAAACACCCCCCTCCCCCTTCTCCATTTTGCCTTTAATACATACACACCACATCACACCATCCCTATATCTACATCCCTACATTCGTGTGATGAATTTTGAGGGACTGAGAATGAATTTTTTTAGCTACACACCATCCCTAGTTTTATTTCAAAAATCGAAAGTTGAGATTTGATTGATGTTTGGTGTTCCATTCGATTCTAATGTGACCTAGGGACCAAGGAAACTCGATGAGGATCGATTTGGATGGAAATGAGTGGCTAAAAAGCTAAGAAACCGAGCTTGAAGATCAAGCTCACGGCTTGTTCATGGAAGGTATGATTTCATTGGGTTTTCTTGTGCTTTGAATGGCTAGATGGATATGAATTGAATAGACAGAGGTTTAGGAATTGAAAGGGGAAAGATTGGATCGAAAATGAGTGAGTTTGGACCCTGAACTGGCCGCGACGGTCCAGATCGGTCTGGTCCGGTTCGAACTAGTGGACCCGTTTCGATAGAGGTTATGGGTGACACTATTCACCAGCGCGTGGGCTTCACGCGCAGCCCCTTTGGACGGCGCGTGGGGGCGCGTGGTGGGTCCTTTCGGGTTGACTTAAATATGATTTTTAATCTATTCGATGTAACGAACATTTTGGGAATGGTTTCGTGTCGATCGGACATCGTCTCGATATTGTTTGGGATATCCGAAGGTTTAGGATAGAGTTTAAAAATAGTTAAAATTTAGGGAAAATTACGGGGCTTCAATGAGAGGTTAATCAGGTAGTTAGTAACCCTCTAGATTGATTTGGACAGGTTTAGGATTCCTAGTAACGACGATTATCCCGGCGAGGCTTACATCACGCAAATAGAGGCGGCAACTTAGGAGGTCTATGAGTAGATCTTGATTTCTAAATTGTGATGCATGCAAAAATGTTTTATATGTTTTATGGATATGATTCTATGATGTTGATTTGGATGATTGTGATTTATATGGTTTCACGCATTTCGAGTACGTGTTTGCACACACATCGAGGTTTACGGTTTTGCACTGATTTTCCGTGCTTATAGTTTTGGAAATGATTTCATGAAATGGTTTTGGATTTGAAAAGGTAAACGCGGGTTCGAGACCCATTTTTTTTGGAAACCCTCGGACTCGAAGTCCATTTAGTTACGTTCTCGAGCGAGAGGCCCAATTGGTTCTTAAATCAATTTCGGATTTGGAAATATGGACCGGGCACGAGACTCATTTGATTTACGAACTCTCGGACCTGAAGTCCATTTGATTTAACCAGGAATCGGGTCGGAGGCCCAGTTGGTTTACGTATCGGGCTCGAGGCCCAATTGGTTTGCGTACCAGGCTCGAGGCCCAGTTGACTTACGTATCGAGCACGAGACCCATTTAGTTTACGAAATCGGGCACGAGGCCCAGTTAGTTTACGATTCGAGCCAGAGGCCCAGTTTGTATGTGGATTCGGGCTTAGGGCCCAGTTATGTTTTAAGATTGTGATTTCGGGTCGTGGACCCATAAATGGATTTATGGTTCATGATGGTTTATGGGGACCAACATGAACCCTTGAAAGGTTTTGAGAATGTTTTCAAATGGTTTTTCATATAACATTCTTTATAAATGGATTGTCTCCTCCGGGGAGGGTCGTTGGCCTGGGTGGACCCCGGAGTAGTCACAGAGCACTGATGAGTGGAGTCGCTCCCTATGGGTTCCTTACTCTCAGAAAGGCTATGGATTATAACCCCCGGGGAGGGTCATTGATCTATGGACATTGACCTAGGTGGACCCTGGGGAGACTTGGGCTTTGAGACCCTGGGTCACACGCGCGTAGCTCTAGATACCGTGACAGGATTGGTTATATGATATGGATAAACATGATTTCTTGGTTTTGCGAAATTTTGTTTTATGATTGATAAATGGATTTGGGCTGGGATCTCACATATGTTATTATGTTCTATATTTATGTAAATGGTTTTGTGTAGGGGCCCGTATGATTATGGTTGTTTGAACATATGAGGTTGAGAAATGGTTTTACTATGCATGCATGCTTTTTAGTGAACGGCATAAAGGTCATAAAATGTGTTTTCTGAACTATTACTTTTCGTCCACTCACAGTCTTTCTATTTTTAATGCCCTTCAGGTTGAATACGGTGCGAACTGTAGTAGAGACCGAGACATTACATACCTCCTCCGGAACCTAGCGTACTCTGGAAGCCGGTCAAGCTAAAGGTTCAAATTTTCCCTAGTCTGACACTCTGTGTCAGACGGGATCAGGAGCGTCCCTCATTAATCCCGGTGAGATTGGGACGAGTCCTAACATGAGAAGTGTCACTCATCTATTGGTCCCCAAAAGATATTTTGGGTTCCACTAAACAACAAACCCAAAAATCAACTCTTCTCTTATTTCGTACAACCAAAATAGTATGGAAAACTGTTCTAGACGCGTAACTTTACCGTACGATGTCCGATCTCGACGTGTTGTCTATCTACGGACTCATAACATCTCAATCTACGTAATAGACCTTGATCCACGTGCATTTAACTTCTCGTGTCAAAAGTCAACATTTTCACCTGTCTATGGGTAAAATCGTCATTTCACCTCGATTATCCCGGTAATCCTCAATTAGGTCCCGATTAATCCTTGATTAATTCTTAATTAAAACTAGTTAATTACGAAATTCAGGACGGGTCGTTATAAAGCGGGCATCTTGCTTGCGTTGTTATTTTCTATATCGCTTTCGAGGACTTTAAATATTTTTCGTTTGTGCCTAGTCCGAGTTCAATGTCGGCGTGTTCATGTTAGTAGCGTGTAACTTAGAGTTAGAGGGTTGAGTTAGACAAATCAACCTCTTCAAGTTAGACTGTTCAAATACTGAGCCAGAACACGAAAATGATTCTACGACTTATGCCGCCGTAGAATTCATTTGTTGGTATATTCTAGTAATCAAAATCATATTTGAAGAAACTGATTGTAGAGAGGGAGAGGGAAAGTACAAAAAATTAGAAAGTAACATGTTTGAATATTAGGGTGATGAATGGAATTACAAGTGCAAGAAGTAAACTATCTCTAGACTAGCCATGGGTTGACGATCTGGGTCTAGAGACCATTAACTGGATGAACATTTATTCAAAATCATATCTAAGTGTTGATAGAGCAGTAAAAAGCCGTGATAATGTCGGGGAGTGAAATTGTGACCGTTTTGAGGCAGTCAAAATGAGATGGGTGTTAGGTGGCCTTCAAAACAAGCTTCTGAGAAGGGATGAGGGGAGAATTGAATCTTGATCCTAGATCGAAGAGACAGGTTTTCCCAAGAAGGCAAGTTTTTTGGTAACAAAGAAACTTCTGAGGTTTTGCAATTTTTGAAATTGATTGAATTTGATCAATTTGTTTGTTTGATTGAGTTGTTAGTTGTCCTTTGAGAAGAGGGTGTCTTCTTGTTTTATAGGAAGCATGGGAGTGAGGATGATCAACATGTGTATCTACGCTTGTTTCACCTTTGTGACGTCTAAGTTGTCTCTCCCCTTGACTTTTTGACGGTTTCGGCGCTGTGTCAGTATAATTTCCATAAATCACACTCACGCTTCGCCATGATCCAGATGGTAGATACTAGCTGGGTTTGTGCCTTTAGTCGGATTGAGTCTTTAATTTCTTAAATCCCCTCCTCAGGCCAGTAATGGTTTATTCTCCTCAGGCCTACAGGGATTTATTTCGGGTATAAACAATTTCAAAATGTGCTTTTGTTTTGAATAAAGAAGCGTACTCCTGTTAGTGTAACGTAGGTGTCTTTGTCGGTTGATGGATGGTATAAATGCCTATATCGCTTTGTAATCCGAAACTTAGAAATGCCTAAACGTTCTCTTTAATGAACTAGCCTAGTTTACCTTTTAATATTATCCATGTGAATTTGGCTTTCCTTCATGTGAGTTGGGGCATAAGTGCAGTTTATTTTATCTTCTTGTGGATATTTCTTGATAATTGTTACCAACCCTATTTTAAAACTCAAGTGGATTAAAGATATCTATTGCTGAATGTGAGAATGGATTAAACTTAGACTAAACATATAAATCCAAAGTTGATGTCATAGATTTGGGGTATTTAGCTTCACCTATCTTCTATAAATAGCTATCACAAAACAGTTAGTTATTTTATTTTATTGTTTAAATTTTATAACTCTTAGAATTGGCTTATATAGTTTTACTGCTTCCTACCCTCTGGTAGATATGGGATGTCCTCTCAAACGAAGAAGTGGTGGATGTAGTGGCATTAGCTCCACGAGCCTCAATTGGTCGAGCCATGGTAGAGTCAGCAACTCGAGCTTGGCGGATAAAACACCCATATGCAAAGTGTAATGATTGTGATGTGGTCTGTCTCTTCCTCACTTCAGTTACTTCAGACACTATTTCCCATTTCTCATCAACTGGAGCCGAAATGAGCTCTGGAAAATCGTCCCAAGATGAGGATGGACGGTAATATAAGAATGAACAGCAGTAGTGGCATACTTTTATGACTTGCGTGCTCCTGTGCCTCCCTATCTTAGGGTCATTAGTTTTAGTTATTATTGTCTATAATTTGTTTTCATTTAGTCATTTTACTGATTTTGATGTTTTACAAAATCTTGGTAAAAAGATTGAGGCTTATATTTAGATTGGTTGTGAGGAGACGTATTATTTTCCAGTCTCTCTCTACCAGTGTCGATATGGGGTTCTTGTAAATACGAGTCTTGAAGCCTTGCTACTGCTTGATGACAAAGTCTAGTCGGATTTTGCAAGTTTGGTGGTTTGGTTGGGAAATGGTGGAAACTTTCTCCTGGGGTGAGTATGTTTCTAATCTTCTTTGCGGTATTTGCATTTGTTCTTGTAATTCCAATCTACCTTTTTGTTTAGTTTCTGATCGATCTTTTTTGTTCGAGTGATTGAATAAATCCTAGTTGTTAGTTTCTATTTTTTTGGTGGTTTAACCATGTTGATTGTCGTTGTATTCTTACACAGTGAAGATTCTGATGCCATGTAGTCCAAATTATGGTTTAATATAAGAAATTTGAATGAGAGCTTGGAAATTAAGGTTTAGGCGTGGTTAACTGTTGAAGCCCAAAAATGGGGAAAAAGAAGCAGTAAACTGGGTAAAATCTAGCATCCAAAATGTCAGGGGCAGTGACAACAATTGTAGGCAATGCTGGGAAGGAATGGTTAGAGAAACAAAGAAATATACCAATTGCGTCTACGTGAGGTTTTCTTCACAACAATCAGCGTTTTAGACGATACTCATATTATCACTTCTATTTGGAAAGCCAGAAACAACTTTGTTTTCCAACATTGCCAGCCTAATCCCCTTGTTCAACTCAAGAAGGTTCAACGTGCCATTGCTGAGTTTTCCCTTGTTGGTATGAGAAATATTGCGCGCCAATGTTCCCCTCAAACAACCGCCTTCGCCCGTTCGGCGGATTGCACCTCGCCCCCTCTGTTTGAAGGTTAATGTTGATGGTTCATGGAATTCCCATTTGTCTCTTGCTGGGTTTGGGATTGTGGTTCGTGTTAATTCTGGCCAATTTATTGGTGGGGAAAGCTATCCCAGGTTCTGCCAATTCAGCTTTACTTGCAGAAACTTCTGCCATTCTTGAGCACTGTAAATTTGCCCGTTGCCTGTAGCTGTTAAATATTTGTGTGGAGTCTAATTCAAAGATTGTAATTGATTGCTTATACAGCCAGATTGCTCATAGCCTTTGGGAAGCCTACCCTCTTCTCTCTAGAATTAAGAAGATAACCTCCTGTTTCCTTCACTGCTCTTGGTCGTGGGTGGGTCGCGACGGAAACCCAGCGGTTGATTTCTTAGCGTCACAAGCCACCATGAGGATGAGCCCAGAAGTTTGGATCTCCAGGCTCCATCCTCGCTGCGCTCCGCTCCCCTAATCGTATTTGTTTACTAAGAACTTGGACCCCTCTGGTGAGAAGGTGTTGGACGTCTGTCCTTTATGCTTGTTCTTAGCTTTTTATCCTATGTTCTCTTGTTTTCGGTTCTCTGTTTCTGCTTTTGTTGTATTTGGGCTTGGCCTCTTAGTTATATGAAGTTAATCTAACAAAAAAACACACACACAAGGAAAAGCCTAAGTTGTTCCCTTTTTTTTTCCTTCTTATTTTTGCATCCAAACATATTCTCTATTTTTATCATTGAAATAAAGGATAATAAATTTTAATGAAGTAATATAGAAAACAACAAGGGTGGGAGTTGGGAATTAGTATATTCACAAATAAATTTCTTCTTCCTCATAGAAGAGCATTCCCAACTAGGTTATGAAGAAAATATTTTTATTTTTCAAATTATAAATCTATATATTCTGTAACTACTTATAATTAGACAAAAAGAGTTCATTTGGTGAGCAAAATTGGATTTCATTTGATATTTCATCAAATTCAATGTATTTTGAATGTTAAAACGGAAGTATATTCATTGTGAAAGGATTAGGGGTAGAAGAAAACTAATCCAATAAAATTCACTTAAAATAGAAAAATTAGAAAAAGTAAGTTTCCTTGGTTTATGTTTAATTCTAAAGAATCCTCATACAATAAAAAATTATTATTTTTTATATTTAAAATATATTGAATTTGTAGAGTTATTTAATTGGATATTATTGCTATTTTATAAAAAAAATTTCGTTTTATAGTGGGAGGAATTCACGAATGAATGATTGAGAGTGAGAGAGAGAGAGGGCAGGGCAAGGCAAGTAAGCACTTCCCATTCCTAATAGTAAAGAGTCCAAAAGCTCCACCAAAGAGCATAACTTCCTCCAGATGCTCTTCAACACTTCCCAATAACCTTAATTCATGCTCCTTTCCTGTATTTATTTTTATAATTCTTATCAACAACACCAACAATTGATTCACAATTTGATTCGCTCTCACTCTCAGTCTCAGAAATCTGCAATGGCATTTTCCTCCTCTACTCTTGTCCTCTCAACCCTCTTCTCGTCTTCCTTCCCTCAGCCAACCCTAAACCCCAAAAGGCTCAAGACCCTCTTCCTATCACCTCCCCAGAGGCCCTTAGCATCTCCCATCACCTCTTCTCATGTTGTCCCATCACCTCCCCAGAGGCCCTTATCATCCCCTACCCTCAAATTTTCAACCTTTTTGAAGCCTAAGCAATTCCCTTACTTTCATATCCCTCGCAATCAAATCCAATTGTCCCGCAGATTTCGCGCTTGCATCACTATCAGAGATGGCGGCGATGGTGACGGTGATGGGGATGAACAACAAGTGGTGGGTGAAGACTCAGCTGAGTTCCTCGTGTCCAATCAGAAGATATCTTCCTGGCTTTATTTCACTGCAATTCTGGGGTCGGTTCTGTTTATACTCAACGTGGCTTGGATCGATAACTCCACCGGCTTCGGAAAGCACTTCGTGGACGCCTTTTCTGAGCTTTCGGATAGCAAAGAGGTTTGTTTGTTTCTTAAAATTTTCAGGTATTTGTATGTTGGGGAAATGAAGTACAGCTATTATAACATCGTAAATCATGATGGGTTTTACTAATTGAAAGTTATTGATAAAAGAAAGAATTGAATTGAATATTTCAGGTAAAATCTGTTTTAGTTTGTTTTAGATTAGAGCAAAGTCCGTGAATATTCACATGCTATTATCAACAAGGATGATGCTCTCAGCTTGGAAATTGGAATACAAGGCTACAATTACCATTTTGAACTTTAGAATTTGAACAGTAGAGTGGAAATGAGGAAGGGGTTTTGTGTGTGGTGAGGATGTGGATGGCAAAAGTCACAAGTGTTTATCTGGGAACTGTGATAATAGGTATTGTTGCTATACTTCTAAATGTTGAATTTGGGTTACAGCAAGCGGTTCCTGGGCTGTGTTATCAACTTCTTTGCCTTTATAATGACGAGGGTGAGGAGGTGACGAAGCCCATCCAGAGCCGTAGCGTTTTAATCTGGTTTAAAAGTTGGTCTCTGAAAATAGATTAGAAGGTTCATGGGGATGAGGGAGCGAGAGCATGTGAATTCCGTTCTAGTTTCATTTTAAGTGTGTGCATTATCTAGATGCATAGTTTTTATTGGCATGTTTAATTCGGCATGTGCCCTTTATGATTATTTGCTCAATTGATTGCTGTAAGATGTGATGAAGGTTTTAGTTACAAAGTCTGAGGTTTGAAGTGGAATTCTACAGGTTGTGATGTTGATCCTCATTCTAATATTTGCCATTTTCCATAGTGGTTTGGCTAGTCTACGAGATGCAGGTGAGAAACTTATTGGCGAACGTGCTTTCCGTGTTTTGTTTGCTGGGACATCTTTACCATTGGCTGTTAGCACTGTTGTGAGTTCCTTACCCTCTACATATCAGTATCCTTTTTCTATCTAACTTCATTCCTTGCCACTTTTTCTGTTTTGAATTCTTGTTCAGTGTGGAATTGACTTCGGAAGGTTTGTGTTTCAGGTGTATTTTATTAACCACAGATATGATGGGTTACAGTTATGGGACCTCAAGAATATATTTGGTCTCCATGAACTTCTGTGGCTCGCTTCTTTTATCTCGTTCTTATTCCTTTATCCATCTACTTTCAATCTACTAGAGGTCGCAGCTGTTGACAAGCCCAAAATGCATCTATGGGAAACTGGGATTATGAGAATCACCAGGCATCCACAGGTAACTTCTTTGCCCAGTGTTATGAAATATCGTCTAAACATATCTGAATCATTTACTGAGAATCATTTGCTAGCTTTTGGGGCCTCGGAATGAATGCTGGTGTGGGTTCTGATCATTTACTAATCCAGGTGGTCAAAATTAACCTTTTAACTCGTCTTATACTCTTAATTGTGCAATATCGTTTAACAAATTGCTCAAGTTTGTACTCATTTTTATTGCTTTCTCTCTTTCTCTCTCCCTCTACCTTTCCTTCTCATCCTCATGTACTTAGAGAATTTGGAAATGGGTGTGTTTGATTCAGCTGGTCGGACAGGTAATTTGGTGCCTGGCTCACACAATTTGGATAGGGAATTCAGTGGCAGTGGCGGCTTCTGTTGGGTTAATTGGGCATCATGTATTTGGTGCTTGGAATGGTGACAGGAGATTGGCTCAACGATATGGGGAGGACTTCCAAATTGTGAAGAGGCGAACGAGTATCATACCATTTGCAGCAATTCTTGATGGCCGGCAAAAGTTGCCCAAAGATTACTACAAGGAGTTTCTTCGGTTGCCATACTTGTCGATCACCGGATTGACGATAGGTGCATACTTAGCACACCCCCTTATGCAGGCCGCCAGTTTTCGGCTCGATTGGTAGGAACCAGATACGGAGGCATACGATTTGTACGTGATTGGTGAAGGGATGCCGGAACTGTATATAATTTGTGTCTGAAAGAATGGTTAGGTAGCTCTAGATGTGTTCATCAAAACCAAAAGTATGTTCTATAATGTATTACAATCCTAAGAAATGAAGGGCCATATCAATGTCACTTATGAAGTTATCGTTTACAAATATGAAGTTACCGTTTACAAATATGAAGTTACAGTCCCGCAGCCTGCTTACTAGTAAAGACCTTTTTATAGGAAGCCACAAAATAAAAATTAAAGTCTTAAATACAAGAGGAGTTGGATTCTTGGGTGTCATCAGCATCGGAAGTGCTACCCGAACATCAGTCATAGTGCTAACGCAAACTGTTCCATTGAGAAATTTGTGGTGTCATCAGCAGCGGAGGGTATAGCAAACGTAAACTGGTCCGACGAGAAATTCGTGGATAATCAACATCGGCGGAATCATCAGACTTATTTCTATTTTTGAGCACGGGGCAATCAATATTGTGACAAAAGTTGCATTTACGTATCCTAGTCCTTGATTCTTGAACCATTTTCTGTAACTCAAGCAACCAAGATTTCATGTCAGAATGACCGCCCCTTGAATTTTTAGACATTTTATCTTGTAACTCTCATGATGAAGAGGCGGCCTTGAAATCCTCCATCGTAAGAGTCTCTTCTGGATAATAGTCTCAAAAAAATGTCCAAACAGAATGAGGTAAAGAATATAATTCTTTACAAAATCAAAGTCTTATTCTCATGATCAATCTTTATATCAATAGATTTGTAATCCATAACAATTTATTGAACTCATGAAGATTGTTTTGAATAGGCGTACCTTCATACATAAGAACAGTATATAGACGCTACTTGAGATACAAGCGATTAGGAAGGGATTTCGTCATAAATAACTCTCCAATTTAAGCCACAAATCAGCTGTTGTTATCTCATCGGCCACCTCACGAAGAGCCTCTTCCGAAAGCTACAACAATTTCGCGCATTGTCCCCAGTCCAAGATGTCTTGATTCTCAACACGAGCAAAGCTTCATTTCCCCTCAAAAGCCTTGAATAGCCCTTGTTGACCAAAAAGAGCTCTCATATTCAAAAGGCACAAAGTGAAATTTAATCCTCCCATTGAGCTGATCAATCTCATATTTTGTTGGGATAATTGAAAGAATCATAAAATGCGAACTCAAAACCCGATGTCAAACCTAGGCCTCTGATACCACTTATTGTAGGGGGATTCATCGAATATTTGGACGTGTCCTGAGGGAAGAACAATCCCAGGAGGGTTGAAACCCGAAAGGGGCTGCCATGGTCGAAAATGGGAGTTTAGTTTTGAGGAGTGAAGAACGGCTAACAAACACTCTGATGCCTTTCTAGAAGTGTCGTGATCGAGTGAAGCACGAAAATGAGGCTATTGGGACGCTGGAAGCAATACTGTGAGAAGGTTGAAAATCAGTCGTGAATGAAGGAAATGACGTCCTTGGGATTTTACAAAAAAACGATGTAGTCGGCTTCAGTCGCATGTAAGGTACGTGTGAGTGGACTTTTATTTTTCCTTAAACCCTATGCATGCACATTCATATGTTTTTAGTGTGTTTTATGTGTCTTTGATGATGATGGGGTGAATAGAATTTTAATATGAATTTCGGTGATTTTATGCATATTGACAGGACCCGTCCCAATCCCACTGGGACCACCCGGGGACGTGACCCGCTCCCGTCTGACAATGACTCTAAACATACCAAAAGTACCCTTAAATAAAAACCGAAGACTCACATAGATAGATAACGTACAAACACAGTGTTTAAAGTGATACTGTCAGACAAGGGAAAGTAAAATACAACATGTGAGCACACTAGTCAGAGTACATTTATTCGGTGCTCAACCTACCCACAAGTGGGTGTACAGGTGCACAGCTAGGCAACTAAACCTCTGCCTCCTCCTCCGGATCCTCCTCCTCTATTGCAGTGTCAGGGTCTGGAGGGGTCAGTAAAACAAGGGTGAGTGGGCCAAAAATAACAGTTTAGAAATCAATTTAATAATAAAATAATCATAAGGTTTTACCCCTCCGTTTTCCAAATCTTGCATGCAGTGAAAACATATTATTACAATGAAATCATAACAAATGAACCACAATAATAATCGTAAGGTGAAACTAACATATCAGTGCACTGTAAAACCCAACCCAAATGATGTCACGGTTCTAAGGCTACGCGTTGCCACTCAGGGTCTCACACCCGAGACTCTCTAGGTACATCAGCTCCCGGTATCCCGGTCACTGCCCGAGGTATATGAACATGCCTTCCTGAGAGTAAGCAGCCCAACGGGGGTCAACTCCACTCAGTCAGAGCCCTGTGACTACTCCAGGGTCCACCCAGGCCAACGACCCTCCCTGGAGGAGACAATATACACAGGTAGGAAAGTACAGTACAATAACAGTATAGTTTACCTTATGTCCCCCGGACATCCCAAACAAAATCCACATATAATCCAGACGGGTCTCATGCCCAAAACATTGTAATAACATATATAAACAGTTCATAAGACTCATCAGTGGAAATAGTAAAACAGTTTATGCATGCAAGCCTTTTATAAATCAAACAGCCCACTCACACTCGGTCCTTGCTGCTCAACGATCTCTATAAACCTGTATTATTACTCCTGAGGGTTACTTAAGGACCCTATAATATCAATACCAAGACCCTAGAACATATCCGCCTCAAAAACGCATCCTGGGCACTATTCCCGGTGCTTCAAACCCTATTTTGGCTAACATAATGATCTCCGATCGACACGAAACCACCTCCATTGGATCCGTATCGTCGAAACCTTGAAAATGGTACCGGCCCCACCAAAATCACTGTTCACACGCGCCCCCACGCGCCTGGTCAACGCGTGGGTCAACGTTGCTACAGTACCGCTGACGTCAGCAGTGACGTCATGCTGACGTCAGCATGATGTCATCACTGACACTTGTCAGGTGACACGTGGCACGTTCTGATTGGTCCCTGGTCTGACAACATCTGACAGGATGACGTCATCATGACGTCAGAAGTGACGTCAGCATGATGACGTCATCAGTGCTACAGTACCGGGTCGACCCGTTTGACTGGAACCGGGTCGCCGTCGACCCACGGTTTGACCCGATTCCACCGCACGATTCCGGCCACCATTTTCGACGGGGTTGATCCCTATGGGATCGTCTAGGTCTGTCCTATGGTTCAGTGACCTCAAAATAAGAAGAAAGTGGGAAGAAACTCACCAGAATGTCTCTGAAACTCACGGTCACGGTCCGGTCGTCGTCCTCGGTGATCCACGGCGTCTCCGTCGTCCAACCCGGTCCCAAACGACTCGTCTCCCACCCTAGGACATGTCTATCACCTAACAATCAATTTCTAATCATTAAAAACGGTCGGGTCGAACAGGGAATGAAAACGGGCTTGTCGGGTTTTGGGTCTTATCGCCGCCGTCACGCCGCCGTAGCCCTCGCCGTCGTCCAGTTAAGCTCCTAGGATCCCCACGGTGCAGACTGGAGCTCCTCCCGCGTCGAGGTGAGGTGGTTATCGAGGTTTGCTTCTTGGACCCGTTTCCTTGAGGTTTTCGGGTCTGAGTTTGCACGGCAGTTTCGGGGCTGGGAAGTGGGGTGGTGGCTGCCGGTGATGCTCGGTGATGGTTAGTGGATGTTGGTGATGCAGCTGGTGATCGGGTGGTGGTGTGAGAGGCGTGGGTTTGTGTGTTTGGATGGAGAGAAAATGGGAAGAAGAATGCACGGGTGAAGGGGGAATGGATGTGTGTTTGTAAGAAAAAGCAGAAACAGATCGTGCATGAACAAGGGAGCAGATGGAAATGGAGGGCTGGGATTCACTTGCACAGACAATCCAAGGGTGGAAATCAAATGGAGGGAAAATAAATAATATAAACAATGGATTAAATAGTATTAGTTGCTTTATGGGAATAGTGTAGGCTTGGATGGGTGACACTTGTCACCAATCCATCGGTTTGATTTAAATATTAGGTTGGCACGGATTCCCGTAATAAATTAATATTTTATTCCGTTGTTCTCGGTTCGTAAATTCCGCTAAAACGCTTCCTTGACCATAACTTCTTCATACGAACTCCGATTTCGGCGTGCCGCCTGTCTACGGATTCGTGACGTCCCGATCTACGTCATAGTCATGGGTCAAAGTCCAAATTATTTCCCGAGAAAAAGTCAGTTTTCCCCCCAAGGGTAAAACAGTCTTTTTACATTAAAATATTATTATTTTGGTTCGGGTCGTTACAACCTACCCTCCTTACAGAAATTTCGTCCTCGAAATTTACTCAAACAAGTATGGGTACTGCCCTCTCATCAATTCCTCGGGTTCCCATGTCGCTTCCTCCACCTCGTGGTTCCGCCATAGCACCTTAACCAATGGAATCGTCTTGTTCCTTAAGACCTTTTCCTTCCTATCCAGAATCTACACTGGCCGTTCCTCGAAACTCAAATCTGTCATCAGTTCCAGTGGTTGCTCTGGCAGTGCATGAGAGTCATCCCGAAGATACTTCCGTAGCATCGATACATGAAACACGTCATGTACTCGGGAAAGCTCCGAAGGTAGTGCTAAACGGTAAGCCACCGGACCAATCCTCTCGACAATCTCATATGGTCCGATATAACGAGGACTCAATCTCCCACGTCGTCCAAATTGAAGAATCCCTTTCCACGGCGATAACTTTAAAAAGTCAAAGTCACCAACCTCGAACTCTAAATCTCGGATCCGTCGATCTGCATAGCTTTTCTGACGATCCTGGGCCGCCTTCAATCTCTCCCGAATAACCCGAACTGTCTCCTGGGTCATATCCATCAGATCCGGCCCCACTGCGGTTCTTTCTCCGATCTCCATCCAGCATACCGGTGTTCTGCACTGTCGACCATACAGTGCCTCATAGGGTGCCATCCCTATACTCGCATGGTAGCTGTTATTGTAGGCAAACTCCATCAATGGCAATCGATCATCCCACGAATCCTGGAATTGCAATACACAAGCTCTCATCATGTCTTCGAGAGTTTGTATCGTCCTTTCAGACTGCCCGTCGGTCTGAGGATGGAATGCCGTACTGAAATGCAATTTCGTACCTAAGGCAGTTTGCAGACTCCTCCAAAATCTGGATGTGAAACGCGGATCCCAATCCGACACGATCGACTCTGGGGTACCGTGTAGTCGGATGATCTCATTAATGAATAGCTGGGCCAAACGGTTTTGCTTGTACGTCTCACGTACAGGCAGAAAATGCGTTGATTTAGTCAACCGGTCCACTATTACCCAGACTCCATCAACTCCACTCCTTGTCTTCGGTAACTTGAAGACAAAGTCCATTGTAATATGATCCCACTTCCATTGTGGAATTGGAAGTGGCTGCATAGCCCCATACGGACGCTGCCGTTCTGCTTTGACCTGCTGACAGATCAAACATTTGCTGACAAACTCAGCTATCTCTCTCTTCATCCCTGGCCACCAATAATAGTCCCGGAGGGTACGGTACATCTTTGTCCCTCCTGGATGCATAGCATAGGCCGAACTGTGGGCCTCGTCTAAAATCTCTCTCCTCAACTCTGGTACCGCAGGTACACACAATCTCCCAAGCTTTACTAATGCTCCATCGCCCCTGACGGAGAAATCTTGTCTCTGTCCGGATTCAACCTCGTTCCTGTAATCACAAAGTATCTGGTCCTGTAGTTGAGCCTCGATGATCCTGTCGACCAACACGGGTCGCACATGAAAGCTAGCCAACAAGGCTCCCTGGTCGTCCATCCCTAACATAACTCCGCTCTTCCGGAGTTCCACTAGCAAAGGAAGATACACCAATCTCAAATGTGCAACTGATCCCGCCGACTTCCTGCTAAGTGCATCAGCTACAACATTTGCCTTGCCAGGATGGTACTCGATGGTACAATCATAATCCTTCAACAATTCCAACCATCTCCGCTGTCTCATGTTGAGTTCTTTCTGAGTGAACAAATGTTTAAGACTCTGGTGATCGGTGAATATTCGGCATGTCACACCGAACAAATGATGTCTCCAGATCTTTAGAGCATGAACCACCGCTGCCAATTCCAAATCATGAGTAGGGTAGTTCAACTCGTACGTCTTCAGCTGCCGGGATGCGTAAGCAATCACTTTTCCATTCTGCATCAATACACAACCCAAACCCTGCAGCGATGCATCACTATATACCACGAACTCTCCACTGCTGTCTGGTAATGCAAGGACAGGTGCAGTGGTTAATCGGCACTTTAATTCCTGAAAACTCTGTTCACACTGATCGTCCCATACAAACTTCACCCTTTTCCGGGTTAACCGAGTCAATGGTGCGGCAATCTGGGAGAAACCCTCTACGAATCTCCGATAGTAGCCTGCTAACCCAACAAAACTTCGCACTTCCGTCACCGTGGTCGGTCTTGGCCAATTTGTCACAGCCTCTGTTTTCTGAGGATCCACACTTATCCCCTCGGGTGATATAATGTGACCTAAGAATCCAATACTATTTAGCCAAAACTGACACTTGCTTAACTTAGCATACAACTGCTCCTGTCGTAGTTTACCCAATACCCTTCGTAAGTGCTCCTCATGAGCCCTGACACTCCTGGAATACACCAAGATGTCGTCGATAAACACGATCACAAATTTATCCAAGTATGCTCGAAAGACTCGATTCATCAAGTCCATGAATGCAGCTGGTGCATTCGTCAATCCAAAGGGCATCACCAAGAACTCATAATGCCCATACCTCGTTCGAAAAGCTGTTTTCTGAACATCCCCCTCGGCTATTCTCAGCTGATGGTATCCTGACCTCAGATCTATCTTGGAGAAATATCGCGCTCCTCGTAACTGATCGAACAAATCATCGATCCTGGGTAAGGGATACTGATTCCTTACCGTAGCCTTGTTCAACTGCCGATAATCCACACACAACCGTAAACTACCCTCCTTCTTTTTTACAAATAAGACCGGCGCTCCCCATGGTGATGTACTGGGTCGGATAAACCCTAGATCCACCAATTCCTATAATTGGATTTTCAATTCCCGTAACTCCGCCGGTGCCATACGATACGGTGCTTGTGAAATTGGTCGAGTCCCGGGGAGTAACTCGATCGTAAAGTCGATCTCCCTGGGTGGTGGTAATCCAGGTAAATCTCCTGGAAAGACATCAGGAAATTCCCGCACAATCGGAATATCCTCAATACGCAAAGATTCATCCGTAGACTCTACCACATAAGCAAGATAACCCTGACACCCCTTCTGTAAGAGTTTAGTAGCTGTGAGTGCAGATATTACCTTGGGTGATGCGTCTCCACACTCTCCCTGGAATATCACTTCCGGTAATCCTGGACCTCTCAAAGTCAACCGCATGTTACCACAGTCGATGAGTGAATTGTACTCCGACAACCAATCAACTCCAAGTATCACATCGAAATCGTGAACATTCATCAGGATTAAGTCTGCCGGAAATTCGACTCCCTCAATCTCCACAGGACAAGCTCGTATCTCCTGGTTCACCCGGTAGGTCACACCCATCGGTGTCCCCACTCCCATCTCGTGCTCAAGTGCGGTCACCTCACGGCCCAACAGACTCGCACAACGTGGTGAAATAAAAGAATGAGTTGCCCCCGAATCCATCAATGCACGAACAACCATGCCATAAATATGTACAGTACCTATCAACACTCCCAGAATGGATCTGGCCTGCTGCTGGGTAACAGCATAAACACGAGCCATAGACTCTGCAGGTCGTCCCCGTCCTCTAGCCCCTCGATCACGGCCACGCACAACACCGCGTGTCCGGCTGCTGTCCGTCTGGGATGCTGTGCTCTGCGCTGGCGCAGCACTGCCGCGAATTAGTGGACACTCAGAAGCATAATGCCCCGGCTCCCCACAAGCGAAGCATGTGACCTCCCTAGGTCGACCCGAGTATCCTCCCGGTGAGATGCTCATCGGTGAGTAAGACCGCTGCCAAGCTTCAGAACGCTGTCCAGACCTCTGAGGACTCCTGAACTGACCAGAACGTCCTCGGCTACCAGAAGACGAAGATCCACCAGAATGTCCTCCCTTCGAGCCACGACGGCCCGAAAATCCCAAGTGTGGGCGATCACGTCGCCGAGTCTCCCCCTCAGCTCGCTGACGAGCCAGGATACTGTTCTCAACCCTGGTCGCCGCATCAGTCAGATCCCTCATGGAAGCAAAGGGTGTTTCAGTCACCATCGCCTGAATCTCAGGTCGCAAGCCCCACTCAAATCTGCGACATCGGTCTGCCTCGGTGATCACGAAGTTCTCAGCAAAGCGAGACAACATCAGGAAGGTCTCCTCGTACTCTGCTACAGTCTGATCCCCCTACCGGAGTTGCAGAAACTCCGCCTCACGGGCGTTACGGAACGACCGTGGATAGAACTGGTTGAGAAACCGCTCTCGGAAGGTCTCCCATGGAATGGTGTGAACAGTCCAGCCGGCCAAAACAAGGTTGTGCCACCATCGGTAGGCGCTCCCATCCAGTAGGAAAGTCGCCAGTACGACACGCTCCTCCGGAGGACAGTGCATGACCTCGAAAATCCTCTCCCAGCGGTCAATCCACTGGTGTGCTTCCTCGGGGTCGGTTCCCCCACTGAAATGCGTAGCACCCAGGCGCTGAGCCCGCTCAATGCTCGCATTGTCTCCATTTCCTCCATTGCCCTCGTCAACACGTGCACGGGGTTCACGTCGGGGAGGCATATCCAACTGTGAAGAGGCAAACAGGTTAAAAGACATCGAAAGCGACCATGTACAAAGTACAAACCGCTAACCTAGTACTCCGACTACTAATCCTAATGCTCTGATACCAAGCTGACAGGACCCGTCCCAATCCCACTGGGACCACCCGGGGACGTGACCCGCTCCCGTCTGACAATGACTCTAAACATACCAAAAGTACCCTTAAATAAAAACCGAAGACTCACATAGATAGATAACGTACAAACACAGTGTTTAAAGTGATACTGTCAGACAAGGGAAAGTAAAATACAACATGTGAGCACACTAGTCAGAGTACATTTATTCGGTGCTCAACCTACCCACAAGTGGGTGTACAGGTGCACAGCTAGGCAACTAAACCTCTGCCTCCTCCTCCGGATCCTCCTCCTCTATTGCAGTGTCAGGGTCTGGAGGGGTCAGTAAAACAAGGGTGAGTGGGCCAAAAATAACAGTTTAGAAATCAATTTAATAATAAAATAATCATAAGGTTTTACCCCTCCGTTTTCCAAATCTTGCATGCAGTGAAAACATAATATTACAATGAAATCATTACAAATGAACCACAATAATAATCGTAAGGTGAAACTAACATATCAGTGCACTGTAAAACCCAACCCAAATGATGTCACGGTTCTAAGGCTACGCGTTGCCACTCAGGGTCTCACACCCGAGACTCTCTAGGTACATCAGCTCCCGGTATCCCGGTCACTGCCCGAGGTATATGAACATGCCTTCCTGAGAGTAAGCAGCCCAACGGGGGTCAACTCCACTCAGTCAGAGCCCCGTGACTACTCCAGGGTCCACCCAGGCCAACGACCCTCCCTGGAGGAGACAATATACACAGGTAGGAAAGTAAACTACAATAACAGTATAGTTTACCTTATGTCCCCCGGACATCCCAAACAAAATCCACATATAATCCAGACGGGTCTCATGCCCAAAACATTGTAATAACATATATAAACAGTTCATAAGACTCATCAGTGGAAATAGTAAAACAGTTTATGCATGCAAGCCTTTTATAAATCAAACAGCCCACTCACACTCGGTCCTTGCTGCTCAACGATCTCTATAAACCTGTATTATTACTCCTGAGGGTTACTTAAGGACCCTATAATATCAATACCAAGACCCTAGAACATATCCGCCTCAAAAACGCATCCTGGGCACTATTCCCGGTGCTTCAAACCCCATTTCGGCTAACATAACGATCTCTGATCGACACGAAACCACCTCCGTTGGATTCGTATCGTCGAAACCTTGAAAATGGTACCATCCCCACCAAAATCACTGTTCACACGCGCCCCCACGCGCCTGGTCAACGCGTGGGTCAACGTTGCTACAGTACCGCTGACGTCAGCAGTGACGTCATGCTGACGTCAGCATGATGTCATCACTGACACTTGTCAGGTGACACGTGGCACGTTCTGATTGGTCCCTGGTCTGACAACATCTGACAGGATGACGTCATCATGACGTCAGAAGTGACGTCAGCATGATGACGTCATCAGTGCTACAGTACCGGGTCGACCCGTTTGACTGGAACCGGGTCACCGTCGACCCACGGTTTGACCCGATTCCACCGCACGATTCCGGCCACCGTTTTCGACGGGGTTGATCCCTATGGGATCGTCTAGGTCTGTCCTATGGTTCAGTGACCTCAAAATAAGAAGAAAGTGGGAAGAAACTCACCAGAATGTCTCTGAAACTCACGGTCACGGTCCGGTCGTCGTCCTCGGTGATCCACGGCGTCTCCGTCGTCCAACCCGGTCCCAAACGACTCGTCTCCCACCCTAGGACATGTCTATCACCTAACAATCAATTTCTAATCATTAAAAACGGTCGGGTCGAACAGGGAATGAAAACGGGCTTGTCGGGTTTTGGGTCTTACCGCCGCCGTCACGCCGCCGTAGCCCTCGCCGTCGTCCAGTTAAGCTCCTAGGATCCCCACGGTGCAGACTGGAGCTCCTCCCGCGTCGAGGTGAGGTGGTTATCGAGGTTTGCTTCTTGGACCCGTTTCCTTGAGGTTTTCGGGTCTGAGTTTGCACGGCAGTTTCGGGGCTGGGAAGTGGGGTGGTGGCTGCCGGTGATGCTCGGTGATGGTTAGTGGATGTTGGTGATGCAGCTGGTGATCGGGTGGTGGTGTGAGAGGCGTGGGTTTGTGTGTTTGGATGGAGAGAAAATGGGAAGAAGAATGCACGGGTGAAGGGGGAATGGATGTGTGTTTGTAAGAAAAAGCAGAAACAGATCGTGCATGAACAAGGGAGCAGATGGAAATGGAGGGCTGGGATTCACTTGCACAGACAATCCAAGGGTGGAAATCAAATGGAGGGAAAATAAATAATATAAACAATGGATTAAATAGTATTAGTTGCTTTATGGGAATAGTGTAGGCTTGGATGGGTGACACTTGTCACCAATCCATCGGTTTGATTTAAATATTAGGTTGGCACGGATTCCCGTAATAAATTAATATTTTATTCCGTTGTTCTCGGTTCGTAAATTCCGCTAAAACGCTTCCTTGACCATAACTTCTTCATACGAACTCCGATTTCGGCGTGCCGCCTGTCTACGGATTCGTGACGTCCCGATCTACGTCATAGTCATGGGTCAAACCAAATTATTTCCCGAGAAAAAGTCAAAGTTTGCCCCCCAAGGGTAAAACAGTCTTTTTACATTAAAATATTATTATTTTGGTTCGGGTCGTTACACATATTTTATTATTATTTTATTGCATGTTTTACGGGGTTTATTCGTGAGTACGTTTTGGTTTCCGATTTCGAATGAGAATTGTTTAATGGCTTGTTACGTATGATTTATATGGATTTCTTGGGAGTTTTTATGAATATTTAAGGAAAATGTTATTTAAACGTTTTGCGAGGAAATTGGGTTTATTAAACCCCGAATTCTCAACGAGTCATGGGAAATGGTTTTATACGTATTAGTTCATGTTTATCTGAATTGGATTTTATATGATTTTATCGAATATTTCAATGGTTCGCTTTATGAGGGTTTGATGGATTTGTGATTTGGGCTTAAGCCCGAGCTATGAGTTGAGTCTTGATTTCTGAATGTGTTTTGTGTTAAGACTATATGATTATTGGATACCTGTGTTTTCATGCTATTTGTGATGATGTGACATGTGTGATGATGTGTGATTGTGATGTGGTTTAATGACCCTCCTCCAGATATCGATAGGTTGCACGGTCTCGAACGTCGAGGTAAAGCTCCGTAATTCCCGAGACTTGTTTTAGACGTCGAGCTTGGGGCTCTGTAATCCCTAAGACTAGAACCGTGACTCAGACGTCGAGTCTGAGACTCCGTAGTTCCTGAGCTAGTCCACACTCGGACGTCGAGTCTAGGACTCTGTAGTTCCCGAGTGCTCTTAGCCTATTGGTAGTGCACATTTGAGGTGATGATTCAGCCTGCAGACTTCGAGGATGGGTCAGTTGATGTGATTCATTGATTAGGTATGCTAATGGATTTGGTGTGACTGATCTGATTGTATTGTCTTGTTTGAGTTCGTGTTGGTAGTTAGTGTTTGTGCTTGTGTCGATATTTGACTTGCTTTTATAGTTTCCTTGGTTTGTGGTATTATCGCATTTTCGTATTACTATGCGTATATCGAGAATTTTGGTTTATTGGTAATTTGGTGCATGCATAGTTTTATTAAACGGAGGACATGTATATTTTCAAACAATATGTTGAAAAACCTTTATTTTTGTCCACTCACACATTTTAAATTGTTTTAAAACCCTTCAGGTCCATTGCACGAGAAATGAGGATACTTGTGGGACGGAGGCATAAGCCCACACGTTTGTATGTATCCCTTGTCTGACAGGATTCCGAGTGTAACTTTGGTATTTTTAGGTTACTTATCGCACGGGAGCAGGACCTGGATGTGTTGTACATGGTCTTCTGGGTTGGGTCTTGTCGCTTTTGGTCATTATGCACTAAGAACCCATTTGGAAACTGCCAAGTGTCCAAGATCTAGAGAGTTCTGATTTTTTCCCTCATCCACCGACTTAATCCCCTGCATAAAATTTTTCGTGTGTGTGCTGGTATGGGGTGAAGAGGAACTGAAAACCTCCAAAACTCGCACCGTGAAAGAAAATCAAGGGAAGAGAAGAAAAATGATGGAGGAAAGAAGGGAAACAAAGTAGGGAATATGAGAGGACTTCCTTAGGGAGAAAACAAACCATTTGGTCGTGTTTTAGGGATGGAACAAGCTTAGAAAAGTAGAAACCCAAAACCGCCATGGTTCGAAAATTGGAACTTGGGTTTGAGGCTTGATGAATGTCTAACAAGTACCCTAATGCCTTCCTGGAATCTCTGGGATAGTTTTGAGTTCAAGATAGAGACGGTTTGGCCGTTGGATCGTTGTGGGTAGAAGCTGGTATCCATGGCCATGGGTAAGGTACGTGTGAGTGGACTTTTGTTTTCCTTAAATCCTATGCATGTAGTTCTTATGTGAATTTCTATAATTTATGATGTGTTTTACTTGACAATGATTTATATATAATTTACATGACTTCTATGGATTTGTGGTGATTTTATGGTATATTTTAATGGCTCGTTTTACGAGGTTTTACTACCGGTAGTGCACATTGACATGATGATTCAGCTAACAGACTTTGAGGATAGGTCAGTCGATGTGATTCGTCAATTCAGTATGTTGATTGATACGATTAGTTGATTTGATATTTTGGTAGGTGCAGTGAGATCGTTATGGTTATGCATTGGCTTGATCGTGTTTGTGTTGATATTTGATCTGATTTTATAGTTGCCTTAGTTTATGTTATTATTGGATGTCTTACTATTGCACATACTTTGAGATTTCCGCATTTTATTGTCGTTTTTTCTGGAATTAAGAACTTCTCTTTATGCATGAATAGTTTATCAAAACGGAGGGTAAATGGCTTGTTTTTGAATATATGATTTAAAATCTTTATTTTCGTCCACTTACACATTTCGATTGTTTTGAAACCTTCCTAGGCCGTCACACGAGAATCGATGCTGCTTTCAGGATAGAGGCATAAGCTCATATGGATATAGGTATCCCTTGTCTGACGGGGTTTTGTGGGTACTTTTGGTACCTTAGGTTACTTTTCGGACGAGAGCAGGGCCTAGATATGTTAGATATGGTGTTTCCCGAGTTGGGTCCTGTCAACTTGGTATCAGAGCGTAGGTTCTGATATGTGCTTGAAATTGTTATGCCTCCGAGATGTGAGCCTCGTGTACGACTTGGTAGTGAGACGAGAATAGAAGCCCCAAGGTAGTTTTGTGACTTGATTTGAATCGATTATATGTGACATGTGTTGTCTATGTGATTTACCTGGATTAGTTGAGGTACATATGGGATGTATGATAATGTGTCCCTTGATATTCGTAATGTTGGAATAGACTAGTGGTGTGAATAATGAATGTTATGAGGGGGAACAATCACATGATTTTAGACGATTAGCGAGCTCTCTACTGGAAGCCAGTGAAATTGTTGTTATGGTAGACTCGGGGGAGAAGACTGAGTATGTTTTTTCCAATTGAAATAAGTGTATGTTTTTTCCAATTGAAATAAGTGTTTGGGAAGTAATGTGACTAAGGTACTTTTTCAGATCAGATATGTGTGGTAATATTTTGGTTACTAGTTAGCAGCAACAGACTTGTTGGACTGAAAGAATTGATTGTATGGAAGAAACACCCCATGTTCTGGTTAAGTGATAGGTTCCTATGTTTACGTAGGTTACAGTTGTTCGATTAACCTATCCTTTGGAACGTTTAGGGAGTTAGTAAGGGTATATTGATTGTCATTGAGTTGAGTGTGATAGGAACCTTACTCTAATGGATTCTGTGGTATACATTTGATTCGCGTCCTTTAAATTGGTAATGTAATTCCTTAGGACTTGGAAAACATGGTGGAAAGATTGTGTGAATATATGGGAGACATGTTGAAAGGGAATTTGGAAATAAGGAGGAAGAAAAGTCTTGGAGAAAGAGAATCATGAAGGGAGTATGTAACGAACCGTCCGGAATTCCGGGATTAGATTAGTGACTAATGAAGGATTAGTGAGATTAACCGGTGATTAGTTGAGTGAAATCGGACAGACGGTGTAAAATGACCGTTTTGCCCATAAAATTGGGTAAAATGTTGACTTTTGACTTGGGGAGTCAACTGCACGAGGACCAATGATCGTGACGTAGATCGGGACGTCACGAGTCTGTAGACAGGCGGCACTTCTAAATCGGACGTCGAACGGGGAAGTTATGGTCACGGGAAGTGAAATTGGACTATTCATGCATTTTGAGGCATAAATTATATGGCTAAATCTGATTGGCTGATTTAATAATGTGGGACCCTTGGATGAGTGATAAGTGTCACTCATCCAATTGGCCATCTCCCCCTATTTGTGGATCTTAATCATGATTGGATGGTTTTTATGTTAAAATATTAATGATAATATTATTTTATAATTCCCTCACATTTCTCTCTCATTTCCAATCGTCCATTTCCCTCAGATCCCTCATCCTCACCATTCATTCCTCTCATCTGATTCATCATCCTCACAATCAAACTTCAATCTTTCTTCTTCAAACCATGCACTACCGTTCTTCCTAAATAAACACACCACCTTACTGCCCTAACATCCTCTACGAGCACTGAGAGACCGTGAGTGAGGACTGAGATAGTGAGAGAGTGACTAGACGGACTGATGAACGACGGGACACGGCGGAGGTAAGTTAGAACCCGTAACCCGTGTTGACCCAAAATTTGGAAGCCTAGTTTTTTATGTTGTTTTGAGTTTCTATTGACCCTAACATGACCTAGGGACCAAGACGACTCTGTGGGGATTGTTTTCGAAGGAAAGGGGTGGCTAGAATGGCTGAGAACAGAGCTCAAAGGTTGAGGTTGTTGTTCAATTATCAAAGGTGAGCTTTCGGTCTGAATTTTGTGTTTTAAAACCCATAGAACTCCTAGTTCGGGCCATATGAAGGCATAAGAATGAAAGGAATTGAAAAACATGGAAAAAATGGGGAAAATCGGGAATACCGATTCGGGTTGGACTGGGTTGCAGAACCGGTCTGAACTGGTCGGTCTGCGGGTGGTTGAAGATGAAGTGCCCGGGCGCGTGGGTTTCACGCGCAGTCGCTTGCAACGGCATGTGGGGGAACGTAGGGGGTATTTTGGGAATGTTTTCAACATGGCTTTTAATCTATTCGATGTAACGAACATTTTTGGACTGGTTTCGTGTCGATCAGACATCGTTTCAATATAGTTCAGGGTGTCCGAAGGTTTAGGATCGAGTTTAAAAATGTTTAAAAATTCGGGAAAATTACGGGGCTTCAATGAGAGGTTAATAAGGTAGATAGTAACCCTCTAGTATGATTTGGACAGGTTTGAGAGTCCCGGTGACAGTGATTAGCTAGGGAGGCTTATGGTACGCATATCGAGGCGACAACATAGGACGGTCTGTGAGTAGACCTTGATTTCTAAATTGTGATGCATGCATAAATGTTTTATATATTTTACATATGTGATTTCTATGATGATGATTGGGATATTGCTGATTTACATATTTACACGTATTTCGAGGCGATTTATGTATTTACACGTATATCGAGTTTTATGGTTTTACACTGTGGTTATACGTGCTTGTGGTTTCAGTAATGATTTAATGAAATGGTTTTGGATTTGAAAAGGTAAACCCGGGTATGAGACCCATTTCTTTTGGAAACCCTCGGACTTAAAGTCCATTTTAGTTACATTATTGGGCTAGGGGCCCAATTGGTTTGTGGATTGATTTCGAATTTGGAAATATGGAATCGAGCATGAGTCCTATATGATTTACGAACTATCAGACTTCGAGTCCATTTGATTTAATAAGGCATCGGGCCGAAGGCCCAGTTGGTTTACGAAATCGGGCTTAAGGCCCAGTTGGTTTACATGATCGGGCTTGAGGCCCAATTGGATATGATATCGGGCATGAGTCCCATTTATGATTTATAAATGTGATTTCGGGTTCGGAGACCCTAAATTGATTTGGATTTGGAAACATGGATTTCTGGTTTCATGACGGTTTATGGGGACCGGGCATGGATCCTTTGAAAAGTTTGAAAGGTTTTGAGAATGATTTCGAAATAGTTTTTCATATACCATCCTTGTATTTATGGATTGTTTCCTTCGAGAAGGGTCGTTGGCCTAGGTGTACCCCGGAGTAGTCACGGAGCACTAATTGATTGGAGTCCCCCTCGTGGGGTACCTTACTCTCAGGAAGGCATATATGGATTATAACCCCTAGGGAGGGTCATTGATCTACGGACATTGACTTAGGTGGACCCTGGGGAGACTTAGGATTTGAGACCCCGGGTAGTATGTGCGTAGCTTTGGAAACCGTGACAGAATTGGTTATATGATATTTGGTAAACATGGTTTCTTGTATTTATGAAATGGTAATTGGATATTTCAGAAATGGTATTTCTGTTTTTTATGGATTTGGGCAATGACCGACATACTCGGATTTATGGAATTTGGGGTTGAGACCCTAATAATGGTCATTTGAATATATGGTATAATAAATGGTTTTTTTATGCATGCATGCTTTTTAATAAAGGGCATAAATATCTTTTTATGAAATGCGTTTTTATTAAATTATTTATTTTCGTCCACTCACAGTTTTTGATGTTTTAATGCCCCTCAAGTTGATCACGGATGCGGGCTGTAGTAGAGACCAAGACATCTCACTCCTCTACCGGATCCTAGCGCACTCTGGAAGCCAGTCGTGCTGAAGGTTTTGAATTATCCCTTGTCTGACACTTCATGTCAGATGGGAGTATGACACATCCTGAGATAATCCTGGGGGGATTGAGATGGGTCGTGTCAGAATAAATTAGGCTAATAAGTTGCTTCATGGGCCTTTTGTTTGATTGCCTCGTGTTTGAGGCCCATATCTACGAGGGGGGGTGATGGTGGCTATGGCTTCATGATCCTTGATTTGTACAATATGGAAATTAGTTGTTGTGGCTTCAACGGATGACAACAGTTGTGCCTTGTACATTAGATTATCTTATCCCTAATCTGGAAGGAAAGATTGGATCGACGATATGTATATCATATTCGACCTTTTGATTTATGAGATGTATGTTGGTTGGTTTTCTAAAGAATTTGTGAGCGGGTAATATCTTAAGTGATGAAAATGGTTTTCCAGCCTTTAAGTACTCAGAGGTATGTAAGTAAGAATTGGGAATTAGATATGTCTTTGTGTATTACCATTTATGGATGAATATTTATCCCTGTTGTAACGTTTTCATTTGATTTAAGGAATAAATAGTTATGGAAATGAGTTCAGTAATCCATCTATTGTATCCCACATGTACCATCATTTAGTATGTTATTGTTTTCCCCCGGATGTTGTTGATTCTAGGGATGTACTCGGTTATAAGGATTTCGAGTTTTTACACCGAGCACCGAGACCGTGACTGATGTTGGATTTTGAGGAATGGAGATCAATTGATTAGTCAAGTTAACAAAATGAAGTTGTAACCCCGAATGTGCTTAATTGGAATTCATGTGTTTAATTGGAAATCGAGAAAGTATATGACAATCCATTAGGACCACCCAATTTTTTTGAAAGCGTATGGATGATATTTTGTGAGACCTTGCACTCATATAGGAACTTATGGCATTGTTGGAAAGATAAGATGAATAGGTATTGTTGGCATTGTACGGAGAACCCTCACATGTAAGGTGCAGTGCTATAGAGATTTCAGATGTTAGAAAACATCGGTGTTGAAGAGATAGTTGGATGATTAATGAAAGAATTTGAGATTCG
Organism: Prinsepia uniflora; assembly: GCA_032719365.1. NCBI lineage: Eukaryota > Viridiplantae > Streptophyta > Magnoliopsida > Rosales > Rosaceae > Prinsepia > Prinsepia uniflora. Next base: position 41,715,160 of record CM064862.1, read on the forward strand.
AAGAACTATTTGTATAGGTTTGAGATAGACGAGGTAATGGATTTGGAAATTAAGAAGAAGATCCGGGAAATAGGGAAGAAAATGAAAGTGTCGCGTGGTTAATCACGTATAAAAGAGAAGAATGAATAGTGAAAGGCAATTAATTAAACCTTAAGCTTCTACTTTTGGATGTTGGTGATAAACCTAATGTTAAGGAAACGACTAGTCTATTGTTCTATAGAACCCTGGTGGTTAATTCAAAATTGAAGAAGGGTGACATTAATGTATGCATGAAAGAGGATGGTAGGCGAGACAGAATCAAAATTTAAGAACATTGATTGAAAGTCGGAAAGTGAACTCGTTGGTTATGTTCGATATGAACTCAAGTTCGGCAATGTTTTGATTTAAAGATTAAATTGAAAACTGAATGGGAATCGAGATTCCATTTTGTTACAAAAGTGTATGTGACTTATGTGCTTGAAGTATGGATATAAGGATGATGATGTTAACTTAGTGTGATTTGTTTCTTAGTATGACATCATGTGTGGGTTATAGTGTTACCATTGAGATGTGTGCTTGAATGTGTCTGACTATTCTCACAAATATGTTTGAGTACGTTTTCCTAACTTGTCGCTTTCGAATTTAGAAATGTGAGGCCTAGCTAACCAAGGTTTTGAAGTACGAATTTGGTTTGTGATTATAAGGTGCGATATAAGTATGTGAATTCTCGGTATTCGTAATATTAAATATTGTGAGGATTGTTATGATTGACATAGTTCTGCGTACTATCGTTGTGTTACGGCATGGCTAAGCTATGATGTGCCGATTCCTAGAAAGTTTATATAAACTTGTAATTTCTTGAGATTTTTTGGTTGAGATTTTTTTATGTTGGTATAGTCGAGATGATGAATTGGCCTTATGATTGTAAGCATTAACAAGTGTCCATGTGACGACCCGGAAATTCGAAAAGGGAAATTTTGGAAAAATTTGAAGGAAATGATGATTTTGCCCCTAGTTTTGAGGGCCGAAAGTTGAGTTTTTGATCGGGACACGCTTTGGATCATCTGTAGAGAACGTTGGGTAGGTCTCGAAACGGTGAGTCCGTAGACAGGCGGCATGCGTCAATTGGAGTTCAGACGACCAAGTTACGGGTCTAGGAGTGTGAAGGGCATTTTGGTCATTTGTTAAGACAAGGGCAAAATGGTAAATTGGGCTGGACTTGGCTGATTCAGCTGTGCCTAATTACTCATTTAGTTTGTTCAGTGACATCTGTCACTTTAATGAAGCAATTAGTGGCACTTGAACTGACTAAGAGTTAAACAACAAAAAAAAAAATCCTATAATCCATGTTAGTCATGAAGTGTGTTTGTGTTTGATTGATTCTAAACCACAACAAGAATCCAGAGAGGGTAAGAGAGCAAAACCGGATGAATTAGAGAAGAGAACTGAGAGGGCATTAGTGATGGGCAAACCGAAACCCGAAACACCATTCAACACGGTCGAAGAACATGGAGAATTCGAATTTGAAATTGTGGATGTCAATTCCTAAAATTTAGCTTGGATTAAGTCTCCTGAGTTGCTCACGAACGGAATTGACTTAAAAACGAAGAGAATTTGCATCGTTTTGGCTTAGAACAGACCTGACGAATAACTGGGAAATTGAAGGTTGAGTCGTGTAATTGGAGGAGTTGGAGGATGAAATTGAGATCGAAAACAAGTCTACAAGAGTCCTACGAAGCTTTTGGATGGATCAAATGAAGAAAAACGATTGGAATTGATGAACTTTGAAGAATGAGTAGTGCTCGGATGTTCATCGACAAGTCGAGTTCAATTTGAAGGATTGACGTAAGTATTGGTGTAATTGAAATCACAGACTTCTAATTAAGGCTTAATCGATGATGTTAGATGATTGAATTGAAAGAAATGATGCAGAATTGATGGGTATTGAGTGGGTTCACACGCGGGTTGCAGACCCGTTTGATAGAGGAAACGGGTGAGGACGATGGTACTGTAGGTGGTGCGTGGGCTTCACGCGCAGCCGCTTGCCGTGGCGCGTGGGGGCCCGTGAGACCTAATCTCGAGGTAAGGTCAACATGAAACTTAATCCTTTCAATGTAATAAACATTTTGGCACTAGTTTCGAGGAAATCGGATACAGTTTCGAGGAAATCGGATACAGTTTCGATAATGTTCAGTGTATCCGAAGTTTTAATATACGTATTTAAATCTCGGAAAAATTGGGGAAAATTATATGAGGTATATTGAAGTGTTAGTGACCCTCGATAATGATTTTGGACAAGAATTGTGATTTTTGGAATTTACGGAAAAATGTGCAGTTCGGAAGCGGGCCGTTTGGACGGTGTTTGAGTGGACTTTGCTTTCTAAATTTCAATGCATGCATAATTGTTTTCTATGCTTTCTATTTATGATTTCTATGCTTATGATTATGGTACTTACGATTTCTATATTTATACGTATTTCGATATACAATACGTAATTGCACGTATTTTGAGAATATGGTTTATGTTATATTTTGATGATGGTTTGATGGATGATTTTATATGGTTTACACATATCATGTTTTGTTAATGATTTGATGATGTGACATTGGGTTTTAATGTGAATTCGGGCATGAGACATATTTCGATAAAATATGATTTCAGATTTGGTTTTGAAATTTGGATTTCGATGGATTCTGGATTTTCTATGATTTGGGTATAAAGACCAGGTACTATTGCTGGATCTGGTTTTGGGTTTAAAGACCCAGTTGATTGATGACGGGGGAGGGCCCTTGATTGATATGTTTTGAGTTTAAAGACTCAGATATGTTTTGAGTTTAAAGACTCGGTTATTGTGATATCCCCCGAGGCCTATTGATTGTGTTTTGAGTTTAAAGACTCGTTGATATCCCAGGAATGCCAGATATATGTTGTTTGAGTTTAAAGACTCGGTGATTGAGATCCAGCAGATTGATTGACTTGTGATTTACTGTTGATTTCTGATGTTTTCAGATGTGTTGGGCAGTGGCCCGGTTTCTATGGATTGATGTATTTTTGGGCTATGTTCTCGTATAGATTTTGATTCATGGTTTTGGACTGAGGCCCTGTAATTATGGTTTTAGATATGAAATCATTTCCGATTTTTCGTAAGCGGTTTTCTGATCGTGGAACTATGTGATTTTCGAATGCATGCATTGGTTTTACGTGGAGGGTAGAAATGTCTTTTTCTGTAACATGTTTTATAAACTTATTTATTTTTGTCCACTCGCACCTTTTATGTTTTTTTATTGACCATGCAGGTCGTAGCGCGATGATCGAGGCCGATCGAGAGGTGGAGGCATGAGTGGGCACAGGTGTGGTTATCCCTTGTTTGGCAAGTGCTGAGGTAATTTTGGAACTTCAGTTTACTTGTCAGACGGGAGCAAGACCGGGCACGGTTATCAATGTTCCTTAGGGGACGGGTCCTGTCAGTCTGATTGTTGTAAGTTCGAGCCCTAAGCTGGCCTTTATTTCATATTAATACTAAGCCATTGTGGATTAGGTATGTGCACTTGTGAGTAGCGATGTGCTTATTAAAATCGAAATTGAGTATTGATGGCTGATTTGTCACTGACGATGTTTGTTGGGATTTGGATGTCATTTTATGTAGTTCTTGGGGTCAGCTGAGCCCATTTTAGGGATTTGTGGTGATTTATGGTATATTTTAATGCCTAATTTTGCGAGGTTTACTATGCTGTGTGATTTGGGTTTAGGCCTAGATTTTAGATTTTACTTTGGTCTCTGAGCTGGATTTTGGATATGATTTGATATATGAGATAGGTTGGTGATTATTGAGTATGTGTGTTTATTATCGAGCTGGGCTCCGTCATTCCCGAGACTCATATCAGACGTTGAGCTTGGGGTTTCATTGTCAGGACCCACCCCGGTTTCACCCCGAATACCGAGGTAAATCCTGCTCCCGTCTGGCACCCGGACACAAACCAAAGTAAACTACTAAACTACACCGTCAGACGCAGGAGAAACTATACAAAACATCCCGAAGTTAAAATTTACAGGGCATAGTACTAAATACAAAAGAAAGAAAACCGATAAACTAGATACATGAACACGGACAAGTTTAAAACACTCCGGGATCCCTCTCGCGACTTCTATGCCTCAGACGCTGCCTCGACGCCGAAGCCCCGCTCTAGTTCCACGACCTGGAGGGCAATTTAAAACAGAAGGTGTGAGTGGACCATAACTAATAAAAGAATTTCCGAAAAACATTTTGTAATAAAACCGGGTTTGGCCCTCCGTTTTGAAATCACATGCATAACCCAGTCCTTAAAACAGTTATAAACCAATTGCTATAAAACATCATAAGAAACAGAACACTATAAAAACGGTTATAGAAATCATATCATAAGCATCATAAAACCGTAACGTGAAACATAAAATTCAACCAATCATTTGCCTTTAAACTCCCGAGTCTTTAAACTCAATAGGTCTACGAGGGAAATATCAATATATCCGAGTCTTTAAACTCCCGAGTCTTTAAACTCAATCCGGGTCTTTAAACCCAATCCGGACCCGTCCCCCGTCAAATCAATATCCGGGTCTTTAAACCCAATAACCAGATCCAGCAAATCCAATCAAAACCGTTTGAAACCATTTCGAAATCCATATCCAAACCCGAATCCGAAATCACTGCTCTAATGCCCTTCCGGCATCTCGAACCGTCATTTCGAAACCAAATCCGGAATTCCACTTCCCAACTTTAAAACCAAATTCCGCTTTCCGAAATCCGATTCTAAATCTGAAAGCCCTGATCATCGAAATCAAGTATCAAAATCCACTTACAATCATGGAAAACCATTTATCATTTGAAATCCCAAAACCATAGCTTCAATATTCAGAAACCACACTTTCCTCGTAAAACGTGCCAAATACATTATTTCTCGAAAACCGTGCAATTTATGCAAAACCACATTACATATTCAACGAATATAAAATCATGATTAACATCATAAAGGAAGTAATTAAAAGCAGTTATGCATGCTCGAGTTTAGAGAAGGGGTCCACTCATAGTACCGAACCCTCAATCGCGTCTCGATCTTCTCGTACGTTCCTCAGCTTCCTCAGGAACTCCTGATCCCGTCAACAACCAGCGAAGTACGTTACTATCATGTCTGCTAAGACTCTCCTAATTTTCCCCGAAAATCCTCGAGTCCTAACCGTAAAGAACCGAAACCCTAAACCTTCACCCTCGCGGAACTAACCTCAAACGACGTTCGATCAATTCGAAACCAATTCCAACGGACTCGTCACCACACCTAGACCAAAAACTATGTTGATCGATTTCCCAGCCGCCGCCGCACGCCCCCCCACACGCCGCCCAAAGTGGCTGCGCGTGGCCCTCACCCGCCAGCTACAGTGCATCGTCTTCCTCGCGTCGACCGGTTCAACACAGTCCCTGCAACTCGAACCGGCGTGAGCGGTTCTCCGCCGTTCCGCCACAAAACTGCTCATTTCTTCACCCACTGTTTCGTCCAGACCTAGACTACCCTTTCCCCTTGCTCAGATACCTCAACTCGAACTACAACTCGTCGACTCAAGCTCGAACAGAAACCCGTATCGTCCCCTGTTTCCTTCACCGGCCACCCAGGTCTCCCCCCGTCACGGTGGCTAGCTTAAACCAATCCTAGGGCCATCCAAAACCTCACCCAACTCACCAAAACCGTCGACGCACACTCAAATCCCACGACTTAACGTCTGAAGCAAAACGGAAAAATGGAGGACACAAAGTACTCTCCGTCGTTCCAGCCTCCACCGTGCACTCCCCGTCACGGCTGCACAACCAGCAGTTACCTAGGACTCCACTGAATCCCCTAGACCTCACGGGACTCCTCGATTCAACCCCTAAGGCTTCGACTTAGCGTCTGAATCTAGACGGCAAAACAGAGCACAGAAAGGAAAATCAGAAATTACCTGTCGTCCTGTCGCCGTCGTGAGCTCAGCCGTGAGGACACGGCTCCTCCCGTCCACCTCCAGCCTCTGGACACCTCCTCTGGCCTCGATTGGTCGAACACGGCACTACCACCACCACGATCTCTATGTTGACTCTGTTTTCCTCCCTGGTTTTCCCGTGGCTCACAACTCACCCACACACTGCCACCGTACCTCCAAACCTCCTCTTTGTCTTCCTCTGGATCTCTGATCACTCACCCCCTCACCAATTACACAAACTCACAAACTCACCGTCCCAATCTCCCAATTCCTCAGCCTCTGTTTTCTGTTCTTCGAACACAACACACACACGGTTACATGATCACAAAGCCCCAAATAATTGGACCGTGCATCCTAGAAGCCTCTAGCCTTCCAACACGTGTCACAATCCTCCCTCTTCCTCTCACAAGTGGCTCAATCACAGCCCTCCATCTTCCCTCTCTGTTGCACATATCCCAAGGTACAAAAAGACCAAAATGCCCTTCCTTTTAAGTCAAATTTATGATTTTGCCACTACCTTTCTAGACCCGTAACTCACACCTCGTAAGTCCGATGAATACATGCCGCCTGTCATCAAACTCAGGACGACAAGATCTATCTAACTGTCCTAGGTCAACGTGTCAAAACCTGATCGTACGAAAAGTCAACTTTTCCCCTTATTTTACCCAAATTACGGTTATGCCCTCAACCTTCCGAACATCATAACTTCCTCCTCGGATGTCGGAATCGGGCGTACCACCTGTCTACGGATTCGTGACGTCCTAAACTACGTCCTGGTCATCGGTCAAAACCTAATTGACCGCCCGAACTAAAAGTCAACATTTTACCCGGACTAGGGACAAAATCATCATTCTACCCTATCGGTCCAAAAGTACCCAACTAAGTACTACTTAAGCTCACTAATCCTTCACTAATCGCTGTCTTAATCCTAATTTCCGGGACGGGTCGTTACAACCTACCCACCTTAAAAGAATTTCGTCCCCGAAATTCCACAGCTAGTTCCCGACACCTAGGGGTCTCCTACCCGGTAATCAACACTAGCTTAACAACAACTTCTCCTGGGTTTCCTATCTATCATCTCCACCTTGGGTATTTCACTCCACTCCCAACCACCAGTTACACTTCATGGTGTACACAAGGGAAATCCTATGAACAGAAAACAAAGGTATTTTAAAATACCTCCTATGGAGTACCCAATAAAATTCATAGAGTACATCCTTACGTACTGCCACCTCACTTCCCAGACCTAACTTGAGTCCTAACCAACCACAAGCTAATCCAACTGGGATAATCCTACCTACTGGCTCACTCCCTCGGCTGCTGCTTCGACCACTTGTCGGAATAAATCTACAAAGTCCTAAAGGCAAACTCTAGAGTGTGGGTTCTCTCCTTCAATAACCTCATATCGATCAGTTATAGTCACTCCTTTCCCATTTCTTTCGTCTTCCTTCCACAGAACTTACCGTAACACTCCGGGTAACCTAGAGAACATCCTAGACTCTACCCCGGAATCCAACAACAAAGTAGGTACAACACAACCAAGGATAGTCAAAATACCTGTCCCCGCACCTAGTGCCGACTGAACCTCCTGCTGAGTCATCGCAAACTATGCTCTACCACGTCCCCTCGAACTACTAGTGGCACCACCACCACCTCTAGTGCCTGCTGTCCCTGACGCTGTATTCTGTCCAGGCTCTGCCGTTCCTCGGCCTACACCACCTTCCTGTGGCAACAGTGGACACTCACGTCGGAAGTGACCTCGCTCCCCACAGTAGAAACAAACATCCCGACCTGGTCCACCACACAATCTCCCCGTCAACGCAACAGACGTCGCACTAGCTTGCGGGGTAGGCTGTGCTCGGTAACCACGGAATCCTGAACTCTGGAAACTACTAGGTCTGCCGAAACGATCATCGCCCGACGACGACGCTCCACTGAAGTTACCTCTCTTTGGTGTCCTCAGACTCGAAACTCCAGGAAAAGATGGCTCCCAGCGTCGCACCGGCAAGCTCGCCTCAACCCTCACTGCAGCGTCCGACAACTCTCGGAGAGTAGTAATCGATCCAGCCGTCACTATGGCTCGAATCTCACCTCGCAGGCCCAACTCAAATCTACGACACTTCTCGGCTTCAGTGGCCACAAACGCAGGAGGAAACCGAGACAACATCTGGAACTTCTGTTCGTACTCAGCCACACTCAGATTCCCCTGTTGAAGCTGCAGAAACTCGGCCTCCTTGGCATCTCGGAAAGAACGAGGGTAATACTGATCCAAAAAGCGCTCCCTAAACGTCTCCCAAGTCACAGTGTGGGCGTCCCAACCAGATAACTCGAGGGTATACCACCACTCGTACGCCACACCATCCAGTAAAAACGTAGCCAGTAACACTTGCTCCTCTGGTGGACAATGCATCACTGCAAAGATCCGCTCAAGTCTCGTGATCCACCTCTGGGCTTCCTCAGGATCTGCCCCACCACTCAAAGTAGTAGCCCCGAGCCGCTGGGCTCGCTCAATCGTAGCACTCTCTGTCTCTCTTGCTACTTCGTCTTCAGGTCATGGAGAGGGTCTACGTCTTGGAGGCATCGTCAACCGCACGCTGAAAGAGGCATAGAAACAGTCAAACAACCTCACAAACCGACAAACCCAACAAACTCGACAAACCTATGCTCTGATACCAATTGTCAGGACCCACCCCGGTTTCACCCCGAATACCAAGGTAAATCCTGCTCCCGTCTAACACCCCGACACAAGCCAAAGTAAACTACTAAACTACACCGTCAGACGCAGGAGAAACTATACAAAACATCCCGAAGTTAAAGTTTACAGGGCATAGTACTAAATACAAAAAAAAGAAAACCGATAAACTAGATACACGCACACAGACAAGTTTAAAACACTCCGGGATCCCTCTCGCGACTTCTATGCCTCAGACGCTGCCTCGACACCGAAACCCCGCTCTAGCTCCACGACCTGGAGGGCAATTTAAAACAGAAGGTGTGAGTGGACCATAAATAATAAAAGAATTTCAGAAAAACATTTTGTAATAAAACCGGGTTTGGCCCTCCGTTTTGAAATCACATGCATAACCCAGTTCTTAAAACAGTTATAAACCAATCGCTATAAAACATCATAAGAAACAGAACACTATAAAAACGGTTATAGAAATCATATCATAAGCATCATAAAACCGTAACGTGAAACATAAAGTTCAACCAATCATTTGCCGATCAAACTTGCTGGACCTATCCGAGTCTTTAAACCCCCGAGTCATTAAACTCAATCCAGGCCTCAATAATATCCGAGTCTTTAAACTCAATCCGGGTCTTTAAACCCAATCCCGGCTCGTCCCCCGTCAAATCAATATCCGGGTCTTTAAACCCAATAACCAGATCCAGCAAATCCAATCAAAACCGTTTGAAACCATTTCGAAATCCATATCCAAACCCGAATCCGAAATCACTGCTCGGATGCCCTTCCGGCATCCCGAACCGTCATTTCGAACCCAAATCCGGAATTCCACTTCCCAACTTTAAAACCAAATTTCGCTTTCCGAAATCCGATTCTAAAACTGAAAGCCCTGATCATCGAAATCACGTATCAAAATCCAATTACAATCAAGGAAAACCATTTATCATTTGAAATCCCAAAACCATAGCTTCAATATTCAGAAACCACACTTTCATCGTAAAACATGCCAAATACGTTATTTCTCGAAAACCGTGCAATTTATGCAAAACCACATTACATATTCAACGAATATAAAAACATGATTAACATCATAAAGGAAGTAATTAAAAACAGTTATGCATGCTCGAGTTTAGAGAAGGGGTCCACTCACAGTACCGAGCCCTCAATCGCGTCCCGAACGTTTCGTACGTTCCTCAGCTTCCTCAGGAACTCCTGATCCTGTCAACAACCAGCGAAGTATGTTACTAACACGTCTGCTAAGACTCTCCTAATTTTCCCCGAAAATCCCCGAGTCCTAACCGTAACGAACCGAAACCCTAAACCTTCACCCTCACGGAACTAACCTCAAACGATGTCCGATCAACTCGAAACCAATTCCAACGGACTCGTCACCACACCTAGACCAAAAACTATGTTGATCGATTTCCCAGCCGCCGCCGCAAGCCCTCCCACGCGCCGCCGAAAGTGGCTGCGCGTGGCCCTCACGCGCCAACTACAGTGCATCGTCTTCCTCGCGTCGACCCAGTTCAACACAGTGCCTGCAACTCGAACCGGCGTGAGCGGTTCTCCACCGTTCCGCCACCAAAACTGCTCCTTTCTTCACCCACTGTTTCGTCCAGACCTAGACTACCCTTTCCCCTTGCTCAGACACCTCAACTCGAACTACAACTCGTCGACTCAAGCTCGAACAGAAACCCGTATCGTCCCCTGTTTCCTTCTCCGGCCACCCAGGTCTCCCCCCGTCACGGTGGCTAGCTTAAACCAATCCTAGGGCCATCCGAAACCTCACCCAACTCACCAAAACGGTCGACGCACACTCAAATCCCACGACTTAACGTCTGAAGCAAAACGGAAAAACAGAGGAGACAAAGTACTCTCCGTCGTTCCAGCCTCCACCGTGCACTCCTCGCACAGCTGCACAACCAGCAGTTACCTAGGACTCCACTGAATCCCCTAGACCTCACGGGACTCCTCGATTCAACCCCTAAGGCTTCGACTTAGCGTCTGAATCTAGACGGCAAAACAGAGCACAGAAAGGAAAATCAGAAATTACCTGCCGTCCCGTCGTCGTCGTGAGCTCAGCCGTGAGGACACGGCTCCTCCCGTCCACCTCCGGCCTCTGGTCACCTCCTCTGGCCTCGATTGGTCGAACACGGCACAACCACGACCACGATCTCTCTGTTCACTCTGTTTTCCTCCCTGGTTTTCCCGTGGCTCACAACTCACCCACACACTGCCACCGTACCTCCAAACCTCCTCTTTGTCTCCCTCTGGATCTCTGATCACTCACCCCCTCACCAATTACACAAACTCACAAACTCACCGTCCCAATCTCCCAATTCCTCAGCCTCTGTTTTCTGTTCATCGAACACAACACACACACGGTTACACGATCACAAAGCCCCAAATAATTGGACCGTGCATCCTAGAAGCCTCTAGCCCTCCAACACGTGTCACAATCCTCCCTCTTCTTCTCACAAGTGGCTCAATCACAGCCCTCCATCTTCCCTCTCTGTTGCACAAATCCCAAGGTGCAAAAAGACCAAAATGCCCTTCCTTTTAAGTTAAATTTACGATTTTGCCACTACCTTTCTAGACCCGTAACTCACACCTCGTAGGTCCGATGAATACATGCCGCCTGTCATTGAACTCAGGACGACAAGATCTATCTAACAGCCCTAGGTCAACGTGTCAAAAACCGATCGTACGAAAAGTCAACTTTTCCCCTATTTTACCCAAATTACGGTTATGCCCTCAACCTTCCGAACATCATAACTTCCTCCTCAGATGTCGGAATCGGGCGTACCACCTGCCTACGGATTCGTGACGTCCTAAACTATGTCCTGGTCATCGGTTAAAACCTAATTGACCGCCCGAACTAAAAGTCAACATTTTGCCCGAATTAGGGACAAAATCGCCCATTCTACCCTATCGGTCCAAAAGTACCCAACTAAGTACTACTTAAGCTCACTAATCACTGTCTTAATCCTAATTTCCGGGACGGGTCGTTATATTCATAATTCCTGAGACTAGGACCGTGACTCGGACGTCAAGCTGGACTCCGTAATTCCTGAGTCAGTTCAAACTCGGACGTCGAGCTGGGCTCCATTATTCCCAAGTAACTTAGCCTATCGGTAGTGTACATTGACATGATGATTCGGCTCGCAGACTTCGAGGATGGGTCAGTTGGTGTGATTCATCGATTTAGTATGTTGATTGATACGATTAGTTGATTTGATATGCTAGTAGGTGCAGTGTGATCATTATGGTTATTCATTGGCTTGATCGTGTTTGAGTTAATATTTGATCTAGTTTAATTGTTGCCTTAGTTTATGTTGTTACTGGATGTCTTACTATTGCACGTACTTTGAGATTTCCCCATTTTATTTTCGGTTTATCTAGAAACAATAACTTCTCTTTATGCATGCATAGTTTATCAAAATAGAGGCTAAATGGCATGTTTTCGAATATATGTTCTAAAACTTTATTTTCGCCCACTCACACATTTCGATTGTTTTGAACCCCGCAGGGCCGTCGAATGAGAATCGATGTTGCTTTCAGAACGGAGGCATAAGCTCATATGGATATAGGTATCCCTTGTCTAACAAGGTTTCGTGGGTACTTTTGATACCTTAGGTTACTTGTCGGACGGGAGCAGGGCCCGGATAAATTAGATATAGTGTTTCCTAGGTTGGGCAAAAATTATAATTTCACTATTTACAATAGTGGAAAAGAAAAAAAAATAATAGTAAAATAGTCAAAACACTATTGATGAATAGTAAAAAATTACTTTAAATAACAATAATGATAATAATAAGAATAAAATAATATCTATGGGTAAAATTGTAATTTTAATATTCTTAAAAAAAAAATTAAGGATTTATAATAATAATAATAATAATATAGATAAATGACTATATAAGGAAAAAATTGTAATTTTACTATTCACAACAAAAATAGGGATAAAAAAGTCAAAACCATATTGATGAATTGTAAAAAAAAAAAAAAAAATTTGGTGGTTTTCCTAAAGTGTATTTAAAATTAGGAACCCCTAAAATATTTTTATAAATGTACAAACTATATAAGCATGATTGTAACCTGATGGTCAAATTAAGCAATTGAACACTACCAAGAAGCCCTAAACTCCAAATCTCTCTTACCTTGTCCTTCCTCGTTCTTCGTATCACGGGGACCCAATACCCATCGAGAACGAAATCGACTACCTTCTTCTCCAAATTGCAACAACCTTTTTCTCCTCCTCCAAAGAAATCCTCATAACCTTGCCATCAAAACAAAATGAAAAAGCCCTTCCTTCAACTCACTCGTACCCTCCCTTTCTACTAGGAGATCAAACCCTAAACCCCAAATATTCCAATGGAAGTGGTCGTGTGAGGTAGTCGAGGCAGATGAGGGTTGGGTTTCGGCGGGTTTAGCCTTCGAAGCTTTTTCACGTATCGGATCTTTGTCTCGAATATGTTCTCTGTGCTATTCATTGCCACAGTTTCTGCTCTCTTCACCACAAACCCTTCAACCCCACAACACGATTCTGGAAGTCCTCTCCTCTAATTTATCTCATAATTAAGGAAAACCCAGATTGAAATTTCAAAGCTTTAGCAAAACCCAATTTGAAGTGCTAGACTTGGAATCCGTCTTTCTCAATAGTCTAGATTATCGCTGACTCAATTTAGCCCTTATCCACAGAGTTGTTCAATTCCACGAGAAGCAAAGATTGAATTTGGTACTTAATCCTTCTTATTTTGATTTTATTGGGTTTGGTTATGAATCCCTCATCATCTTTTACCGTGTGTGGGCAACCTGAAAAAATTCCATGTGCTAAAGGTTTTTCGCTTATTGCTTTGAGTAAAAATGGGTGTACCAAGGTATGCACCATATCATGAATCATTATTCTAGCAAGATTATTTTGATGAATTTTCTTATGCTTGAAAAATGGTTTTGAGTTTAAAGACTCGGAAAACCCACTGGATCTGGTTTTGAGTTTAAAGACTCGGATTGATTGAAGAGGGGGAGGCCCCTGGATTGATGTGTTTTGAGTTTAAAGACTCAGTATGATTTTGAGTTTAAAGACTCGGTGATTGTGATACCCCCCGAGGCCTGTGATTGTGTTTTGAGTTTAAAGACTCGTTGATATCTCGGGAAGGCCTGGTTAATTGCGCATTGTGTTTTGAGTTTAAAAACTCGGGTCACTTGAGATCCAGTAAACTTGTATGATCGATGTTTTTCACTGGTTTTTCAAGTGTTTTGGGCTGTGACCCGAATAACTTGGTTTTTATGGATTTAAGGCCGAGTGCCTGAACTTGGTTTTGATTACTGACGATTTCCACGTTTATTTTCATATATGGTGGTTTTAAGTTACTTGGTTATGAATGCATGTTTTCAAATGGAGGGTGAATCCTGTTTTATTTTGTAAGCGGTTTTATAAATCTTATTTATTTTTAGTCCACTCACGTTTTTAAGGTTTTTAACACCCTCCAGGTCGTGGTGCGAGCGTTGGGGCTACCGTTGAGGCAGAGTCCGAGGCATAAAGTCATCGATTGCGCGCTTAGCTTACAATAGGCCTTGTATTTATTTTTGTACTGTTACTATGCTCTGTAAACTATATGACTTTTCTCCCTGGTCTGACAATGTGGGTTTTATTGTAATTAAGGTTATTTTGGTCTTTTAAGTGTGTTTGTCAGACGGGAGCAGAGTTCGCCTCGGTTATCGAGGTGATAATCGGGGTGGGTCTTGTCAATCTTTCATTTAGTTCTGGAATTAAAATATTAGGAAGCCTACTTGACTATGAATTGTTGAATGTTTACTCAAGAGGAAATCCTCTTTCTTTCTGCTCTTAGATTATAATGCTCTTGGACTTATTTTACATAATTGTTCTAGATTTGTTTTGGTCACTACTGGCCTAAATGCATGACATGAATTACATTTGTTATAAGATTTAGTCCTTCAACATTAATCCTTGAACATTAGTCCTTCAATTACTTTGTGAAGATGGGCATTCTGTAGAGTCTTGATAAGTGAGAGTAAGTGATGTTTTCATTTTGTGTTTAAAAATTGGTTTTGCCCAAAACCAAATTATGAAAGAGAAATTCATTTGGATTGATTAGAAACATGGATGAACCATATATTATTTAGTTTGTGATGAAGATTTTTTTTCAGGTTTGTGATATTTTAGTTTAGTTAATTAAAAGCTATAATCGAACCATGTTATTGTTTTAATTACGGTTGTTGCATAATGTAATTTAGCTTGTTGATAAAAATTCTGCAGTTTTTGGTTGATGAGTTTCGGCAGTATTAAGTTGTTGATTACCATGAGGTTTGTTATCAATTTGGTTTGAAGATCACCTATGATGTTTGTGATCATTTAGTTACGGTTTGATCTTTATGAATTACCATTGGGAATTTTTTTTAGAATGTAAAGTATCTTTGTTGTTTTCCTTGAGTTTTGGCAATGTCGTTTTGTTATCCAATCTAAACTGTTGTGTGTTTCTTTATTCGGAAAATTGTGTTGAACATCGATTTGGTCATGACTTTTTATTAGTAAATTCATTGCCAAGTATATGAATCATGGACTGGTTTTTTTTTTGTTGTTGCTTATTTAGAATATTATTTTCATATTTGTCCTGGGTTGTAGGGTTGAGTTGAGTGATTTCAACTGTTATTGCATGTTACGTTGAGTTGATACTTGATACTCCAGGTTTTTTTTTATTATTTATTTTTATCATTAAACAGACTATGAGGACACTATAAGATTATGATGACAACAAGTAGCATTCTTTGATAAAAATCTAAGAGAAAACATACCAATATCATTGAACACACTACAAGGACACTATCAGACTATGAGGATAGCAAGTAGCACCCTTTGATAAAAATCCATGAGAAAACATACAAATATTAATGAATGGACTATAAGGACACTGCTAGACTATGAGGACAACAAGTGGTATCATCTAATAAAAATCCATGAGAAAACATACAAATATTAATGAACGGACTATAAGGACACTACCAAACTATGAGGACAGCAAGTGGTATCGTCTAATAAAAATCCATGAGAAAACATACAAATATAAATGAACAGACTATGAGGACACTACCAGAATATGTGCATAGTAAGTAACATCCTCTTATAAAAATTCATAAGAAAACATACAAATATCACTGAATAGACTATGAAGACACAACCAAACTATTAGGACAACAAGTAGCATCGTCAGATAAAAATTCATGAGAAAATATATAAATATCACTAAATATATTATGAGTACACTACCAAACTATAAGGACAACAAGTAGCAACCTCTGATAAAAATCCATAAGAAAAAATAAAAATATCACTGAACAGACCATGTGGACACTACCAAACTATGAGGACAACAAGTATGATCCTCTGGTAAAAATCTATAAGAAAATATACAATTATCACTAAATAGACTATGAGGACATTACCGAACTATGAGGACATCAAGTAGCATCCTCTGATAAAAATCCATGGGAAAACATACAAATATTACTAAACAAACTATAAGGACACTACCGGACAATGAGGACAACAAGTACCATCTACTAATAAAAATCTTAAAGAAAACATACAGATATTGTTGATTGGAACTTAAAAAACCATCAATGTTGTAATCTAAAATTACATGGCCCCAATCTAACATTCTGGAATTATATGGATTAACTGGTGCTTTCATTGAGAGTCGAATTGACAAATACTCAATGCATGCTCTCTAGTTTTCTCAAAAAACTTCATCATCGTTCATCGTTTTTCATCAATGGCAAGTACATGAAGGACAAAACGATCTGACAAGCTCACCGCCTTCATCATGACGACCCACGATAAGAGCGAGATGTTCAACAGGATTTGAGAGGTTCAACTGAAACACTCTGAAGGGGAACTGTCACCTGTTTTGCAACCGGAATTTTCTATGGTGCAAGAAAGGGCTTCTACCGCGATTGTGATATCCATTCCATCTCAAAGACACTCGGTATCGGCATACTCCCGACATCAATCCATTTCTAGCATTAGGCGTGATGGTAACCTTCCCAACATGCGGATAGGCGACTAGCTGGAAAGGCATCGCAGCAAGCCCCATATTGGCTCCACACTAAAGCAGTACTATGGAGGCTTCTGAATGACTTACACCATGCACGAGGATGCACTCAAGTCCATGAAATATAAGAGACGTGAGTTCTAATGCTATGCGCACAATGCACGAGGATGCACCCGAGTCTACGTAGACCGAGACATGATAGCTAACCACCAGAGCTCGAGGAATAAGTCCCGACACCTCACATGATATGTGCAGATGCTACAACAGTTATGCCCACAACATGACTCATCACAGCAAGTCAGACAGCTAAACAGCCAAGACCAAGTCCAATCAGACCTCCTACAATGACTTCAACGAGGCCTCAGAGTGCCTAAAGCTACTAGGAGACGAAGCACAACTCGCGAAGGGTAAGGGAACCTCCTAAAGCACACTAGCAAGGAGATCGTCAATCATTGGACAATGTCACTAAGCGATTTTTGGGAAGAAAGACACACCCACCGAGTAAGGAGTCAACGACATGATGTGACCTCCCAAATGGCAAATGCCTGCTCAAGTGGACAAGTCAATGAAGGTTGAAGACGTCCTGGCCATCACAGAGAGGAAAATGAGACATACTTACTGGCATTCTCACACACTTCGACAATGGAGATCCCGAGAAGTCGACACTACCTGACTCGACGCTACTCTCCCCCTCATCGAGGTCTACTACATGTTGGAGACGTCAACTGGGCCTTGAGCCTGATACACAAACCAATTGGGCCTTGAACCCGATACGAAAACCGACTGGGCCTCCGGCCCAATGCCTTGTTAAATCAAATCGACTTCAGGTCCGAGAGTTCGTAAATCAAATGGGTCTCGTGCCTGGTCCATATTTCCAAATCCGAAATTGATTCAACAACCAATTGGGCCTCTAGCCGAGAATGTCACTAAATGGACCTTGAGTCTGAGGGTTTGCAAAAAAATGGGTCTCGAACCGAAGTTTACCCTTTTCAAACCCAAAACCATTTCATGAAATCATTGCCAAAACTATAAGCACGGATAATCAGTGTAAAATCGTAAATCGCCTCGAAATGCGTGAAACCATATAATTCACCAATATCCAAATCAACAGCATAGAATCATATCCATAAAACATATAAAACATTTATGCATGCATCACAGTTTAGAAATCAAGGTCCACTCACAGACCGTATAAAACATATAACTCACCGAGCTAATCACCATCACCGGGACTCCCAAACCTGTCTAAATCAATCTAGAGGGTTACTAACTACCATATTAACGTCTCATTGAAGCCCCGTAATTTTCTCGAATTTTTAAATATTTTTAAACTCGATTCTAAACTTTCAGATGTCCCGAACAATATCGAGACGGTGTCCAATCGACACGAAACCAGTCCCAAAATGTTCGTTACATCGAATAGATTAATTGACATGTTGAAGTCATCCCAAAAAGACCCACCATGCGCCCTCACGCGCCACCCAAAGGGGCTGTTCATCGCCTTCAACCTCAAGAAACCCAGTCCAAACCGGTCCGGTTCAACCCGATCCAACCCGAACTGGCGATCACGGTTCAGTCCCATTTCTTAACTCATTTTCGATCCTTTTCATCCCATTTTGATCCTAAACTCTTAGTTTAATTCCTAGGTGTCACGACCCGGAAATTCGAAAAAGGAAATTTTGGAATGTTGGAAGGAAATGACGATTTTGCCCCTGATAATAAGGGCCAAAAGTTGACTTTTTGATCGGGACACTATTTGGACTGGCCGTAAGGACCGTTGGATAGGTCTCGGGAAGCTGAATCCGTAGACAGATGACATGTAACAACCCGTCCCGAGAGCCGGGATTAGTAGAGTGAATAAGGTGTGATTATTGAGGTTAAGCAGTGGGTAGGTGGTCCCGATGGGTCCATGAGCGTAGAATGACGATTTTGCCCCTGGTTCGGGCAAATAGTTGACTTTTAGTTGGGAGGTCGATTGAGTGTTGACCGGTGACTAGGACGTAGTTTAGGACGTCACGAATCCATAGGCAGGTGACACGTCCGATTCCGACATCCGAGGAGGAAGTTGTGATGTTCGGAAGGTCGAGGGCATAACCGTAATTTGGGTAAATTAGGGGGAAAAGTTGACTTTTTGAATAATCGAGTTTTGGGTAGGTTGACCTAGGGTATTTTGGTCTTTTTGGCTTTTGGGGATTTGTGCAGAGAGAAGCAAGATGGACGGCTGGGGTTTAAGCAGGTGGGATAAGGATGGACTGGATTGTGACACATGGCTTTTGTGTAGTGGGTTCTGGGGGGTTCTTCTGTGTGTGTGCGGTCCTAAATACTTGGGTGAACCCGTGTGTACGTGTGTGGTTCTTCGACAAGCACAGAGAAACAGAGTGAGCTTGTGAGGGAGAATTGAGGAAGCATCTTGGCTGGTGTTGAGTGCGGGTGAGTGAGGGAGAGACAGGGAGGTCAGTGTGAGCTGGTGGTGGTGACTTGGTGGTGCAATCGTGCACGGCGGCACGGCGGAGGTGCGGAGGAGTTTGGGGGAAACAGGGAGCCTGAGAGTTCGAGGTGGTGGCTACGCCGTGAGGTGAGGCAAACCAAGGCAAGGGGAGGCTGAGGAGGTTGCAAGGAGTCCAACGATCACAGTGGTAGGCGGCGGTGCGCACGGCGGAGCTGCAACCGAAGGGTAAGTCTTCCTGCTCTGTTTTTCCCGTGATTTTCATTTGGAAAGTCGTGGGTCTGGGCTGAGAGTCGAGAGGATTAGAGGTCGGGATAGTGTTCAGGGAGGTCCTAGGTGTCGACTAGGATGGTCGCCGTGACGGGGGTGTCCACCGCGGAGCTCGGGCGATGATGAGCACTCTGATGCTCTGTTTGGCCGGGAAATTCAAACGGTGAGTCGACGAGTTTGGGGGTGAGTCGAGGGTAACGGAGGTTTGGTCTAGGTTCAGTGAGGTCTTAGGGACCGTCTGGTGTCACCACCGTGACGGGAGGTCACCGGAGTAGAGGAGTCGTGAAACAGGGGGACATTGGCCGTCTGGTTTTGAGTTTAGTCGACGGGCTAGGGACAATGTCGAGGTGAACGGAGTTGGGGAATCGATAGGGTTGGTCTGGACGAAGCTGCAGGTGAAAGAAGGGGCTGAAATGGTGGCCGGACGGTGGAGAATGCTTCTCGCCGGTTCAAGCTACGGCGGCCGGTTCAGTACAGTGCGGGAGGTTGAAGATGGCACTGTAGCTGGCGCGTGAGTGCCACGCGCAGCCACTTTGGGCGGCGCATGGGGGCGCGTGCGGCGGCGGATGGAAAAGTGATCAACATGGATTTTGGTCTAGGAGCTATTGTGAGTTCAATGGAGTTGGTTTCGGGTCAATCGGAAGTCGTTTGAGTTTAGTTCCGCGAGGGTGAATGTTTAGGGTCCCGGGTTTTAAGTCTTTGGTTCGGGGAATTTTAAGGAAATTAGGTAGTTGTTTCGTAGACGTATTAGTGACATAATTTGACGGTGTTTGATAGGATCGGGATTTCCCGAGGAAGCCGAGGAACGTGCTGGACGTTCGGGACGCGAGTAGGGCTCAGTACTGTGAGTGGACCCTTTCCTTAAACTCGATCATGCATAACTGTTTTTATATACGTTTTTGATGGTTTTACTTAAGACACTATGTTTATTGCATATGTTATGATGGTTTTACGTGATTATACGTGATTGAGATGTTTGCACGTTTTTCGAGACGTTTTCAGGATATTGCACGTTTTTCGAGAAAATGCTGGTTTTCGGATTTTGATGCCACATTTGGGGATTTCCACCTATAAAGGTTTTCTGATAATGATAAATGGGTTATAAAATATGATTTGTGATTACATGTGGTTTTGGTATGAAAATGGATATTTTGCCGGATTTGGGTTCGGAATGACGGTTCTGAACGCCGGAAGGGCTTCGGACCAGTGATTTCGGATTCGGGTTTGGATGAGGATTTGGTAAATGGTTTTCAAATGGTTTTGGGATTGGATTTGCTGGATCTGGATATTGGGTTTAAAGACCCGGATATATGTGACGGGGGACTGGCCGGATTGGGTTTAAAGACCCGGATTGAGTTTAAAGACTCGGGAGTTTAAAGACTCAGATATGATTAAGGCCTGGATTGAGTTTAAAGACTCGGGAGTTTAAAGACTCGGATAGGTCCAGCAGGTTCGATCGGGAAATGAGGATTTGATACGGTTTCTGATACTCATGCTATGGTTTCTTATGATATTTTATAGTGTTTCTGTTTCTTATGATGTTTTATAATGATTATTTTATAACTGTGTTCATAACTGTTGGTTATGCATGTGGTTTCAAAACGGAGGGTTAAACTCGGTTTTCATATAAAGTGGTTTTGAACTTTTTGTACTTTCTGGTCCACTCACATTTTCTGTTTGAAATTGCCCTCCAGGTTGTGGAGCTAGCGCGGGGTCTTAACGTCGAGGCAGTGTCTAAGGCATCGAAGTGACGAGCGGGATTTTCGAGTGCTTAGGTTTTCCTCCGCGTGTGTGTATCTATTGTCGGATTTTGTTTCTTTGTATTTTTGTACTAGGCTCTGTAAACGATAACTTCGGGATCTTTTGTTTAATTACTCCTGCGTCTGACTGGGTTTGAGTGAGTTTTACTTGAGTTTTGTGTCGGGGAGTCAGACGGGAGCGGGATTTACCTCGGGTTTCGGGGTGAAACCGGGGTGGGTCCTGACATGACATGCGTCAATCGGAGATTGGATGTAAAAGATACGGGTCCGAGACGGCGAAGGGCAATTTGGTAATCATGTAAGAAGGGTAAAATGGTAATTTGACTGGGCTTTTGATGAGTCAGCACAATTATGACTCACCTAGGTTGTTAAGTGACATCTGTCACCTTGTGAATGAAGATTAGTGGCAAGTGGATGTGTGTGCGGTGGTGTGAATTAGCTAAGTGCAAGTAAGGGAGAATTAGACCCCTGTGTGTGTTTTGGAGGAAAAAACAGAGACCTCAATATACCCAAAAAAAGGCATCAACAATTCTCCTATGATCGATCAAATTGAGAAGGATAGAGAGAGGGAGAACAGAGACTTAACAACGAGAGTGGGGGTATGAAATCGTGAAGGAAACCCGAAATCCAACCCTTTAAATTTCGAAATGGATTAAAATGAAATTTGGAATTAGAGGCTCTAATAATCAAAATGGAGACCTGTATAAGTTTTCTGGGGTTATTTGGAATGGAACCATCCCCAAATTGAAAAGAATCGACGCAGGGAAGACCATGAACAAACATGGCGGAATTGAGAAATTTTGGGATTAAGTTCAGGTACTTAGAGGTAAGAGAACATGAAATTGGGTTCGATTCTATAGTTAAAATCATCTTAATATGCTTCCTATTCAATTGAAGTGAATAATTGAACTGAAAATGGAGAGAATTGGATTTTGATCTGTCGGACATGAAATTGTGAATTGATGAAGTTTAAGTTTGATTTCATTAATTAGAGGTTACAGAACCTAAATTAAGGTTGTATATATGATATTGGATGAAAGAACAAGAATAATTAAGGTTGAATTGATGTATTTCTAACCGGGTTGCTTCGCGGGTTGCAGGGATCAATTGCAGAGAATCTAGTGGAGGTGGTGACACCGTGCACCACTGTAGCGGGCGCGTGACTTTCACGCGCAGCCACTCACATCGGCGCGTGAGGGCGCGTGTAGCCTTGTTTCAAAGTGAGCTCAACATGAAACTTGATCCTCTCAATGTAACGAACATTTGGGCACTAGTTTCGAGGAAATCGGATATCGTTTCGATAGAGTTTTGTGTATCCGAAGTTTTGATTTACGTGTTAACTACGTATTTAAATCCCAGAAAATAGAGAAATTAATATGAGATATATTGAAGTGTTAGTGACCCTCAATAATGATTTTGGACAAGAATTATGATTTCCAGAATTTACGATAAAACATGCAGCTCGGAAGCGGGCCGTTTGGATGGTGTGTGAGTGTACTTTGTTTTCTAACCGTGATGCATGCATATATGTTTCAAATGCTTTATTATGTGATTTGACATGATTTGAATTGATTTGAATTGATTGATATTTCGATATGATGTTTATCGATTTTATGGATTATTATATTATTTGATGGGCACAATTTTCGAGAAAATGTGTAATTGGGGTTTTGGGCGAAGGCCCGGGATTTGAGATTGATGTTTTGACTCGGATTATGAGTCAGAGATTGATTTGATGGATTTACATAATATTTTTCGGATATATTTGATGGATTTATGTGAAAATGGCAACTCAAGTTGCAGTTGCATGGATTTGCGTGAAAATGATATTTTGGGCTTGAGACCCATTGGAGATGTGATTTTGATTGGATTGATATTTACATGTGATTACATGATGATGTTGATGGTTTTCGAATTTATGAAATTAATCGAGACTCTGGTTTTACGGATTTTGAGGAAATTATATTTTGGGGCTGAGACCTTGTGTTGATAATGGTTTTGGTTTTAAATGCAACTGTTTTCACTGGTTTTTATGATGGTGATACGTTGCGGATATTTAGGGCTTTCGATTGGGAATATGTTTCCCCTGGAGTGCACCCTGTGTTGTGGATATTAAGGCTTCCGGTTGGGAATGTGTTTCCCTAGAGTGCACCCTAGAGATAACGCTCGCCTCCGAGATGGGATGTGTTCGCCCGGAGAGGTCACGTAGCACGATCTGTTGTCGTGCAGTCGAGGGTGGCTAGACTCAGATCAGATGTTCTGGTATTATGTGGAGATCGATCAGTGATGTGTTCACGACGATCTGGAATTTCGGTTGGTGATGTGTTCACAACGACATGCTTGGATTTTGAGCTGTCCTTTAGCCTATTTGATTTGTACGCGTAGCATGGATAACATGACTAATGAGATTGGATATGGAAATGAGTCTCGTGGTTTTATTGAGATTTGTGATTTATAAACATTTGTGCCCGGATGTATTTTCCTTGTGTTTTATGATATGCATGCATGTTTGTGAAATTGGAGGGTAAGAATGTATTTTGGTAAATGTATTTGTAAAAGTTTCTTTTGTCTACTCACACCTTTTCTATTTTATTGACCCTCCAGGTCGTGGCGCATTGATCGAGGCAATTTGAGAGGTAGAGGCATGAGTGGGCACAGGTACGGTTATCCCTTGTTTAGCAAGTGCTGAGGGTATTTTTGGAACTTCAGTTGACTTGTCAGACTGGAGCAGGACCGGGCACGGTTATCTATGTCCTTCGGGGATGGGTCCTGTCACTAGGAACCTAACTAGATGATTAAAACGATGAAAAAGGGAACAAAATCTCACCTTTCGATTGAAACAGGAACCGGCCACCTGCAACCTCCCACCGCCGTCGTCTCCAGCCACTTTCAACCTTGTAACCGGTCCCAACTGACTCTCCCAACCTCCCGAAATAAGTTCCACACATTAAACACGATTGAGGGCCATCAAAACCAGATTTCCAAAATTCAAACCAAAACTCACTGTTTTGGTCATCGACCGCCTTAGACCACCAAGCCCCTTGAAAATGATCCCAACCAGTTCCTATGATCCCTAGAAAGCCATTACGATTAGTTGAATCAACTAAAACCCTCCTAAACTTAGTTTCCAAATTTTGAAGATAAACAGGGTTCTCGGGTCATTTACCTCCGCCGTCCACGACGGCCCATGTTGTAGCAACCGTTCGACCCGTCTCATTCCACTCTTCAGCTTTCATTCATACACAAAGGGGAATGGGTTAGAGGATTTGAGGGTTGTGGGGGGCTATGTGGGTGTTTGTTCTGGGTTTGAAGAAAATAGAAGTGAGGGAGATGGGGATATTTTTCACGGGTTTAAGGGGGGAGGGAAGGTGAGTTTGGTATGCTGATCAGAGGAGTGAACGGTGAGGAAAAATTGAGTGATGGAATGGATGGTTGGGATTGAGAAAGAGTGGTTAAGGATCTTATAAAATAATCTCAAAACCAATATTATATTATTAAACCCACCAATCACCTTTTAGATCCACAAATTGGGATTAATGACCAATAGGATGAGTGACACTTGTCACTCATCCAAGGGTCCCACAATGAAAAGTCAACCAATCAGATTTCGCCAAGTGTCTCTATGACGACCCGTCCCGAATTATCTGTATTAATTAAGCATTAATGATGGATTAGCTAGACTAATCGGGGATTAGATGAGGATTAACAGACGAGCAGGACAGGATGACGATTTTGCCCCTAGAATGGGCGAATCGTTGACTTTTCGTTCAGGTGGTCAAATGGACTTTGGCCAATGACTGTGACGTAGTTCGGGATGTCACGAGTTCATAGACAGGTGGCACGCCCGATTCTGACGTTTGAGGAAGAAGTTATGATTTTCGGAAGTTCGGGGGTATTTTGGTAATTTAGTTGAATAGGAGAAAATATTAGATTTTTGACCCGGGAGATCAGATGGCCGAGGGTCAAGGACCATTACGTAGATCGGGACGATACAAATTCGTAGACAGGCGGCACGTCGAATTCGGATGTTCGATGGAGAAGTTACGGATCACGGAAGTCACCGTGAAGAGGGTGGTAGCTGGCCAGGAACAACGCCGTCGTGGACGGAGGCCATCGACGGCGGCAATGGACCGAGCAAGGTACTCGGTTTGCCCATTTTTTCCATATTTTTTGATTTATACGTTATGGTTTGTTTTGGTTGTTTGGATAAGGATTAGTAGGTTGCTAGGAAGCTTTTAGGATAGTTTTGTTGATGGTTTGAGGCTGAGGAAGCCTGGGGGATGAACTGGGAAAAAATGGTCGTGAGGGGTTGTTTGGAACGGTTAGGTTTTGGGTAGTTTTTATGATTCTAATTATGTAGAAAGGTAGGAAATCATGAAATAGGAAGTTTAGGATTGAAAAGGAGAAGATTGGGCGAAAAATGAGGGAGGAAGGTGGCCTGACCGGTCACGCCGGTCCAGCTGGACCAGACCGCACAGGAAACCCGGCCGGACTGGTTCGATCGCTTGGAGAAGAAGGTGAACAGTCCTGGCGCGTGAGGACCATGCGCAGGACCTTCCTTGGGCACGTGATGACGTGTGGGAGGATTTTTGGGGATGTGTTTAACACATGAAATCATCTATTCGATGTAACGAACATTTTGGGATTGATTTCGTGTCAATCGGACATCGTTTCGATATAATTCGGGACGTCCGAAGGTTTAGGTTCGCGTTTAAAATTAGTTAGAATTTCTGGAAAATTACGGGGCTTTAGTAAGGGGTTATATAAGTCGTTAGTAACCCTCTTAATTGATTTGGACAGGTTCGGGAATCCCGGAGGCGACGATTGGCCGGGGAAGACGTTTTGGCACGTGTATCGAGGCGCGGCTTCGGACGATCTGTGAGTGGACTTGTTTTATGAATTCAATGCATGCATAAATTTTTTATAATTGTTTTAATACATGTTTTGTGATGCCATGAGTGCATTTTTTTGTGGTAGCCTAGGATTTACTTATTTTCACGTATTTCGAGATTTCTGGTTTTATATGATGCTTATACGTGCTAGGTTTTCAATGAGGTTTTAATGAATTGGTTTTTGATTTGGAAATATGAAATCGGGCACGAGACCCATTTTATTTACAAACTCTCGGACTTGGAGTCCATTTGATTTGACGAGCAATCAGACCGAGGGTCCATTTGAGTTATACGATCGGACCAAGGGTCCTGTTGATTTATGATCCGGGCTTGAGGCCCATTTGGTTGTAATATCGGGCTGGAGGCCTAGTTGACTATAGTATCGGGCTTAAAGCCCTGTTGGTTGTGAAATCGGACTTGAGGTCCCGTTGAGTTATGGTTTCGAGCATAGGGCCCAGTTAGCTGTGGTATCGGGCTTGAGGCCCAGTTGATTGTAACATTGGGCTTGAGTCCCAGTTCGATTTATGAAATGAGTATTCGGGCATGAGACCCAGTTGAAATGTGTTTTCAGAAAGAAATAAAGAGATTTGAAAATGAATATGAACCCTCCATATGATTTATATGGTCTCCTCCAGACGTCGACCTGGAGAGTCATGATCCACAGACCATAATGGGTATCCCCATAGGGATCCCGTTCTAGGAGTGGGAGTTATGATTTATGATGTGGTCCCGGACCAGATTCCGGAGTGATGTGTGGACTAGATCCGGAGATAGAGCTCGGACTAGATCCAGAGATTGAGCCTCCCAGATGGAGAATTGCTGGGAGAAGACTCGGAGTGAGACCTTGAGTGGTGTGCACACTAGTATAAAGATGATATCTTTACATATACCGGGGATGTGTTCCCTAAGGGCTGTGTGCCCTGAGTTGGCATCTTCTCGGAAGTGCCGCAGATGGGTTATACGTATGAGTACGTATGTGGTTCTTATGGAAGGTGATATGGGGCGGAGACCCCGTGTTTTATGATTCGGAGATAACGCTTGCCTCCGGGATGGGATGTGTTGCCCTGAGAAGTCACGTAGCACGGTTTGTTGTTGTGAAGTCGAGGGAGACTCGACTCAGATCAGATGTGATAGATTATGTGGAGATCGGTCGGTGATGTGTTCACGACGATCTAGATTGTTGGCTGGTGACGTGTTCACAGCGACATGCTCGAATTTTGAGCGGTTCTTGAGCCTCTTGATTTGAACGCGTTGCAGGGATAACTTGACTATGAGATGGGATATAAAAATGAGTCCAGTGGTTTTATTGAGATTTGTTATTTATAAACATTTGTGCCCAGATATATTTTACTCTTGGTTTATGATATGCATGCATGTTTGTGAAACTGGAAGGTAAGAATGTATTTTGATAAATGTATTTCTAATAGTTTGTTTTGTCCACTCACACCTTTTCTGTTTTATTAACCCTCCAAGTCATGGCCCGATGATCGAGGCTATTCAAGAGGTGGAGGCATGAGTGGGCACAAGTGCGGTTATCCCTTGTTTGGCAAGCGCTGAGGGTGAATTCGTAACTTTAGTTGACTTGTCAAACAGGAGCAGGACCGGGCACGGTTATCTATGTCCTTCGGGGACGGGTCCTATCATCAGGGATTGTCTAGGAATTGTCCAGGAACTCGGGTAAGGCTATCCAGGGGCTTTCCAAAGGCTAGCGCTAGGGCTATCCAGGGACTTAGCAGGGACTAGGGTCTGGGCTCGGTACAGGGCGTTACTAGGCACAAAACCCTGACGTAGAGCCTTGGCTTCTCTTGGAGACAACTCTTTCATTTTGACTCGGAATTCAACCGGTTTTTTTTTTTTTGCGTTATTTCCATAATTGACTCTTCCTTCATAATCTTCGCAAGTCTCACAAAGCAGATCACTTTCTTCTATTGATTGTATCAATATACCCAAAATATACATAAAAAATGGATGAAATGACACCGGAACGATGCTTATATAATGTCTTATCAAATATCCCCAAACTTGCTATTTGTCTGTCCTTTAGCAAAACAAAAAAAAAATACTTGATATATTTAAGATAAACATTTAACCCCTAGTTCACCTAGTAGAAGGATTTTTTTGTCTCTTAAGGATTACCAACAAACGTTTTACTTAGACATCAAAGATTCTAGAAACAATACCTTAACAAGTAAGTAGGAACTAAAGATAGAAAACACACTTCACAAGACCATGGGATATGCCATAACTAATAGTTCATGTGTTAAGTGAATTTGCCACATTTAAGATTATCATGCTAAAAAACAACTTCATCTAAGCACCCTAGAAAGATTTCGCCTCAACTCTAGTCCTCACTTGTCATAACCCGTCCCAATTCCTCCAGGATTAATGAGGGACACTCCTAATCCCGTCTGACACGGAGTGTCAGACCAGGGAAAATTTGAACCTTTAGCCCAACCGGCTTCCAGAGTACGCCAGGATCCGGAGGAGGTATGTCATGTCTCGATCAAGGTCAAGGTTAAAATACTGTGAAAACCAAAAAGACTGTGACCGGCTTCCATTGAAAACCAAAAAGACTGTGAGTGGACAAAAAGTAATAAGTTCATAAAACACACTTTATAAAAAACCTTTATGCCCTTCACTAAAAAGCATGCATGCATAGTAAAACCATTTATCAAACCACATATGTTTAAACAACCATATTTAGGGTCTCAGCCCCAAGTTCCGTAAATTCAAGTGTCAGGACCGGTCCCAAATCCCCCAGGATTACCGTGGGACCCGCCTGATCCCGTCTGACACGAAGTGTCAGACCAGGGAAAATTCCAACTCTAGCCCTCGTCGGGGCTATCAGAGGGCATCAGGATCGTAGGAGGAAGGGAGTGATGTCTCGTCTCTGCTATAGCCTGCATCCGCTATCAACCTGAAGGGCATTAAAACATTAAAAGTCGTGAGTGGACAAAAATAATACTTTAATAAAAACCTTTTCGCATAAAGACATTTATGCCCGTCACTAAAATCATATGCATGCATTCAAAAACCAGTTACCAAATGTTCATAAAATCATTTGTCAAACATATTCTCAAAACCTTTCAAGGGTTCATGCCCGGTTGCCATAAACCGTCATGACCCATAAAATGCATTAGGGTCCCCGACCCGAAATCACACGTACAAACCATAAATTAAAACATGGGAACTCAGCCCCAAATCATGTCACTTGGGTCTCAGCCCAAAACCGTTTCCAAAACATCAAATACGGGGTCTCCGCCCCCAAATCACTTTCTAAATCATAAAACACGGGTCTCCGCCCCAAATCACATTCTGTAAAACCTCATACGTACTCGTACGTATAACCCATCCTAGACACTTCCGGAGAAGATGCCAACTCGGGGCACACAGCCCCTAGGGATCACATCCCTGATATAGTCACGATGACATCAATCTATCTAGTGTGCACACTACTCGGGCTCTCACTCTGAGTCTTCTCCCAGGAATCTCCATCTAGGAGGCTCAATCTCTGGATCTAGTCCGAGCTCTCTCTCTGGATCTAGTCCACATATCTCTCCGGAATCTGGTTCGGGACCACAACAATATAAGTAACCACCACTCCTGGAACTGGATCCCTGTGGGGATACCCACTCTGGTCTGTGGATCGTGACTCTCCAGGTCGACGCTAGAGGAGACCATATAAACATATGGAGGGTTTCATTCACATTTCAAATCTCTTTCTTTCATTCTCAAATACTTTTTTTCTCAAAACTCATTTCTCAATTGGGTCTCATACCCGATTCATCTCAACAGGATTCCTCAAATTCTATTCAAATCCATTTCACAGGCCTCGGGCTAAATCCTCAGTTCAACTGGGTCTCATTCCCGAATTCTCATTTCACAAACTGAACTGGGACTCAAGCCCGATATCACAACCAACTGGGCCCTAAGCCCGAAACCATAACCCAACAGGACCTCACGTCCGATTTCACAACCAACAGGGCCTTAAGCCCGATATCTCAACCAAATGGGTCTCAGGCCCGATATCATAAATCAACGGGGCATCAAGTCCAATAATACCACTAACGGGGCCTCAAACCCAAATCGTAAACCAACTGGACCCTCGATCCGATCGTATAGCTCAAATGGACCCTAGGTCCGATTCCTCGTCAAATCAAAGGGACTCCAAGTCCGAGAGTTGTAAATCAAATGGGTCTCATGCCCGCTTTCATATTTCTAGATCCAAAATCCGTTCATTAAACTCTTATCGAAAACACGGTACGCGAAGGTACGACATAAAGCAAAAAACCTCGAAAAACGTGCAATTATGTCGATCCTAAGCTACCACATTCAAATGCACTCAAGGCATCACAAAATATGTATTAAAAGCATTTAAAAACATTTATGCATGCATCGAATCCGAAAGGAAAGTCCACTCACAGACCGTCCGAAGCTGCGCCTCAATACGCGTGCCATAAGCGTCTCCCGGGCCAATTGTCGCCTCCGGGATTCCCGAACCTGTCCAAAATAATTTAGAGGGTTACTAACTACTTATATAACCCATCACTAAAGCCCCGTAATTTTCCGGAATTTCTCACTATTTTTAAACGCGAACCTAAACCTTCGGACGTCCCGAACTATATCTAAACGATGTTCGATTGACAGGAAACCAGTCCCAAAATGTTCGTTACATCGAATAGATGAAATTACATGTTGGAACCTTGCCCAAAATCTCCCCCACGCACCTGCACGCTCCGCCTGAAGTGGCTGCGCGGGGGAGCCATGCGACAGCTACAGTACCGTCTTCAACCTCTCGACGGCTGGTCTAAACCGGTCGGTCCGGTTCGCCTGCAACTTGGACCGGCGTGACCGGTCCAGGTCCATTTTCGGTCCAGTTTTCAACCGTTTTGCTCCTAATCTATCCCATTCTTCTTTAATTAATCCTAGAAACCTAAATCCATTACTTAAAACATCAAAAACCATCAAAATCCACCCGGTTCAATTTTTCCTCTTCGGTTCAAATATTCAAAACCTTCCCCAGGGCTCCTCAACGTCCAACCACCCTCAAAAGCTTCCTATTAACCTCCTAACAACCTTTTTAGTTCAATAGAAACATCAAAAACGGCCCATAATCACAAGAATTGAATATGGATGAAATTTGGTTTTAACCGATTACCTCGATCGGTTTTCTCCTCCACCGTGCACGGCGGTGCTGCCTGGGCCAGCCACCACATCCTCAGATCCTCAGTCACTCTCTCTCCTCTCCATCATGGTCATATGGGGATGGCTTTTGGATTGGGGATGAAGTAGATCGGGTTTGGGTTTTGGTTAGGAAGAAAATGGATGATCGATGAAGGGAGGGTGGATATGCATGAATGTGGGATGGTGGCCAGTGGATGGGTGACACTTGTCACTCATCCATTGGTCCCTGAAAAGTAACTGGGCCCACAAAAGACAAAACTTCACTTTTTGTCTCGTAAAACATGTCGCCGTAAATAGTTCCCCGGAACTTCCGTGAACCGTAACTTCTCCGTCGAACGTCCGGATTAGACGTGCCGCCTGTCTACAGATTCGTATAGTCCCTATCTACGTAACGATCTTTGGCCCATGGCCATCGGACATCCCGTGTCAAAACTCAACTTTTGGCCCAAATTACCAAAATGCCCTTGAACTTCCGAACGTCATAAATTTTTCCTTGGATGTCGGAATCGGGCGTGCCACCTGTCTATGAACTCGTGACATCACGAACTACGTCACAATCATCGGCTAAAGTCCATTTGACTGCCTGAACGAAAAGTCAACAATTCGCCCATTCTAGGGGCAAAATCGTCATTTCACCCGAACGTCTGCTAATCCTCGTCCAATCTCCGATTATCCTTCGATTGGCGAGGCTAATCCGTCATTAATTCTTAATTAATCCCGTTAATTCGGGACGGGTCGTCACAAACTTCCCCCCTTAAAGAATTTCATCCTCGAAATTCAAATTGACCCGATTCCACAACCAAACTGTGGAATCCAACCTTATTTTTTTTATTCGGATCACTGCACCCACACCCAAGGGTACCCGTGTAACAGTACACGTCCAACACACCTACCGTACTCAACGGTATCGCCCTTGGTACGTACCGTCATCAGAGCCTCCATAGCTCCAATTCATTTTGGAGAACTACACGTCCGCTCACACGTCTCACTCGAGACAAAACGTCGACACTTGTCAATCACGCATGTCACTCACTTTGACAGGTCAGCAATACCAAACTAACACTTAAACGACTTTTTAAATCTAACATTCTGTGACTGTCCATCCTACAGTCGTCAGGGTGAAATACGTACTCCCACTAAGGCTATCACAGCCAAGCTAGCATCCTGCTCAGCATCCGAACTGACAACACCCTACAAATTCTGCCATCGCAATGGCACGAATCCCATCTCACAGGTCATCCTCAGACCTATGCCTAAACTGACCCTCGATACTCGTACGAATCATCTCTCCTAAATTCTTATGCCTGAACTGACTCCAACTGCTCGTACGAGTAAACTCTCTCAAATTCCTATACCCAAAACTGACTCTTCTGAGAGTCCCATCAACCATATCGATCCGAACGTATCGGATAACTATCCATCCATTACCCTCACAGGTCACATCCGTCGTGACCAGCTGGTAACTCCTCGCTCCACTGCACTTCCGCTGTGCCACTTTGATCTCGACTCGCTCTCGAGTCCTTGTATCGTATCTCGCATCACCTAGAGATACTACTTGTCATCTAGACCCACCTCGAGTCTCCAAACTGTCACTTATCGGATCTGATCCGATCGCCTCTCATGTCCAATTAGGCTTTTATTCAACCTACAACCAACTCAAACTCTCGGGCCATCTCAACCCGACATACCGATTGACCTTAGTCAATCCCATCATCTAACGTGCACAATACTCTGATGCACCTATATCACAACAACATCGAGGCACCCCCGACCTACACAAGGAATACTCTCTGGTAACGTCCAACCACAAACTACCGTCCGCACTCCACCCATGGTCTGGACCCCAACTGTCCGTCACCAGGCGAACATCAGTCCATCACCTCGGACATTCACTCGTCACATCCTGTGACGCTA
Source organism: Prinsepia uniflora (assembly GCA_032719365.1). Taxonomy (NCBI): domain Eukaryota; kingdom Viridiplantae; phylum Streptophyta; class Magnoliopsida; order Rosales; family Rosaceae; genus Prinsepia; species Prinsepia uniflora. The sequence goes on from CM064862.1 coordinate 41,748,346, forward strand.
ATATACCATCTACTCGTCACGTCAATCAAATGGACCCACAGCCTAGGTGTTCGGTTCTTACACCCTCTTGAACTCCTAACTGTCATACCATTCCTCGTCGTCCCACCTCGGGACAAATCCAAGATGGTGACATCCATGTTCATCCCATGTCATTCTCTGACACTCAGCACCAACTACTAAAGAGTCACACTTAGTGACCTCGGAATACACATCAACAAAGCGGAATCAAGCACTCTTCTCAATGTCTCAAACGCAACTTCTCTTGATTCCGATGTTCCAATCAAGTTGGAACCATGTTCCTTTTCGAATCACTAAGTTTACTCATCACACGAACATTCTTACGTCCTATAGGCAAACAAGTGCCATGTCCTCAACTTAGGAGGTATGGTCAACCGTAGTCGACCAAAACCAATCTGTAATGGACTCTCAGGTCCTTAGCTCAACCGGACCCATACGTCATAAGACGTCACTTACGTCATCTATTCACACAAGTAACTCACGTTTCACCTCAATACTTCTGAGTACACCCTCGCGACTCAATCTCGTAGCACTAGGGGAACTAGTCTCCATTACTGGGGAAACTGATCTCCAACACAGGGAAAACTAATCTCCATCACTGAGGAAACTGGTCTCCATCACTGGGAAACTGGTCTCCATCACTGAGGAAACTGATCTCCATCACTGGGGGAAACTGGTCTCCATACCAAGTACTCCCGTACCTTGCACTAAGCCACTCGGGATCCTCTCTGTCCCACTCTTAACAACCACCTTCACCGGAGCGTGGCAAGTGTGCCAACACCCAATGTCAACATTTCATTCTACGATCGGACTCAGCTGTCACCGAGTCGAATCCAGAATCACTGCTCGTACTGTACGTCACTCATGCACCTTGTATCATCGTCACGACTGACGAATCATATCGTCACAATCGTCACGGAAACCTGAGTCTATCCAACTCGATAAGACTCAATCACGTCCGTCGATCGCAGCGTCTGCCACAACCTCGGGCAGACCAAACTCACAAACACTCTGCTACCGAAACTCCCAATTCATGCAATAATCTCACCGCCAATACCAACCACTCCACACACAACATCCACCGATCGGTCCACCCTCGGATCCGATCGCAAGTACCACACTCCTGGTAACTTGTCCAAATAATTACCTACTAGGGTTATCACAAACCCAACTGCCTACTACAGCCCTACCATCCTAATCGATCCCTCGATCTCGACTCCGAAGAGTCGTCATACGCCAATACTGGTACCAAACCAGCCAATAACTACACTATACGGATCTCGTCCTCACGTAACTCTACGGCTCTCAGCCGCTGGCCTTTACAAGAATTGGCCGTACTCCGAGTCCAATATTGCACACGCGTTACGTGTGCAATCGCATCCTATCGCATTACACCACATCTACTCTGGCATCAATTGCCAGTCGACATCCTGTCGTATCACACCACAATTCTTCCGGCATCTCTTGCCAATCAACATCCTCTGCCAGTTGTCATCCCAACTCCCCCGGCCTCTCTTGCCAGATGACATCCTGAAGGGATTCGACACACTGAAAAATGGCATCACTACGCCAAAAAGAAGTGCGCGTTCCTATTTCCAACCGTTGAAAGTGTAGTCGTACAGGGTCATCGTAAACCGGCGACCCTGACCACCACTAGTATTAATCCTTACATCCTCTATCCGACACAATAGTAGGGTTTCGATTCTCAAGTCGTCATACGGTCTCTACTGATCCCCTGGATCCTACTCACCAGTAACACTACGGCTCTAAGCCGTTAGATTCCCATGACATCGATCCTACTCAGGATCCAACCTCAAAACACGTGGCATCCCATGCCAACCGAACCATAACTATCGTATCACGTGCCAAACACTATCTAACTAAGGTTCGATTCTACCGAATCCTGGTACTAATGCCCTAACTACCAGGTTGATGATGGGCTGTTACGACTTCAGAGACATCACATCCTCGACCTGCGCAAGCTCCACGCTCTGATACCAACTGGTATCAGAGTACCATGAGTATCAAATGAGCCTGCCTCGCTCTGATACCAACTTGTCAGGACCGGTCCCAAATCCCCCAGGATTAACGTGGGACTTACATGATCCCGTCTGACACGAAGTGTCAGACCAGGGAAAATTCCAACTCTAGCCCTCGCCGGGGCTATCAGAGGGCGTCAGGATCGTAGGAGGAAGGGAGTGATGTCTCGTCTCTGCTACAGCCCGCATCCGCTATCAACCTGAAGGGCATTAAAACATTAAAAGTCGTGAGTGGACAAAAATAATACTTTAATAAAAACCTTTTCGCATAAAGAAATTTATGCCTTTCACTAAAATCATATGCATGCATTCAAAAACCAGTTACCAAATGTTCATAAAATCATTTGTCAAACATATTCTCAAAACCTTTCAAGGGTTCATGCCCGGTTCCCATAAACCGTCATGACCCATAAAATACATTTGGGTCCCCGACCCGAAATCACACGTACAAACCATAAATCAAAACATGGGAACCCAGCCCCAAATCATGTCACGTGGGTCTCAGCCCAAAACCGTTTCCAAAACATCAAATACGGGGTCTCCCCCCCAAATCACTTTCTAAATCATAAAACACGGGGTCTCCGCCCCCAAATCACATTCTGTAAAACCTCGTACGCACTTGTACGTATAACCCATCCTAAGCACTTCCGGAGAAGATGCCAACTCGGGGCACACAGCCCCTAGGGATCACATCCCCGATATAGTCACGATGACATCAATCTATCTAGTGTGCACACTACTCGGGGTCTCACTCCGAGTCTTCTCCCAGTAATCTCCATCTGGGAGGCTCAATCTCAGGATCTAGTACGAGCTCTCTCTCTGGATCTAGTCCACATATCTCTCTGGAATCTGGTTCGGGACCACAACAATATAAGTAACCACCATTCCTAGAACGGGATCCCTATGGGGATACCCACTCTGGTCTGTGGATCGTGACTCTCCAGGTCGACGCTGGAGGAGACCATATAAACATATGGAGGGTTTCATTCACATTTCAAATCTCTTTCTTTCTTTCTCAAATATTTTCTATCTCAAAACTCATTTCTCAACTGGGACTCATACCCGATTCATCTCTACAGGATTCCTTGAATCCGATTCAAATCCATTTCACAGGCCTCGGGCTAAATCCTCAGTTCAACTGGGTCTCATGCCGAATTCTCATTTCACAAACCGAACTGGGACTCAAGCCCGATATAACAACCAACTGGGCCCTAAGCCCGAAACCATAACCCAACAGGACCACACGCCCGATTTCACAACCAACATGGCATTAAGCCCGATATCTCAACCAAATGGGTCTCTGGCCCGATATCATAAATCAACGGGGCATCAAGTCCAATAGTACCACTAACTGGGCCTCAAACCTGAATCGTAAACCAACTGGACCCTCGGTCCGATCGTATAGCTCAAATGGACCCTATGTCCGATTCCTCGTCAAATTAAAGGGACTCCAAGTCCGAGAGTTGTAAATCAAATGGGCCTCATGCCCGCTTTCATATTTCTAAATCCAAAATCCGTTCATTAAACTCTTATCGAAAACACAGTAAGCGAAGGTACGACATAAAGCCAAAAATCTCGAAAAACGTGCAATTATGTCGATCCTAAGCTACCAAAATCAAATTCACTCAAGGCATCACAAAATATGTATTAAAAGCATTTATAAACATTTATGCATGCATCGAATTTGAAAGGAAAGTCCACTCACAGACCGTCCGAAGTTGCGCCTCGATACGCGTGCCATAAGCGTCTCCCGGGCCAATCGTCGCCTCCAGGATTCCCGAACCTGTCCAAAATAATTTAGAGGGTTACTAACTACTTATATAACCCCTCACTAAAACCCCGTAATTTTCCGGAATTTCTAACTATTTTTCAAAGCGAACCTAAACCGTCGGACGTCGCGAACTATATCGAAACGATGTCCGATTGACACGAAACTAGTCCCAAAATGTTCGTTACATCGAATAGATGAAATTACATGTTGGAACCTTGCCCAAAATCTCCCTCCACGCGCCCGCACGCTCCGCCTGAAGTGGCTGCGGGTGGGAGCCACACGCCAGCTACAGTACCGTCTTCAACCTCTCGACGGCCGGTCTGAACGAAATCGGTCCGGTTCGCCTGCAACATGGACCGGCGTGACCGGTCCAGGTCCATTTTCGGTCCAGTTTTCACCCGTTTTGCTCCTAATCTATCCTATTTTTCCTTAATTAATCCTAGAAACCTAAATCCATTACTTAAAACATCGAAAACCATCAAAATCCACCCGGTTCAATTTTTCCTCTTCGGTTCAAATATTCAAAACCTTCCCCAGGGCTCCTCAATGTCCAACCACTCTCAAAAGCTTCATATTAACCTCCTAACAACCTTTTTAGTTCAATAGAAACATCAAAAACGGCCCATAATCACAAGAATTGAAAATGGATGAAATTTGGTTTTAACCGATTACCTCGATCGGTTTTCTCCTCCGCCGTGCACAGTGGTGCTGCCTGGGCCAGCCACCACGTGCTTAGATCCTCAGTCACTCACTGTCCTCTCCATCATGGACATATGGGGATGGGTTTTGGATTGGGGATGAAGAAGATAGGGTTTGGGTTTTGGTTAGGAAGCAAATGGATGATCGATGAAGGGAGGGTGGATATGCATGAATGTGGCTGTAAATAGGGCCCTGAAAAGTAACTGGGCCCACAAAAGACAAAACTTCACTTTTTGTCTCGTAAAACATGTCGCCGTAAATAGTTCCCCGGAACTTCCATGAACCGTAACTTCTCCGTCGAATGTCCGGATTCGATGTGCCGCCTGTCTACAGATTCGTATCATCCCGATCTACGTAACGGTCTTTGGCCCATGGCCATCGGACATCCGAGGTCAAAACTCAACTTTTGGCCCAAATTACCAAAATGCCTTTGAACTTCCGAAAGTCAGAACTTTTTCCTCGGACGTCGGAATCGGGCGTGCCACCTGTCTATGAACTCGTGACATCACGAAATACGTCACAATCATCGGCCAAAGTCCATTTAACCACATGAATGAAAAGTCAACGATTCGCCCATTCCAGTGGCAAAATCGTCATTTCGCCCGAACGACTGCTAATCCTCGTCTAATCTCTGATTAGCCTTCGATTAGCGAGGGTAATCCGTCATTAATTCTTAATTAATCCCGTTAATTTGGGGCGGGTCGTCACATCAAGTCACAAGAGCCCCTGCCCAAAAGCATTTACCGAAATCCATTTTCATAACAAACATATGTGGGAACTCAGCCCAAATTCATTTATCATCATAAAACACAATTTTGCAAAACCAAAAAATCATGTTCATCATATATACATCATATAACCAATCATGTCACGGTATCTATAGCTAAGCGCGTGCTACCCGGGGTCTCAAAGCCCAATTCTCCCCAGGGTCCACCCAGGTCAATGTCCGTAGATCAATGACTCTCCCTGGGGTTTATAATCCATAGCCTTTTTGAGAGTAAGGAACCCAACGGGGGCCACTCCACTCAGTGAGTGCTCCGTGACTACTCCGGGGTCCACCCAGGCCAACGACCCTCCCCGGAGGAGACAATCCATATATAAAGGATGTTATATGAAAAGCCATTTGAAATCATTTTTAAAACCTTTCAAGGGTTCATGCCCGGTCCCCATAAACCGTCATGAACCATAAACAATTTTTAAGGGTTCATGCCCGGTACCCATAAACCGTCATGAACCATAAATCCATTTATAGGTCCCCGACCTGAAATCACAATCTTAAACCATAACTGGGCCCTTAGCCCAAATCCACATACAAATTGGGCCTTTGGCCCGAATCGTAAACCAACTGGGCCTCGTGCTCGATTTCGTAAACCAAATGTGCCTCGTGCCTGATAACGTAAACCAAATGGGCCTAGTGCCAGATACGTAAGTCAACTGGGATCCGAGCTTAATTCGTAAATCAACTGGGCCTCGAGCTCGATACGTAAATTAACTCGGCCTTTGGCCCGATGCCTCGTTAAATCAAATGGACTTCAAGTCCGAGAGTTCGAAAATCAAAGGAGTCTCGTGCCCGATTCCATATTTCCAAATCTGAAATCGATTCTAGAACCAATTGGGCCTCTGGCCCAAGAACGTAACTAAATGGACTTCGAGTCTGAGGGTTTCCAAAAAAAAATGGGTCTCCAACCCGAGTTTACCTTTTCAAATCCAAAACCATTTCATGAAATCATTTCCAAAACTATAAGCACGGAAACTCAGTGCAAAATTGTAAACCTCGATTTACGTGCAAGCATGTAAATTACCTCGAAATGCGTGAAACCATGTAAATCACAATCATCCAAATCATCATCATAGAATCATATATATAAACAATATAAAACATTTATTTATGCATCACAGTTTAAAAATCAATGTCCACTCATAGACCGTCCTAAGCTGCGACTCGATTTGCGTTTCGTAAGCCTCATCGGGCAAATCACCGTTACCGGGACTCCCAAACCTATCCAAATCAATCTAGAGGGTAACTAACTAACTTATTAACCTCTCATTGATGCCCCATAATTTTCCTGAATTTTTACCTATTTTAAAACTCGATCCTAAACCTTCGGATGTCCCAAATAATATCGAGACGGTGTCCGATCGACACGAAACCAGTCCTAAAATGTTCATTACATCGAATAAATTAATTCACATGTTGAAGTTATCCCCAAAAGATGTTTCACGCGCCCCCACGCGCTTGGTACTGTTCACTATCTTCAACCGCCAGCGAACCCGGTTCGCCTAGTTCGAACCGGACTGGACAGGTCTAGACCGGCGTCGCCGGTTTAGTGTCCAATCCTTCTTATTTTCATTCCATATTTGTTCATTTGATTCCTAAATGTTCCTAACATCAAACCTAATCGATCTAACCATTAAAAACATGAAAAACGATTAAGAATCTCACCTTCCCGATTTTATCTTCACATCCCGAAAACCAGTTGCCGTCCTGTGCGTCTGCACCGTCCTCGATCGTAATTTCCAATCCAAATCTTCCCCTTAGGCCACCAGAAAGTCATTTCCATTAAAGAGAATCGACTAAAACCCCTTAAACTCAGTTTCCAAAATTCAAACATTTACCTCACGTTTTCGAGTTCCCTCTGCCGTGGCCAATACCGTGGCCTATTGACCAAACCCACTGGTCCTTCACTCTCTCTTAGTCCTCACAGTTCCTCACACCAGATCGATGATGGTGGTGGGGTGGGGTGTCGTGTGTGTTTTTTTTACTCAAAGAAGAATGGAGAATTGAGGGGGGCTCGGGTTTGTGAGAGGAAACAGAGAAGATGATAGTTGATGATTAGGTGAGAGAGAGAGGAATGGACAGTGAGGATGAGAGTGTGAGGTAGGGTTGGAGGGCCAAGATGAGAAGTGGGTAGGAAAATATATATAAAATAAAACAAGTGGACCAATCACATTGTAGATCCACAAAATGAGGTTCTGGGCCAATGGGATGAGTAACACTTGTCACTCATCCATTGGGCAGGAATTAAATATCTGGGCCCACTAGGATACAAAAGTAATTCATATTGTAAATCGTGCAATAGTTTCCTCGAACTTCCGTGAATCATAACTTTCTCGTCCGAAGACCAATTTCAGCTTGCCGCCTGCCTACGGATTCGTATCGACCCGATCTACGTAAATATGCTTGGCCCTCGTCCATCAGACCTATCGGGTTAAAAGTCAACATTTTGCCCATGACCAAGGGCAAATTGGTCATTTTAGGTCGTTCGTCCGATTTCGCTCAACTAATCACCGATTAACCTTACTAATCCTTGATTAGTCACTAATCTAATCTCGGAATTCAGGACGGGTCGTTACATCACTAGGCAACACTCAATACACACAAGTTGTAGGGCTTTCAGTCAACCAAGCATATGTGATGAATTAATGTAATGAAATCAAGGTTTACTACCTACCAATTAAATGAGAAATGGAACCTTCTGAAATTAAGATCTCAAGAAGGAATTTTTATTTAATATTAAAGGCACGTACCTTAATCCTGAACATGCATGTCCAAAAGATCACTTAGGTTTTACCATTTGTTGCAATGTGGCTAGGCAGCCTAGGCTTATGGGCTTTTGAAGGAAAGGATGGGATTTAAGGAACCTAAGTTGTGTCAAGGCACGGGAAGTCATGACTCGAACTTGAATTTTAAAAAATGAATTCATGCTTTAGCCTACTACATTGTGCCTTCTTGAGGTACTTGGCTCACTTGGTTAAATTCACACTATTTTGTTTTTATCTTTTTTATTCCTTTTCTTTTCTTTCAAATCTTTTTTTTTTCTATTTTTTTAAAATGAACCAAGATGATGCCGATCACATAACATGGGTAACACATAATATTAACACATTTATTATCATCATAAATTTCATTTGATGAAAAATCAACACAACATATTAAAGGGTAAGGCCTTAATGATTAGCTGAAATCTTGGGGAGCTTATATTTGGGTGGTGAAAGAAATGGTAAAGTGTTTGGCTACAAATTGGGCTTAGGGAGCATGAAATTGGGATGGGTAAGGCCTTTAAGAGGGTGAACACACATAGCCCAAATTATTTCTTAAAGACAAACATATATGGAATAACAAAAGTCTTTAAACTTCAATTCAATAAGAAATAATGAGACCATGCAATCGTGAACAAAAGTGATGAGTGTTGAAGAGTAGAAACAAGTAGATCACTCAGATAGAGTAGAAATTAGGTTAAGAGATCTCAAAGAGTTATTCTCTACTAATTTTTTAAAGTTACTCAAATTCGGTTGCTCAATTTGATTAATCACTCAAAACTTGGCATATGTGCAGTGCATATTATGACACTTGGACATGGCACGACCCTTAGTAAAGCAAAGGAATCTAACTCAGCACTTATGTCCCTATTAACATGGTAAAATACTCCACGTTGCAATACAAAGACTCAAAAATAGCAAACAAAACAAAAAACAGCAAACAAAAAAAACAAAACACAAATTTTGGTGCGTACCCCAAAACTGATTGGTTTCTATATGAAAAATGTAATTTGCACCCCCAAACCTAAATAAAAATGTCCTCAATGCAATAAGCATGTAGCATGAACTAAGTGTAACGTTCTAGGGTTAAAACCAGAAATATAAAACATTGAGAGATACAAACTGAAGCTAGGTTACCTCCTCAAAGTTGTTTATTTAACGTCTGGCTAGACGAGGCACAACATGCTATGTTCAACAAGTCGGAGGGAGGTGAATGAGAGTCATCATGGGGTTAGGAAGAGTCTCTACATAGTGCTTGTGCCGATAGCCATCAACCTTGAAGGGCTTCTGCTTGATAGGATGCTTGATTTCAACTGCACCATGGGGGACAACATGGGTTATAACAAAAGGACCAGACCAGCATGAGCGAAGTTTACCTAGGAATAACGTAAGTCGAGAATTGAAGAGGAGAACGTTCTTCCCCATTTAGAACTGCTTGCCCTGAATCCACTGGTCATGTAAACCTTTGGTCTTCTCCATGTATATGCGGGCACTTTCGAAAGCAGCATTCTGGATTTCATCTTAGTCACTATGTAACAACCCGAACTTTTAATAAAATGTAAAATCGGAAATTAGATGCGCAAAGACCGATTTGCTCCTGGAAAAAGGGAAAAATGTTGACTTTGACCCAGGATACTATTTTAACCTTGACCAAGACCCAATACATAGATCGAGACGTCACAAGTCCGTAGACAGACGACACATCAAAATCGAACGTCAGACAAGGAAATTATAGGTCATAGAAGAAATAGGGTACTATTCATATTTTACGAGGTAGGGACCGTTGGCAGATATTTATTGGCCAAACAATCCCAACCTAGACCAATGGATGAGTGACAAGTGTTAATTATCCCATTGGCCTATTAACCCAAAATCATGCACCACCTATATTAATCTTTGTTCATTTCTTCATTCATCTGAAAGCCAAAACCCATACAAACACCATCAATCCTTCACCTTGTTGTTTGAGAGAGACTGAGACTGAAAGAGTGAGTTGAGACGAAGAGGAAGACACCAACGACGAGGAAAACCGCGTACGGTGGCTGGAAAACCGAGAGGAAAGCCATAGGGGTTCAAAATTCAAAATTAGTTTAGAGGGATTGTTGGACGGTTTTGATGATTGGAATTGTTTCCTCGGGATTGTACGAGTTGACAAGAACCAAAGTTGTGAAGGAAGGCAGCTAGAATCACCTGGAAACCAAGGTTGAAGTTCAACCGAAAATCATCAAGCTCAAACAGGTAATTTTAGGCCTTCTTTGATGTTTTTGGGTCCATAGATCCCTTTCTAGGATCATTGTGAGCATGTAGGATGAAAAATGGGGCAAAATGGTTGAGAAATGAGAGAGATATGGCCGAGTCCAGTTCGCAGGTCAGTTGGCCCGTTATAGGATCACGGGTCGACCCAGCCAAATGTTTACGATGTATACGTGGCAATCCATATCATCACCCTGTCAGACCTGTCAGTCGATATGGAAATTCAGGTGATGCCATGTGGCAGGCTATTAGGCCCAGTAAGCAGCTGTCGTGTTAGGTCAACATCATCATTGTCAAACTATGTGGACCAATGGGGTAGTGCCATGTGGCAATGTGTTACGAAGTATCAGAGTGACATGGCAGGTGACGTGGTAGTTCATGTCAGCCACTGTCAGACCACGTGGACCAGTGAGGGGGTGCTATGTGGCAGGCTATCAGAGATGTCAGAGACACATGTAAGGACACGTGGCACCAGTTAGGGAGTGCCATGTGGCAGGCTATCAAACCTGATAGGTGTCAGTTCTATTAGGCCGATGTCATCTCGGCGTCATGATGACGTCAGTTGTTGACTGCCATGGACTAGCGTTGACCAAAATTTGACCTGCGCGTGGGGGCATATGGACACGAATGTCAAGGTCAATCTGACCTTATTCGAAAGGCTTTGATGATCTGAACCCATAGGTGGTGGTTTCAAGTCGGTCAGTGGTCGTCTAGATAGTGTTTGGATGTGTTTTAGCCTCGAATTAAGCATTCGGGGTGCGTTTACGGGTTTGGTGTTTAGGGTTTGCTATCCTAGGTTCTTATGCAGGTTTTTTGACCCATACTCGTTGTGTTTTATAGGCAGAAACGATCTCGAGATTTTCGAGAGACGTCTAGCTCAGGGTTGAGCTAGCAGCTTAGACCGAGTGTGAGTGGACTTGGTAGATATTTATTGGCCAAAATATCCCAACATGGACAAAGGGATGAGTGACAACTGTCACTCATCCCATTGGCCCATTAACCCAAAATCATGCATCACCTATATTCATCTTTGTTTCATTTCTTCATTCATCCGAAGCTAAAACCCACACAAACACCATCAATCCTTCACCTTGTTGTTTGAGAGAGACTGAGACTGAACGAGTGAGTTGAGACGAAGAGGAAGACACCAATGACGAGGACAACCGCATACGGTGGTTGGAAAACCGAGAGGAAAGCAATAGGGGTTCAAAATTCAAAATTAGATTAGAGGGATTAGTGGATGGTTTTAATGATTAGAAGTTGTTCCTAGGGATTGTATGAGTCCACGGGAACCAAAATCGTGATGGAAGGCAACTGGAATCATCTGGAAACCAAGGTTGAAGTTCAACTGAAAATCATCAAGCTCGAATAGGTAATCTCATGCCTTGTTTGATATTTTGGGTCCATAAATCCCTTTTGGGATCATTGCGAGCATGTAGGAAGAAAAATGGGATGAAATGGTTGAGAAATGAGAGAGATATGGCCGGGTCACGTTCGCGGGTTGGTTGACCCTTTAGAGGGTCATGGGTCCACTCGGCCATAGGTTGAAGATGATGACATGGCAGTCCACGCCATCACCCTGTTAGACCTATCAGTCCACGTGGAAAATCAGGTGGTGCCATGTGGCAGGCTGTCAAGCCTAGTCAACAGCTGATGTGTTAGGTCCACGTCAGTATTGTCAGACCACGTGGACCAATAAGGTGGTGCCATGAGGAAACCTATCAGTAAGTGTCAAGGTGATGTGACAGCTGACATAGTAGTCCACGTCAGCCATTATCAGACCACGTGGACCAGTGAACGGGTGCCACGTGGCAGGGTGACAGGACCCACCCCGATTATCACCCTGATAACCGAGGCGAACCCTGCTCCTGTCTGACAAACACACTTAAAAAACCAAAGTAAATATATAGACAACAAAACCTGCATTGTCAGACCAGGGAGAAAAGTCATACAACCAATACAGTACGAAAATAAATACAAGCCCTACTAGTAGCTAAACGCGTACCGGTTGACTTTATGCCTCGACCTCTGCCTCAACGGTAACCCCAACGCTCGCACCACGACCTGGAGGGTGTTAAAAACATTAAAAATATGAGTGGACTAAAAATAAATAAGAGTTATAAAAGCAGTGCTATAAACAAACCAGGGTTTCACCCTCCGCTTTGAAAACATGCATGCATAACCAAGTCTCTGAAAACAACCATTCATACGATATAAAAGTAAACACGGAAAACTCACCAGAAATAAAAAATCCATGTCCGGCCCTCAGCCCAAAATCCATCAGAAACCAGTTAGTCGGGTCACAGCCCAAAACATTCAAACCCAGTGAAAAACATCAAGCATACAAGTTACTGGATCTCAAGTGCACCCGAGTCTTTAAACTCAAAACCATGCGCAAATAATCAGGCCTTCCCGGGATATCAACGAATATTTAAACTCAAAACAATCGCAGCCCTCGCGGGGGGGGGGGGGTATCACAATCACCGAGTCTTTAAACTCAAAACATATACCGAGTCTTTAAACTCAAAACACATCAATCCAGGGCCCTCCCCCCGTCAATCAATCCGAGTCTTTAAACTCAAAACCAGATCCAGTGGGTTTTCTATTTTTCTGAGTCATTAAACTCAAAACCATTTTTCAAGCATAAGAAAATCAATTGAAATCAGTAAACCAAAACCAAACTGAAAATCGTCGAAAACTGAAATCATATTTAATCGAAATGGGCCTTCCGCCCGTATTTCACTTCAAATCTCAATTCATATCCTCAAATACGTAATAAAACAGAATGCGTATAAACATAAATCATTATCCGAAACCATTCTAAAAAACATAACAGAAATCCTATTCTCGAAGTACGTGCAAAACCTTAAAGCAAGTTAAGCAGGATTATCGAAATCATAAACACAACATTATATATCGAAAACATCAAAATCATATATTAAAAGCATAAAGATCATATATCAAAATAGAAAAAACTAAGTAAAAATAGTTATGCATGCTAAGTTAGAAAACAAACAGTCCACTCACAACGTCCGTGCGCGTCAATCGCGTCCTGTACGCTCCTCAGCTGTCTCAAGAAAATCCCGACCTGTCAAATGGTACCATTTCGGGTCACAAACACTTCATTTAAGCTTACCCTAATTTCCCCAATTTTTCGAAATTTTTAAACGTAACTAAACGAACCCCTAAACCTTCGAACCCTTAAAACTACCCTGAGACGATGTCTGATCGTCTCGAAACTTGTCCTTAAATGTTCGTTACATCGATTGGAGTAAAAACCGTGTTGAACATTTCCCCAGAACAGTCCCCATGCGCCCTCACTCGCCGTCCAAAGGGGCTGCGCGTGGGAGCCACGCGCCTGCACTGTTCATCATCTCCTAGCTCCAACCAACCCGGTTCAGACAGGTCCAGACCGGTCCGGTCCAACAGAGACAGCGAGGCCGGTTGTCACTCAAATCCAACCCATTTTCAATCCTATCTAATCCATTAGTTTTGTCCTACTCCTAGCAATCGATTCATCCAATAAAATCACGAAATAAGGGTCTAAAGCTTACCTCCCACAATCCAAGCAAAAACCCAGAAAAACCAGGTTTTGTTTCCGGCCACCAGTTGTCACCGCAGGGCTCTGGTTCGACTCCTGAGCTTAAATACAACCTCCTAGAACCATTAGCATCAAAAGAACAAGTCGACAACCTTCCACAAGCCATGACTTTCGATTTGAACCAAAATGGGAAAATAGGGGACCCAAATCCTTACCGTTTGTCTGCTCACCTCCGTGAGCTCCGCCGTGAGTCTCAAGGTCCCAAAAGCACTCCTCCGGTCCTCTGATCACCACCACAGGCCAAGCTGGATCAATTTGATCGATTAAGGCTCTCAGCCATACACAAGGAACTTCTCTGTTTCCACGGTTTCCTCACCTTTCCCAGCCTCTTCCTCACTCAACACTCACCCAGAAACACTCACCAGCCTCTCAACTTAACTCTAAATAGTCCACAAAGAACACACGCATGACTCAGACTTGGGAAATGGTCGATTTCCTCACGGTTCAGTCTCTCTGTTTATCTCAACCGATCGAGCACAATCCATTTTAAACAGTCACCGTGTAACCGTGTATAGGCTAGAAGCCTCTAGGAAACAACCAGGTGTTAACACCCTGTGGTCCAGCCCTTAAAAATATCCAATCCTCTCTGCCCAGGTGTCCCAATCTGGCTAGTCACAGCTCCCCAAGTGTAAAAAGACCAAAATGCCCCTACAAGTCCAAATTACCATTTTACCCCTCACCTTCCTAGACCTATATCTTAACCGTTCGATGTCCGATGACGGTGTGTTGCCTGTCGTTGTACTCAGGAAGTCGAGACCTATCTAACGGTCCTCTATTTACGTGAAAAATCCTTGTCGTGCAAAAAGTTAACAATTTCCCCCTTTTTGATTTAATTATGAAAATGCCCTCAACCTTCCGAACGTCATAACTTGTTCCTCGGGCGTCGAAATCGGACGTGCCACTTGTCTACGGACTCGTGACGTCCCGAACTACGTCACGGTCATCGATCAAAGTCCATTTGACCGCCTAAACTAAAAGTCAACTTTTGACCCATTCCAAGGGCAAAATCGTCATTTTGCACCGTCCATCCGAAAGTGTCCAACTAATCACCGATTATCTTGACTAATCTGTTATTAATCACTAATCTAATCCCGACTTCCAAGACGTGTCGTTACACAGGGGGGGTCAGAGATGTCAAAGACACGTGTCAGGACATGTGGCACTAGTCAAAGAGTGCCATATTGTAGGCTGTCAGACCTGACAGGTGTCAGATGTGTCAGACTGACGTTATCATGATGTCATGATGACGTCAGCCGTTGACCAGTGTTGACAGCCATGGATCATTTTTTACCAACAAAGACCAGCGTTGACTAGACTTTGACCAACGTATGGGGGCATATGGACACGAATTTCAAGGTTAAACTAGTCTTGTTCAAAAAATTTTGACGATCTGAATCCAATGGTGGTTGTTTCAGGTCAATCGGAGGTCGTCTAAATAGTATTTGGATGTGTTTTAGCCACGAGTTGCTCGTTCGGGGTTAATTTAAGGGTCTGATGTTTAGGGCTTTCTATCCTAGGGTCTTATATATGTTTAATGACCCATACTCGTTGTGTTAGATAGGTAGAAACGATCCCGAGACTTTGAGAGATGTCCAGGTCAGGGTTGAGCTAGCAGCTTGGATCGAGATGTTCAGTTTTAAACCGATGCATGCATAATATGATTTGAAATATAAGTTTTCATGTGATTTACATTGATAAATTGATTAAATCTTTATTTGATGATTTGAGCATGATTTGGTGAAATTCATATTTGATGTTGTTTTACGATATTGTGGAAACTCGGTTTTAGGTTGAGACATGATGGAAACCAATGATTTGGATTTGAAAATAAAACTGTTTGTGAAATGTATTTCCATTTTTTTCCTTATGACTATTCGCAGTGTGTATTCAGATTATTTGTATGGTATTGATACTCGCCTTCGGGATGCTATGTGCACCGCCCCCCCCCCCCCCCGGAGAGGTCACGAAGCACTGCATGTTGATGAGTAGTCGTGTGGAGAATCTATCTCAGGAGTGTCGATATATGACATCGGTCGCTGATGAGGTCACGACGATGAGAATGTCAGTCGTTGATTGTTCACAACGACGTGCTCGGATGCGAGCTATCCTGGATCCCATTTGGCACGTGTTGCATAGAGATCCTGACTAATTATGATATGAGATTGAGATTTGAGTTTGACACAAGAATGAGTCACAATTTCTTTTAAATGTTGTTTGCATCCAGAAGTATATGATATACTGTTTTACTTGAAATAAATGATTTTACTGATTATGCATGCATGCTTTGTAAAACGGAGGGGTAAACCAGATTTCGGAAAATGAATTTATAACTTATTATTTTTTTCCACTCACCCTTTTGATGTTTTACTGACCCTCCAGGTCATTTGCATAGACTAAAGGCTAGTCTACGAGGAGAGGCATATCATATCCGCTGCTGGTTACTCTTGTTTATCAGAGTAGGTCATTTTGTCATTGTAACACATTGTACAATCGTGATCACTCTGGGATTACTGTTAACTAGTTGAACTAGTTTAATATTGAATTCCATTAACTAGACAAGGGATAAAGAAACATATATAAATATTGTAATTAAGCTCGAGTTGGAGTTTCCATTGAATTCCAGCCACATCCACATCCATATTGACCTACTTCATCCACATCCATATTGACCTGCTTGATGGCCCAAAAGGCCCAACTAATTAGGCTGGTTCAACGGGTCCTGTCACACTAAGCTGGAGTTTCCATTGAATTCCAGCCTCATCCACATCCATATTGACCTGCTTGATGGCCCAAAAGGCCTTATGCTCAAGATCGATGGTAGGTGGCACCCCTTTCCATAGACAACTTGAAATGGGGAAATACCGATTGGGGTTTTGTAGGGGGTTCGATAGGTCCAAAGTGCATCATTGAGGCGTGTGGACCAGTCCTTTCTGTTATTCACAGTCATCTCCTACATGGGCTTTATTTCATGGTTGGACACCTCAACATGGCCACTCGTTTATGGATGGTAGGGAGTGGTAATTCAGTGAGTGACATTGTATGTCCACAAGAGGGCTTCGAAGGACAGTTTTAAAAAATGCATGCCTTCATCACGTATGATCACTCGTGGTGCACCAAACTCAGCTAGAATATGGCTCTGTAAGAAACTCTCAATAATCTTAGCATCATTAGTCTTAGTGGGGATTGCTTCTACCTACTTCGAAACATAGCCAACCGCAAGCAATATGTACATGTATCCAAATGAATTACGGAATGGTGACAGCAAGGTGCTCTTTCTAAGTGGTGGAGTAGTTTAGTTGATCCTCGTTCAGTGTCCTACTGGCATAGTAGATGACATGGGGAAATTTATCAACACATTGTCCAATAACAACATCTACTGTAAAGTCGAATAAATCAGTCATAAGCTCGAAGAAGAAGTCCCAATCGATGGCATGATCATATGAGTAGCCATGAGCTTCGCCTTGAGGGTGTTGAAGGCATCACGACATTCCTTGCTGAACTCATATGCTGCATCCTTGGCCAATAGAGAGCACAATAGTCTAGCGATCTTTGAGAAGTCCTTGATGAACTGACGGTAGAAACCAGCATGCTCGAGGAAGGATCTCATCTTTCTCACAATTGTATGGTAGGTTAACCTCTCAACTATGTCTTGCTTGGCCTTTTCCACTTCTATACCCTGTCTAGAGATCAAATATCCAAGGACAATGCACTACTATACCACGACGTGGTACTTCTCCCAGTTGAGAATCAATTTGTGCTCTTGGTACATTTCAAGTACATGGGTCAGATTGGCCAAACAAAGGTCGAACGAATGCCGAAACAACGATAAGTCATCCATGAACACTTCAATGATATCCTCAACCATGTCAGAGAAGATAATCATCATGCATCTCTAAAAGAGAAAATAAGTGTTACATAAACCAAAAGGTATTTAGTAATAAGCAATGGTACTGTATGGACATGTGAATGTCGTTTTCTCTTGATCCTCCGAGGTGATGGCAATCTGGTTGTAGCCAGAGTATCCATCAAGGAAATAGTAGTGAAAACACCCCAGTTAACCTTTCCAACATCTGATTAATGAAGGGTAAAAGGGAGTGGTCGTTGAGGGTCATAGTGTTTAGCCTTTGGTAGTAAATCCAACATCTGGTTTGAACTCTTTATGGCACAAGCTCGTCCCTTTCATTCTTCACAAATATAATCCCACTTTTTGTATGGAAAACCTGAATAGAACTTAGCCATTTGGATTCTATGATGGGATAGATTATCCCCATATCCAACAAGTTGAGGACTTCCTTCTTCACAACCTCCTTTATAGGTGGGTTGAGCCAGCGCTTTGCTTCCCTTAAGGGCTTAGCTTCGCCTTCAAGTATGATTTGGTGCATGAACTTTTAGGGACTTATGCCCTTGATGTCCACAATGGTCCACTTGAGAGTTGTTTGATGGTTCCTCAAAACCAGCACCAAAGCACTTTCTTCTACCACACTTAAGTTAGATGCAAAATTAACGGGTAGAGTTTCATTACCTCCCAAGTATGCGTACTTAAGGTGACCGGGCATGGGCTTGAGATCAAGCTTTGGGGTGAGCATGATAGATGCGAGAGTCTTGTCACCCAAGGGATGCAACTTCTTGATTGGTTGCTACCAAGAAGCATAGCACACAACACTGAGGGATTTGAGGTCCTCAATGACGCCTTGCTCAGATAATTGTCCAAATATGAATTAGCCAAGGCATGATGGAGTAGGGTGCCCATCATTTTTAGTGGGATGTTTTGGATAGGAACGACTCGGTATTGGACAACTTCCTGAATGGAAAAAGTTTGTGTTTTGTCCATTACCTTGATTGACACTTGCCTATTCCATGCAATTTGATATAGCAAGAGAGGGTTTCCCAAAGATCAAAGGGGGCTTATCATTCTAGTATGTTCAATTCATCTTGAAAATGTAGAAGTTTGCTGGAATACATGTGTCCCCAATTTGAACAAGGATATCCTCGAGTACTCCCATGAGATGAGTAACCGAGGCATTGGCTAGGCGGACACACACATGGGTTGCCTTGAGTACCCCTAGCTCTAGTAACTTGTAGATGTGAAAGAGCATGATGTTGACCGCGACTCTCTTGTCACACAAGTAATGATTGAACCGCCCAGCTTTGATGACACAAGGAGGCGATGGAGGGCTTGGATCGTTGGCCTTGATGGGCATCTTGAGTAATGCAACCGAGCAGGCCTTAGGTAGATAAATGATGGAGCTGTTGCCAAAGCCCTGCTTTCCTGCTACCAAATCCTTGAGAATTTTGACAAACACGGATATGTGCTTGAGGAGCTTGTCAAAAGGAAAAGTGATATGGATCTTTTTTAGAATCTCGGGGATCTCCTCTTAGAACTCCTCGTTCTTCTTTTTCTAGTTCTGAAATTTTCAAGGAAAATGTGCAAGAATATTTGGGTCTAATTTAGTATTCAGATATTTAGACTTCTTAGACTTTAAAGTATGAGAAGAAGAGTTTGGGCCCTTGTAGTTGAGACTTAGCGAGACGAGGGATTGAATAGGGGCATTAGGTGTGCTTGGCACTGCAGAATCAGAGGGTGCTAAGGATGTTCCAAGACTGGAGGCCACGAGTGTGGGTGCTGGTGCTAGAACCAAGATCTCGAGCTACGCTGTCGGGGTATCTCAGGCAAGCTCTAGGCCTACCCCTAGGGTGTCTCGAGCAGACTCTAGGCGGGCCTAGGACATGGCCCACAAGAACGTATATTAAGGTCCAGGAGTGAATAGGTGCTCAGAAGAACCCGAAAGGGTTAAATGGTAGGGTAGCAATGTTGGTACCCCTAGGAATGTTGCAAGGCCTTGCGGCTGGACCATGTGCTCAGATTCTTCCTGGGGTTGCCCATAAGCATGCTGCATGTGGGAAAGTTCTTGGAGGTTGTTCCCACTCCTTAGGGTACTGTGTTTGTAATGAAATCTTCCCAATCTGAGTTTCCATGCTTATGAGAGTCCTAGTATCAGATATTCTCTTGATTGGACTAGGCTATGATGTGAACAAGATCTTCCAAGGATGTGGTACCACAAACTTGTTGTTATGAGGGGCAACATTCAAGGATTATGAGCTCGTTGGTCGTGAGAACTTCGATGGCGAATTAGGTGGAATCTAAATGACATTGGGATTGCTCCACTGAAAGTTGGAATGGATCCTACACCTTGGATTGTGGCTATTCGAATCAGGGATATTTAGGGGCCTTTGTTCATTATTGAATCCTCCTACAAAATTGGCCTTTTCGCGGACAGACTCACTTGGGAAGTGTGCCCTAAAACCAAGCATAACTCAAAAAATTGCACATTCTTCTCCCTTTTATTGCACAACTTCTTAACCATGGCTATGAGCTGTGAAATGGCATCTTCTTGGCCATGAGAATGAGCTCCACTAATATGCATAGAGGCATGGCCTCTATAACTAAAGCACTTTTTGCCTTGAGCTATATTCTCGAATGCAGTCCTTGCATCCATAGCAGTTCCTTCCAAGGTGTCTTTGGACTGGGAATTTGTCAGGACCCGACCCTCCTCGGTCAGGACCCGACTCATCTAGCATGATATTGTCCGCTTTGGGCCTCCTTGCCCTTGCCCTCACAGTTTTGTTTTCGGGAGCTCACGCTGCAACTTCCTAGGGGATCACCCATCATGGAATTGCACCAACCTCAACTCGCTTAACTTTGGGGTTCCAATCCCCCCCAAAGCCACTGAGCTCCCAAAACGCCTCATGCTAGATAGGTGTGTGCCTACACCTTTAACGAACACCACCATTCCCTTCCTAGACCATTCCCCCCTTGCAGGAATGTGGGATTGTTCACCGTTCCCTCTAGGACACGGGTCTTACAATCCACCCCCCTTAGGGCCCAGCGTCCTCGCTGGCACACTTCCCGTTTGGGGTCTGGCTCTGATATCATTCTGTCAGGACCCGACCTTCCTCGGTCAGGGCTCGACTCATCTAGCACGATATTGCCCTCTTTGGGCCTCCTTGCCCTTGCCCTCACGGTTTTGTTTTCGGGAGCTCACGGTGCAACTTCCCAGGAGGTCACCCATCATGGAATTGCACCAGCCTCAACTTTCTTAACTTTGGGGTTCCAATCCCCCCCAAAGCCACTGAGCTCCCAAAACGCCTCATGCTAGATAGGTGTGTGCCTACACCTTTAAGGCACACCACCATTCCCTTCCCAGACCATTCCCCCTCGCAGGAATGTGGGATTGTTCACCGTTCTCTTCAGGACACGGGTCTTACAGAATTGACCATTGTTCTATCACCGGATGTCAAAACACCATAGAAGTAGAGCATGAGATGATGGTCATCTATATTGTGGTGTGAGCACTCCCGAAGCATCTGGTTAAACCGCTCCCAATGCTCATACAAAGGCTCACCACATGATCTTGGCCTTGAACTTATTCGTCTTCGTGACGGGGTAGTACTGCTTAAGGAACTTAGACGAAAAGTCCCGCCATGTATGAGTAGAAGCTGGTGCTAATGACAGGACCCGTCCCAATCCCTCCGGGATTAACGCAGAATGACCCTGCTCCTGTCTGACACGAAGTTTCAGACAAGGGAAATTTCCAACCTTTGCCCTCTCGGCTATCAGAGTACGCCAGGATCCGGAGGAGGTATGTGATATCTCGGTCTCTACTACAGTCCACATCCGCTGTCAACTTGAAGGGCAGTCAAAACATTAAAAGCTGTGAGTGGACAAAACAAAGAGTTTATTAAAACATTTCATAAGAACTGTAACGACCCGGAAATTCGAAAAAAGGAAAAATTGGAAAATTTGAAGGAAATGACGATTTTGCCCCTAGTTATAAGTGCCGAAAGTTGAATTTTGATTGAGACCTGTTTGGACTTTTCGGAAGGACCATTGGATAGGTCTCGGGACGCTGAATCCGTATACAGGCAGCAGGCGTCAATCAGAGTCCAGATGGAAAAGTTATGGATTGAGGAATGTTAGGGGCATTTTGGTCATTTGTGTATAGAAGGGTAAAATGGTAATTTTGGGCAGTGGGGTGAATTATGAACGGTTACTTTGGCTGAATCTGCTAAATTAGATAAGCATGGGTTACTTGGTGACACTTGTCACCATATTTGCAAACTTAGTGGCTTTGAATGCCTAACACAAACAAAACAACCCACCCAAATCCCCTTGTTTAATTTGATCAAATTGATCGGTGAAGAAGGCCAACAGATAACACCTGAGACGGTAAGAGAAAGCCGCAGAGAAAACGAGTGAAAATGAGAGGACAATTGAGTAAAACAGACCCGTAAACCCAATGACCCAAACCCGTGGAAGCCTTAATCGTCCAAAATTCGAAATTGAAGAATGGGACTGTAATGATTCAAATTGAGCTTCAAGTGAGTCTTCTGGGATCCATTGGAATGTTTTCAGCTCAAAATTGAGGAGAATTGACTCAGGAATAAGCAAGAACACGATTGGTGACAGTTCTGAAATTCCATGGTTGAGTTCGACTAATTAAAGGTAAGATGAACTCAAATTGAACTTGAATTCATGTTAGAATGGATATATGATCCTTCCTGTGTAATTAATTTAACGAAACAGCTTGAAATTGGGTGAAACCCGATTTAGAACCCGTCGGGTATACCCTTTGAGTCGAATGATTTGAGGACTAAATTCATGAAATTGAGTCTACCGATCCTTAATTCAGCTTGATTAGATGAAAATAAGGGAAAGAAATGAAGCAATTGGGGTTGAATTGATTGAGAACGGATCAGGTTGCACCGCGGGTTGCTGACCCATTTACCAGGCTTTCGGGTTGGACAATGAACAGTATGGGGTACTGTTCATCGGCGCGTGAGTCCACGCACAGCCAGTGTAATCGGCGCGTAAGGGCGCGTGGCTGACTTTCTGGGGAAGTGTTCAATATACTTTTTCATGTAATCGGTGTAATGAACATTTTGGCGTTGGTTTCGAGTCGATCGGACACCGTCTCGATAATGTTTCGAGGGTCCGAAAGATTATGTTATGTTTTAAATTAATCTTTAATTCTCGGAAAATTGTTGGAAATTAATATGCTATTATTGGATTCATTAGTGACTCATAATGATGTTGTTTGAAAGGATTCGGGATTTCCGAAAATTACGGAAACACGTACAGTTCGGAAAGCGAGCGAGTTGAACGGTGTGTGAGTGGACGTTTGTTTTATAAACTGTTAAGCATGCATAGTTAAATGTTTTACATGATTGATTGCATGATTTGAATTGCAATGATGTCCTGATGATGTGGTATGATTAATTGTGATTTAATGATTATTTTAATCGATCTTTCGGGCACGCTGTTCAAGAAAAGGTGCAAATGAAATTTTGGGCTAGTCCCGGAGTCAAAATGATTTCAAAATTGATATTTTGACTAATTGGTGAGTCAAGGATGATTTTGGGATTATTTTAATGTTTTCAAATAAGATTTACGGAATTACGTGTAAATGGTATTTGGGCTTGAGACCCTGTCGGGAATGATTTTGACTTGGTTTGAAGTCATGGATTTGATTGAAATGTTTTGGGATGTAATCCCGGGATGGTTTTCATTGTGATTGTGATTGTGAATACCCAGACGGTCGGAGCTAGGGGATTACCTAGTCAACCGGAGCTTGGGGGATATGATGGTATGATTGTGAGTTGTTATGATAAGCTAGCTTCTCGGATGCGACTGAGCCTAGATGTACTACTCGGATGTGTCTGATCCCGAGAGTGTGGCTGGATATTAGCCTACGCGTAGTGCGGATGTGATTACGTGATTATTTGTGCACTTGTGAATAGTGCGGATTGATTGATTGATTGATTGATTGTGCACTTGTGAGTAGTGCTGATTGATGTTGATTGGGACTGCGTACCGGTATTGAGTACGGGTTCTGGTCTGTGTGGCCAGATGATTATGTTTTCCTATGTTTTGGCCTGAGAGCCGGAATTTGACTTGTTATGTGATTTGGCTGAAAATCCGGTGGTTGTTATTCATATGTTTTTCCCTATGCATGCATGGTTTGATAAACTGGAGGGTAAATGATGTGTTTCGAAATGTATTTTAAATGATATTATTTTTGTCCACTCACACCTTTGTTTTGATGACCCTCCAGGCCGTCGCACGATGTTCGAGGCTGATCGAGAGGCAGAGGCATGAGCGGAAATCAGTGCAGTTATCCCTGATCTGACAGGTGCTGAAGGGTAGTTTAGGGACTTCAGTTGACTTGCTAGACGGGAGCATGACCGGGCACAGTTATCAAAGTCCAGTTGGGACGGGTCCTGTCAAGAACATTTGAACCTTTCACTAAAAAGCATGCATGCATTCGAAAACCATTTAATACAAAAGAACCATATGTGGGAACTAAGCCCAAAACCATAACCGAAAGAACCATCAAAAACCAACCATACGGGCCACTGCCCAAATCCTTAAAGATACCAACCGTACGGGCCACTGCCCAAATCCATACGGGACTCAGTCCAAAACCTATACACATCACATATCATATATCATACATCATATATATACATATAATCACACAACCAATCCTGTCACGGTTTCCAAAGCTACGCGAGTGCTACACGGGGTCTCAAGCCCAAGTCTCTCAAGATCCAAGGTCAATGTTCGTAGACCAATGACCACCGCTATGCATGCAACCATCCATCCAAGAGCGCCCTGAATCCTGGTATGTCGTCGTGAACAAATCAACCGACGCGACCACCGTTAGATTTTGGTGCACTCATCACCGATAGATATCTTGAACGGTCAGCACTCCGAAGTCGAGCCTCCATTGGCTGTCCGACAACAGATCGTGCATCGTGACCTCTCCAGAAGGAACATATCCTAGTCCGGAGGCGAGCGTCGTATCGTTGGTCATCGTACACATAACACTCGCCACAACCACGATTCAGACCCGTAGGTCACCAATTGGGTCATATGCCCGAAAAAAAACCAAATGGGTCTCACGCCCGAGTTTATCCTTTTGAAATCCAAAATCATTTCATTTAAACCAACATAGAAAGTATAAACCCATATTGGCACCGTATAGGGCCGAAACCTCGAAATACGTGCCAATACGTAACCACACACAAATGCACTCAAGGCATCACCAAACAAGTATTAAGACATATAATAAACATTTATGCATGCACCAATTTAGAAAACAAGGTCCACTCACAGACCGTCCGAGCTGCCGCCTCAATTTGCGTGCCATACGGCTCTCCCGAGACAATCGTCATCACGGAGACTCCCAAACCTATCCAAATCATAATAGAAGATTACTAACTACTTAAATAACCTCCCACTAAAGCCCCGTAATTTCCCGAATTTTTAAGTATTTTTAATCCCAATCCTAAACCTTCCAATACCGAGAACATTATCGAGACGGTGTCTGATCGACACATAACCAATCCCAAAATGTTCGTTACATCGAATAGATGATTTCACGTGTTCAAGACATCCCCAAAATGTGGGCCACATGCCCTCATGCGTCCCAAGTACCTCCTGCGTGTGGGGCTCACGCACCCTGTACATTCTTCTTCTTCCTCAGGTGAACCAGCCGGTCCACCTGGTTTGAGCCGAACCAGATCGGCGCGACTGGTACAGTTGTTTTCCTCCCACTTTTCAGCCAGTTTCAAGCCCCTTTCAATCCCAAACTTCCTACCTAAATTCTAGGGACCTACCTATAATAAAAGGATGAAGAAACAAGTCCTAACACCCGTTGAAACCACTTGGTTCTAAAACGGTTCTCACTACCATTTTTCCCAGTTTATCCCTCAGGCTTCCCCAGCCTCAAACCATTAACAAAGGCATCCTATTCCCTTCCTAATAACTCATTAATCTCATTAAAATCGATTAATACAATCCCTAATGACTGAACCCAAAGAAAAATGAAGATGGAACAAACCGATACCTGGTTGGGTTTCTCCTCCACGCCGCCGTCCACGGCGGTTCTAGCCATCCTGTCCAGCCACCTCCATCATCCAGCACCCTCTCACTCTCAGGGCCTCACTCAAGATCAGATGGGAAAGGACATGGGTTTTGGGTTTAAAAACGAGATCGGGTTTGGTTTTGAGAAACAAAGAATGAAGATGGTTGATGCATGTATATAGGAAGGTGGGAAATTAATGGGTGACACTTGTCACTCATGCATTGGGCCTGCTAAAATATCTAGGCCCCATACAAAAGACAAACTTAAGATGTCTCGTAAAATGTGCAATAGTTCCCTTGAATTTTCGTGAAACGTAACTTCACCGTCTGAACGTCCTAATTCGATGTGCCGCCTGTCAACGGATTCGTATCGACCCGATCTACCTAACGGTTGTCGGCCCTCGGCAATCGGACCTCCCGGTCAAAAAGTCAATATTTGCCCCTTTTTAACTAAATTACCAAAGTACCCTTAAACTTCCGAACGTCATAACTTCTTCTTCGAATGTCGGAATGGAACGTGCCACCTGTCTATGAACTCGTGACGTCCGGAACTACGTCACAATCATCAGTCAAAGTCCATTTGATAGTTAGAATGAAAAGTCAACGTTTTACCCACGACCAAGGGCAAAACGTTCATTTTGCATCGTTCGTCCGATTTCGCCCAACTAATCACCTATTAACCTCACTAATCTTGATTAGTCACTAATCTAATCATGTAATTCGTGACGGGTCGTTACAGCTAAGGAGTGGAACCATGTCTTAGCACAGTGCTTGAGGGTAAAATGGAAGAGCCTTAGATGAATCTCTGGTTTCTCCATGCTATGAATCCAAGGTTTGGAGCGTACTTGTATGAACTATTTTATGCGTAATTGAGGGTCCTCACTCGAAAAGCCAAAGAAGGTGGGCAACAAGTGTATGGTTCATGAATTAAGCTCGAAGTTAGCCATAGTGAAGCTAGGAAAGACAATTGGAAACTGATCCTCCAAGACATGTGGCCCAACATAGTCCTTAAGGAGCCGAGGGGATGGCCTTGTGGGTGGTGGAATTTGGGCTTGGTGATGACCCAGATTAGCCATGTGTGGGCTATAAAGTGGATAGCCATGGACTAAAGAGGCTCAAGATGAAGGGCCTTAGGTAATCCGAGATGGTGAGTTTGAACCTGAACCTAAACCATGAACAGATTCTTCCATCGACGAGGACATAAACTAGCACCTAAAACAAAAGAAAAAGATTGAGTCATATAATCCAAATGAAATGGACACAGTTGAGGGGAAAGTCCTTGTAAACGGGGCCAAAAGCTTAATAGAACTTAAACAAGAGCACAAATATTTAACCTATTCAATCATAGTTATATGCTTCGCAAGTGTACAACGTCATAGAAAATAGTCAAGTTGTAACCAAAGGTTGATTCCTCAAGGACTTGTGTAACGAATGTGACACCTAATTTAGACTCTTAACTCAATCAAAGACTCAAACTAATCTATGTATGCAAAGACTCAAGACTTAAAAAAAAAAACACAAAATAACACATGAAATTGGAGGGGGGTAACGAATGTGACACCTAATTTAGACTCTTAACTCAATCAAAGACTCAAACGAATGTATATATGCAAAGACTCAAGACTAAAAAAACACAAAATAACACATGAAATGGGGGAGGGGGGGGGGGGGGGGGGTGGTTTTGGTTATGCTTGACTTAAAAGGAAAATGGAAACTTGAATCACAATATAGTAAATATAGCAAGAAAGTGATAACGTTTGTTAATTAATTGACTAAGATGAACTAAGGAAGACTATTGACCACTAACCAATCAAATCTATAACATGTTTCCAAGATTATGTTACTAATGAACGTATGAATCCATTGTTGTGCAAGGGGCTCTGATGTTGAGTCACCCTACACATGTTATTCCTCCTTACTTAGCATATCCTATGCATGATGTGTACTTTAGGATGTCTATTTAGCTTAACAATTGAATGAATGAAGAACGAGATGAGTTAGATGTTATTACACTACCCTTAGAAGCGTGACATGCAAGCCTGGGGGGGGGGGGGGAGTGGATTAGATTACTGCTAAGATGTATGCCACTACTTTTGGTCCTAACAATTACACGATGTTGATCAATCAACATGTAACCATTCACCAATAATTCATTAAATCAAGAAACCACTTAAAAACAATAAATTACATGAACATTGTAATCACAATCTCATCCATAACATTCATAATTACATAAACTAAGAACAAAAACACATCATTCGACTCACATGGGCAGGGCTTCAAGCAGACCTAATTTAATTATTAACTACTTGTGCGTGGTGATGATGAACGAAAAGATTGTGGAATTAAATTGCATTAAAAATGTAAGGGAAATTGAGTTCAGAACTACATATCGATGAAACTAAGAAGCACAACAGAGAACACAACAAGGTCTTCTTCTCCTAAGCACCACGTTCACAACTTGAAAACCGAACTCCAAAATAGATGCTGAAAAAAGAAACTTGTCTACTACTGCTAGTGCGTGATTTAGGGCACAAAATCAGAACCTTGATTCGTGGCTTTGTGCAGTCCTTAAATAGGAGATGCCTCCCTATGTTTTAAAGAATGATTCTGGAAAGAATCCCCTTAGAAAATGGAATAGGCAGTTTCTTCCAAGCTTGACCAAGTAGGAACTCGAAATATAAGGCTCTTTGACTTTCCTTGGATGGCAAGGAAAGTGATAAGTGAAACATTATATCTCTGAATCTTTAGGACATTCTTCAGAGTCAAAGTAGAAGGATTATCTACTAAGTTATCCCTAAAAAACCGGACTTGATCGTTGTCACAACACTGCATTGATCACAACACAATCATTGTGCAATTGGGAGTCTTATTCGGCCAAGAAAAGGGATAAACCTTTCTTGGTCGATCTTGACAAAAAGGTACCTGCATATCTGCGATTAGGATACCTCGAGTCCATTTGGGCAGCTGGAATTTTCCTAGGCACTAGAAGATAGTCAAAATCAACCTAGGGCCTTGAACAAACCCGAATTAGGTCATTTTGGGAAGTACCTCTGAATCGAGCCTTGATATTGGGCTTGGAAAGAGGGCTAAAAGTGTGCCCTAAGTGTATATCAATCAGGCCAAAATTCGTCTCCTCGCCTAAAGAATTCAATACTGGGTATAGTTGGCTTTTGGCGTGGCCGGGGCTTGTCACTAGCTTCTCACTCAATTGTCACTAGCTTATTACTGGGCAAGGAAGACATGAGGACTAGGGTTAGGTGCAGGTTCTAGGAACTCGATAAGACTATGGGAAAAGCACCTCAATAGAACTGGGGATGCAGGACCAGATTAGGGCAATACAGGGGCTATCTAAGGTTGACACAACACGGTCTAGGAACTCAGCAAGAACTAGGGTGTAGGCTCGATATAGGGCCTTGCTAGGCACAAAACCTCGACGTAGAACCTTGGCTTCATTTTGAGACAACTCAGAATTCAAACATTGTTTTTGCATTATTTTTGAAATTGGTCTTTTCTCATCCTATGACTTTTTTAACCTAGCTAAGGAGTGCGCTAGGACTCTTTAACATATCTTGAAGTTATTTGTGTGCTAAGGCGTCCCATGGCATGCCCAAAACAACCCAAGAGACTAGTACCAAGTTTCACGGCCTGCCCAAGGCTCTATCTTAGTTCCAACTATCATACAACTTGGATTTACGCTAACAACTTGTATTTGTACCCCTACCTTAGTTCTGATTAATTTTCTGGGTACTTTAGGACTTTGTAATGGGTAAGGATTGTCATAGCTAGAATGTTCTAGGCTATTTTGTGATTTCTTATCCATGTAGGACAAGGCCTTCTACTTTTCTATAAAAGGAGGCCTTCCCCATTAATTCAAAATCACGGTATCACAATTTAGAAATAAAATTTAGACTAGATCGTACCTAATTGCGTCTACACACCTTATGTATGCTTTTTAGACTTGTTTGTGAGATTTGTTCATGGCAGACCAGATTATGCTCGAAGGATTTACTCACGTGCCACATGCGTCCATGTGCCCCATGCACCCATGCCCTATACGCCTAGGAGGTCTTCACCTACCTCCAGTCGGGTTGACCAAGGGGTCTGCAATCGAGTCCTGACCCGATTAACCCATCCCAACCCTAATTCTTTCATTTTTCATCTAATTTCAAGGAAGTTTACATCAAACTTTATCTAAACCATACCAAAAACTCAAATAGACATTTAAATTAAAAAACCTCACCTAAATTAGCTGGAAAATAGCCGTGAAATCCTGACTCCACCACCGAGCATCATAACCTTCGAACTTCAACACCCAGCCTCTCGAACTAGCATGAATCAATTCGTATAATTGAGAGGAAGATTTCCCTAACCCTTAATTTCCCAAAATTAAACTCTCTAAAGTCACCAGACTTGGTGGTCTCCACCACTTCTCCTTAATGCTACATTGTCGATGGCCACACCTCGAGATTGGGACTGCCCTACCCATGGCTCCTAAGTGTACAGACCTGTTGTGTGAGGACCTATGACTTGGAGGCATGGTTAGCAATCCCAGATCGCCTGGAGGGATTTGGGGGATGCGCCTTATATGTGTGGGCGGACATTAGGAGCTCACTTGCTTGGAGTTCCTCGGGAACTTCAAAGTTAATCGAGTTTAGGCTAGTGCAATCACATGATGGGTGGTCCATTGGGAAGTTGAGCGTGAGTTCCCAGAAACAAAACCGTGATGGGTGGGACCAAAGCAGACAATATCCTGTTAGAGGAGCACAAGTTGTGACAATTTGGTATCAGAGTCCAACCCCGCCCAGAATTGAGTGTACCTACGAGGACGCTAGGCCCTAAAGGGGGTGGATTGTGAGGACTTGTGCCTCAGAGGTATGGTTAGAAATCCTATATCTCCCAGGGGGGATTTGGGGGATGCACCATATATGTGTAAGTGCGCATCTATCCAACGGGAGGCCTTTTGGGAGCACACTAGCTTGGGGTTTTACTACAGAACTCCAAAGTTAAGAGAGCTTAAGCTGATGTTTAAATTGATGAAATCCCATGATGGGCCCAGAAACAAAACCGTGAGGGGTGGACCCGGAGCGGACAATATTCTGTTCAAGGCAGTCAAGTTGTGTCATGTGGCTCCAATTTCTGCTCACGTCATCACCCTCAAGTGATCGTGGTGGAGGTTTCACACCACCTCCTCTTATACTGTTCAAAATCAGCAGCATATAAGAGAGAAAGGACAATGAAGTCCACCTCTCTTTTTCTCATGGTGACACAAGTTACTTAACCAAGGGGTCAGGTGCTAAATCATAACACTTATATGGATCAACATCCAAACAACTTACATGCCCAAATGACCAAAATACCAATGCCCTCTAAATTTTCCATATTACCTTTGGGTGTTTAGACCCGTAATTTTTCCTTTGGTTTTAAGTATGCCGCCTATCTACGGATGCGTAAGTTCGAGACTCACACAATGGTCCACGTGAAACTTTTGAGAAGTTTCCTGAGTTTCATTTTACTTTCGGGAATTTACTAAAGATGAGAATAAATAATTCAATTTCCAATTTATTTTCCAAAATTTCCATAATATTTGGGATAGGTTGTTACACAAGGCCCTACCCTAGTTCCAACTGGCGAACACCTTGCATTTTACACTAACAGCTTGCATTTACATGCCTAGCTCAATTCTGATTGCTTTTTCAGGTATTTTAGGACTTTTTAATAGTTTTGGATTGCCATAGGCACTCTAGAATGTTCTAGGCTATTTTAGGATGTAGGACAAGGTTTTCTTCTTGTCCATAAAACGAGGCCTTGTTCATCAATTCAGAATCATGCAATAAAAAATTATACATAGACTTCATTCTAGATCAAACCTAATTACGCCTATACACCTTAGAGATACTGTGTAGACTTTTTTGTGAGTTTTGTTGATGGTAGACCAAATTATGCTTGAAGGATTTTCTCACGGCCTTACTTTGAGTTCATCGTTGAGGGTATAATTTACACTTGTTCTTTCGAATCTTTATCCATTCAATCAATGCTATTATTTTTCATTATTCTTAGTGTAACAACCCAAATCTTAAGGAAACGGGAAATTGGAAAATTTAAGGAGAAAATGACCATTTTTCCCCTAATTCAAAAAGCTGACTTTTTTTGTCAAAGTCAAAATGTTTCGTTTTTTAGTGGGAAGGTTTTCGAAGATTTCAAAAACGCTGTTAGAAAGGTCTCGGCTTCCCAAGTACATTAACAGACTGCATGCCGGATATGGAGTTCAGATGGTTTTTTTTTTTTTTTTGCTCTGAGATGTGTAGGGGCAATTTGGTAATTTTTTTAACGGAGGGCATTTATGTAATTTTGATTGTGGGATATTTTGTGTGGCTAATTGGGAAGTGACAAGTGTCTATATCCCTTAGGGAATTGTGCCACCGCCCAATGTATTTGTGTGTGTGCACATGTAAGTGTTTAAATGTGTGTGTTATGTGGTGCGGGCAAGGAAGAAAAAAAAAGGAAATAGAAGAAAAGAGAGAAAGGGAGAAGAAGGTTCAGGGGAAACAGAACAGAGGAGAGGAAGGAGAGCGGTTGTACTGAACTGGATGGTGGGGGTGAACCCGTGAGGGTACCCATGAAGGGTTTTTGGGTCTAAGTTAGGTTGCACCAGTATTCAGGAACTTTCGAAACGATGCTGGATTCATTCTCTGGGAGTCTCTATGAGCCTAACCAACCTGTGAGGTACGATTTTGGAGTCTGGGATTGATCAAACAACGAAGGTGCTCCCTAGCCGTGAGTTCATCGACTAGCTAACAGTTCTTGGTAAGTTTGTTCGTGTTTTGATCGCATGGATCTTATCTTGGGTTGGTCTAGGTAAGACTGGTTGAAACGGCAAGGAAAATTGGTGAGAAATCATGGTTTTAGAACTGGCTTGGGTCACCGAGTCAGACGACCTAGAGAACTAGTAAAAGTGTCTGTTGGGGGTAGACGATGAACAGTAACCATTACTGTAGCAGGCGCATGGCTCCCACATGCAGCCACTTTGGGTGCCACATGGGGGTACATTAGGGGGATTTTCAAGGTATGGGTAATATGAGTTTCTATCCTATCGATATTACGAAAATTTTGGCGTAGGTTTCGAGCCAATCGGACACCGTTTCGATGTATTTTTGGGTGTCCGAAGGTTTAGGGTTCGTTTTAAATCCTTTTAAAAATCCCAAAAAATTATGGAATTAAAATAGGAGATATTTGGGATGGTTAATGACCGTTAGATGTGATTTTTGATAGTTTCCAAGGTTCCTGAAAGTTACAAAAATACATGCAAAGTGGAACTAGGTGATACGAACGGTGTGTGAGTGAACTTTCTTCCCTAAACTATTATGCATGCATATTTACATGATTTAAATGTGTCTCTATGTGATTTGAATGATATTGGAGTGCTTGGGGTTTTATATGAATTTCAGTGATTTTACGAGTATTTAATTCATATTTTATTGCACTTTTGACGAAGTTTCGATAAACTAAGTTTTTAACACCGTTTCGAATGTGGTTTTGAACTGAATCTGGATTATGACTTGAACTAACATGATTTGGAATATTTATGATTTTTATATGAGTTCTGAAAGGCTTTAATGGAAAGAACGTTAATGGCACGTTTTACGAGAATGATGTTGATTATGTTTTGGGCATAGGCCCGAGGATTCGATTGTGGATTTGATATGTGGCATTGATATGTGGCATTGAGATGTGATATGTTTATGTGTATCTCAGTATGGATGGTGTGTACTATGATGTTGACTATGAATTGATCTTAGGTTAGTTATATGTGACGATGTTTGTTGGTTGTTTGTTTAGTCTCAGAAATCGAGCCAAGGGCTCAGAATCTTGAGACTAGTATTGCGTATGATTGTGATTGTGTTGATTGGATGTGAGTCTCGGACGTCGTGCTCGGGGCTCCATTTCTTAAGACTGTGTTGTGATGACTCAGACGTCAAGGTTGAGCCTCCAGTTCTTGAGTGTGTATATGATGCCTACCGATAGTACTCTTATGATGTGACAATTGATGTTGTGTTTGTGCAATGATGTTGAGTTGACTTTGTGTGAATTATGTGATAATGTTGGATATGAATTGACTATGTATTACTGATGTGATTTTTGATGAGTAACCTTCCTCGTAATGTGTGTTGACGAATTTAGTAGTTTCGGTCGTCGAGCTGAGCTCTAGTTCCGGAGTGAATTTGTGGGTGCCTGCCAGTTGAGAAATGGTTTGATGTTTGATATTGTGAGTCAAGGAAAGGTTGATTGTGATATGTGTGGATTTGTGTGACAGTGGATGTGGTTCGATTATATGGCATTGATGTGCTTGACTAATATGTTTATGACAAGTTAGTATTTCGTTGTTAAACTGGTTTGTGATTAACAATTGGTTTGTGGCTAATGGCTTTACAGATGTTTTCACAAATTTCGAGAATATAAAATTGTGTCTCGTTTTAGTCGAAGTGAACTGGTTTTCGTATGCATGCATGGTTTGAAAAACAGAGGGTAAAAGCTGGTTGTTTCCAAATTATGTTTTAAAATGTTTCTTATTGTCCACTCACATGTTTTATTGGTTTATTTACCCTCCAAGAGTGTTGCACGGAAATCGAGTCTCGAGAAGCTAAGACATGAACTAGAGTAACTTATGTGTATCCCTTGTCTGATAAGTTGTTCTATGTATATTTGTGTAACGACCCGTCCCTAATTTTAAGGATTAATTAAGGCTAATTATGGATTAGTGGGGCTAATCGGGGATTAGCCGAGGATTAACGGACGTTTAGGGTGAAATTACCATTATGCCATTGAACGAGGGCGAAAAGTTGACTTTTGACCTGGGTGGTCCGATGGACGAGGACTGATGATCGTCACATAGATCGGGACGTCACGAGTCCGTAGACAGACGGCACGTCGAATTCGGATGTTCCACAAGGAAGTTACGGTTCACGGAAATTTTGAGGTACTATTTACGATGGCACATTTTACGAGGCAAAAGTGGACTTTTGTCCTCAAGTGGGCCCCAAATATTTGAATCAGGCCCAATGGATGAGTGACAAGTGTCACCCATCCATTGCTTCCCTTACACAGATGCATGCATCTGTATCCCCTTCCTCATTCGATCGACCAACCACCCCGATGAACCCAAATCCAAACCCTTCCCCATTTGATTCAGTTGAGGCCAAGAGAGTGAGGCTGAGGATGTGATGGTGGCTGGGTGAGGACAGGACCGCCGTGGACAGCGGCAATGACCCAGGAAACAGGTAAAACCCAAACCCCTCTTCTTTTTAAATTTCAACTTCGGGTTTTGGATGTTAGGGGAGTTAGATGTTGTTTAGGTTGTGTTTAGGGGGTTGGTAGTATGATTAGGATGTGGTTTTGGACGGTGGGGAACGGCTAAACAGCCCGGAACGGCGACTGGGAGATTTTTGTTGGCTGCCCACCGAATTTGGTTTCCGGCCAAGTTAACCCAAATCTTACCTCTTAGTACTTTTTTAGGGATCCTAGGAACCCATTTGAACCCTTAGGACGAAGGTTAGACCCCTAGAAGTGCCCAGAACATAGATACGAAGTTTTGGTTCAAAATGGTTTTCAGAACCAATGGGTTTTAGGATTGGTTTCTTGGCTTTAATCCCATGGATGGGTAGGAAATCAAGAAAGGAAACTATAGGAATTGGATTGGGTGAAATCGGACCAAAAATGAGAGAGGAAATGGGCTGGATCGGTTCTGTCAGTCCGGTCGGGACGAAAACCAGCAGACTGGTTCAGACCCAGTCTGCCGAAGCTTGCTGGTGACCATGTAGCTAGCACGTGAATCCCACGTGCGTGGGGGAGATTTTTGGGAAGTTTCCAACATGTGAAATCATCCTTTTGATGTAACGAACATTTTGGGGCAAGTTTCGAGTCGATCAGACGTCGTTTCGATATAGCTCGGGATGTTCGAATGTTTAGGATCGACTTTAAAAATAGTTAAAAATTCGGGAAAATTACGGGTCTTTAATGAGAGGTTATTTAAGTAGTTAGTAACCCTCTAGTATGATTTGGACAGGTTCGGGAACCCCAGAGATGGTGATTGGCCTGAGAGGCTTATAGCATGCATATCGACGCGTAGCAAGGACGGTCTGTGAGTGGACCTTGTTTTCTAAATTGATGCCTGCCTAAATGTTTTATATTAGTTTAAATACATGTTTTGAGATGCCATGAGTATATTTGTTTATGGTATGTTAGTATTTACGTATTTGCACGTATTTCGAGGTTTTTAGTTTTATACGGTGCTTATACATGCTAGTATTTCTATGATGGTTTTATGGAAAGGTTTTGGATTTGAAAATATGGGATCGGGCATGAGACCCATTTGAATTGGAAACCATCGGACGTGGAGTCCATTTGAATTGATGAGAAATCAGGCTGGAGGCCCATTTGAGTTATGTGACCGAGCCAGGGGCATTGCCTGCGAGGGGTCATTGCATTGCCTGCGAGGGGTCATAACCGTAAACAGTGTTCCAGTCACATCCCACATGGTTTAACTGGTTTTGGGCTGAGTTCCCATATGCTTGATTTACGGTTTTGGGCAAAGGCCCTATTGGTTTAACAATTTGAGAAATGGATTTCGAATGCATGCATGCTTTTTAGTGAAGGGCATAAATGTCTTCTTCTTCTGTAAAATGTTTTTAATAAACTATTGGTTTTTTCCATGCACAGCTTTTCGTGGATTTTAATGCCCTTCAGGTTGATCGCGGATGCGGACTATAGCAGAGATCGAGACATCACGCTCCTCCTCCAGATCATAGCGCATTTTGAAAGTCCCGGTTGGGGCTAAAGTTGGAACTTTCACTTGTTTGAAACTTCGTGTCAGACAGGATCAGGCGCGTCCCGCGTTAATCCCGGGGGGATTTGGGATGAGTCTTGACAATTTGATTCTTGTCAGATAATAGTGGGGCTTGAATGTCCTTTCCTAGTGTATTTTTGGTGGGGTCCTATCAACGTGGTATCAGAGCTAAGGTTTTTGTTGTGTTGTTGAGTTCATGTCTCCGAGCTGCAGGCCCCGTCCATGGCCTAGTGATGAGATGAGTTGATGAGTCCAGGATAGTTGTAGGGATGTTGGTGGTTCTTATTTTATTGGGAGGAAAGGTGTGGTTATGGGACAGTGTGTAAGGTTTGGTGTGATTATGGATTTTCATGCAGCAGGATGTTTTTTATGTGCTGAATGTTATTGATGGGAATGATATGAGTTGATCTGTATGACTCCCTGATATTCGTGCTTTGTGAAGTGAATTAAGTGTGAACTATTTGTATTGACATGTTAGTATATGCGTTGGTTTTGGATATTATTTTTTGTTTTAGACTTGGATATGGAATAAGAGCTCGGGTTTGGAACTATTTGAGGAATTGTGAGCACGATATGTTATTAAAATGAAAGTGAGACTTTGTTTGGAATCCCTTTAGGTTGTAGATTGAAGTTGAGATTTGGTTGTGAAATGTAAATGTGGGATTCCTCGATAATGGTGCACTGCGTGTGAACCATATGAGAACTCTGCGCTTGTATGCTTGATTTGGATATTCGATTAGAACTAGAATACGATATCGTTTTGATTGTAAATTTCGAGGATGAAATTTTTTTAAAGTGGATAGGTTGTAACGACTCGGATCTTGAGGAAACGTGAAGTTGGAAAATTTAAATAGAAAATGACGATTTTCCCCCAAAGTCAAAGAGTTACTTTTTTTTCAAAGTTAAAATGTTGACTTTTTGATAAGGACGTTTTTTGGCAATATAGAAAACACTATTAGAAAAGTATTAGCTTCTCGAATACGTTGACAGGCGACATGCCGGAAATGGAATTTGGATGGTTTTGTTTTGGGTCCAAGTTGTGTAGGGGCAATTTGGTAATTTGTTTAACGGATGGCATTTTTGTAATTCTGATTGTGGGATATTTTGTGTGGCTAATTGGGCAGTGACAAGTGTCCCTATCCCTTATGGAATTATGCCACCTCCTATGTATATTTGTGTGTGTGCACATGTATGTGTTTAAAGTGTGTGTTATGTGGTGCGAGCAAGGAAGAAAAAATAGAGGAAACAGAAGAGAGGAGAGAAAGCAAGAAGAAGGGTCAGGGGAAATAGAAGAATGGAGAGGAAAGAGAGCGGTTGTACTAAACTAGTTGGTGAGGGTGAGCGATGATGGTGAACCCGTGAGCGTATACGTGAAGGGTTTTCGGGTCTAAGCTGACACGACCCATCCCAATCCCCCCCGGGATTACCATGGAATGTGTCATGCTCCCGTCTGACACTAGGTGTCGGACAAGGGATAACCTATTGCCATTGCCCAACCGGGCTTCCAGAGTGCGTAAGGATCGATGGAGGAGGTGTGCGATGCTCAAGTCTCTGCTGCAGTCGCATCCGAAATCAACCTGAAGGGCATTAAAAACAAAAGCTGTGAGTGGACGAAAATAAACAAGTCTGTTTAAAACATTTATAAGACATTTATGCCCCTCAGTAAAACCATATGCATGAACCAAAAACCAATGATCACACATTTAATTAGAAATAACCATTAGGGCCTTAGCCCGGAAACCAAAGCATAGTTTCAATTTCCAAAAGTCAATCCAAGAGTTATTTCATCAATCCAGTAATATGAACCATAAGGCATATAATATAAACCATAACCATAATTTTAGCCACTGCACTATACACTCCAATCCGACATCCCTGATGTCTGACGTCCTTGACGTCAATAAGGTCACAATCACAAGGCTACGCGTGCCACTCGGGTCTCAATTTCCGAGTTCAATCCCCGAACCCCGTTCGGGTACACCATCCCCGATGCTTAGTGTCATAGACGCTGGACGTACTAGACGTCCGTGACCTCTCCGGGGTACCTCATCCGGAGGAGACAATATAATATGGAAGGATTTATACAGTGCAGTACTAAATACATTTTATTGATATCCACATGCAAAACATATAGGTATACATAGGTAAAATCCGAACCGATCGTTACGATTCATCAAACGGGTCTCATGCCCAAATACCGTGAAACGTGCCATAACCGAAATATCATCAAAACCATTTATTGATTCCGGCATGTGAACATATATAAAATGTAAACCAGAAAACATTTATTCAATTCCATTTTAGGGTCCCCGACCCGCAATCGTATGTAGAAATCAACTGGGCCCCTGGCCCGATTTCACAAGTTAACTGGGCCCCTGGCCCGATCCACATGTTAACTGGGCCCCTGGCCCGATTTCATAGTTCAACTGGGCCCCTGGCCCGATTTTACATTATTCATGTTCGTAACCGTTTCATGAAATCATATCCAACCACATTTATGGAAATCGGTGCAAATTCAGAAAACCTCGGTTTACGTGCAAATGCGTAATTCACCTCGAAATACGTGAAATCATTTTAAATTCACCGATATCCAAGTAAATCATTTAATCATAATTATAACAATCATAAAACAGTTATGCATGCATCGAATTTATGAAACCAATGTCCACTCACAGACCGTTTAACCGAGCGCCTCGATACGCGTGCCATAGGCCTTCCCAGGCCACACCACTATCACCGGGACTCCCAATCCAGTCCAAATCACATTAGAGGATTACTAACCCCTTCATTAACATTCTATCAAAGTCCCGTAATTTTCCCGAATTTTTAATTATTTTTAAACTGGATTTAAAACCTTCGGACATCCTGAACAATAACGAAACGGGATCCGATCGACACGAAACCAACGCTAAAATGTTCGTTACATTGAATAGGACAAAAGTCATGTTGGAAGTTTCCCAAAATTACCTCACACGCGCCCCCACGCACCGGCTGAACTCCCTGCGCGTGAAACCCATGCGCCGGGTACTGTTCACCGTCGTTCAACCCGAACGACTGTAAAACGGGTCGCCGTGACCCGCGGGCCAACCCGATCGGTTCTCCACCGTTCCTTGATCATTTTCGACAGAGTTTCCTCCTACAGGATCGTCTGAGTTAAACTAGGAGTTCTGTGGAAACAAAAACAAGGAACAACGTCAAGATCCTTACCTCCCCGATCGAGAAGCTCACGGCCAAAACTCCGCCGTCGACTGCTCATGGCTCCGACCACCATTCCTTTCAAAAACGGTCCCCACAGACCCGTTTCATCCTCTAGATCATCATCCCAATCACCAGATCGAACGAAAGACAGTAAAACCCATCCTACCATTTTTGCACCCGAAAACGGATTCACGGGTTTAGGGCCTACCTCGCCGCCGTGGTCACCACCGTGGCCACCGCAACGCCTGGAATGATCACAGGAACATCCATCACCCTTCAACACGATCACAAACAGTCTACATCGACATTCCCAATTTTGAGTTTTTCGGGCCTCCCCTGTTTTCCCTTCCGCCGTCATCTCCGCCGGCTCCCGCCGTCTCCCATCGTGCCCAGCTCACATCAGTCATCCCACAACCCTCCGCACGATCCCATGGATACAGATATGGTGGTGGTGTGCAGTGTGAGCCGTGTACGTGCTCACGGGTTTGAGAGACATGAGAGTGAGAGGATGTAGTCTGATACAATTAAAGAGAGAGGGGGGAACAGAATCAACGGCCCAGATTAAATCTGTGGTTAGAGATGGATGGCCCAGATCAAAAGGTGCAATAAGTGGGAATTCTTTATATTTTTTTAATTCCAATAATTTAATCCAATCCCACCAATCCAGATCTGAGTTCATAATTAAAGGTTAGTGGTCCACGTGTCCCACTCAGAATCCCAGACCAATCAGAAAATGCCACGTGTCCCCGCCTCGTAATGCGTGCATAACGAACCCAGATTTCCGTGACCCATGACTTCGTCGTCGAATCTCCGATTTCGGCGTGCCGCCTGTCGTTGGATTCGCATCGACGAAACCTATGTAACGGTCCTTGGCCCTCGGCCATCGGACATCCTGGTCAAAAAGTCAAAATTTGCCCCTATTTCGTCCAAATTACGAAAACGCCCTTGAACTTCCGTACATCATAACTTTCACCACGAACGTCGGAATCGAACGTGCCACCTGTCTATGAACTCGTGACGTCCCGAACTACGTCACGGTCATCGGTCAAAGTCCATTTGACCATCCGAAATAAAAGTCAACGTTTTGCCCACGCCCAGGGGCAAAACGGTCACTTTGCACAATTCGTCCGAAATCGCCCAACTAATCCCAGATTAGTGAATCAAATTTAAATATTATTAAATCCCGATATTCGGGACGGGTCGTTACAACCTTCCCTCCTTAAAGAATTTCGTCCTCGAAATTACCAACAATCTTATTCCACAACCACCTTGTGGAAAACATTTCGACCACATGCCATGTGTACACCCGTACACCTACTTACTGGGACAACACCAGCCTCGTCTGTACCTAGACATCCCATCACAGTCATACGTCATAGTCAACAACACTCGACCACCTCGAGTGGACATGATCACCAGATCCGCGATAAAATCGCCTAACCATTAAGCTGACTCCTTGAGCTAGACGGTTCCCTTCCATTATCAATATATCCTTACATTTGCTCCCATTGGGAGTCACCAAATCTCATTTGTCAGTCCATGCTGACACCATCAGTCAACTGTCATCACAAAACTTACCACCCTGGTAAGGCTCCAACCATCTGTCCGTCGGTGACAACACCACGTACTACATCACCCTCGATGTAGCGTAAGATCAACCACATGATCTCAATTCGCAGGGCAAGCCCAATCCTGCGACACAAAATAATCTCAATGTCCAAAATCGCCGACTCCCTCAGCGAACCCAAACGCTGGGAAATCACGGTGTGATCAAATCACACAAGGCTACTCGTGGTTACTCAGACCACCAATTCACTCATCCTGAGTGTACGTATACCGTCAACATCAAGTGGTGTAACTGGAACACATTGAATACCAGCCCAGCAGTGATCACACATCTCAATACTAGGGTTCAACTAGCCAACCATGGCTAAGAGCACCTGCTCATACAATCACTGAACCCGGCAAAATCAATCTGCACAGCGCACAGTATCCAATGTCCAATCCACAATCACAACCAAACAAATGATATCGGAACCAAGCCGATTACCAACACGTTTAATCATACACCACCGGTACATCCCATGTACTGCCATTAGGCATCACTCAGCCTAACCCGTAACAATCCTCGCACAACGTACCCTGTACGTACATCAATCCATCAATCCGCCTACAACCACCTAGGTCGTAGCCAAACACGTTCCAAAAATGGAGTACATTTGCCCAAACCAACATGAGACAAAACGAACTCCACCCGTCATCTAGTTCCAATTCCGAATCCGAATTCGCAATTTCGTAAGAAATCCCGAATCCGAACCCAGACATCATGTTTTTAATCCATGTCCAAATCCGAATCCGAAATCATTATTCCGTAAGCTAGCATTGGAATAATCATTCCGCACCCAAATCCAGTAATCCATTTTTGAGCTTCGCAATCGAATCCTGAATCGTCACCCAGAAATTCGATTCCAAAACCCAAAATCTCGTTTACGTCCATCAAGACGTAACATAACCGAATCTATCGGTTGCCTGTCCAAAACACTCGATTGACTTCATAGGGAAGCCAATCCCAATATCCACACGTCAAAGGTTGACAAAAATCCAACCACATCGGAAACCTACTCAACCAAGTCACAAACCATATGGACTCACTCCGAAAAGAAGTTCAGTCCCGTCATTTACGACTCACATATCAAGGTAAGAGTGATAAACTCTCCACCCATCTGGATCATCAAGATCACAATCCATATCCATCGCTACGTCATCCGACAAGTAACATCACGAACCTAGATCGTCACATCGACCAAAGTCAACAACATCACAAACCAGATCCACCTAGGATCCACACATGCTCACATAGCAAGCAATCCATCCGAAAGCTAATCGTAGGGTCTTGAATCATTCGCCAAATTTCCCTTGGTGGAAAGATGACCTCGCATTTCACCACCAAATCCAAGATCATACACAACTCCCTTGTGTCCAATGACCCAAGGCCAAACATGGGTCCACCTACCAATACACGCTCAACGTACTGGTAGCAACAATCATCATCTGCCACGGCAGGAAATATGAAGTCAACCCTAATGACTTCGGAATACCAATCACTGATGTGGAAATGAGCACTCCTCTCGTCTCCCAATCACAAATCTCCCCAAATCGGGAGTTCCAACCATGTTGGAAACAGACATGCTCCCAATGAGATGTCAAGTCCAACTACTGGACTGCCCATGTCCATACCTCACTTGGACCACCACGTGTCCAAAATCAATTCATTACTCGGACCTCACGTCCGCCAATAATCATGTATGCACACACCCCGATTCCGAACGGAAATTTCCTCAACTCTGCCTGGATGTGCATACCATACTGCCATGTCTCACATCTCAACCTTTACAGGTTCAATCCTCAGATTCCAAGTGATTCACAATCACAAAATCACACCTCAATACCACAAATGGTTTCCCGACTTTTCCAATTTCAATACTTCCTTGTACTTCTTGGGGATATAAGCAGTACACAATCTTACCAATCCCGGAGTTGACAACAACTCCCCAAATCCACCAATTCTCATGACATAGGGAACATCGTCCCTAGATTCCCCAAATTTTCAATCATACCTTTTGATCCATTCATCACTTGTCATCATATATCTGTTAGGACTTATCCCAACACGACACAACCTCCACTGGATCCCATCCAGTCTAAGACTCAACCACCACTGAGTCGCAGATACCAATCATCTGTTCATCATGATAGAGTCACACCCCAACTGGTGGCTCATCGTCATCACAATTACTGTCACCAGCACCAGCGCTATCATCAACACTAGTATCAGCACACAGGCATCCATACTAGTATTGGCATAAAGGTTTCACCATACCAACATACATATATAGCACACGAACACCCATGCTAGCACACTGT
The DNA here is from genome assembly GCA_032719365.1 of Prinsepia uniflora. Taxonomy (NCBI): domain Eukaryota; kingdom Viridiplantae; phylum Streptophyta; class Magnoliopsida; order Rosales; family Rosaceae; genus Prinsepia; species Prinsepia uniflora. The sequence continues at coordinate 41,792,158 of CM064862.1, forward strand.
GTGCTAAGTTGTTACCCTGGATCTCCGTTCATTACGAACGACGATCCCGTAACAGCACTCGTACCCCACGACTATGGGTACCTCCAATTTGACCACTGGCACATCAGGATAATGGACGTTCCCTGAACATCCCCTGATCCCCAAGTGTGGAAGCCACACGAAATACCCTCGACAGCCAGTCATCTCGACACAACTGTCGACCAACAGTCATCGCTTGTCAAGATCCGTATCCGCACATCACACTAATATTCGATCCAACACGGGATTCCATATTTCCTCATAACCGCATCCGTGGATCGAAACCCATAAGACTCACTAGAGTCATCCACATGGTCATCCATGACCTCAGCCGCTCGTCGCAGCACAAGTTCTTATTTAAAATTCACCTTTCCTGCCCATCAATTAAAAATTAGGGTTCCAAAATCACACCCTAGGGTTCCACCGAACCCAACTGCCTTCTGCAGTAAAATCCATAACCTGACCGACCCCGCGGTCCTGACATCGTATAGACGTCCAATCCAATCCAATTGTCAACTCAACGTGGGTTCCATCGTGGGTTCCACCACGAAGGTCATCGGCTAACTCCGATGCACCAACACCCCGTTCACTAGCCAACACTACCAGGGTCCAAAACATAGACCAATACTCAACTGAGTTTCGCATTTCCATATCATTATTCCAATGGGGTTCCCTGAACCCAGCTGTGCCGAGTGGCACAACAATCCATCATCACATGACCGAACCGACAGTCCCACATTACCAGTTAATCGTATACAACCCCACTTGGGTTGAATCGCATCAACGCACGGCGTATCGGGCCAAACACACCCAATCTACCAAAACTATCTATCAGGTTGACAACGGAACTGCAGCCCAAAGAGACATCACACCCTCATCCTTCGCGCACCAAAGAGCAAAACCTGCTCTGATACCACTTGACACGACCCATCCCAATCCCCCCCCCCCCCCCCCCCCCGGGATTACCATGGAATGTGTCATGCTCCCGTCTGACACGAGGTGTCGGACAAGGGATAACCTGTTGCCATTGCCCAACCGGGCTTCCAGAGTGCGTAAGGATCGATGGAGGAGGTGTGCGATGCTCAAGTCTCTGCTGCAGTGGCATCCGGAATCAACCTGAAGGGCATTAAAAACAAAAGCTGTGAGTGGACGAAAATAAACAAGTCTGTTTAAAACATTTATAAAACATTTATGCCCCTCAGTAAAACCATATACATGCGCCAAAAACCAATGATCACACATTTAATTAGAAATAACCATTAGGGCCTTAGCCCGGAAACCAAAGCATAGTTTCAATTTCCAAAAGTCAATCCAAGAGTTATTTCATCAATCCAGTAATATGAACCACAAGGCATATAATATAAACCATAACCATAATTTTAGCCACTGCACTATACACTCCAATCCGACATCCCTGATGTCTAACGTCCCTGACGTCAATAAGGTCACAATCACAAGGCTACGCGTGCCACTCGGGTCTCAATTTCCGAGTTCAATCCCCGAACCCCGTTCGGGTACAGCATCCCCGATGCTTAGCGTCATAGACGCTGGACGTACTAGACGTCCGTGACCTCTCCGGGGTACCTCATCCGGAGGAGACAATATAATATGGAAGGATTTATACAGTGCAGTACTAAATACATTTTATTGATATCCACATGCAAAACATATAGGTATACATAGGTAAAATCCGAACCGATCGTTACGATTCATCAAACGGGTCTCATGCCCAAATACCGTGAAACGTGCCATAACCGAAATATCATCAAAACCATTTATTGATTCCGGCATGTGAACATATATAAAATGTAAACCAGAAAAAATTTATTCAATTCCATTTTAGGGTCCCCGACTCGCAATCGTATGTAGAAATCAACTGGGCCCCTGGCCCGATTTCACAAGTTAACTGGGCCCTTGGCCCGATCCACATGTTAACTGGGCCTCTGGCCCGATTTCATAGTTCAACTGGGCCCCTGGCCCGATTTTACATTATTCAAGTTCGTAACCGTTTCATGAAATCATATCCAACCACATTTATGGAAATCGGTGCAAATTCAGAAAACCTCGGTTTACGTGCAAATGCGTAATTCACCTCGAAATACGTGAAATCATTTTAAATTCACCGATATCCAAGTAAATCATTTAATCATAATTATAACAATCATAAAACAGTTATGCATGCATCGAATTTATGAAACCAATGTCCACTCACAGACCGTTTAACCGAGCGCCTCGATACGCGTGCCATAGGCCTTCCCGGGCCACACCACTATCACCGGGACTCCCAATCCTGTCCAAATCACATTAGAGGATTACTAACCCCTTCATTAAAATTCTATCAAAGTCCCGTAATTTTTAAGTATTTTTAAACTGGATTTAAAACCTTCGGACATCCCGAACAATAACGAAACGGGATCCGATCGACACGAAACCAACGCTAAAATGTTCGTTACATTGAATAGGACAAAAGTCATGTTGGAAGTTTCCCAAAATTACCTCACACGCGCCCCCACGCACCGGCTGAACTCCCTGCGCGTGAAACCCACGCGCCGGGTACTGTTCATCGTCGTTCAACCCGAACGACTGTAAAACGGGTCGCCGTGACCCGCGGGCCAACCCGATCGGTTCTCCACCGTTCCTTGATCATTTTCGACAGGGTTTCCTCCTACAAGATTGTCTGAGTTAAACTAGGAGTTCTGTGGAAACAAAAACAAGGAACAACGTCAAGATCCTTACCTCCCCGATCGAGAAGCTCACGGCCAAAACTCCGCCGTCGACTGCTCACGGCTCCGACCACCATTCCTTTCAAAAACGGTCCCCACAGACCCGTTTCATCCTCTAGATCATCATCCCAATCACCAGATCGAACGAAAGACAGTAAAACCCATCCTGCCATTTTTGCACCCGAAAACGGATTCACGGGTTTAGGGCCTACCTCGCCGCCGTGGTCACCACCGTGGCCACCGCAACGCCTGGAATGATCACAGGAACATCCATCACCCTTCAACACGATCACAAACAGTCTACATCGACATTCCCAATTTTGAGTTTTTCAAGCCTCCCCTGTTTTCCCTTCTGCCGTCATCTCCGCCGGCTCCCGCCGTCTCCCATCGTGCCCAGCTCACATCAGTCATCCCACAACCCTCTGCACGATCCCATGGATACCGATATGGTGGTGGTGTGCAGTGTGAGCCATGTACGTGCTCACGGGTTTGAGAGACATGAGAGTGAGAGGATGTAGTCTGATACAATTAAAGAGAGAGGGGGGAACAGAATCAACGGCCCAGATTAAATCTGTGGTTAGAGATGGATGGCCCAGATCAAAAGGTGCAATAAGTGGGAATTCTTTATATTTTTTTAATTCCAATAATTTAATCCAATCCCACCAATCCAGATCTGAGTTCATAATTAAAGGTTAGTGGTCCACGTGTCCCACTCAGAATCCCAGACCAATCAGAAAATGCCACGTGTCCCCGCCTCGTAATGCGTGCATAACGAACCCAGATTTCCGTGACCCATAACTTCGTCGTGGAATCTCCGATTTCGGCGTGCCGCCTGTCGTTGGATTCGCATCGACGAAACCTACGTAACGGTCCTTGGCCCTCGGCCATCGGACATCCTGGTCAAAAAGTCAACATTTGCCCCTATTTCGTCCAAATTACGAAAACGCCCTTGAACTTCCGTACATCATAACTTTCACCACGAACGTCGGAATCGAACGTGCCACCTGTCTATGAACTCATGACGTCCCGAACTACGTCACGGTCATCGGTCAAAGTCCATTTGACAATCCGAAATAAAAGTCAACATTTTGCCCACGCCTAGGGGCAAAACGGTCACTTTGCACAATTCGTCCGAAATCGCCCAACTAATCCCAGATTATTGAATCAAATTTAAATATTATTAAATCCCGATATTCGGGACGGGTCGTTACATAAGCTGGGTTGTACCAATTTTTGAGTAGGGACTTTAGAAAGGAGGCTGGATTCATTCTCTAGGAGTCTCTACGACCCTAACCAGCCTGTGAGGCACGATTTTGAAGCCTGGGATCGATCAAACAGTGAAGCTGCTCTATGGTCGGGAGTTCATCGACTAGTGCACAGTTCTGGGTAAGTTTTTTTGAGTTTTGATCACATTGATCTTATCTTGGATTGGTCTAGGTTAGATTTGTCGAAACGATGAGGAAAAAGGGTGAGACATCATGGTTTTAGAATCAAGTCGGGTCTCCGGGTCGGGCGATCCAGAAAACCAGCAAAACGGGTTTACTAGAGGTAGATGATGAATGGTAATCATTACTATAGCAGGCACGGGGCCCCCATGTGCAGCCACTTTGGGTTGCACGTGGGGGTGCATGAGGTAGATTTTCGAGCTACGCCCAACATGAGTTTTTATCCTTTCGATATTACGAATGTTTTGGCACATGTTTCAAGTTTATAGGACACCGAGTTCGGGGCTCTGATTTTTGAGACTGTTTTGCGATGACTCGGACGTCGAGCTTAGGGCCCTGTTCCTAAGTATGTATGTGATGCCTACTAGTAGTGCCCTTGTGATGTGATGATTGATGTTATGTTTGTGTAGTGATGTTGAGTTGACTTTGTGTGAATTTTGTGATAATTTTGGATATGGATTGATTGTGTATTAATGATCGTGTATTGGTTGGTGGACCCGCAATTGTTTTGGATCATTAGGAGGAGTTAATTATTTTGAAGTTAGGTGAATGAGATTTCTCATCCTTTGCTTGGTGGAAGACAATGTTGGGTTACGTGGTGTGGTGAATGCAATGAGTTTTGTTTGCATTCACGTAGGATGAGTTTTGATGTCATCGTCTTGGATCATCCTTGATTTTCCTAGGTGGAATGACAAGGATCGACATGAAGTAATTGGAGAGGACCCACAGTCTCGACGCACCTCGTCATTGATTGATCTGTTAGATGTGAGAATTGGTTGAAGAGTGTTGTGATTGACGAGGGATTGAAAGAGGGTGTAAGACCCTAGGATCAGATTTCAGGTAGATGCTTAGCAAAGTGAGCATGCGTGGATCCTAGGTGGATCGGGATTTTGATGTTGAAGACTTAAGCGTTGTTACAATCTGGATCGTGATCTTAATGATCAAGTTAGGTGGAGAGTTTATTCTTTTGTCTTGGACATTTGAGGATGAGGATATTGAGATTCAACTTATTTTCGAGGTGAATCCCGTATGGTGTACTAATCAAGCGAGTAGGTTTCCGACGGGGTCAGATTTGGTTAGCCTTAAATGTGTGGATGGTGGGATTGGCTTCCCTATGAAGTTAATCGAATGTAATGAGAAGGTAACTGTAACGACCCGTCCCAAATTCCTAGATTAGATTAGTGACTAATCACGATTAGTGGGGCTAATCCGTGATTAGTAGAGCGAAATCGGACGAACGGTGCGAAATGACCGTTTTGCCCCTGATGGTGGCAAAACGGTGACTTTTTAATCGGGCAGTCAAAGGGACTTTGACCGATGACCGTGACGTAGTTCGTGACGTCACGAGTTCATAGACAGGTGGCACGTTCAATTCCGACGTTCGTAGAAGAAGTTATGACGTTCGGAAGCCCAAGGGCATTTTGGTAATTTAGGTGAATAGGAGGTCAAAAGTTGACTTTTTGACTAGGAGGTCCGATGGCCGAGGGCCGAAGACCGTTACGTAGATAAGGACGATACGAATCCATAGGCAGGCGGCACACTGAAATCGGACTTCAAACGGGAGAGTTATGGGTCACGGAAGTTCGATTTCACTATGCACGAACTTCGAGACGGGGACGTTTCGGCGAAATCTGATTGGGTGGATATTTTGGTGGGCCCCATGGATGAGTGACAAGTGTCACTCATCCCATTGCTTTGATCCCCCAAAATGTGGATCTAAATAATTAAATATTATTATTTTAATTATTTTATAATTTAACCTAACAACTATTAATCCTAACCATCCATTTCAACCCTACCTTTTAATCCTCACCATCAATCCTCTCTTCTCTCATCTGATCACATCTCCTTCTCTCTTCTCTTCCACGGCACCACCATCATTTTCATTCATTTTCTTCCTTTTCCTCACAAACCCGAAAAACCCCATTAACCCATATTCTCCATTTTCTTCAACACACACAACACACATCCCCTCACCACCAGTGACTGAGACCAGGATGATAGTGTGAGTGAGACGAGGAAGGACAGGACGGAGGCGGCCAGAGCCACGGCGGCTCACGGTGGGAGGAAACCCGAAAAGGTAGGTTAGGGGTTTGAAATTCAAAACTTGGGTTTTATGGGTCTTGGATCGAAACTAATGATTTGGTTGGGTTTTTGGGGACTCGAGGAGGCTAATGGGATCAAAAGGAACGGCTGAGGACGGCGGTGCAGCCCAGACGGACGGCCGAAAGCTGGGCGACTGTTCTCGGCATCACAGGTAACTACCTCGACCCGTTTTCTAGTAGTAAACCCATAGAACTCTAGGTTAGGTTGAGAGGAGTAGAATGGGACAAACGGGAGGAAAAATGGTGGCCGGAGCAGGGAGAACCGGCCGGGTCAAGCCGCGGGTCACGGCGACCCGGTTACTGGTATTCGGGTCGACCCGCGGGAGGACAGAGATGACAGGTGACGTCATCATGCTGACGTCATCATGTCAGCGATGACATCAGCATTGTCAGATCTGACAATGTCAGCTGACATGTCAGACAGTGGGCCAATGGGAGCGTGACACGTGTCACTGTCAGGGGCTGTCAGTGATGACGTCATGCTGACGTCAGCGATGACGTCAGCGGGTACTGTAGCTGGCGCGTGAAGCCCACGCGCAGCCACTTCAGGCGGCGCGTGAGGGCGCGTGGCAGGGAATCTGGGGAAGGTTCCAACATACGAAATCTTCTATTCGATGTAACGAACATCTTGGGACTGGTTTCGTGTCGATCGGACACCGTCTCGATATGTTTCGGGGCATCGGAAAGTTTAGGTTCGGTTTTAAAAATAGTTAAAAATATGGGAAAATTACGGGGCTTTAGTGGGAGGTTAATTAAGTAGTTAGTAACCTTCTATTACGATTTGGACAGGTTTGGGAGTCCCGGTGACGGTGATCGGCTCGGGGAGCCGTATGGCACGCAAATCGAGGCGGCAGCTCGGACGGTCTGTGAGTGGACCTTGTTTTCTAAATTGGTGCATGCATAAATATTTATTATATGTTTTATTACTTGTTTGATGATGCCATGGGTGCATTTGTATGTGGTTACGTATAAGCACGTATTTCGAGGTTTCGGCCTTATACGGTGCTTATACGGGTCTGTATGTCTTTATTGATTTAAATGAACTGGATTTGTATTTCAAAAGGATAAACTCGGGTATGAGACCCATTTGGTTTTGTCTCGGGCATATGACCTCAGATATCGGGCACGGTACCCAACTGATGTCCTATGTTCGGGTACGAGACCCAATCACTTTACGGTTTTGATTTCAGGTCAGGGAACCTTAAATGGATTCCCAGGTTCATGACGGTTTATGGGAACCGGCATGAACCCTTGTTGGTTATTACGGTACATGACGGTTTATGGGAACCGGCATGTTACCTGGTTATATTATTACGGTACATGACGGTTTATGGGAACCAGCATGTTACCTGATTACGGATATTATGGATCATGACGGTTCAGGGGAACCGGTCATGAATGTTTATGTTATGTATATATATGTTCGTCTACCTTCCTTTACATGTTCTACTATCTCCTCCGGGGAGGGTCGTTGGCCTGGGTGGACCCCGGAGTAGTCACGGAGCACCGACTGAGTGGAGTCACCCCCCAGTTGGGTTCCTTACTCTCAGGAAGGCTATGATTACCATTACCTCGGGTAGGGTCAGTGGTCTGCGGACATTGATCTTGACTTTGAGATGACTCGGATTGAGACCCGGGTAGCGCGCGCGTAGCTTGGATACCGTGACAGGATTGGTTGTGTGACTTATATATATGTATGTGATGGATATATGATAGATGATATGTGGTGTGTACAGGTGTGCACAGGATTTGGGCAGTGGCCCGTATGGTCGTTTTTATTGTGGTCCTTTCGACCTTAGTTTATATCTGCTTTGGGCTTAGTCCCACATATGGTTGTTTTAGATCAATGGTTTTCGAATGCATGCATGCTTTTTAGTGGAGGGTACAAATGTCTTCCTTATTAAATGTTTTTATAAACTCTTTGTTTTGTCCACTCACAGTTTTTAATGTTTTGACTGCCCTTCAGGTTGACATCGGATGTGGACTGTAGCAGAGACCGAGATATCACATGCCTCCTCCGGATCCTGGCGTACTCTGATAGCCCGGGAGGGCAAAGGACGAAAATATCCCTTGTCTGACACTTCGTGTCAGACGGGAGCAGGGTCATCCCGCACTAATTCCGGGGGGATTGGGATGGGTCCTGTCAGTAACCGATAGGTTTGGAGTTGGTACGTCTCGGTAGACGTGGATGAGTTTGGATGCCCAATTGGCATGAAAGGATAAGCCTTGGTGGGTGTGATAGGGATTGGTACGTATTGGAATACGTGATTAGAAGTAGACGTTATGATACTGGTCGGGTGACCATGGGACTTGAAATGGATGATGAGTTGGAGTTTCTGATCTGCCTAGTACTAGATTGGACAGATGGACTCCAGAATAGAAACCTGATTGGCTACGATCTAGGTTGTAGTGGACTAGTTGGTGGATGGATGTACGTACCCTAAACGTTGTTCGAGAAACGATACCGGGCAGACTTGTGGTGCCTGGTGACGGTATATAGGATATACCAGGGGTACGTTGGTAAACATGTTGGTAATAGGCTCAGTTCCGATACCATTGGATTAGTCGAGGACGTGAACTGGACATTGGATACTGTGCACTGGGTCATGGTATTTCTGATGGTTCTAGTTACAAGTAGGTCGAGTGAGATGTCGGAAGTGTATACTCAAGTTGAGTGAGTTCGTGGTGAGTGTAACCACAAGTAAGTATAGTGTTAGTTTTCGACTGACGACTGTCAAGTGGTGACAGTTTGGAGGGATGTGTCAGCGTGGATCGATGAGTGAGATTTGGTGATTCCCAGTGGGAGCAGACGTCAAGATAGATTGGTGATTGAGAAAGGAACAGTCGAGTTATTTGTGTCAAAGAAGTGGTACAATTGTCGGGTGGTATCAACTCGGAACGTGCGATTACTGTCACTCGGCGTGGTCGAGTGTAGTCGATGCGACGTGAGTGTTGGTGGAACATCTAGTTGCAGACAAGTATCGTTCAGGTTAGTGGGTGTACAAGTGTACATTTGTTGTGAGGTCGACTTTGCTTTCCACGAGGTGGTTGTGTAATCGGGATAGTTGAAATTTCGAGAACAAAATTATTTAAGGAGGGAAGGTTGTAACGACCCGTCCTGAATTCCAGGATTAGATTAGTGACTAATGAAGGATTAGTGAGGTTAATCACTGATTAGTTGAGCGAAATCGATCGGACGGTGTAAAATGACCGTTTTGCCCCTAGTCATGGGTAAAATGTTGGCTTTTGACCCAGGAGGTCCGATGGCCAAGGACTGAGGACCGTCACATAGATAAGATCGATACGAATCCGTAGACAGGCGGCACGCCGAAATCGGACGTCGGACGGGAAAATTTTGGTTCACGGAAGTTTATTTAGATTATGCACGCTTTACGAGGTAGGGATTAGGTGGAAATATCTGAGTGGGCCAATATTTTAGTGGGGCCCTCGGATGAGTGACAAGTGTCACTCATCCCGTGCTGACTTTTCCCTAAAAAGGGGATCTCTTATTGGTCCATTTAAATAATAAAAATCAGCTCTCTCTCACCCTCCCAACAATAAACCCTCTAAACGTTCCCCATTGTTGTTGGAGTGTAAATGAAGTTGGGATCTCTCATTGGTCCATTTAAATAATAAAAATCAGCTCTCTCTCCCTCCCAACAATAAACCCTCTAAACTTTCCCCATTGTTGTTGCAGTGTAAATGAAGTTGGGATCTCTCATTGGTCCATTTAAATAATAAAAATCAGCTCTCTCTGTCTCCCTCCCAACAATAAACCCTCTAAACCTTCCCCATTGTTGTTGAAGTGTAAATGAAGTTGAGAGAGTGAGAGAAGACGAGTTGATTGGTGGCACGGGCATCGGCCGTTGTGCATGGTGGCACGAGACGGTGGTGAGCAACCGAAAAAGGTGAGTCTTGGGTTTTGAATTTGAACGGTGGTTTTCTTTTCTTATCGAACGATTCCATTAATTAGAGAAGGTTCATGGTGATCTTAAGGACGGTATGGGATTGGAAACTTGGCTGGGAGTGGTCAGAATTGTGTGGACAGTGAGGAGGAAAACTTGGTCGTGGAACTCGATCCAAATAGGTACGTTCTAGGACTGTTTTCTTTGTTTTGAAATGGTAGAACGATAGGAATGGAAGGGATGAACCTGTAGGAACTAAAAGGATTGAAAAACAGGTCAAAAATGGAGAAAATCGGTTGCACTGGTCCAGTCCAGTCGAGAACCAGCGAACCGGTTCAGACCCGGTTTGCTGGAGGTTGATGGTGACTGTAGCTAGGCGTGTGGCCTTCACGCGTATCCCCTTTGGACGACACGTGGGGGCACGTGAAGCATAATTTGGGGGTGGTTCCAACATGTGAATTAATCTATTCGATGTAATGAAGATTTTGGGACTGGGTTCGTGTCGATCGGACACCGTCTCAATATTGTTCGGGACGTCCGAAGGTTAGGATCGAGTTTAAAAATATTTAAAAATTTGGAAAAATTACTGGGCTTCAGTGAGAGGTTAATAATGTAGTTAGTAACCCTCTAAAGTGATTTGGATAAGTTTGGGAGTTCCGGTTTCGGTGATTAGCCTAGGGAGGCTTACGACACGCAAATCGAGGTGGCATCTTATGATGGTCTGTGAGTGGACCTTAATTTCTAAACTGTGATGCATGCATAAATATTTTATATGGTTTATAGATGTGATTCTATGATGTTGATTTGGATGTTAGTGATTTATATGGTGTCACGTATTTCGAGGCGATTTACGTGTTTGCACGCACTGATTCAATGTGCTTATGGTATTAGAAATGGTTTAATGAAATAGTTTTGGATTTGATAAGGTAAACTCGGGCATGAGACCCATTTGTTTTGGAAACCCTCGAACTCGAAGTCCCTTTTAGTCATGTTATCGGGCCAGGGGCCCAATTGGTTCATGAACTGATTTGGGATTTAAAAATATGGAATCGGGCACGAGACCCGTTTGATTTACGAACTCCCGGACTTGAAGTCCATTTGTTTTAACAAGGCATCGGCCCGGAGGCCTAGTTGATTTACGTATCGGACCAGAGGCCCAGTTGATTTGAGTATCGGGCTCGAGGCACATTTGATTTACGAACTAAGCTCGGAGCACATTTGGTTTACAATATTGGGAACAAGTCCTATTTGGTTTACGATATCGGGCACGAGGCCCATTTGGTTTATGAAATCGGGTACGAGGCCTATTTGGTTTACGAAATCGGGCATGAGGCCTAGTTGGTATATGAATTCGGGCCTAGGGCCCAGTTATGGTTTACGATTGTGATTTCGGGTTGGGGACCCATAAATGGATTTTTGGTTCATGACGGTTTATGGGGACCGGGCATGAACCTGTGAAAGGTTTGAGAATGATTTCAAAAAGGTTTTTCATATACTATCCTTTATATATATGGATTGCCTCCTCTGGGGAGGGTCATTGGCCTGGGTGGACCCCGGAGTAGTCACGGAGCACTAACTAAGTGGAGTCGCCCCCGTTGGGTTCCTCACTCTCAGGAAGGCTATTATGGATTATAACCCCCAAGGAGGGTCATTGATCTACAGACAATGACCTGGGTGGACCCTGGGGAGATTTGGGATTTGTGACCCCGGGTAGCACGCACGTAGCTTTGGAAACCGTGACAGGATTGGTTATATGATTTATGATAAACATGATTTCTTGCATTTGCGAAATTGTGTTTTATGAACAATAAGTGGATTTGGGCTGAGTTCCCACATATGTTTGATATGATCATGGATTTTTGTGAATGGATTTGGGCAGGGGCCCTTATGATTTGAATTTACGAAATTTGGTGTAAGACCCGTGTCCTAGAGGGAACGGTGAACGATCCCACATTCCTGCGACGGGGGAATGGTTTGGGAAGAGGATGGTGGTGTGCCTTAAAGGTGTAGGCACACACCTATCTAGCACTAGGCCTTTTGGGAGCTCACTGGCTTTGGATTCCTGGGGAACTCCAAAGTTAAGCGAGTTGAGGCTGGTGCAATTCCATGATGGGTGACCCCCTGGGAAGTTGCACCATGAGCTCCCGAAAGCAAAACCGTGAGGGAGAGACCCAAAGCGAACAATATGGTGCTAGATGAGTCGGGTCCTAACCGAGGTGGGTTGGGTCGCCAGACCCCGACCAGGAAGTGTGCCAGCGAGGACACTAGGCTCTAAGGGGGGTGGATTGTAAGACCCGTGTCCTAGAGGGAACGGTGAACGATCCCACATTCCTGCAAGGGGGGAATGGTCTGGGAAGAGTATGGTGGTATTCCTTAAAGGTGTAGGCACACACCTATCTAGCACTAGGCCTTTTGGGAGCTCACTTGTAACGACCCGTCCCAAATTCCATGATTAGATTTGTGACTAATCACGATTAGTGAGGCTAATCCGTGATTAGTAGAGCGAAATCGGACGAACGATGCGAAATGACCGTTTTGCCCCTAGTGGTGGCAAAACGTTGACTTTTCAATCGGCCAGTCAAATGGACTTTGACCGATGACCGTGATGTAGTTCGTGACGTCACGAGTTCATAGACAGGTGGCACGTTCAATTCCGACATCCGAGGAGGAAGTTATGACGTTCGGAAGTTTAGGGGCATTTTGGTAATTTGGGTGAATAGGAGGTCAAAAGTTGACTTTTTGACCGGGAGGTCCGATGGCCGAGGGCCGAAGACCGTTACGTAGATAAGGACGATACGAATCCGTAGACAGGCGGCACGTCGAATTCGGACGTTCGACGGCGAAGTTACGGTTCACGAAAGTTTCGGGATACTATTCCCGGCGACACGTTTTACGAGGACCGTTTGTCTTTAGTGGGCTCAACTACTTTTCAGAAACCAATGGATGAGTGACACTTGTCACCCATCCACTGGCCCTTAATTCCCATACATGCATCGATCATCCCTTTGTTTTTCCATTCATCCAACCACCCACCCGATCTCAGTTTGAACCCAAACCCATCCAAAACTTTCCAGCCGATCTTGAATGGGACCATAGAGTGAGGGAGAGGCTGAGGAAGCAAGGGACGGTGGCTGGGAGCACCTGGACCGCCGCACACGGCCGTGAAGGCCCAGGTAACCCGATTACCCGACTATGCCCATTTTTCCATTATTTTCGAATATGACTTTATGGGTTGTTATGGGTGATTGGAAGATGATTAGGGAGTTGATAGGATGATTTTAAGAGGATTTGGAAGGTGCTTCACGGCGGAGGGAGCCGTGAGGATGGTCGGGAAAAACAGAACCGTGAGGTTCATTTTGGAACCATAGGTTTAGGCGAGTTTTTCCTAGTTTTCTTGATTAGGATAGATTGGAAATGAGAAAATAGGAATTTAGGAATTGGAATGGAGGAAATCGGACCAAAAATGAGGGAGAAGAAGGCCTGGACCGGTTACGCCGGTCCAGTTGCAGAGGTTGGACCGGACCGGGCCGGTCGGACCGGTTCGATCGCTGGAGACGACGGTACTGTAGCGGCGCGTGAGGCCCATGCGCAGGGGCCTTTGGGCGGCGCGTGGCAGCGCGTGCTAGGGTTTTTGGGGATGTGTTCAACATACGAAATCATCTATTCGATGTAACGAACATTTTGGGACTGGTTTCGTGTCAATCGGACACCGTCTCGATATGTTTCGGGGCATCGGAAGGTTTAGGTTCGGGATTAAAAATAGTTAAAAATACGGGAAAATTACGGGGCTTTAGTGAGGGGTTATATAAGTAGTTAGTAACCCTCTAAATTAATTTGGACAGGTTTGGAAGTCCCGGTGACGGTGATCGGCTCGGGGAGCCGTATGGCACGCGTATCGAGACGCGGCTTCGGACGGTCTGTGAGTGGACCTTGTTTTCTAAATTGGTGCATGCATAAATGTTTATTATATGTTTTAAATACTTGTTTGTGTTGCCATGAGTTCATTTGGATGTGTGGTTACGTATAGGCACGTATTTCGAGGTTTCGGCCCTATACGGTGCCTATACGGGGCTGTATGTCTTTATTGGTCTAAATGAAATGGTTTTGGATTTCTAAATGGATTATGAATATGATTTTATGATGTTGATTTGGATGCTTGTGAATTATATGGTTTCACGTATTTCGAGGCGATTTACGTGCTTGCACGTAAATCGAGGTTTTCCGGTTTTACACTGATTTTCCATACCTGGGGTTTTGGATATGATTTCATGAAATGGTTTTGGATTCGAAAAGGTAAACTCGGGTTCAAAACCTATTTGATTTACGGAGTCGGGCTGGAGGCCCAATTGGTTTACGATTCGGACCGGGGGTCCAGTTTCTATGTGAATTCGGGCCTAGTGCCCAGCTATGTGTTACAAATGGTTTTTACGGGTCATGACGGTTTATGGGAACCGGCATGAACCCCTGAAATGGATTTACTGGTCATGACGGTTTATGGGAACCGGCATGAACCCATGAAAGGATTTTATGGTTCATGACGGCTTATGGGGGCCGGGCATGAATCCTTGAAAGGTTTCAAGAATGGTTTCAAAAGGTTTTTCATATTCCATCCTATATATATGATTGTCTCCTCCGGGGAGGGTCGTTGGCCTGGGTGGACCCCGGAGTAGTCACGGAGCACTGACTGAGTGGAGTCGCCCCCCAATTGGGTTCCTTACTCTCAGGATGGGCATGGTTCGTTACCTCCAGGGAGGGTCATTGATCTACGGACATTGACCTGGGTGGACCCTGGAGAGACTTGGGTTTGAGACCCCGGTTAGCACACGTGTAGCTTTATTTTACCGTGACAGGTTCTGGATATGAATATATTGGATAAACATGGTTTCAATTGGTTTGGGAAAACTGTGTTTTATGATGATAAATGGATTTGGGCTGAGATCCCACATATGTTTACTATGTTATGGTTTTCTGTAAATGGTTTTGGGCAGGAGCCCGTAGAACTTGTATTTATAGAATTTGGGGCTGAGACCCTAATTATGGATGTTTTAACATATGTGTTTGAATAAAGGGTTTTACTATGCATGCATGCTTTTTAGTGGAGGGTATAAAGGTCTTTGAGGAAATGTTTTTATAAACTCTTTATTTTTGTCCACTCACAGTCTTTCTGTTTTTAATACCCTTCAGGTTGACAGCGGATGTGGACTGTAGTAGAGATCGAGATATCACATGCCTCCTCCGGATCCTGGCGTACTCTGATAGCCCGGGAGGGCAAAGGTCGAAAATATCCCTTGTCTGACACTTCGTGTCAGACGGGAGCAGGGTCATCCCGCGTTAACCCCGGGGGGATTGGGATGGGTCCTGTCAACGTGGTATCAGAGCGGGGTTGTCTCTATTTGAGCAACCGCGGAGCTCTTGGAGCATGTACGCTGGTCGAGGATGTGATATCTCAATGGGCTGCAGTTCGTGGTCAACCTGATGTTGGGGTGCCGGTACGATAGTTAGTAGGATTGACATGCCTTGGTTCGGCATTTGAGGCCGGGGTTGCCATAGTTCTGTCAAGGTTGACAGTGTGGGACCCTACGGAAGGATTACCGTGTTCGTATTCTGGAGTGTGATCGTGAGACGGTTAGTTGGGTCGTTTTTCACGATGTCGTAGGATCGGTTCCGAAGACTGATTCGATGTTGTGACCATTAGATGGTCGGATTATGTTGAGTTAAATGGATTTACTGCAGTCGGCAGTTAGCAGCCGGATTCGAGGATCCTGATTGGACTTACGGTATGATTGGATTGACGTCATTATGATGTCCAGACCGCGGGGTCGGTCAGATCGTGGATTTTACTGCCTTATGCAGTTGGGTTCAGAGTGACCCTAGGGCTTGATTGTGGAACCCTACCGTATGTGTATGGTTCGGAAATGGGAGTTGACGAGTGGTTTGACTTGGACGACTATTCGGATTTGGATTCGTTAGTCGGTCTAGTCATGTTAGCTTGTGTTGGGACTGCACTTCGCAGTCAGGGTTGTACGTATCGGTTAGACCGAGTTGGTTGTCGTGCTACTTCAGTTGTGAGTTGGTGCAACTAAGGTCGCGGGTGACCTGGTAGACGACATTGGTTTAGTCAAATTACGAATGGTTAGAGTTTGGTTGGACAAGGTATCAGGGTTGGTACTTGTCGATGGAATCCCGGAGCGGGGATACGGAGTGGTTGGTACGAGCGGTTGATTCCGTTGGATGCGGAGTTTGTATATCGTGATTCCTGGTAGTTAGGTCTACACGAGGTTAGGGCAGACGCTACTATCGATGGACGAAGTCGAGTCTTATCAGGTCGAGTAGACTCAGGTTACCGTGACGATTGTGACGATGGGATTGTCAGTCGTGACGATGATACGGGGTGCGTGAGTAACCCATATGTACGAGCAGTGATTCTGGATTCGACTCGGTTACGGCTGAGTGCAATCGCAGAATGAGACTGGGACGTTCAGGGGACGTTTCCTCTTCTCGTATGAGTTGTCAGGGTAACTGTACCCAGAGGTGTTGGGTACGAAGGAGACAGAGTTTCTCCTATTCGAGTAAAGGTACGGGATCATCGTTCGGTATGAGCGGAGATCCAGAGTTGTCTGATTGGCACACTTTGTGCTGATGCTGACAGGTGGTGTACTGGTACTAGTGCTGGTGCTGGTGCCGGTGATTGTGATGACGGTGAGTTACGAGTCAGGATGTGACTCCGTATGATTGGTATCTGTGGTTCGGGAGTGAATCACGGATAGTGACGGACTGGATAGGATCCAGCGGTAGTTGAGGAGTGAGGATCGAGTATTATCATGACGGATTAGTGACCGGTTGGTCAGACTCGTTCTGTCGCGGGGTTTAGCGACCAATTGGTCAGAATTAGTCAGGATTGGTTAGAGATGGTGGTTTGCAGAGATTTGACTGCAGATCACAGCAGGGGGCTGTTGTGACCTTTCAGGTTAGGATGAATTGACATCCTTTTGGATGTACATATACGGTCGTAAATGGGCATGTGTCCATAACCAGTCTAACGGGGACACGTGGTTGATGTCCGGGTATGTTGTTTCCAATCTGGTTGGAACTTCGAAATCGCGAGAGGTTGCGATTGAGGTGACGAGGGGAATGCGGGTTTTCCGCATCGGTAATGAGTATTTCGAAGTCATTTTGGGTGACTTCTCAGGTTCTACCATGGTATATGATGGTAGATGATATTGATGATGTAGATGTTGGATTACGTGACGTGGTGAGTGCAGCGAGTGTTGTTTGCATTCACGTAGGATGGATTATTCGATCATCTTTGGTTTTCCTAGGTGGAATGACAAGGATCGATACGAGGTAATCAGTGAGAACCCACAGTCTCGGCGTGTCTCGTCGTTGACTGATCTATTTAAGATGTGGGAATTTGTTGAAGGACGATGTGTCAGTATGTAGATTCGTTGAGGGTGTAAGACCCTATGATCGGATCTCGGGTGGATTTTTTTAGCTGAGTGAGCTGTGTGATCCTAGGTGGATCCGGATTTTGATGTTGAGGACTTTGGACGTCGTGACGATCCTCGATCGTGACGTCTATGGTCGGTTGACGTAGTGATGGATCCAGATCGTGATCTTGATGATCCAGATGGGTGGAGAGTTTATCGCTCTAACTTGGATGTTGGAGTTGAGGATGATGGGACTGAACTTCTTTTCGAGGTAAATCCCATATGGCTTACTACTCGCCTGAGTAGTTGTCCGATGAGTAGGTGTCTGACGAAGTCGGGTTTTGTCAGACTTAGTGTTGTGTGTGATGTTGTGATTGGCTTCCCTATGAAGTCAATCGATTGTGTTGTGGTAATCGGTCGAACAGGTATCCGATAGGTTCGGATATGGTGCGTCTCGGTAGACGAGAACGAGATTTCAGGTTTTGGAATCAGATTTCTGGATGACGATTCAGGATTTGATTTTGGAACTTGAAAGAGGATTTCTGTATTTGGGTTTTGGAATTGGATTCTGGGTGACGATTCAGGATTTGATTCTAGAACCTGACTGTGGATTTTCTTTTTATGGATTTGGGTTCGAAATGGTTATATTTCGGATTCGAATTTGAACATGTTTATGGATATGATTTCTGGGTTTGGATTCGGGATTTCTTACGAAATTACGAATTCGGATTCGGATTTGGGGAATAGATAATGGGTCGGAGTTTCAATTTGTCTAGTACTGGATTGGACAAATGGACTCCATAGTAGAAACGTGACTGGCTACAACCTAGGTGGTTGTAGGCGGGTGATGGGTAGTTGTACGTACCTTGTACGTTGTTCGAGGTACAATACTGGGCATACTTGTGGTGCCTAGTGACGGTATATAGGTTATACCGGTATTACGTTAGGGAGCGTGTTGGTAGTCGGATTGGTTCTGATACCATTGGATTAGTTGCGGTCGTGAACTAGACATTGGATACTGTGCATTGGGTCATAGTACTTCTGATGGGTAGTTACACACAGGTCGAGTGAATTGTTTGGTGGTGTATACTCATGGTTGAGTAAATTGGTGGTTAGTGTAACCACAAGTGTATCGTGTTAGTCTTGACTGACGACTGTCAAGTGGTGACAGTTTGTCGAAGGTGTCAGCGTGGCTCGTTAAGTGAGGTCTGATGACTCCCAGTGGGAGTAGACGCTAGGATAGATTAGCGTTTGAGAAAGGAATCATCGAGTTGACAAGTGGTGTCGATTCGGAGCATATGGCTACTGTCATTCGAGGTGGTCGAGCGTAGTCGATACGACGTGAGTGTTAGGGGTACGTCTGGGTGAGGACGCGTACGTATTACTCTGGTTAGTTGGTGTACGAGTCTTGATTCTACTTTCCACGGGGTGGATATGGAATCAGGATAGTTGGAGTTTCGAGAGCGAAACTAAATTAAGGAGGGAAGATTGGTTGGATTTAGGTCGGTTGGAATTTCGAGGACGAAATTAATTAAGGAGGGAAGGTTGTAACGACCCGTCCCA
The DNA here is from genome assembly GCA_032719365.1 of Prinsepia uniflora. NCBI lineage: Eukaryota > Viridiplantae > Streptophyta > Magnoliopsida > Rosales > Rosaceae > Prinsepia > Prinsepia uniflora. The sequence goes on from CM064862.1 coordinate 41,811,344, forward strand.
AATTCCATGATTAGATTTGTGACTAATCACGATTAGTGAGGCTAATCCGTGATTAGTAGAGCGAAATCGGACGAACGATGCGAGATGACCGTTTTGCCCCTGGTGGTGGCAAAACGTTGACTTTTCAATCGGCCAGTCAAATGGACTTTGACCGATGACCGTGACGTAGTTCGTGACGTCACGAGTTCATAGACAGGTGGCACGTTCAATTCCGACATTCGAGGAGGAAGTTATGACGTTCGGAAGTTTAGGGGCATTTTGGTAATTTGGGTGAATAGGAGGTCAAAAGTTGACTTTTTGACCGGGAGGTCCGATGGCCGAGGGCCGAAGACCGTTACGTAGATAAGGACGATACGAATCCGTAGACAGGCGGCACGTCGAATTCGGACGTTCGACGGCGAAGTTACGGTTCACGAAAGTTTCGGGATACTATTCCCGGCGACACGTTTTACGAGGACCGTTTGTCTTTAGTGGGCTCAACTACTTTTCAGAAACCAATGGATGAGTGACACTTGTCACCCATCCACTGGCCCTTAATTCCCATACATGCATCGATCATCCCTTTGTTTTTCCATTCATCCAACCACCCACCCGATCTCAGTTTGAACCCAAACCCATCCAAAACTTTCCAGCCGATCTTGAATGGGACCATAGAGTGAGGGAGAGGCTGAGGAAGCAAGGGACGGTGGCTGGGAGCACCTGGACCGCCGCACACGGCCGTGAAGGCCCAGGTAACCCGATTACCCGACTATGCCCATTTTTCCATTATTTTCGAATATGACTTTATGGGTTGTTATGGGTGATTGGAAGATGATTAGGGAGTTGATAGGATGATTTTAAGAGGATTTGGAAGGTGCTTCACGGCGGAGGGAGCCGTGAGGGTGGTCGGGAAAAACAGAACCGTGAGGTTCATTTTGGAACCATAGGTTTAGGCGAGTTTTTCCTAGTTTTCTTGATTAGGATAGATTGGAAATGAGAAAATAGGAATTTAGGAATTGGAATGGAGGAAATCGGACCAAAAATGAGGGAGAAGAAGGCCCGGACCGGTTACGCCGGTCCAGTTGCAGAGGTTGGACCGGACCGGGCCGGTCGGACCGGTTCGATCGCTGGAGACGACGGTACTGTAGCGGCGCGTGAGGCCCATGCGCAGGGGCCTTTGGGCGGCGCGTGGCAGCGCGTGCTAGGGTTTTTGGGGATGTGTTCAACATACGAAATCATCTATTCGATGTAACGAACATTTTGGGACTGGTTTCGTGTCAATCGAACACCGTCTCGATATGTTTCGGGGCATCGGAAGGTTTCGGTTCGGGATTAAAAATAGTTAAAAATACGGGAAAATTACGGGGCTTTAGTGAGGGGTTATATAAGTAGTTAGTAACCCTCTAAATTAATTTGGACAGGTTTGGAAGTCCCGGTGACGGTGATCGGCTCGGGGAGCCGTATGGCACGCGTATCGAGACGCGGCTTCGGACGGTCTGTGAGTGGACCTTGTTTTCTAAATTGGTGCATGCATAAATGTTTATTATATGTTTTAAATACTTGTTTGTGTTGCCATGAGTGCATTTGGATGTGTGGTTACGTATAGGCACGTATTTCGAGGTTTCGGCCCTATACGGTGCCTATACGGGGTTGTATGTCTTTATTGGTCTAAATGAAATGGTTTTGGATTTCTAAATGGATTATGAATATGATTTTATGATGTTGATTTGGATGCTTGTGAATTATATGGTTTCACGTATTTCGAGGCGATTTACGTGCTTGCACGTAAATCGAGGTTTTCCGGTTTTACACTGATTTTCCATACCTGGGGTTTTGGATATGATTTCATGAAATGGTTTTGGATTCGAAAAGGTAATCTCGGGTTCAAAACCTATTTGATTTACGGAGTCGGGCTGGAGGCCCAATTGGTTTACGATTCGGACCGGGGGTCCAGTTTCTATGTGAATTCGGGCCTAGTGCCCAGCTATGTGTTACAAATGGTTTTTACGGGTCATGACGGTTTATGGGAACCGGCATGAACCCCTGAAATGGATTTACGGGTCATGACGGTTTATGGGAACCGGCATGAACCCATGAAAGGATTTTATGGTTCATGACGGCTTATGGGGGCCGGGCATGAATCCTTGAAAGGTTTCAAGAATGGTTTCAAAAGGTTTTTCATATTCCATCCTATATATATGATTGTCTCCTCCGGGGAGGGTCGTTGGCCTGGGTGGACCCCGGAGTAGTCACGGAGCACTGACTAAGTGGAGTCGCCCCCCAGTTGGGTTCCTTACTCTCAGGATGGGCATGGTTCGTTACCTCCAGGGAGGGTCATTGATCTACGGACATTGACCTGGGTGGACCCTGGAGAGACTTGGGTTTGAGACCCCGGTTAGCACACGTGTAGCTTTATTTTACCGTGACAGGTTCTGGATATGAATATATTGGATAAACATGGTTTCAATTGGTTTGGGAAAACTGTGTTTTATGATGATAAATGGATTTGGGCTGAGATCCCACATATGTTTACTATGTTATGGTTTTCTGTAAATGGTTTTGGACAGGAGCCCGTAGAACTTGTATTTATAGAATTTGGGGCTGAGACCCTAATTATGGATGTTTTAACATATGTGTTTGAATAAAGGGTTTTACTATGCATGCATGCTTTTTAGTGGAGGGTATAAAGGTCTTTGAGGAAATGTTTTTATAAACTCTTTATTTTTGTCCACTCACAGTCTTTCTGTTTTAATACCCTTCAGGTTGACAGCGGATGTGGACTGTAGTAGAGATCGAGATATCACATGCCTCCTCCGGATCCTGGCGTACTCTGATAGCCCGGGAGGGCAAAGGTCGAAAATATCCCTTGTCTGACACTTCGTGTCAGACGGGATCAGGGTCATCCCGCGTTAATCCCGGGGGGATTGGGATGGGTCCTGTCATCACTAGCTTTGGATTCCTAGGGAACTCCAAAGTTATGCGAGTTGAGGCTGGTACAATTCCATGATGGGTGACCCCTTGGGAAGTTGTACCGTGAGCTCCTGAAAACAAAACGGTGAGGGCAAGGCCCAAAGCGAACAATATGGTGCTAGATGAGTCGGGTCCTGACCGAGGAGGGTTGGGTCCCGACATTTGGGGTTGAAACCCTATAATTGGTTATTGAAACATATGTGGTTTGATAAATGGTTTTCCTATGCATGCATGCTTTTTAGTGAAGGGCACAAATGTCTTTTATAAAATGTGTTTTATCAAACTTTTTACTTTTCGTCCACTCACAGTCTTTTCTGTTTTTCAATACCCTTCAGGTTGATTACGGATGCGGACTGTAGCAGAGACCGAGACTTCACACTTCTCCACCGGATCCTGTCGTACTGTGGAAGCCGTTCGGGCTAAAGGTTCAAATTTTCCCTAGCCTGACACTTCGTGTCAGACGGGATCATGACACATCCCTTGTTAATCCCGGGGGGATTGGGGTGGGTTGTGACAGTTCCCGAGAACAAAACCGTGAGGGCGAGACCAAAAGCAGACAATATGGTGCTTGATGGGATAAGTCCTGACATTGTTGGCCATGTCGATTTTATATACATTTCATGATTTTGTGGGCCCTAGAGATTCTAATATTTTCTTTCTTGAAATCCATATGTTTATGTTTTCTTTTATGCATACATGTTTTAAAACTAGAGGGTAAATAATTATTTTCCTTAGAACTTGGATTTTCAAATGATTATTTTTGTCCAATCATGGTTTTATGGCTTTTATCCTCCTTCTTGGTCATTGCGTAGAGACAAGAGAGGATTTTGACGCAAAGACATAATTTCACGACTTCCTACTCAATGACTTTTCAGATTAAGATTTCATACTTTTGTGTTACAGTTACCTAAATGCTCTGTATTATCGTTTAACTGTTTACCTTTGGTAGTTTAAACAGTTAAGATGATTGGGTTGTATATTTGGTTATCCTTTGTTTGGTAGTTTAAACAGTTAAGATGATTAGGTTGTATATTTGGTTATCCTTTGTTTGGGAGGTTTTCTCATATTTATATTTTAATACTCTAAAGGTATTTTTGGTATTTTGGTTTAGCTGTTAAACAGAAGCAGAACCTTTCACAGTTAACAAAGTGTTTTAGAGAAGGATCACGTCATTTTTTAGTAAAATAATACTATTTAGACATATTAAATTAGCCATATATAATGATCATCACTTATTATTGTGTGCCTGCTAGACCACTTTCCTCGCTTGCTATGTTCTCTTCTTCCTTCGCGGTTGGAAATTCTATTAGTAACGCTCCTGTCTCTCCTTTGTTTAGCACGTGAGACCATGGAGAAAAAGGTCTTGTCTACTTTCGAACATGTTGTCGGTTCTTTTGAGCAATTTTATGCGGCCCATAGTGATCCTAACATGCTGAGTTGTGATAGTACGAGTCCGGGATTTCCCGTAAAAGGCTCCTTTAGTCGTGTTGTAAACCATGGTGGACCACAAGCAGGTTTTGCGGGATGCGTTTCTTTTCATAAACCTTAGAATGTGGGAAGTTGTGTGTCTATTTTTCCCCAAAAGGCAGCAGCTACAATGACGGCTAAGGAATGGGAATACACTCTTGTCAGTTACTTTATTGATAAGAAAGTTTTACCTTTTACTGCCATAAATATTTTGGCAAGGAAATTTTGAAGAGTTACGGGATTGGAGGAAGTGCTCTCGAATGATCGTGGTTTCTCTTTCTTCAAGTTCCAGGACGCCATGGCTTGCTCCTCTGTTCTTGAAGGGGGACCGTGACACCTTTCGAGTTGTTCTAACTTCCTTTCTCCCTGGAAGCCAGGGGTTGGTTCTTACAAAGGAGGCTCATACGGAAGTTCCAAACTGGGTTAAGTTCTTTAATATCCCACTGGAACACTAGATCTACGATGGGTTTTGTCATGTGGCAAGTGCTGTTTGGAAACCTTTATACGTGGATTCTCTTATTCCTTTGAAACATATATCTGTCATGAGAGTTTGTGTGGAGGTTGACGCTTCTCTCCCTCTCCTTGATTTGTTTGACCTTTTGCTCTGGCTAATGAGAGTGGTGATGATCTGAAGCCGAAAATCTCTATAAAATATCAAGGGAAACTGCAAATTGTCTCAATTCTTAAAAAATTTAGGAATTTGGAGTCTGAGTGCCCTTGCAAGCCCAAGGTGGATCTGGTTTTGGGCCAAAATGCTTCCACTTCTTCTTCTGGGCCTTCTGTGGTGGAGAAGGCATCTACCCATGCTACTTCATTCCTACTTGGACGCAAGTCTTCTCTGAATGGTCATACTAGCCTTCTAACTTGGATAATAATTCAAAGCCTTCTATGGTTAACCCTCTCCCCTTTGAGTTAGCATTTCGTATGGTTATTGGGCTTAATGAAGCCTATTTTCTTATTGCCAATGTCACCTTCACTTTTTCCATTCAGAACCACGACAACCGCTCCCTACAGTCCTAGTTTCTACCTCAAAGTCTTTTTCTTCTTTGGTCTCCTCTGATTTGGAGGTCGAGCCTGAAGCTATGGAGTATGCTTGTTTGGTCCCATTTTTCGGCATTGTCGTTCATTGGTGTGGGCGTCATTAGCTCGATTGAGCCTTTGGAGAAGGAGAAGAAAAAAAACAGAAAAAAAAAACGAAAGAAAAAAAATCCTAAGGCTTCTTCTAGTGGGATCCTATTCCGGGTACAAAAATCAAAATATATTGATGATTAATCTCTCTTTTTGGAACGTTAGAGGGCTTAACGATTCTTCCATGCAATTGGAGATTAAGAGCTTCATTGCTAGAATACTTTAAATTTTTTAGGGATTGTGGAGACCCAAGTGAGGGGTGGTAATATTAATCATATTTCCTATATTGTCTTCCCTTGCTAGAATGGTGTGGATAATTGTGAATTTCATTGTAATTTCCGTATACTTGTTGGATGAAATTCTGATATTCTCAGAGTCTATATTATCAACAAGTCTACCCGGGCAATTCATTGCAGAATTACCCATGATTCTTTGGGTTTGGTTTTCTTTATTTCCCTAGTTTTATGGTCATAATGATGATGGTGCCCGCTAGTTACTATGGAAGGAATTGATTGATATTAGTTTTGTTGTGGGTAACTTACCTTGGTCAATTTTGGCGGATTTTAACTCTGTGAGATAAGCTTGTGAGTCGATTGGCTGCCCTCTTCATCAGTTATCCATGAGGGATTTTTCTGATTCTGCAGTGAGTGTGGGCTGGACTACTTAAGGTTGGTTGGAAATTTTCTTACTTGGTGTAATCAGCTGGTGTGGAATTAAAAATCACCGGAAAGTTATACAGCTGCCACGTGACTCATGACGCTCATAATGCTGATATTACTCCTGGTAATTACAATAACGGCATCACATGATCTCCGCATTAATTCAATATATTTACCAGCTAAATATATTAATTAATCATATCAATACCAATAATAAATAACATCTCAGCGGATTATTTATTCATTAATAAATAAGTGATTACACTCGGTGCAATCACTTATTTAACACTTTCTCCTTCAACCAATCAGACGCTCCGGTGACCCTCAAGGCTTCACTATAAATACAGGGCATTATTCACTTCTAAAGGTAATTCAAAAACAGATACTGAAACTCGGCTGGTATATTTCTCTTGATTAAACTGACTTAAACATCGGAGTGTTCATGGTTGAACTACCCCCCCGGGCTTTAACCTTAACCCCGATTATTTCTTGTTATTGTGTGTAGGGATCAAGAAGGAATTCTATAAGTCCGGACGATTTCTGCATCAACAACGGGTGTTTTCATTGAGAGCCAAATTGAGAAACACTCAATGCATGCTCTCCAATTTTCTCAAAAAAACTTCATCATCGTTCATCATTCTTCATCCATGGCAAGAACATGAAGGATGAAACGATCTGACAGGCCTGCCACCTTCTTCACAATGACTTATGATAAGAGCAACCTACTCAACAGAATCCCAGAGGTTCATCGAAATCACTCCTAATGGGAACTGCGACCTATTATGCAATCAGAATTTTTCATGATGCAAGAAAGGGTGCCATCCCGTGGATATGACGTCCGAGTCATGTCAAAACCACTCGGTACCGGTGTAATGACCCGTCTCGAATTCCGGGATTAGATTTGTGACTAATCAAGGATTAGTGAAGTTAATCGGTGATTAGTTGAGCGAAATTGAACGAACGATGCAAAATGACTGTTATGCCCCTAGTCGTGGGCAAAATGTTGACTTTTGACTCGGGATGTCCGAAGGTCGAGGGCTGAGGATCGTTAGGTAGATCGAGTCGATACGAATCCGTAGACAAGCGGCACGCTGAAATCGAACATTCGACGGGAAAGTTATCGTTCATGGAAGTTCGATTTAACTATGCACGCATTACGAGGTAGGAATTAGGTGGCATTATCTGATTGATTGACTTTTTATGTGGGACCCACGGATGAGTGACATGTGTCACTCATCTCATTGGCCCATAACCTCAATTTGTGGATCTCCTTCTTGATTGGTGAGATTTGGATTAAAATAATATTAATTTTTATTATTTTATAATTCCCACTCCCTTCATCTCTTAATCTCAGCCATCCATCCTTATCTCTTCCTCTCTTCTCCACCCTACATTTAAATCACCTTTTCATCATCTGACTCCCACCACCAACCTTCACGACCTTCTCTGTTTTTCTTCAAACCCGAACAACCATCCCCCCTATAACCTCTCTAAACATCATGAACTTGTTTTGTGAATGAGAGTGTGAGAGAGAAGAGAGACGATGATGATGAGGTCGTCGAGGAGGACCGTCGTGGATGACGGCGAGGGCCCGAAGTCAAACCCGTGAGGTAAGTTATATTTCGAAAATCCAAGGTTCAGTTTTAGATTGCTTCTACCCTTTTGATGGACTGGGCTGTGACCTAGGGACCTAGACGAGTCAAATGGAACCAGAACCAAGGATGGAGGTAGCCGGAGTCGACGGCAGACGCTGTTTGGAGGTGGCCGGTTCTGCTTCAATCGAAAAGGTGAAGTTTTCTTCCTTTTTTCCTCGTTTTGATCATCTAGTTAGATTCCTAAGATTAAGACTAAGAGTTTGGGATTAAAATGGGATGAAAAGGGTTGAAAATGAGTGAGAAATGGGACTGAACCGTGACCGTTGGTTTGGTTGGACCGAACCGGTCTGAACCGGTCTATAGCCGGTTTTTCGCAAGGTTAGGGACCCTAAATGGATTTTCGGATTCATGACGATTTTTTGTGACCGGGCATGAATCCCTTGAAAAGTTTTAAGATTGTTTTCGATATATATTTATAGATTTTCATATACCGTCCTTTATTTATGGATTGTCTCCTCCGGTATGATCTTTTTTTTTATCAAGCAAATAAGTATTTCATTAATGAGCAAACATTACAAAGCAATGGAAACTCACTAATAAAAAAGACTTAAAAGGGACATAACCATACACACAAACAACATGTAATTCATGTGCATACAAGTCCAATAACATAACCTTAAAATAACCCAAAAGTAATCCTAGATCTAAAATAAGCAAAGTTTCAATCAACCAATCCGCCGCCATCAATTGTTGCCCGAGTCGACAGGAACCAACAAACACAAAATCACCAGAAGCAAGGCGAGTGAAGGTGAAACCGAAGAAGTCAGCGGAAAATGGGCGTGAACATGCCACCCGTGCAAAGTGCGCTCCTATAATCCATTCGACGAGTGCGTAAAGCACTTTAAAAACAATCCATTACCTCCAAGGGCATTGGATTGTGGAAAAGGAAGAAATTGAGGCAATATGGAAGGAGGCTGAAGTAGAGGTGGGAAAATAGATCTAGAAGGACTTCAGAAATCTCCAAGTGTGGAGAGGGAAAATCTTCCATAGAGGGAAGGGCTGAAAAATTGCCACAAAGGGCGGAGGGTGACACGACCCATCCCAATCCCCTCGGGGTAACCCTCTAATGTGATTTGAACAGGTTTGAGAGTCCCGGTGTTAGTGACGGGGCCCGGGAAGGCCGATGGCACGCATATCGAGGCGCATGGTTAAACGGTCTGTGAGTGGATATTGGTTTTATAAATTCTATGCATGCATAGATGGCACGCGTATCGAGGGCATGGTTAAACGGTCTGTGAGTGGACATTGGTTTTATAAATTCTATGCATGCATAACTGTTTCATGATGATTATATTTGTGATTATATGATTTGATTTGGATATTGGTGAATTAATATGATTTCACGCATTTCGAGGCGATTTACATGTTTGCACGTAAATCGAGGTTTTCGGTTTTGCACTAATTTCCATACTTATGGTTTGGATTGGATTTCATGAAACAGTTATAGACTTGATAAAGTAAACTCGGGCTAAGACCCATTTGAGTTTTAATATCCGGCCAGGGCCCTAGTTGATTTACGAAATCGGGCCAGGGGCCTAGTTGATGTATATATGTGATTTCGGGTCGGGGACCCTAAAATGGAATTGAATAAATGATTTTGGATTTAATAAACCAAGTATTTGGACTTGTGATGGTTTTATGGAAATTCAGGGCAGGGCCCTTGTGATATTTCGGAAATGAATGATAAACTGTTTTCCATAAACCATCTCGATTTGAGGATATGTAATGGTCTCCTCCAGGTGTCTGGGACACTGGGGAAGTCACGGTACATTGCCTGCGAGGGGTCATTGTACGGAGCTACCGGACCGTATGATGACTCAAGAGCAGATTGCTATGATTAGACGTCTGGGACGTCAGACATCTGGGATGTTAGAGATATGGACCCAGTGAGACCCCGGGCAGCACGCGTCGCTTTAATACCGTGAGATATGACGTCTGGGACGTCAAGCGTCTGGGACGCTAGGCATCTGGGATGCTGGAGATGGTAATGTGGTGTATGTGTACCACATGATTTATGAAACGACTTTTGATTGAAAATGTGTTTGTGGTTTCTGGGCTAAGGCCCTAACGGTTATTTCTAATAAATATTTGATTACTGTTTTTGATGCATGCATACGTTTTTACTGAGGGGCATAAATGTCTTATAAAATGTATTTTTTGAACTTGTTTATTTTCGTCCACTCACAGCCTTTATTATTTTTAATGCCCTTCAGGTTGATCGCGGATGCGACTGCAGTGAAGACCGGGACATTGCATGCCTCCTCCATCGATCCTTGCGCACTCTGGGAGCCCGTTGGGGCAGTGGCTTGAGGTTATCCCTTGTCTGACACTCCGTGTCAGACGGGAGCATGACACATCCGGTGGTAATCCCGGGGGGATTGGGATGGGTCGTGCCAGAGGGCATAACCGAATTAAAAAGGCCGCTAAAAAACAAGCAAAAACTAAATGAAGTTCAGCAGAATAACCACAAAAAACAGCTCAAAAAAGTAAAAAAGAAACAATAAAAATAGACTAAAAAGAAATAGACTAAGAAGAAACCAGAGCAGCAAGCAGCAAAGCAACTGAGCTCCACCGTAGGAAGATCAAAAATCACCCACGAGCAGCTTCAAACAGTAGAGCGGCGAGCACCAAACGAGCAGCAAAGCAACAACCACCAACAAATCCAAGCGACGAACACCCCACCAAAAAATCAAGAAGATCTGAAGCCACCCACCACCGCAGCAGCAAAGAACAGAGCAGAAGAAGACTTCTGCAGCAAAACGAAGCAATTTACAGATGAGGGCTCGATTATGTAGGTGGTACCGAAGAGATGGCCTGCAGAACCCAGCGATGGCGTGCAGGAAAGAAGAGGGGCTGCTGCGATGCAGAGGATGCTTTAGTGGAGGTTGGGTGTTGCAGAGGGACAATGGAGAAGAGATGGAAAAGATCGCCACCGTCAGCTTCCCAGCCCTCCCAGATCACACGACAATCTGAAACCCAGTATGATGGAAGCAGCGATAGTGACGTCTGGATTGTAGGGGAGAAATAGGAAAGGGAGAGGGGAAGGGAAGTAGAGAAGATATAATAGAAGGGAAAAACAGGGAGGGGCGCTGCCACCAGCCCCATGAGGGGGCGGCGGCTGCTGGGTTTTGCAGGGTTAAGGAAGCCTTAGAGAGAAGGCAGAGAAAAAAAAGTCGAGAGCCCCACGACTGGACTCCACTTGGTTATATATGATCTAGGTACTGGTTTTGGGCTGAGTCCCATATGGATTTTGGCAGTGGCCCGTGTGGTTGGTTTCAGATATGGTTTTGGGCCTAGTTCCCACATATGGTTCTGTTGGATAAATGGTTTTCGAATGCATGCATGCTTTTTAGTGAAAGGTATAAATGTCTTTTCGATAAAATGTTTTTATAAATTAATTATTTTGTCCACTCATAGCTTTTAAATGTTTTGACTGCCTTTCAGGTTGATCTCGGATGCGGGATGTAGTAGAGACCGGGAGATCTCATACCTCCTCCGGATCCTGGCGTACTCTGAAGCCCCGAACGGGCTAAAGTCAGAATTTCCTTTGTCTGACACTTCGTGTCAGATGGGATTAGGCGCGTCTTTCATTAATCCCAGGGGGGATTGGGACGGGTCTTGACAAGTGGTATCAGAGCAGGTTTTGCTCTTAGAGCTACGCGTAGGTCGAGGATATGATGTCTCTATGGGCTGTAATTTGTTATCAACCTGATAGTTAGGACGTCGATATGATAGTTAGTAGGATTGCATCGTGGATTAGTTTGGTTCGGCATTTGATGCAGGGGTTGCCATAGTTCTATCGTGGTTGGCAGTGTGGGACCTTACGAAAGGATAAACGTAATAGTACTTTAGAGTTTTGATCGTGGCACGGTTATGTCGGGACCGTCGATTACGATACTGTAGGATCGGTTCTGACGATAGTTATGAGTTGTGACCATTAGATGGTCGGATCTTGTTGAGTTAGATGGCTATGCTATTGGGCGCAGCTAGGTTTTCCCGAACCCTAAATGAGTGTTGGAACCTTATCTGCGTGATGGTTAGGAAATGCGAACCTTAGTTGAGTTGACAGTAGGATTAGATTGACATCCATACGATGTCGGGATCGCGGGGTTGGTCAGATTTTGGATGTTGCTGTTGAGGACAGTTGGGTTCAGAGGAACCCTAAGGTATGAAGTATGGTTCAGAAATGTGAGTTGGCGAGTGGTTTAACTTTGACGACCTTTTGGAGTCGAGACCGGTGGTTGGTCATGTCATGTCAGCTTTAGTGATGGGACTCCACTTCGCAGTCGAGGTTGTAGTAATCAGTTAGACTTAGTTGGTTGTCATGCTACTTAGTTGTGATGGATTATTGGTGCAACTAAGGTCATGGACAGCCTAGTAGACGACATTGGTTGAGTCGAGTTAAGATTGGTTAGAGATTGGTTGGACAGGTTACTAGGGTTGGTACTTGTCAATGGAATCCCGGAATGGGGATATGGAGTAGTTAGTACAGGCGATTGATTCTGTTGGATGCGGAGTCTCGATAGCGATGTCTAGTGATTGGTTCTGCACAAGTTGTGGCAAATACTATTATCGAGAGTGGTTGTAGTTGTGGTTGTTGTGGATCGGGGGACGTACAGGGAACGTTTCCTTTTCTCGTATGAGTTGTCAGAGTGATTGTACCCAGAGTTGTTGGGTACGAGGGAGGCAGAGTTACTCCAATCTGAGCAGAGGTACGGGGTCATTCCTTGGTATGAGCAAAGATCCAGGGTTGTCTAATTTGCACACGATGTGCTAGTGTTAGTGATGGTGCTGGTACTGGTGCTAGTGCTGGTGCCGGTGATGGTGATGACGATGAGTCACGAGTCGGGATGTGACTCCGTCGAGATGGGCATGTGTTCGGTATCTGTGGTCCGGGAGTGGATCACGAATGGAGTTGGACTGGATGGGATCCAGCAATAGTTGAGACGTGAGGACCGAGTAGTGATGGTCCACATCCTTTTTGATGTACATAAATGGTTTAAACTGATAGACGAACTTGTTAGAGTGTTAGACTGGTTACGGACACGTGGTTGATGTCCGAGGGTGTCAGTTTCGACATGGTTGGAGCTTCGGAATCGAGAGAGGTTTCGATTGAGATGACGAAGGGAATGCGGGTTTTTCACATTGGTAATGGGTATTTCGAAGTCATTTAGGGTGACTACTCATGTTCTGCCATGGCAGATGATGGTTGTTGTCACCAGTAGATGGATCGTGTATTGGTTGGTGGACCCGCGATTTGTCTTGGGTCGTCGGGAGGAGTTGGGTATTTCGAAGTTAGGCGGATGAGACTTCTCATCTTCTGCTTGGTGGCAGACGATGTTGGGTTACGTCGTGTGGTGAGTGGAATGAGTTTTGGTTGCATTCACGTAGGGTGAATTTTGATGTCATCGTTTTGGACCATCCTTGATTTTCCTAGGTGGAATGACAAGGATCAATTCGAGGTAATTGGAGAGCACTCACAGTCTCGACGTGTCTCGTCCTTGACTGATTGGTTTAGATATGGGAAATGGTTGAGGAGTGATGTGACTGACGAAGGATTCAAGGAGGGTGTAAGACCATATGATTAAATTTTAGGTGGATTGTTAGCTGAGTGCACTTGTTTGGATCCTAGGTGGATCGGGATTTTGATGTTGAGGACTTTGGGCGTCGTGATGATCGAGGATCGTGGCGTTTATGGTCGGGTGACATAGTGATGGATTTGGATTGTGATCTTGATGATCCAGATAGGTGGAGAGTTTATCGCTCTTACTTGGATATTTGAGGATGAGGACGATGGAGCTGACTTCATTTCAATGTTAATTCTGTAGGGTGTATTAATCGAATGAGTAGGTATCCGAAGAGGTCAGATTTGGTCAGCCTTAGATGTGTGAATGATGGGATTAGATTCCCTTTGAAGTTAATCCAATATAATGTGATAATTGAGTGAGCAGATAACTGATAGGTTCGGAGTTGGTGTGTCTCGATAGACGTGGGTGATGTAACGACCCGTCCCGAATATCGGGATTTAATAATATTTAATTATGATTTACTAATCTGGGATTAGTTGGGCGATTTCGGACGAATTGTGCAAAATGACCATTTTGCCCCCAGGCGTGGGCAAAACGTTGACTTTTAATTCGGATGGTCAAATGGACTTTGACCGATGACCGTGACGTAGTTCGGGACGTCACGAGTTCATAGACAGGTGGCACGTTCGATTCCCAGGTTCGTGGTGAAAGTTATGATGTACGGAAGTTCAAGGGCGTTTTCGTAATTTGGACAAATGAAGGGGAAATGTTGACTTTTTGACCGGGATGTCCGATGGCCGAGGGCCAAGGACCGTTACGGAGGTTTCATCGATGCGAATCCAACGACAGGCGGCACGCCAAAATCGGACTTCGTACGTTATGGTCTGAAACGTGAAATCGGGGAAGTTACGTCTCGGTAACTGTGTTGATTATTTTATTCTGAAATGGTGGTTGGAGGACACTTGGATGAGTGACAAGTGTCACTCATCCGACGGCTAGATTGGATCTTGATCCACTAATCATAAACTATATACTAAAGGTTCCACTATATAATAATTTAGGATTAAATCCCTACTTTTGATCTGAGCCATCCATTCCACCCCCAGATTGCATCACAGCCGTCCATCTCATCCCTCCCTTCTATTTCTGATCATTCCTCCCTCACCCGTGAACAAGCAAAATAGAGAATTGGGTTCTGGCCATTGGCAATCTCCCTTCCATAATTGATTTCACAAATGGATATTTGGTGATTTAGGGAAGGTTTTGGCTGAGGGAGAGCACGGGGGACTGAGTGAGGAGGTGTAATTCGGGAATCAAATTTCAGGGAATTGGAGGGAATTTCGAATTGTAATATTTGGGCCGTGACGATCAAAATGGAGTTTACTTTGAGTCTTCTGGGATCAAAACGATCAGCCTTGCTGCAAGAACGAAGAGAAACCATGGCGGATTGAGGAAGAACTGAGCTTCCATGGCAGCTCAAAGTGGAGCTTGTGTTTAGTGGGTTTGAGGTAAGTATTTCTCAAATTGACCTTGTAGAAATGTCCCTTACACTCTCACGATGCTAACTGAATGAATTAATTTGGAAACCAGGGACGATATCATGAAACCCGAATTGGAAACCCGTCGAGGATCGATCGAGAGTCGTGAGGATTTAGACCATGATTTGTGTAATTCGATTTACAGAACTTAAATGGTGATTGATTACAAGGGATCAGTTGAAAGAACGGATTGATTTGATGTCGAATTGGGTGTAATTGGACTGGGTCTGTTCGCGGGTTTTTCAACCCGTTTTACAGACAAACGGGTGAGAGGGATGACTGTGCGGGTACTGTAGCTGGAGCGTGGCTTCCACGCGCAGCCGCTTGCGGTGGCGCGTGGGGGCGCATGAGTGCGAATCCCGAGGTATGATCAACATGACTTCTGTCCTATTTAATGTAACAAACATTTTGGGATTGGTTTCGTGTCGATCGGACACCGTCTCGATATTGTTCGGGATGTCCGAAGGTTTTAAATCCAGTTTAAAAATACTTAAAAATTCGGGAAAATTACGGGACTTTAATGGGATGTTAATGTGGAGGTTAGTGACCCTCTAATGTGATTTGGACAGGATTGGGAGTCCCGGTGTTAGTGGTGTGGCCTGGGAAGGCCTATGGCACGCGTATCGAGGCGCTCGGTTAAACGGTCTGTGAGTGGACATTGGTTTTATAAATTCGATGCATGCATAACTGTTTCATGATTGTTATAATTGTGATTAAATGATTTATTTTGGATATCAGTGAATTTATATGTTTTCACGCATTTCGAGGCGATTTACGTGTTTGCACGTGAATCGAGGTTTTCTGGATTTGCACTGATTTCCATAAATGTGGTTGGATATGATTTCATGAAACGGTTACGGATTTGTTAAAATGAATCGGACTAGGGGCCCAGTTAACTTATGAATCGGGCCAGGGGCCCAGTTAACTTATGAATCGGGCTAGGGGCCCAGTTAACTTATAAATCGGGCCAGGGGTCCAGTTAACTTATGAATCGGGCCAGGGGCCCAGTTGACTTATGAAATCGGGCCAGGGGCCCAGTTGATTTATATATGCGATTTCGGGTCGGGGACACTAAAATGGAATTGAATAAATGATTTTGGATTTGATTCAACTATTTGGAATTATGACGGTTTTATGGAAATTCAGGGCAGGGCCCTTGTGATATTTTGGAAATAAATAATAGAATGTGTTCCATAAAACCATCTCGATATGAGGATATTTATATCCTGGTCTCCTCCAAGTGTCGAGGACACTGGAGAAGTCACGGTGCATTGCCTGCGAGGGC
Organism: Prinsepia uniflora; assembly: GCA_032719365.1. NCBI lineage: Eukaryota > Viridiplantae > Streptophyta > Magnoliopsida > Rosales > Rosaceae > Prinsepia > Prinsepia uniflora. The sequence goes on from CM064862.1 coordinate 41,827,553, forward strand.
TCATTGTACGGAGCTACCGGACCGTATAGTGATCCAGGAGCAGGATTGCTAAACGTCATGGACGTCAGACATCGGGGATGTCAGAGATATGGACCCGGTGAGACACCGGGCAGCACACGTTTCTTAATACCGTGAGATATGACGTCTGGAACGTCAAGCATCTAGGACGCTAGGCATCGGGGATGCCGGAGATGGAAAAATAATAAATGAATATTACTGGGTTGATGAAATAACTCTTGGATTGACTTTTGGGAATTTGAAACTATGCTTTGGTTTCCGGGCTAAGGCCCTAATGGTTATTTCTAAATAAATATGGGATTATTGGTTTTCGGTGCATGCATATGATTTTACTGAGGGGCATAAATGTCTTATAAATATTTTTAACAGACTTGTTTATTTTCGTCCACTCACAGCTTTTGTTTTTAATGCCCTTCAGGTTGAGTCCGGATACGACTGCAGCAGAGACTTGAGCATCGCACACCTCCTCCATCGATCCTTACGCACTCTGGAAGCCCGTTTGGGCAATGGCAATCGGTTATCCCTTGTCTGACGCCTCTTGTCAGACGGGAGCACGTCACATTCCATGGTAATCCCGGAGGGGATTGGGATGGGTCGTGTCAAGTGGTATCAGAGTAGGTTTTGCTCTTTTGTGCGCGAAGGTCGAGGGTGTGATGTCTCTTTGGGGCTGCAGTTCCGTTGTCAACCTGATAGATAGTTTTGGGTTTGAATGGTGGATTGGGTGTGTTTGGCCCGATACGCCGTGCATTGATGCGATTCAACCCAAGTGGGGTTGTATACGATTAACTGGTAATGTGGGACCGTCGGTTCGGTCACGTGATGATGGATTGTTGTGCTGGGCACAGCCGGGTTTAGGGAACCCCATTTGAATAATGTTATGGAAATACGAAACTCAGTTGAGTATTGGTCTAAGTTTTGGACCCTGGAAGTGTTGGCTAGTGTACGGGGTGTTGGTGCATCGGAGTTAGCCGATGACCTTCATGGTGGAACCCACGTTGAGTTGACGATTGGATGGGATTTGACGTCTATGCGATGTCAGGACCGCGGAGTCGGTCAGGTTGTGGATTTTACTGCAAAAGGCAGTTGGGTTCAGTGGAACCCTAGGGTGTGATTTTGGAACCCCAATTTATAATCGATGGACCGGAAGGTGAACTTTAAATAAGAACTTGTGCTGCGACGAGCGGCTGAGGTCATGGATGACCATGTGGATGACTCTAGTGAGTCTTATGGGTTTCGATCTACGGATACGGTTATGAGAAAATGTGGACTTCTGTGTGGGATCGAATGGTAGTGTGATGTGTGGATACGGATCTTGACAACGATGACTGTTGGTCGACAGTTGTGTCGAGATGACTGACTATCGAGAGTATTTTGTGTGGCTTTCACACTGAGGATCAGGGGATGTTCAAGGAACGTCCATTATCCTGATGTGCCAGTGGTCAAATTGGAGGTACCCATAGTCATGGGGTACGAGTGATGTTACGGGATCGTCGTTCGGAATGAACGGAGATCCAGGGTAACAACCTTGCACACAAGTGTGCTATGTATGGATGTTGGTATGTTGGTGCCTTTATGCCAATACTAGTATGGATGCCAGTGTGCTGATACTAGTGTTGATGATGGTGCGTTGGTATTGGTACTAGCACTGGTGCAGGTGTCAGTGATTGTGATGACGATGAGCCACCAGTTGGGGTGTGACTCTGTCATGATGGACATGTGATTGGTATCTGCGACTCAGAGGTGGTTGAGTCTTGGACTGGATGGGATCCAGTGGAGGTTGTGTCGTGTTGGGATAAGTCCCAACAGATTTACGATGACAAATGATGAATGGATGTAAAGGTATGTTTGAGACTTGAGGAATCTAGGGACGATGTTCCCTATGTCATAAGAATTGGTGGATTTGGGGAGTTGTGGTCAACTCCGAGATTGGTAAGTTTGTGTACTGCTTATATCCCCTGAGAGTACAAGGAAATTATTGAAATTGGAAAAGTCGGGGAAACCATTCGTGGTATTGAGGTGTGATTTTGTGATTGTGAATCACTTGGAATTTGAGGATTGAACCTGTAAAGGTTGAGATGTGAGACATGGCTGTATGGTATGCACATTCAGGCAAAATTGTAGATATCCCGTTCGGAATCGGGGTGTGTGCGTACACGATTATTGGCGGACGTGAGGTCCGAGTAATGAATTGATTTTGGACACGTGGTGGTCCAAGTGAGGTATGGACGTGGGCAGTCCAGTGGTTGGACTTGACATCTCATTGGGAGCATGTCTGTTTCCAACATGGTTGGAATTCCCGATCCGGGGAGAGTTGTGATTGGGGGAACGAGAGGAGTGCTCGTTTCCGCATCGGTGATTGGTATCCTGAAGTCTTTGGGGTTGACTTCTTATTTTCTGCAGTGGCAAATGATGATTGTTGCTACCAGTACGTTGAGCGTGTATTGGTAGGTGGACCCATGTTTGGCCTTGGGTCATTGGACACAAGAGGTTGTGCATGATTTTGGATTTGGTGGTGAAATACGAGGTCATCTTTCCACCAAGGGAAATTTGGCGAATGATTCAATGAGGGTGTAAGACCCTACGATCAGCTTCCAGATGGATTGTTAGCTATGTGAGCATGTGTGGATCCTAGGTGGATCTGATTTGTGATGTTGTTGACTTTGGTCGATGTGACGATCTAGGATCGTGATGTTACTTGTCGGATGACGTAGTGATGGATCTGGATCGTGATCTTGATGATCCAGATGGGTGGAGAGTTTATCACTCTTACCTTGGTATGTGAGTCGTAGATGGCGGGACTGAACTTATTTTCGGAGTGGAGTCCATATGGTTGTTACTCGATTGAGTAGGTTTCCGATGTGGTCGGATTTTGTCAACCTTTGACGTGAGAATATTGGGATTGGCTTCCTTATGAAGTCAATCGAGTGTTTTGGACAGGCAACCGATAGGTTCGGTTTTGTTACGTCTTGGTGGACGTAAACGAGATTTTGGGTTTTGGAATCGAATCACTGGGTGACGATTCAGGATTCGATTGCGAAGCTCGAAAGTGGTTGACTGGATTTGGGTGCGGAATGATTATTCCAATGCTAGGTTACGGAATAATGATTTCAGATTCGGATTTGGACATGGATTGACAATATGATGTCTGGGTTCGGGTTCGGGATTTCTTACGAAATTGCGGATTCGGATTCGGAATTGGAACTAGATGATGGGTGGAGTTCGCGTTGTCTCGTGATGGTTTGGGCAAATGTACTCCATTATTGGAACGTGTTTGGCTACGACCTAGGTGGTTGTAGGCGGATTGATGGATTGATGTACGTACAGGGTACGTTGTACAAGGATTGGTACTGGTTAGGCTGAGTGGTGCCTAATGGCGGTACATGGGATGTACCTGTGGTGTGTGATCAAACGTGATGGTGATCGGCTTGGTTCCGATATCATTTGTTTGGTTGTGATCGTGGACTGGACATTAGATACTGTGCGCTGTGCAGTTTGATCTTGTCGGGTTCAGTGATTTTATGAGCAGGTGCTCTTCGCCATGGTTGGCTTGTGGAACCCTAGTATTGAGATGTGTGACTCACTGCTGGGCTGGTATTCAATGTGTTCCAGTTACACCACTTGATGGAGTAAGTTGACGGTATACGTACACTCAGGATGAGTGAATTGGTGGTCAGAGTAACCACGAGTAGCCTTGTGTGATTTTATCACACCGTGATTTTCCCAGCGTCTTGGTTCGCTGAGGGAGTCGGCGATTATGGACATTGAGATTTATATATGTCGCAGGATTGGGCTTGCCCTGCGAATTGAGATCATAGGGTTGATCTTACGCTACATCGAGAGTGATGTAGTACGTAGTGTTGTCACTAACTGGCAGATGGTTGGGGCTTTACTAGGGTGGTAAAGCTTAGCGGTGACAGTTTGACTGGTGGTGTCAGCGTGGACTGACAAATGAGATTTGGTGACTCCCAATGGGAGTAAATGTAAGGATATATTGGCAATGGAAGGGAACTGTTTGGCTGAATGAGTCAGCTTAATGGTTAGGCGATTTATTCGCGGATCAGGTGATCATTTCCACTCGAAGTGGTTGAGTGTTGTTGATTATGACGTATGACTATGATGGGATGTCTGGGTACAGACGAGGCTGGTGTGGTCCTAGTATGTGGGTGTAAAAGTGTACACAGATGTGTGATCGAATTGTTTTCCACGAGGTGGTTGTGGAATAAGGATATTGGTAATTTCGAGGATGAAATTCTTTAAGGAGGGAAGGTTGTAACGACCCGTCCCGAATATCGGGATTTAATAATATTTAATTATGATTTACTAATCTGGGATTAGTTGGGCGATTTCGGACGAATTGTGCAAAATGACCATTTTGCCCCTGGGCGTGGGCAAAACGTTGACTTTAATTTGGATGGTCAAATGGACTTTGACCGATGACCGTGACGTAGTTCGGGACGTCACGAGTTCATAGACAGGTGGCACGTTCGATTCCGAGGTTCGTGGTGAAAGTTATGATGTACGGAAGTTCAAGGGCGTTTTCGTAATTTGGACAAATGAAGGGGAAATGTTAACTTTTTGACCGGGATGTCCGATGGCCGAGGGCCAAGGACCGTTACAGAGGTTTCATCGATGCGAATCCAACGACAGACGGCACTCCAAAATCGGACTTCGTACGAGGAAGTTATGGTCTGAAATGTGAAATCGGGGAAGTTACGTCTCGGTAACTGTGTTGATTATTTTATTCTGAAATGGTGGTTGGAGGACACTTGGATGAGTGACAAGTGTCACTCATCCGACGGCTAGATTGGATCTTGATCCACTAATCAGAAACTATATACTAAAGTTTCCACTATATAATAATTTAGGATTAAATCCCTACTTTTGATCTGAGCCATCCATTCCACCCCCAGATTGCATCACAGCCGTCCATCTCATCCCTCCCTTCTATTTCTGATCATTCCTCCCTCACCCGTGAACAAGCAAAACAGAGAATTGGGTTCTGGCCATTGGCAATCTCCCTTCCATAATTGATTTCACAAATGGATATTTGGTGATTTAGGGAAGGTTTCGGCTGAGGGAGAGCACGGGGGACTGAGTGAGGAGGTGTAATTCGGGAATCAAATTTCGGTGAATTGGAGAGAATTTCGAATTGTAATATTTGGGCCGTGACGATCAAAATGGAGTTTACTTTGAGTCTTCTGGGATCAAAACGATCAGCCTTGCTGCAAGAACGAAGAGAAACCATGGCGGATTGAGGAAGAACTGAGCTTCCATGGCAGCTCAAAGTCGAGCTTGTGTTCAGTGGGTTTGAGGTAAGTATTTCTCAAATTGACCTTGTAGAAATGTCCCTTACACTCTCACGATGCTAACTGAATGAATTAATTTGGAAACCAGGGACGATATCGTGAAACCCGAATTGGAAACCCGTCGAGGATCGATCGAGAGTCGTGAGGATTTAGACCATGATTTGTGTAATTCGATTTACAGAACTTAAATGGTGATTGATTACAAGGGATCAGTTGAAAGAACGGATTGATTTGATGTCGAATTGGGTGTAATTGGACCGGGTCTGTTCGCGGGTGTTTCAACCCGTTTTACAAACAAACGGGTGAGAGGGATGACTGTGCGGGTACTGTAGCTGGCGCGTGGCTTCCACGCGCAGCCGCTTACGGTGGCCCGTGGGGGCGCGTGAGTGTGAATCCCGAGGTATGATCAACATGACTTCTGTCCTATTTAATGTAACGAACATTTTGGGATTAGTTTCGTGTCAATCGGACACCGTCTCGATATTGTTCGGGATGTCCGAAGGTTTTAAATCCAGTTTAAAAATACTTAAAAATTCGGGAAAATTACGGGACTTTAATGGGATGTTAATGTGGAGGTTAGTGACCCTCTAATGTGATTTGGACAGGATTGGGAGTCCCGGTGTTAGTGGTGTGGCCCGGGAAGGCCTATGGCACGCGTATCAAGGCGCTCGGTTAAACGGTCTGTGAGTGGACATTGGTTTTATAAATTCGATGCATGCATAAGTGTTTCATGATTGTTATAATTGTGATTAAATGATTTATTTTGGATATCAGTGAATTTATATGTTTTCACGCATTTCGAGGCGATTTACGTGTTTACACGTGAATCGAGGTTTTCTGGATTTGCACTGATTTCCATAAATGTGGTTGGATATGATTTCATGAAACGGTTACGGATTTGTTAAAATGAATCGGGCCAGGGGCCCAGTTAACTTATGAATCGGGCCAGGGGCCCAGTTAACTTATGGATCGGGTTAGGGGCCCAGTGTAACAACCCGTCCCGAGAATTGGGATTAGTAGAGTGATTAAGGTGTGATTAGTAAGGTTAATCAAGGGTTAGGTGGTCCCGAGGGGTCCGGGAACTTTCGGGTGGTCAAATGGGAGTTGACCAGTGACCAGGACGTAGTTGAGGACGTCACGAATCCGTAGGCAGGTGGCACGCCTGATTCCGACATCCGTGGAGGAAGTTGTGATGTTCGGAAGGTCGAGGGCATTATCGTAATTTTGGTAAAATAGGGGGAAAAGTTGACTTGTCGAATAATCGGGTTTTGGTAGGTTGACCTAGGATGGTTAGATAGTTCTTGTCGTCCTGAGTTCGATGACAGGCGGCACGTATTCATCGGACTTACGAGGCGAGAGTTACGGGTCTAGAAAGTTTCGGTGAAACCGTAAAATGAGTAAAACAGGAGGGTATTTTGGTCATTGTGGCACATTGGGATTTGTGCACAGAGGAAAGGAATGGACGGCTGGGATTAGGCCATGTGGGAGTGTGTGGAGTGGATGGTGACACATGGCATGTGTGTAGAGGATTCTGGGAGAATCCTGTGTGGTCTCAGCCCAAATAATTGGGGTGCACTCGTGCTTACCGTGGCTGTTCTTCGACAAACACAGAGAAACAGGGTGAGCTTGTGAGGAGGAATTGAGGATTGATCGTGGATGTTGATGAGTTCTGGTGAGTGAAGAGTGATCAGAAGGAGGTTGAGAGATGCTGGGGTGGTGCTGAGTAGGTTAGAAGTGTGCAGGTGGTGTGTGAGTGAGTTGAGAGCCACGAGAACTTCAGAGAAAACAGAGAGGAACTGAGGGAGCTGGTGGTGCTGTGGCCGTGTGGAACGTCAAGCATCTAGGACGCTAGGCATCGGGGATGCCGGAGATGGAAAAATAATAAATGAATATTACTGGATTGATGAAATAACTCTTGGATTGACTTTTGGGAATTTGAAACTATGCTTTGGTTTCCGGGCTAAGGCCCTAATGGTTATTTCTAAATAAATATGGGATTATTGGTTTTCGGTGCATGCATATGATTTTACTGAGGGGCATAAATTTCTTATAAATGTTTTTAACGGACTTGTTTATTTTCGTCCACTCACAGCTTTTGTTTTTAATGCCCTTCAGGTTGATTCCGGATACGACTGCAGCAGAGACTTGAGCATCGCACACCTCCTCCATCGATCCTTACGCACTCTGGAAGCCCGTTTGGGCAATGGCAATCGGTTATCCCTTGTCTGACGCCTCTTGTCAGACGGGAGCACGTCACATTCCATGGTAATCCCGGAGGGGATTGGGATGGGTCATGTCAGGTGAGATTTGATGCCTAGTTGGCATGAATAGGTACGCCTTGGTAAGTGCGAGTCGAATTGGTACGCGTTAGTTTACGTGATTAGAAGTGGACGTATTGATGCTGGTCGGGTGACCGTGGGACTCGAAGTGGATGATGAGTTAGAGTTTTTGATCTATTTAGTACTGGATTGGACGGATGGACTCCAAAAATTGAAATGTGTTTGGCTACAACCTAGGTTGTAGGCTAGTTGGTGGATGGATGTACGTACCCTGTACATTGTTTGAGGTACGATACTGGGCAGGCTTGTGGTACCTGGTGATGGTATATAGGATATACCAAGGGTACGTTGGTGAACGTGTTGTTAATCGGCTCAGTTCTGATAACATTGGATTAGTCTAGTAGGTGAACTGGACATTGGATACTATGCACTGGGTCATGGTGTTTCTGATGGATCCAGTCACACACAGGTTGAGTGAGTTGGTGGTTAGTGTAGCCACAAGTACGAATAATGTTAGTTTCGACTGGCGACTGTCAAGTGGTGACAGTTTGTCGGATGTGTCAGCGTGGATCGATGAGTAAGGTCTAGTGACTCCTAGTAGGAGTAGATAGCGGGATCGATTAGTGATTAAGAAAGGAACCGTCGAGTTGTTTGTGTTAGCGAAATAGTAGAATTGTTCAGTGGTATCAACTCGAAACGTGTGATTACTATCACTCGACATGGTCGAGTGTAGTCGATGCGACGTAAGTGTTAGTGGAACGTCTGGGTGCAGACAAGTATTGTACTGGTTAATGGGTGTATAAGTGTACATTTGATGTGAGATCGAATTTTTTTTCCACGAGGTGGTTGTGGAATCGGGATAGTTGGAATTTCGAGGATGAAATTATTTAAGGAGGGAAGGTTGTAACGACCCATCCCCAATTCTGGGATTAGATTAGTGACTAATCAAGGATTAGCGAAATCGGGCGAACGATGTAAAATGATCGTTTTGCCCTAGTCGTCAGTAAAATATTGACTTTTGACCTGGGAGGTCCGATGGCCGAGGGACGAGGACCGATACATAGATCGAGCCGATACGAATCCGTAGACAAGTGGCACACCGAAATTGGACGTTCGACGAGAAAGTTATGGTTCATGGAAGTTTGATTTAACTATGCATGCGTTACGAGGCAGGGATTAGGTGGCATTATCTGATGGGTTGACTTTTTATGTGGGACCCATGGATGAGTGACAAGTGCCACTCATCCCAATAGCCCATAACCCCAATTTGTGGATCTCTTTCTTGATTGGTGAGATTTGGATTGAAATAATATTAATTTTTATTATTTCATAACTCCCACTCCTTTCATCTCTTAATCTCAGCCATCCATCCTTATCTCTTCCTCTCATCTCTACCCTTGATTTCAATCACCTTTTCATCATCTGACTTCCACCACCAACCTTCACGACCTTCTCTGTTTTTCTTCAAACCCGAACAACCATCCCACCCTATAACCCCTCAAAACATCATTAGTAGAACTTGGTTTGTGAATGAGAGTATGAGAGAGAAGAGAGGCGATGATGATAAGGCCATCGAGGAGGACCGTCGTGGACGCTGGCGAGGGCCCGAAGTTAAACCCGTGACGTAAGTTATATTTCGAAAATCCAAGGTTCAGTTTTAGATTGCTTCGACCCTTTTGATGGACTGGGATGTAACCTAGGTACCTAGACGAGTCAAATGGAACCAGAACTAAGGTTGGAGGTGGCCGGAGTTGACGGCAGAGGCTGTTTGCAAGTGGCCAGTTTTGCTTCAATCGAAAAGGTGAAGTTTTCTTCCCTTTTTCCTCGTTTTGATCATCTAGTTAGATTCCTAAGATTAAGACTACGAGTTTGGGATTAAAATGGGATGAAAAGGGTCGAAAATGAGTGAGAAATGGGACTGAACCGTGATCGCCGGTTCGGTTGGACCGAACCGGTTTGCCGCAAGGTTAGGGATGTAATGAACATTTTGGGACTGGTTTCGTGTCGATAGGACACCGTCTCGATATTTTTAGGGACGTCCGAAGGTTTAGGATCTAGTTTTAAAATAGTTAAAAATTCTGAAAAATTACGGGGCTTCAATGAGAAGTTAATAAGGTAGTTAGTAACCCTTTAGATTGATTTGGAATGGTTTGGAAGTCCGAGTGACGGTGTTTAGCCCGGATATCGAGGTGGTAGCTTGGACGGTCTGTGAGTGGATCTTGTTTTCTCAATTTATGCATGCATAAATGTTCATTATGTGTTTTAATGCATGTTTGGTGATTCCATGAGTGCATTTGGGTGTGTTCACGTATTGGCACGTATTTCGAGGTTTCGGCCTTATACGGTGCTTATACGTAGTATGCTTTCTACGATGATTTAAATGAAATGGTTTTGGATTTAAAAAGGATAAACTCGGGCATGAGACCCATTTGGTTTTGTCTCGGGCATGAGGCCCTATTAATGACCTACGGGTCCGAGTCTTGGTCGCAGCGAGTGCTTTGTGCACGGCGACGGACGATAAGACGCTCGCCTCCGGACTGGGATGTGTTCCTTCCGGAGAAGTTAGGATTCACGTTCTGTTCTCGGGCAGCTGCTGGAGGCTCGACTTCGGAGTGCTAACGGTTCAGGATATCGATCGGTGATGAGTGCACCATGATCTAGTGGTGGTCGCGTTGGTTGATTCGTTCACGGTGACATACTAGGATTGAGGGAAGTCCTGGACGGATGGTTGCACGCATCACTACGATTGGAATTGTGACTGACCCTGAGATATCGAGCGCGATGCCCAGTTGAGTCATGAGTTCGGGCTTGAGGCCCAGTTGGTGTACGTTTATGATTTCGTGCCGAGGACCTAAATGGATTTCCGGATTCATGATGGTTTATGGGGACCGGGCATGAATCCCTTGAAAGGTTTTAAGACTGTTTTCGATATATATATATATATATATATATAGATTTTCATATACCATCCTTTATTTATGGATTGTCTCCTCCGGGGAGGGTCATTGGCCTGGTGGACCCCGGAGTAGTCACGGAGCACTAACTGAGTGGAGTCGCCCCCGTTGGGTACCTTACTCTCAGGAAGGCTATTAGATTGTAACCCCCAGGGAGGGTCATTGATCTGCGGACATTGACCTGGGTGGACCCTAGGGAGATTTGGGATTTGATACCCCGGGTAGCACGCGCGTAGCTTTAGAAACCATGACAGGATTGGTTATATGTTATATGATCTATGTACTGGTTTTGGGCTGAGTCCCATATGGATTTGGGCAGTGGCCCGTGTGGTTGGTTTCATTTATGGTTTTGGGCTTCGTTCTCACATATGGTTCTTTTGGATAAATGGTTTTCGAATGCATGCATGCTTTTTAATGAAGGATATAAATGTCTTTTCGATAAAATGTTTTTATAAATTAATTGTTTTGTCTACTCACAGCTTTTAAATGTTTTGACTGCCCTTCAGATTGATCTCGGATGTGGGCTGTAGTAGAGACCAAGACATCGCATACCTCCTCCGGATCCTGGCGTAATCTGAAGCCCCGAGCGGGCTAAAGTTGGAATTTCCCTTATCTGACACTCCGTGTCAGACGGGATCAGGCGCGCCCCGCGTTAATCCAGGGCCGGGAGGGGGGGAGGGGGATTGGTACGAGTCCTGACAACCAGCGTACTCCCTGACATCAATCCACTTCCCGCATTCCTCGTGACAACAACCTTCTCGCTTGTGGATGGGCGACTAGCTAGAAAGGCGTCACCATAAGCCCCAAATTGGCTCTTTACTGATGCGGAACTTCAAAGGCTTATGAACAACCTACATCATGCATGAGGACACACTTAAACCCATGAAGGACACGACGTGACACCGTACCACTAAAGCTCGTGATGTAAGTCCCAATGCTCCATATGACATACGCTGCACGAGGATGCGCTCAAGTCCATGAAGTACAAGCTGTGACACCTTGTCACCAGAGCTCAAGACGTGAGTCCTAACGCTCTGCACACCATGCACGAGGATGCACCCGACCCCACGTAGACCGAGACATGACAGCTGACCACCAGAGCTCGAGGCATAAGTCCTGACACCTTACATGACATGCGCAGGTGCTACAACATTCGCACCCACAACACGACTCATCACAGCAAGTCGAACAGTTAAACAGCTACGACCAAGTCCAATTAGAGCTCCTACAATGACTTCAACGAGGCCTGAGAATTTCTGAAGCTGTTAAGAGACACATCACACCTCACGAAGGGCAAGCGAACCTCCTAAAACACACTAGCAAAGAGCACGTCAATCGTCAGATAATGTCTCAAGACGCGTCACTAAGCAACTTTGGAGAAGAAAGACACACCCATCGAGTTTGGAGTTAACGACTTGATGTGACCACACGGATTGAAAATGCCTGCGCTAGTGGACAAGTCATTGAAGGTTCAAGAAGTGTTGGCCACCACGAAGAAGAGGATGGGACATACTCATTGGCATGCGTACACACTTTGGCAATGGTGATCCCGGGAAGTGAGCACTACCTGACTCGACGCTACTCTCCACCCCATCGAGGCATGCTACATGTTGGAGACGTCAAAAAAATACTGGATCAACGCCTCCAAGGAATCCAATGCGACGATTTTGATGACCCAAAAAATTGAAAAAGGAAAAATTGGAAAAATTTGGAGGAAATGACGATTTTGCCCTTGGTTATAAGGCTGAAAGTTGACTTTTTGATTGGGACCTTATTTGGACTTCTCGTAAGAACCGTTGGATAGGTCTCGAGACACTGAGTCCGTAGACAGGCGGCATGTGTCTATCGGAGTTCGGATGTGAAAGTTGTGGACTCGGAATAGTGAGGGGCATTTTGGTCATTTGTTAAGGTAGGGGTAAAAATGTAATTTGGTTGGTATTTGGCTGATTCAGCCACACAGATGATTCATTCATCTTCTTAGGTGACATTTGTCACTGAGAATATCATCTTAGTGGCAAGTTTTGTCGCTTGAAACTCAACAAAAAACCAACATAAAAATGGATGTGAACAACATAAAATTGATTTGATCAGTAGGGAAGGCACCCTGAAAACAGAGACACAGAGAGATTGAACGTATCCAGAGAGAAAAAGAAAAGGAATTGAATGATGAGTGATGGACTTCGAACCAGCTGGACCCAAACTCAAAAACAAGTAGTTCATGTTGTCCAAAAAATTCGAAATCAGAATTGTGGGCTGTGATTAGTGAAATTGACCATCAATTGAGTCTTCTGGGATTGATTGGAGTGTAATCATCTCAAATTTGAGAAGAATTGACACAGAAATGGGCAAGAACACATCTGGCGACGGTTCTGAAATCCCATGGTTGAGTTCGAATAATGAATGGTAAGATGGACTCAAATTGAACATGAATTCATGATTAGAATAAAGATATGATGCTTCCTATGTGATTAAAATAAGGAAATGGGTTGAAATTGGGTGGAACCCGATTAATAACCCATCGATTATTCAATTCGAATCGATTGATTTGGGGACCGATTTCATGAAATCAAGGATACAGATCCTTAATTAAGTTCCAAATCATGTTAATGGATGAACTGATTAAAGAAATTGACTTGGAATTGGACAGGATGAAACGGGTTGTGTCGCGGGCTAACGGGTCAAATTGCAGGAAAACGGGCAGAGAAGATGAACAGTGTCATGCGCTGTAGTAGGCGCGTGGCTCCCAAGCACAACAGCTTGCGATGGCGCGTGAGGGCGCATTGGCACGATTCTCAAGGTGAGGTCAACATGACTTTTACTCTACGATGTAACGAACATTTTGACATTGGTTTCTAGTCGATCGAACACCGTTTCGATATTGTTTCGAGGGTCCGAAGGATTATGTTCCATTTTAAATTTGTATTTAATTCCTGAAAAATTATGGGAAATTAATATGATATTAATTAAGTCATTAGTGACCCTTAATGATGATTTTGGATAGAACTTGGGATTCCTAGAAAGACGGAAAGGCATGCAGCTCAAAAAGCGAGCGATATAAACGGTGTGTGAGTAGATGTTTGTTTTCTAAATTATGATGCATGCATAGTTAAATGTTTTACATGATTGATTACATTATTTGAGATGCAATGATTGCATGATGATTTGATATGATTATTTATAAATTTAATGATTATTTTAATCGGTCTTTTGGGCACGTTTTACGAGAAAAGTGTAATGATGGTTTTGGGCTAGGCCCGGCGTTAAACAGTGTTCAAAAGGATATTTTGACTTGGATTTGATTGAAATGTTTTAGGATGTAATCCCAATATGGTTTTCATTGTGATTGTGAGTTCCCAGACGATCAACGCTAGGGGTTTGTCCCAGATGACCGGAGCTTGGGTGATATGATTGTGATTGCTTCCCAGACAAACGAAGCTAGGGAGTGTTCCCAGACGACTGGAGCTCGGGGCCCAGGCAGTCAGAGCTCGGGGTGATTCCCAGACGACTGATGCTCGGGGTATATTTATGTTCCCAGGCAGCCAAAGCTCGGGGTGTTTCCCAGACGACTGTTGCTCGGGGTTATTCATTGTGTCCTACGAGTAGTGCGGATGTGATTGTGTGATTGATTGTGCACTTGAGTAGTGCGGTTTGATGTTGATTTGATTCGTTGCGTACTGGTAATGAGTATGGGTTTTGGTCTCGATGACTGGTTTTGGTACGTTACACCTGTGTTCGGCTTGAGAGACGAGATTTGATGATATTCATTTGATTTGGCTGGAAAGCCGGTGATTCATGTGTTTGACGCTATGTATGTATGGTTTGATAAATTGGAGGGTAAATAATGTATTTTGGAATGTATTTTCAATTGATATTATTTGTGTCCACTCACACCTTTTATGTTTTGATGACGTTCCAGGCCATGGCACAACGTTTGGTGCTGATTGAGAGGCAGAGGCATAAGCAGAAACCGACACAGTCATCCCTTGTCTGACAGGTGCTGAGGGGTAGTTTCGGGATTTCAGTTGCCTTGTCAGATGGGAACAGATGGTCTGGGAAACGGCCTTCAGCACCCAATTCAACCATGCATCATCAATTTCAAGTGTTGGACCATGTCCGATGACACATCTCCAAATGACTCCGGAAAAGAAAGTTGTGCACCTGGAGTACAAGTACAGCTTAGACACGAAGCCTTCGCCATGTGAACCACTTGAAGCCTTCGCCGTACGAAACAATCGAAGCCTTTGGCGTGCGAAGCACTCGATGCCTTCACCACGCGAAGCACTCGATGCCTTCCCCTCGCGAAGAACTTGAAGCCTTCGTCGTGTGAAGCACTCGATGCCTTCTCCAAGCGAAGCAAGTGAAGTCTTCACCGGGAGAAACACTCGATGCCTTCGTTGTATGAAGCACTCGAAGCCTTCGCCACCTGAAGCACTCCAAGCCTTCGCCACGCGAAGCACTCCAAGCCTTCACCTTGCGAAGCATTCTAGGCCTTCGCCTTGAGAAGCACTCCAAGCCTTTGCCACGCGAAGCACTCCAAGCCTTCGCCACTCGAAGCACTCCAAGCCTTCGCCACTCGAAGCACTCAAAGCCTTCCCCTTATGAAGCACTCTAAGCCTTCGTAACATAAAACACTCAAAGCCTTCGCTACGTGAAGCACTCAAAGCCTTTGCCCCGCGAAGCCTTGGCCTCATGAAGCGCTCCAAGCCTTCGCCATGCAAAGCATACTAAGCCTTTGCCACACAAAGCACCCGGCCTTCGCCACGCGAAGCGCTCAAAGCCTTCGTCGTACGAATCACACAAAGCGAAGCACTCGAAGCCTTTGCCATGCAAAGCACGCGAATCCTTCAACGTGCGAAGCACTCGAAGCACTCGAAGCCTTCACCACTCGAAGCACTCGAAGCCTTCACCATGCGAAGCACTCGAAGCCTTCACCACGTGAAGCACTCGAAGCCTTTACCATGGAAATCACTTGAATCATTCACCGCTCGAAGCACTCCACTACGCCATTCAAAGCACTTCATGTCACGACCCACCCTCAATCCCCCGGGATTAAGCGCTAATTCATGCTCCCGTCTAACTTACGAGCGACACGAAGGCTAAACTGACATCGAACCTCCATGTGACGCGTAAGTCGAACAAGGGATTCTTGACTGAACCGCTCAAAACTTTCGGACTTCCCAGAGCGCGCAGACTCTACTGTGGATCGAGTATGTGATGTCTCCGTCTCTCTCGACCAACAGCCCACACCGCAACAACTTGGAGGGTATCGAAAACATGAAAAGACTGTGAGTGGACAAAAAATAAGTAATAAGTTCAGAAAACAGTTCAGAAGAAATTACAGTTTTACCCTCCACGCAAAAACCAATGCATGCATATCAACTCATGTTATGAAACCATTCATATCAAAACCACCAATGAAAACCATTATTGAAAACCCGAATCAAAATCGTCATTCAAATCCAAAACTCATCAAATCCAATTCATCTGGGCCACTGCCCAAAACATCTGAAAAACCAGTGAAAAACATAAATCATGCGATTTTGTTGGATCTCAAGTGCGCCCGAGTCTTTAAACTCAAAACCATGCACAATAATCAGGCCTTCCCGGGATATCAACGAGTCTTTAAACTCAAAACACAATCACAGTTCTCGGGGGGTATCATAACCAAGTCTTTAAACTCAAAACATATACCGAGTCTTTAAACTCAAAACCAGATCCAGCGGTTTTTCTTTTTTTTTTCTATGTCTTTAAACCCCAAACCATTTTTCATTCGAAAATCATAGAAAATCCTTATCCGAATTCGCAACAATGATTCCGTAAGTCGGCATCCGGAACCATCATCCCAAACCCAAATCCAGAATTTCCTTCCAAGCTTTCAAAACCAAATCCAAAACATCATTTCCGAAATCCAGTTTCAAAACCGAAATCTCGTTTATCGAAATCACATGAAAAGGGCTTCAAGCCCGAAATCACTTTTCTGACATCCATTTCAAATCCTTGAAATCAAATCATATTTCCAATCCCGAAATCAAATCATTAAAACCATGATCAAATCACAAGATCATTCGAAATCTCGTAAAACATGCAATTACATTATAATCTCGAAATCCATGCAAAAACCGTAAACCATCAAGATCATAATCAAAACCATAGAATCACGTATAGAAAACATATAAAAATATACATGCATGCATCATAAGTTCGAAAGCAAAGTCCACTCACAGACCCTTAGCGTCGTCCCCTCGATACGCGCGCACTTATGCCGTTCCTGACTAATCCGCTATCGCCGGCTTTCCTGCACCTGTCCAAATCCCAAAATAAGGTCACTAACTGCTTTATAAAGCTCATACTAAAACCCCGTAATTTTCTCGAATTTTTAACTATTTTTAATCGAGCCTTAAAATCTTCGGACATCCCGAAACTTATCGAGACGATGTCCGCTTGACCCGAAACCAATCCCAAAATGTTCGTTACATCGAATACTTTCAAAGTCGTCTAGGAAGATTTCCCAAACTATCCTTCACGCGCCCCCACGCGCGTCTGGAACCTTCTGCATGTGAAACCCACGCGCGTGAACAGTGTCGTCGTCAATCTCCAGCCAACCCGGTTCAGACCGATCCAGTCCAACCGAGCCGGCGAGGCCGGTTTTCACCCATTTCCAACCGTTTTTTAGTCCTTCCTACATCCTAAACTTCGTCCTTAAATTTGGGATTGATTCCACTAACAAAAACACGAAATAACATTGTAAATCATACCTCCCAATCCTTGAACTAAAACTCAGAAATTCCAGTTTTTGATTCCTGCCACCACGATGCTCTCTAGTCACGGTTTCAGGTTCCTGGGTGTCATCACCATCTCTAAACGTCAAAACGAGCATCACATTGACTCAACAATAAGCCAAACACGTCGATTGATCAACTGAACAAAAGGGAAAAACAGAGCATCCGATGTTCCTTACCTTTCCTCTGTCCTCCACCGTGTACCCACGCCATCCTGAGGTCACTTCCTACTCACTGGACACACAAGCACCTCTAATTCCACTCACCTTACTCCCAAACTCACAGAAACCCGTACTGTGGTTCTCTCTGTTTCTCTGGTTTCCTTCACCTTTCACACACACTCAACCCATTAACATGCTCACACAAACACAATTAAGCTTCTCGGCACTCACTCAATCACCGAGAATTCACACGACTCACACACACACACACACACACACACACACACACACACACACACACACACACACACACACACACACACACACACACACACACACACACACACACACACACACACACACACACACACACACACACACACACACACACACACACACACACACACACACACACACACACACACACACACACACACACACACTGGAATTGATCGATGTACTCTCTATCTCTGTTTTAAATTCAGTATGGCGATCACCGTTTGTTCCACCACCATCTGGAGAGGGACACCTGTCAAACATCTGGTGGTCACCTTTTCCAAAACAGCCAAGTGTCCTACTGTTATTGGGCACAGATCCCTAGCCCACCAGAATGACCAAAATGCCCCTAAAGGACAAACTACCATTTTGCCCTTCATATTCCCTGACCCGTAACTTCGTCGTCCGACGTCCGATGACGGCGTGCCGCCTGTCGTTGTACTTAGGGCATCAAGACCTTCCTAATGATCCTTGAAGTTCGTGAAACTGTCATGTCATTTGCAAAATCAACAAAATGCCCCTTGTTAACCAAAATTACCAAATTACCCTCGACCTTCTGAATGTCATATCTTCCTTCTCGATTGTCGGAATTGGACGTGCCAGCTGTCTATGAACTCGTGACGTCCCGAACTATGTCACGATCATTGGTCAAAGTCCATTTGACTGCCCGAATGAAAAGCCAACTGTTTGCCCAATTCCAAGGGTAAAATTGTCATTCCGCACCGTGCGTCTGGAATTATCCAACTAATCACCGATTATCTTCACTAATATGTCACTAACCACTAATCTAATCCCGGTTTACGGGATGGACCGATTATCTTCACTAATCTGCCATTAGCGATCAGTTGTAAACACTCCTTCTCAGCTTCCTTCCATCATCCTACAACGAAATTTACAATGGTCCTCAACCATGTCATCACAACAACCAAAATCCAGCTTAACACCAACTCCTAACCACAACCACGAGTGTCCACAATCAAGGGGGGGTCACAAATCCTGACATCCCAATAGTGAGTCTCCCAACTCAACTCCAGAGTATCTACCACACAACCTTATCACCAACTCGGAACCCAACACAGTATCTTATTTTTTCAAACTCAACATCTCCCGATTCTGAGATTCCAACCACGATTCTTCATCCTCAAATATACCACCTCTGAACTACCTGTCCAAATGTCATTTTACTTACTACACTGACACAGTCCACAACTCTTACGGATCATACCCACGTATCCAAAATCAAATCAACTTACCGACCACTCGCATGTCGGTTATCCCTGTTTATGCTCATCCAAACGGGTATTAATCATCACTCCTTCTGATGATCGCATTCCAACCTTCCCGAGGTGTAACTCCGGGCACTTGCTAGAACACATGTTACCAACTTCCGAAATCCTCAATCACTGACCTCAGACTCCCCAAGTACCACCCTCGAAGTCGCCACTCACCAAGTGCCAACCTCAGCACCGACCAACATATGCCAACACGTCTGGGGGACGTCTACTAAAACCAACCTCACGAGCGATCAACCCTGACCATACAAACCTAGCCCGAAGCCTAGGTCCACCGCACTTCCGCTGTACCACTCTGATCAACTAACGGCATCCTGACCATTCGTCCGAAACATGACCTACCAATGGTCATCACATATCCCCGCTCAGTTAGTGTTTCCTACCAGACGCCATCACCTCATGACGGGCCACAACCTCGACTCGATATGCCCATCCGACCATTCACAAGCATCCCATCTTGTGGCATATCAACTCTACTCCAGGACTCATAGTACACCAGTCCCGAGTCTCTGCTCCTACCAAGCCAAACCCTTAACCTTCGCTCGAGTCGGGGAAAGTAACCTCCCTCAAAGTCCAATACTCTGAGTACCCAACATTGGACTCGTCCAGAGTCGTCCATCAACCATTCCCTACCTCGGCTGCGCCTAGCAGCACCATCTCCAATTCAGCCGTAAGTCGGCCCAAGCCACAACCACCAACTCAGGTGTCCGAAACTATCCACGTCCTCTGGGTTCCTCTCCAAGGAACTCACAATCCAGACCTGGTCAACCCACGGGGTTTCTCAAATCATCCCTGTCGTCCGAGTCATCCAAACCCGCAACTGCCACTAGTTCACTACAACCTTACCACTCGGGTCGTCACACCCGACTAAGTCCATTCCTTATTGTAACTCTGCTCACCATCATCAACCAGTATCCATCGCAAGGGGGGAATCCCTCGAATCTCAAAGTAGTTCCTAAACCCTGCAACTCAAAGCATCCGGCTACTCGTAGCTGTACAAGTCCAAGCTTGAACAATCTGACCAAATGGTTACAAGTTCATACTGTCATCATCTAAACACCATTGGGCTCAACAGGCCACTGTCAACCGGCCTCCTTGGCCCACGTATCTCACTAGCTCGACGGGTTACTCTCGGGCCCCACAGGCCGACCAGCCTACTCGTAATCGTAGCCCACTAGCTACCATCCAAGCTAACCACGCTGGCATATCTCTGACCATATGGTCCAATCATCAAGCATAACCAGCGCCAACGCACTAACTGTTCTGGCACTAAGCTGACGTACGTCATAACTCGTACCGCGTATCGAACGACTATCATTCTGACACTAACAATCGCTGCTAACTAATCACAACGAACGTACAATCACTATCACATCCAGGTTGCTGACGGGCTGTTCCGCTTCGAGACATCACATCCACAATAGCATCACACCACCCAAGTCGTCAAACCAACGACTCTAGGAACCAAATCTCGGGCAGAACATATGAAACCTGCTCTGAAACAAATTGTCACGACCCACCCTCAATCCCTCAGGATTAAGGGCCAAATCACGCTCCCGTCTAACTTACGAGTGACACGAAGGCTAAACTAACGTCCAATCTCCATGTGACGCGTAAGTCAGACAAGGGATTCTTGACTGAACCGCTCAAAAATTTCGGATTTCCCAGAGCGCGCAGACTCTACCGTGGATCGCGTATGTGATGTCTCCGTCTCTCGACCAACAGCCCACACCGCAACAACTTGGAGGATATCGAAAACACGAAAAGACTGTGAGTGGACAAAAAATAAGTAATAAGTTCAGAAAGTAGTTCAGAAGAAATTACAGTTTTACCCTCCACGTAAAAACCAATGCATGCATATCAACTCATGTTATGAAACCATTCATATCAAAACCATCAATGAAAACCATTATCGAAAACCCGAATCAAAATCGTCATTCAAATCCAGGGCCTCAGCCCAAAATCACAAATCATTCTCAAAGTACGGGAACTCAGCCCCAAAACTCATCAAATCCAATTCATCTGGGCCACTGCCCAAAACATCTGAAAAACCAGTGAAAAGCATCAATCATGCGAGTTTGTTAGATCTCAAGTGCGCCCGAGTCTTTAAACCCAAAACCATGCGCAATAATCAGGCCTTCCCGAGATATCAACGAGTCTTTAAACTCAAAACATATACCAAGTCTTCGCCACGCAATGCGTCAAGGCAATTGCTCTGTGATGTACCAACATCCTTGTTCGTCAAAGCCATAATGCCTTCAACTTGCAACTTATCAACATCTGAGCTCTGTGAAGCACCAAAGCCTAACACTGGCAAAACGTTCAAGTACTTCACCTATGAAGGACTCGAAGCACCTCTCCAAAGGGAAAAGTATAGCCTTCACCTCTAAGAGCTAAATCGTCACCTCAAGGAACTCGACGGCTAAGTTCAATGTAGTTAACCAAAAAGGAGGAATATACTACTCAAGCACAATCCTAAGGACCTGTCACTCATACCCAACAAACGCACTTGCTGGAATTGGAAAAGCTACTAAATATCGCTTCCCAACCCCACTAAGGGGAGCAACAGACGGGTCATGTCATGAAAAATCTTGGGCAAATGTCTTAGTGCGTGCGACTTCAAATTCTAGTACACAACTTCGAGATTTATTCGAACACACCAACCTCAAATTTTACTTCCTTGAAGAGAGCTTGATGGCGCCAAAAGGGTACGGAAGTCAGCTTTCCAACGCCACCAACGTCACTCAATTGGCAGCTACAATGAAGTCAGAAAACAAACAAAAAAGAATGGAAGGCTTCTATTAATGAAAATTAAAGAAGTCGACAATTCAAAAGTTGAGTGCTCAAACATTTATTCAATGCTAAGATCAAGCTACGAGCCAAGAAGAATCATGAAGCTCATCATCAGGTCTGGCACGACCTCAGAGTCTTTCCATCAACCTATGAGAAAGCCTTGGAGGCCTTCGATTGTCTCATCGTTGACTTCCAGTGACACATCGTCCGTGACCTTCTTCAACCAATGGGGGCAACCTTCTCAACATCGCCTACTTGGCATAGTTGGCTTCACAAAATTAACTTCACCACTGCTTAACTCTGTGACGGCTACAAAGCAGCGTGACTTTCAACTCCAAGACAAAATGATGGTTTGGTGCCATGTGTCTTCACGCCACTTAGCTTCAGCGTCTAGATGATGGCATCTCCAAGCTCCCTTCCTTCAATTAGGCGATGATGTACGACGTCTCTAGCTTTTCAAGGGGCCATGATCTATCCTCCCTTCTATGTTCCGCCTTGCTACACCCCATTTTGAGCTCAACAAGGCCTTGGAGATCAAATCTCTGGAAGGTCATCCGTCATCCAAAGCAACTCCTTGGAAAGCTTCAGTTACTTCATGGCACCACATACACTTCGCGTCGTGTCATGGGAAGCCTTGCCTTGAAGATGAAGCACATCTCGCCTTGTAGTTGCACTCTGCTGGGTTGTGACACGTCGCACTCCAAGTGATGGGACTCATCGCCTCGTACTTTCAGCATGTCTCGCCTTGCACTCTGCTGCACCTTACCTGGCACTCTGCTATACCTCATCTTGCACTCTGCTGGGTTTTGACACGTCGTACTCCAAGTGATGGGACTCCTCGCCTTGCACTCTTTTGTACCTCGCCTTGGACTTTGCTGCACCTCGCCTTGCACTCTACTGCTCCGCACCTGGTACTCTTCTGTACCTTGTCTTGCACTCTTCAGGGTTGTGACACGTCACACTCCAAGTGATGGGACTCATCACCTCACACTTGCAGCATGCCTCGCCTTGCACTCTACTACACCTCGCCTGGTACTCTACTGTACCTCGTCTTGTACTCTGCTAGGTTGTGACACGTCGCACTCCAAGTGATGGGACTCCTCGTCTTGCACTCTGCTTCACCTCACCTTGCACTTTACCGCACCTCACCTTGCACTCTGCTGCACCTCATGTTGCATTCTGTTGTACCTCATCTTGCACACTTCTACACCTCGTCTTGCACTCAGCTGCACCTCACCTTGCACTTTGATGCACCTCGCCTTGCACTCTCTGCACCTTGCGCTGCATTTTGCCGCACCTCTCCCGTTGAAGGCTTTGACGTTGGCTCCGCCCGCACTTGAAGATGACAAGAACATTAATGCGCCAAGCTCTTCTATTCACAAAGCATCACAAGCATGTCAAATGGAGTAGCATCTTGATGTCAAGTCCATCATCTCTTGAATTCGGACGCTCCACAAGTCCCGGATATGCCACTAGATGATTTTACGACGATTGCACCATGAAAATGAGTTCTTCGAGACCCCGCCAAAAGTATACCGTCATGCATCTTGAAATGATCGTCTTGAAGAATAGAGCGCACCACGACTTGAATCGTTGCAATCAGACATCCATGGTTCTCAGAATCTGCAAAAAGATCGAAGCTAAACAAAAGAAAAAATAATATATAAAATATATATTAAAATAGTATATATATATATATTTCACATACAAAAGCACAAAGGATTTTGCTGGGAACGGAAAAAAAAGCAAAGGAAAAGCTAAAAGCAAAAAGCAAAGGAAAAGAAAAAAATCAAGAGCTTTTGTTGATGGTTACGGCAGACAGAGAAAAAAGAAAGAGCAATAAGGACTTGTGGCTACAAACAACAAAGGCACAAAAATCGGAGTTGGTCAAAAACAAAAGGAGAAAGACTCATAGCATAACACAAGCCGCTAGCTGCAGTAAATGTAGGAGATCAGCCTCGTGCACCTAGCTAAAGTTGGTCTCGCGAACTACTTTAACACCAAGCATGGCAAGTCATCCTGCGTGCCCACAGCCTATACCTACGCTGGCGTTGACATCAACCCACATCTTCTTCCACTCGCCAAGGATCCCGATCCTCTTCCTGCTCCAACTTCATCGCATGGCCCCCACCTCTGCAACATCCAATCACATTACTTCTCCGTCCTCGAAAAAAAAGGACGTCATTCAGCTGTCACGTGCAAGATAAAGGAAAGAAATCTCCTCTCTCCTAACCGCACTACAAGAATAGGAAGAAACCCTAAATGGTTTGAGTGGACTACCAATGCTTGTTTAAAATAAAAATCAAGCTATGGGCTCAAGTAGAAAACCTAAGTCCACAGGCTCCAGCTTCAGCGTAGAATTAAATCCAAAATTTGACGGGCCACATTCAAACGACAAGATAGAGAAATTGAAGACAAAGTGGAGTCCTACTCCCGTAAAAAAATGGTTTATCGGGACCACAATAAAAATTACATCCTTAGGATTCCATGAATTCCTAAGCGATGTGGGGGCATTTGTGGAACCATAAATCACCGGAAAATTATACAGTTGCCACGTGGCTCATAACGCTCATAATGCCGATACTACCCCTGGTAAATACGATGACGGCATCACACGGTCTCCGCATTAATTCAATATATTTACTAGCTAAATATATTAATTAATTAAATCAATACCAGTAATAAATAACTTCCCAGCGAATTATTTGTTCACTAATAAATAAGTGATGACACTCGGTACAATCACTTATTTAACTTTCTTAGTTCAGCTGCATTCCTCAATCCTAGTGCATCTGGCCACTATTCGGAAGTTTTATCGATGGGAGTTAATTTGCCCATATGTATTGTGCCATTCAAATTCTTCAACTTTCTTGTTGAGCACACGCAGTTCCATTCTATTGTGCATAATGCTTTTGCCACTCCAATAAGGGGTAACCATTAATTCATGCTGGCTTATAGGTTGAAGTTGGTTAGGTTTGAGCTTAAAAAGCTTAACACTCAACCCTTAGCTAATGTATTCCAAGCGATTGAGGCTACTAAGGCTATCCTAGATGCCTGCCAAGATTGCTTATTGACCTCTCTTTTTTACCCTTCTCTTATTTCCTTGGTAGGTCGTCCTAAAAAAGATTTTGGGTATTGCTTGGGGTGCGAAGAGCGCTTGGCCAGGCAGAAATCTAGGCTTACTTGGGACCTTAATGGGATTGTAATTCTTCCTATACTTCCAAAAGATTATTGAGATAAAGGCTAACTGTAACATTATCAACTTTAAGGGTATCAAGATGAGGTCGTGTCTAATCACTAGGCGCTGTTGGGATCTTCTTAGCATGTTGGTGACAATGGGTTTGATTTTAGGAATGTTAAACTATCTTCGATAATTTGTCCTTGGCTTTCAGAGATGATGTAACACCCCGGATATTCGAGAAAAAAAATGACAATTTTACCCATAAAAGTCAAAATGTTGACTTTCCACCCAAAGTCAAAGTGTTGACTTTTTTACCAAGACATCTTTTAGACACTTCAAAAAGATCGTTACGAAGATCTCAATCTCCTGAGTACGTCAACAACAAATATGCCGAAATAGAGCTCGGATGAGTAAGTTCTTAGCTTACAAAGGACAAGGGTATTTTGGTAATTATGTAAAGAAGGATAATTTAGTAATTTCACATTTTAAGGATGTGAATCACATGGAATGGTGCCAAGTGTCTAGAGAAATCTGGTCATCTCTCTCCTGACCAAAAAAAAAGAAAAACTAGAGAGTGAACGGGGGAGATAAAGAGAAGGAAGAAGAAAACAAGCAAGAAAAAAAAGGAGGAGGAACTGATAGTGTCTGGTGGATGAAAGGAAGAGGACAAGGTGGAAACGGGGGAAAACCCGTAAGGTCCATTTTTGGATATTTCGGGTTTCCTAGTTTTGAGTGAGGAAACACAATATCAGGTGGTCTTAATGCCCTTTTTGAAAACCCAAGACCATTCTGCAACCATTGGGATGAGTTTAAAGCCTAGGAAGGCTATAGCCAGAAGCTTGCCACCATAGCCGAAAACCTTGAAGGGTGGAATGCACAATCGATGACAGGACCCGCCCCGATCCCCCGGGGACCACAAGGGGACGTGCCTTGCTCCCGTCTGACACCCGAACCAACAATGCAAATTTAACCTTAAAAAGTTCAATGCATAAATATCCGAAATAAAGTTATACATACAATCCGAATTCAAAAGATGTCAGACAAGGGATAAAGTCCAAAATACAAATTCCGAGCATGACTCTAAGTTATCCTGTGGGTTAACGTACCCAACAGGGGTTCAGGTGCGCAGTGTAGATCTATGCCTCATCCTCAGGATCCTCTTCTACCTCAGTAGCACGGACTGGAGGGGTCACCAAAACATTAAGGGTGAGTGGGCCGAAACTCAAGTTTATAAAACAGTTTAATAATTAAAACATATACTTTAACCCCTCTATTTTTCCAAACATGCATGCATTAGTATTTAAAACCATAAAATCATATAAGACATCACAAGTCATATAATAAAACCATAAATATAACCACAATCACTGCACTATACATTCCAATCCTGACATCCAAGATGTCCGACGTCCATGACGTCCAATAAGGTCACAGTCCCAAGGCTACGCGTGCCACTCGAGGTCTCAATCCCGAGTCCAATCCCCGAACCCAGTCCGGGTACGGCATCACAGATGCCTAGCGTCCCAGACGCACGATGTCCCAGACGTCCAATCATAGCAGTCCTGCTCCAGAGTCATCATACGGTCCGGTCCCTCTGTAGAATGACCCCTCGCAGGTAATGCGTCGTGACCACTCCGGGGTACCACATCCGGAGGAGACAGTATCACATGGGTGGATCTATATAGTGCAGTACCAAAGATAGTCATAGATATCCACATGCATATATATATATATATATATATGTATATAAAATCCAAAACAATACTTAAATTTCACCAGACGGGTCTCAAGCCCAAACATCGTAAATCGTGCCATAACGATAATTTCGAGATAATCAAAACCTTTACTTGATTCCAGCATGTATATATATATATATATAAAAGTGAAAACGGTTATGCATGCAAGGGTTTAATGAAATCAGGCCCACTCACGGTACAGTCCTACTGCGAAACCGCGCGTACAACCTTGTCCCGGAACTACCGTACGATTCCTGTCAGTCCAATCACACACAAGGGTCACAACAAGTCCTTAACATTTATCCAAGAAGTCTTAAACTGAAACCGGCTCGGGAAAACCGTCTGAACACGCTTCCCGAGACAACCGGCCCTATTCTGACCAACTTAACGATCCCCAATCGACTCGATTATCAAACTCAAAATGTTCAAAACACTGAAAGCATGAAAACTCTAGTTGACGGTGACCAGAGATGAGGCTCCATGCACTCTCACGCGCAGCCCAAAGTGGCTGCGCGTGAAAGCCACGCGCCTGACACTGTAGCTCCAGTGTCATCTCATTCACCCGTTCATTTGTTAAACGGGTCTTCAACCCGCGACTCGGGCCGGCTAGTTATCCCTTAATTCCCACTTGATTCCCCTCGTTTTTTATCCTAACATCTTCCTTAACATTTTAATTTAAGGTCTGAGTCATCAATTGCCCTTAACAGGTCCTATATCAGCCCTTCTACCCGTGATCAACCAAACGGGTCGATCACCATAACTCACTGATTCCCATCCCAATTTCAAATTAACTTAACAGGGAGTTAACTAGGACCAATACGAACCAAAATGCACAACCAATTGAACAAACACTCACCTGGAAGTCGTCGTCCTCAACTTTGAAAATTCTCAGAACCAGGGGCTTCAGTCCTAAGCCAATCTGTGTTTGATTCCCTTCGAACTCGACGTGGTTGAGTTCCAAATGGTCCCAGAAGGCTAAACCAATCCTTGGTTTCGTCCAACTATCCACAAAAATTATAAACCGATTTTCCCTCCAATTTCCCGATTTCAGTTCTCTCTGGTTTTTCTCTCTAGCTCTCAGCCCTCACTTCATCAGAATGACTCCTCTCACTCTCCGTTACTCAATTAATAGAACCGTGCCACTCAGCAGCCCGTGGGAATCTATCTGATTTCACTGAAGATTGTTTCCCGCAACGGTCCCAAAACCATTAAACAATGGTGCCCGTGATTGTTCCTTGCTTCAACCCAGACTCCACTGCCTCAAAGGCCAAAAACAATTCACCCAGCCAGTCCACTAACAGGATGAAATAATAGTCTGATCAGAACCACCAAGCACAGCGTGCAGACTCTGTTTCCCATGGCTGCAAACAGTAACCCGTGCAAAAATTACCATTTTGCCCTCCTGTTCAAAAATTACCAAAATGCCCTTTACTTTCCACACCCGTAACTCAACCGTCCGATGTCCGTTTCAGCGAGCCGCCTGTCTACGGACTCAGGGCATCGAGACCTACCCAACGGTCCTCAAATCGTGTGAAAATCATTTGTTAAACAAAAAGTCAACATTTTCCCCTTTTTCGTCCAAATTACGAAAATGCCCTTGGACTTCCGAACATCGTAACGTTTTCTCTGATCGTCGGAATTGGACGTGCCTCCTGTCTATGGACTCGTGACGTCCTGAACTACGTCACAGTCATGGGTCAACGTCCGTTTGACCTACCAATCCAAAAGTCAACAAATCAACCATACTATTCATAGGGGTAAAAACGTCATTTCATTTATTATTATACAATTTTACATTTCTCGAATTTCCAGGGCGTTATAACCTCCTCCCCTTAAGAAAACATCATGCACATACTTCATTCATTATTCATCACGCACATACTTCCGTAGCATCGACACGTGGAAAACATCGTGGACTTTAGAAAGTTCTAGAACTAGTACCAATCTGTAAGCAACCCGGCCAATCCTCTCAATGATCTCGTATGGTCCGATGAAACGTGGACTCAGTTTCCCCCGTCGACCAAAACGGATAACCCATTTCCACGGAGATAACCTCAGGAAAACAAAATCTCCAATCTCAAATCCCAAGTCTCGAATCCGTCGATCAGCATAACTCTTTTGGCGATCCTGTGCCGCCTTCAATCTTTCTCGGATAATACGGACTGCTTCTTGGGTTATGTCCATCAACTCCGGCCCTACTGCCGCTCGCTCTCCTACCTCCATCCAACAGATAGGTGTCCTGCACTGTCGACCATACAGTGCCTCGTAGGGTGCCATCCCGATACTTGCCTGAAAACTGTTGTTGTAAGCGAATTCCATTAACGGCAAATGAGTATCCCACGAATCCTGAAACTGTAGCACACAAGACCTCATCATGTCCTCCAGGGTCTGAATGGTCCTCTCTGACTGTCCATCGGTCTGTGGATGGAAAGCAGTACTGAAATGTAGATTTTTTCCCAAGGTGGTTTGCAAACTCCGCCAGAACCTGGAAGTGAAACGCGGATCACGATCAGACACGATCGACTCCGGCGTACCATGAAGTCGAATGATTTCCTTCATGAATAGTTGAGCCAGTCGGTTAGGTTTATAAGTCTCCTGTACCGGCAGAAAATGGGCTGACTTGGTTAACCAGTCTACAATGACCCACACTCCGTCGAATCCACTCCTAGTCCATGGTAACTTAAAGACAAAGTCCATGGTGATATGGTCCCACTTCCACTCGGGAATCGGAAGTGGCTGCATAGCCCCGTAAGGTCTCTGCCGCTCAGCCTTAACCTGCTGGCAAGTCAAGCATGTGCTCACGAACTCTGCAATGTCCTTTTTCAACCCTGGCCACCAGTAATGACTCCGGAGAGTACGGTACATCTTTGTACCTCCCGGATGCATGGCATAAGCCGAACTATGGGCTTCCTCCAGAATCTCAGCCCGTAACTCTACCACTGCAGGTACACACAATCAGCCCAACTTCACAAGTGCTCCATCACCTCGGATGGTAAAATCCTGTCTCTCACCTGCTTCGACCTCAATCCTGTAGATATAGAGTATCGGATCCTAAAGTTGTGCTTCGATGATCCGATCGATCAACACTGGTCGTAAGTGCAAACTGGCTAACAGAGCTCCATGCTCGTCTGTCCCCAGTATAACTCCAGCCTTCCGGAGTTCCACTAACAAAGGGAGATACACTATCCTCAAGTGTGCAACTGATCCCGCTGATTTCCTGCTGAGTGCATCTGCCACCACATTTTCCTTACCCAGATGGTACTCAATCGTATAGTCATAATCCTTAATTAGCTCCAACCATTGTCGTTGCCTCATGTTAAGTTCCTTCTGGGTGAATAGATACTTTAGGCTCTGGTGGTCAGTGTATATCCTGCACGTTGCACCGGATAGGTAGTGTCTCCAGATTTTTAAAGCATGAACTACCGCCGCCAACTCCAAATCATGGGTAGGGTACTTCAATTCATGAGTCTTTAGCTGCCGTGATGTGTAAACGATAACCTTACCATTCTACATTAACACGCAGCCCAAACCTTGTAGCGATGCATCACTAAAGACCACGAACTCTCCACTGTCATCTGGAAATGCAAGGACGGGTGCAGTGGTCAACCGATACTTCAATTCCTGGAAACTCTGTTCACACTGCTCGTCCCAAATGAACTTCATCCCTTTCCGAGTCAATCGAGTCAACGGTGCAACAATCTTGGAGAAACCCTCCACGAATCTCCGATAGTAACCCGCTAACAAGACAAAACTCTGTACCTCTGTCACTGTTGTCGGTCTGGCCCAGTTAGTCACCGCTTCTGTCTTCTGGGGATCCACACTAATCCCATCTGCCGATATCACATGTCCCAGAAAACCAATACTGCTCAGCCAAAATTGGCACTTACTCAGCTTGGCGTACAACAGTTTCTGTCTCAGTTTCCCTAACACCAACCGTAGGTGTTTCTCATGTGCTCTGGCACTCCTTGAGTACACCAGGATATCTTCGATGAACACAATCACAAATTTATCCAAGTATGATCGGAAGACCCTGTTCATCAGATCCATGAATGCTGCTGGAGCATTTGATAAGCCGAAAGGCATCACTAGGAACTCGTAATGTCCGTATCAAGTCCGAAATGCTGTTTTCGGAACATCCTCCTCTGCAATTCTCAGCTGGTGATATCCCGACCGTAAATCAATCTTCGAGAAGTACTGGGCTCCTCGTAACTGGTCGAATAGGTGATCAATCCTGGGTAAAGGGTACTGGTTCCTTAGTGTCACTTGTTGAGTTGTCGATAATCTACACACAATCGGAGGCTCCCCTCCTTCTTCTTCACGAATAACACCAGTGTTCCCCACGGTGAAGTACTCGGTCGGATGAATCCCAAATCCACCAACTCCTGCAACTGAGTCTTGAGTACCCCTAACTCGGCCGACACCATCCGGTATGGTGCCTGGGATATAGGTCGGGTACCGGGGAGTAGTTCAATCATAAACTCGATTTCCCGCGGTGGTGGTAATCCAGGTAAGTCTTCTGGGAACACATCCGGAAATTCTCGCACCACTGGTATCTCATCAATACTCGGAGTATCAACCTGCTCT
This sequence comes from Prinsepia uniflora, assembly GCA_032719365.1. Classification (NCBI taxonomy): domain Eukaryota; kingdom Viridiplantae; phylum Streptophyta; class Magnoliopsida; order Rosales; family Rosaceae; genus Prinsepia; species Prinsepia uniflora. The sequence continues at coordinate 41,858,912 of CM064862.1, forward strand.
GTCACAACATGCGCCAGATAACCCTGGCATCCCTTCCGTAGAAGTTTGGTAGCGGCAAGTGAAGAAATCACTTCAGGAAGCGAACTGTCACGTTCCCCCTGAAATATAACCTCCAGCAAACCCGGACTTCGCAGAATCACTTGCCTACTGCAACAATCAATGAGTGACCCATGCTCCGATAACCAATCCATCCCTAAAATCACATCGAAGTCATGAATATCCATAATGATTAAGTCTGCTAGTAGATCCATATCCTCTACTCTCACCGGGCACCTCCGAATCACCTGATTCACCAAGTACACGATTCCCATCGGTGTGCAGACACCCATCTCGCTATCTAAAACTGATAACTCGCAATCTAGCATACTCGCACAACTCCTCGAAATAAAAGAGTGAGTAGCCCCCGCATCCATCAATACACGTACAAGAAGGTTTGAGATATGAAGAGTACCTGTAACCACACCTGGAGCTGTCCTAGCCTGCTGCTGAGTCACTGCAAATACACGAGCCCTAGGCCCCGCAGTCTGTCCGCGCCCACGCGCGCCACGCTCAGCACCACGGTCACCTCCGTGTCCTCGACCTCCGAGTGTTGGAAGCTGAACTCTACACAGAACTAGAGCCCCCTGCATCGTTGCTCCTAGACAACAATGGGAAATCTCGGGCATAAAGGCCCGCTCCTCCACAAGCAAAGCAGCTGACTGTCCTCGGCCTGTCCGAAGACCCACCGAATGCACCACTCCAAGATGAATGCTGCCCTGAGCTGAACCTCGATCCTGTCCTCTGAGAGCCCCCACGTCGACCTGACCAGCCACGACCTCGTAAAGATGAAGGTGCTCCTCTGTAACTTCCTCCCTTGGTGTTCCTCTGGCCCATTGGTCCAAGGTATGGACGATCCCGACATCGCCCCTCGCTTGAAGGCTGTCGTGCCTGGTGTGCCGCCAGACTGGCCTTGACACGAACCGCTGTGTCGACCATGTCTCTCAGAGTAGCGTGATTGGCAGCTGTCACACCTGCCCGAATCTCCCCTTGGAGTCCAAGTTCAAACCTCTGACACTTGTCTTCCTCTGTACTCGAAAAAGCTACCGTGAACCGAGAAAGTCTCCCAAAAGTCTGCTCATAGTCCGCAACGGACATATCTCCCTGCTCCAGCCGCAGGAACTCTGCCTCCCGTGCCGTGCGAAACGATCGCGGGTAGTACTGATCCAAGAATCTGGCACGGAAGACCTCCCAGGTAGTGGTGTAGACAGACCATCCTGACATCTCTAGATCATGCCACCACTGATAAGCTCCGCCTTCCAGTAAGAAGGCCACCAATGTCACCCGCTCGCACGGTGGGCAGTGCATCACCTTAAAAATCCTTTCCCACTTAGCAATCCATTCATAGGCATCCTCGGGGTTTGATCCCCCGTTGAAAGGATTGGCTCCCAAACGCTGAGCCCGTTCAATACTAGCGCATTCCATTTCTCTCTCTAGTTCCTCGTCAGTCCGTGCTTGAGGAATTCTCCTTGGAGGCATAACCAACTATTAAGAGGCATAGATTAGATAACATTATCCTTAAACTTGAAAAGTACCTAGTACTGACCGCTAGTCTAGCATGCTGACCACAACCTAGTGCTCTGATACCAAGCTGACAGGACCCGCCCCGATCCCCAGAGGACCACAAGGGGAGTGCCCTGCTCCCGTCTGACACCCGAACCAACAATCAAAATTTAACCTTAAAAAGTTCAATGCATAAATATCCGAAATAAAGTTATACATACAATCCGAATTCAAAAGATGTCAGACAAGGGATAAAGTCCAAAATACAAATTCTGAGCACGACTCTAAGTTATTCTGCGGGTTAACCTACCCAACAAGGGTTCAGGTGGGCAGTGTAGATCTATGCCTCAGCCTCAGGATCCTCTTCTACCTCAGTAGCACGGCCTGGAGGGGTCACCAAAACATTAAGGGTGAGTGGGCCGAAACTCAAGTTTATAAAACAGTTTAATAAATAAAACATATAATTTTACCCCTCTGTTTTTCCAAACATGCATGCATTAGTATTTAAAACCATAAAATCATATAAGACATCACAAGTCATATAATAAAACCATAAATATAACCACAGTCACTGCACTATACACTCCAATCATGACATCCCAGATGTCTGACGTCCCTGACGTCCAATAAGGTCACAGTCCCAAGGCTACGCGTGCCACTCGAGGTCTCAATCCCGAGTCCAATCCCCGAACCCAGTCCGGGTACGGCATCCTAGAAGCCTAGGGTCCCAGACGCATGACGTCCCAGACGTCCAATCATAGCAGTCCTGCTCCTGAGTCATCCTACGGTCCTGTCCCTCTGTAGAATGACCCCTCGCAGGCAATACGACGTGACCACTCCGGGGTACCACATCTGGAGGAGACAGTATCACATGGGTCGATCTATAGAGTGCAGTACCAAAGATAGTCATAGATATCCACATGCATATATATATATATATGTATATGTATATAAAATCCAAAACAATACTTAAATTTCACCAGACGGGTCTCAAGCCCAAACATCGTAAATCGTGCCATAACCATAATTTCAAGATAATAAAAAACATTACTTCATTCCAGCATGTATATATATATATAAGTGAAAACGGTTATGCATGCAAGGGTTTAATGAAATCGGACCCACTAACGGTACAATCCTGCTGCGAAACCGCGCGTACAACCTTGTCCCAGAACTACCGTACGATTCCTGTCAGTCCAATCACACACAAGGGTCACAACAAGTCCTTAACATTTATCCAAGAAGTCTTAAACTGAAACCGGCTCGGGGAAAACCGTCCGAACACGCTTTCCGAGAAACCGGCCCTATTTTGACCAACTTAACGATCCTCGATCGACTCGATTATTAAACTCAAAATGTTCAAAACACTGAAAGGATGAAAATTCTAGTTGACGGTGACCAGAGATGAGGCTCCACGCGCCCTCACGCGCCGCCCAATGTGGCTGCGCGTGAAAGCCACGCGCCTGACACTGTAGCTCCAGTGTCATCTCATTCACCCGTTCATCTGTTAAACGGGTCTTCAACCCGCGACTCGGGCCGGCTAGTTATCCTTTAATTCCCACTTGATTCCCCTCGTTTTTTATCCTAACATCTTCCTTAACATTTTAATTTAAGGTCTGAGTCATCAATTGCCCTTAACAGGTCCTATATCAGGCCTTCGACCCGTGATCAACCAAACGGGTCGATCACCATAACTCACTGATTCCCATCCCAATTTCAAATTAACTTAACAGGGAGTTAACTAGGACCAATACGAACCAAAATGCACAACCAATTGAACAAACACTCACCTGGAAGTCGTCGTCCTCAACTTTGAAAATTCTCAGAACCAGGGGCTTCAGTCCTAAGCCAATCCGTGTTTGATTCCCTTCGAACTCGACGTGGTTGAGTTCCAAATGGTCCCAGAAGGCTAAACCAATCCTTGGTTTCGTCCAACTATCCACAAAAATTATAAACCGATTTTCCCTCCAATTTCCCGATTTCAGTTCTCTCTGGTTTTTCTCTCTAGCTCTCAGCCCTCACTTCATCAGAATGACTCCTCTCACTCTCCGTTACTCAATTAATAGAACCGTGCCACTCAGCAGCCCGTGGGAATCCATCTGATTTCACTGAAGATTGTTTCCCGCAACGGTCCCAAAACCATTAAACAATGGTGCCCGTGACTGTTCCTTGCTTCAACCCACACTCCACTGCCTCAAAGGCCAAAAACAATTCACCCAGCCAGTCCACTAACAGGATGAAATAATAGTCTGATCAGAACCACCAAGCACAGCGTGCAGACTCTGTTTCCCATGGCTGCAAACAGTAACCCGTGCAAAAATTACCATTTTGCCCTCCTGTTCAAAAATTACCAAAATGCCTTTCACTTTCCAGACCCGTAACTCAACCGTCCGATGTCCGTTTCCAGCGTGCCACCTGTCTACGGACTCAGGGCATCGAGACCTACCCAACGGTCCTCGAATCATGTGAAAATCAGTTGTCAAACAAAAAGTCAACATTTTCCCCTCTTTCGTCTAAATACGAAAATGCCCTTGGACTTTCGAACGTCGTAACTTTTTCTCTAATCGTCGGACCTGGACGTGCCACCTGTCTAAGGACTCGTGACGTCCCAAACTACGTCACGGTCATGGGTCAACATCCGTTTGACTAAGTCAACAAACCGACCATACTATTCACAGGGGTAAAAACGTCATTTCATTCATTATTTTACAATTTTACATTTCTCGAATTTCCGGGGCGTTACAATCGAGGTAAGGTTTCTTGATTTTGAAACCATAGATCCATTTTTGGGCTTAAGACGATCTGATTTGGTGAAGAACAGGAAAGAAATCGATGTAGAATATAGGAGTAACAGTCGAGTCAGGTTGTCAGGTCGCCAGGTCGGTTGACCAGGTTTGCAAACACGCATGAGGTTAAAGAAAACCTCTGTGCAGGCTCATTAGGCCCACAAGAAGAGGCTTTCCACCACCTCTGATGGCGTGTGCGGGCACGTCAGCCAAAATCTGGGAACATGATCAACACGAAAAAAATTTAGCTTGTTATCCTAAGTTTAATGATCCAATAATTAATTTAATTGGGCATAGTATGAGGAAATTATGACCGTTTAAAGTGTTTATTTTCATTTATATTTCCTTAATTGCTCTTGGAATTTCAAGATACCTTAGGGCTTAAGTTATAAGTATTTTGTGAATTAAATGAAAAGATGTTGAAGGAATTATGGTGAATCTAATTTAAGGAATACCTTGATGAAATATCAATAAAGACTTATGAATTTAGGTGGATGAAATGTTTATATTTATTATGTTTATTTTGAAATGATCATATGGTCTATGTTTATAATTACTATGTGCTTAGGCATTATTCTTACCTTGAAAACCTTAAGAACAAGTTATGATCATTAAGGGGATTTATGTAAGTATTATGGATAATTTTGGTGCAAACAATTAGTAAATTGTATCTTGTATAATAATATTAATTGGGGATAAACAGGAACTCAGAATGCATTATGTATTTTTAATTTGTGATTATTGATTAGAATGAAAGGAAAAATAATAGCAGTTGTTAACAATTTAGTAAGACTTGGCTTAAGGTTAGCCCTAGTATTTTCCACTAATTGCCCGAGCAAGTGAGATGGACGTGGGCGGTAGCCCGCAATGGTGGATTTAATTTGGGGGATTAATAAGACTTGGAGATGATTAAGATAGGTAAGGTCCCTTGTTTGACGAAGGTTGTCAAAAGAGAGCAGGTTCGATCCCACTTACGTGGAATTAGGGACTGGCCCTGTCAAATGACTTCTTTGATGATAATCCTAGCTGCTTGTTTTCATTTGAAGCCTAATAATGCTCCCAAGTCTGGATGGCTTGAACGTCTTCTTCTTCCAACGTTGTTGGGACATTGTGGCTAAGTATGTTACTTTGGCGGTTCGTGAATTCTTCTCTTCCAATTTCCTTGTTGGTGAGCTTCATGTTACTATTTTAATGTTGGTTCCTAAAACCCCTAATCCTTCTTCGATTGAGGACTTTAGACCAATTTATTATAGTAATACGGCTTACAAGGTTATCTTTAAATTATTAACTAATTTTTTGATGTGTGTGCTTCCCGATGTAATCAATAATACTTAATCAGCTTTCATCTCTAGTAGTAGGATTGGTGATCATATTTTAGTTGTTCAGAAGCTTCTTAAGGGGTGCCATCTTAACTCGGGTCCCCGCAGATGTACTAGGAAGTTTAATTTTAATAAATCCTATGACTCTTGAGTGGGATTTTCTATTTTGTGCTTTGGTAGCTTTCAATATCCATCCTCGGATGATTGTGTGGATCAAACCTTGTGTTACTTCCTCTTGGTTGTTAGTTTCTATTAATGGAGAGTTAGCTAGTTTCTTCCCAGGTAAAAGAGGTCTTAAGCAGGGAGACCCCTTGTCCCCTTATCTTTTTGTATTCCCCCTATCTTTTTGTATTGGCTATGGGGGTTCTTTTTTCCACTTTTGTTTGTTCTATTGCCTCAGATCCCTAGTTTCATTATCATTGGTGGTGTGAGAAGACTCGTATATCCCACCTGGCTTTTGCTGATGATTTAATTGTTTTCTCTCTAGTCTGAAGAAAGTTTTGAATTATTTTACTAAATTCTCTGATCTCGTCCCAAAATTGAATAAACGTAAATTTTTTTTTTCGAGCAAGGGTTGATGATCATACTAAGACCTGTCTTTTGGAGCTTGCTAGCATTGGTATCGGTATTTTGCCTCCTAGGTACTTAGGTAGTTAGGCATCCCTCTCATTACTACCAAGTTTTCTGTCCTCGATTGCTCACCTATTGTGGAAATGGTTGAGAGGAAAATCCGGTCTTGGGAGCACCACTTATGCTTTGCAAGTAGATTGGTTGTTTTAAAGGCAGTCCTTTACTCTCTCTAGGTTTACTAGTGATAAACACCTAATTGATCATCTTTTTATATCAATTTTCTTTATATTTTACTTTGTTGAAACCTTAATTATATTCATTCTATCTCATTTTATTATTTTCATATATTAATGACTAGAATGAATTAATTAGTAACTAATTACAGAATTAATAATTAAAAATAATAATTAATAATTAACTGTTAAATACAGGCCCAAAGTGCATTGCCCTGGCCATATTTTCCACCAGATTCCAGCCCAAAGCTCACCCAAATGCCACCAAAGCAAGTCCTTATGCGAGCCAGCGGCCCAGGCCAGCTCAAAATTCATTCTTGCAAGCCCAAGAAACCTGCCAACAGTCCACCGACTCGCATCATGTGGCCCAGAACATTTTACGTATTGCTAGTAGTGTAACGACTCGTCCCAAATTATCAGGATTAATTAAGAATTAATGACGGATTAGCGAGGCTAATTAGGGATTAAACGAGGATTAACGGACTTTCAGGGCGAAATTACGATTTTGCCCATAAACGAGGGCAAATAGTTAATTTTGACCCGGGAGGTCTGATGGCCAAGGGCTAAGGACCGTTACGTACATCGAGTTGATACGAATCCATAGACAGGCTGCACGTCGAAATCGGACGTTCGACGGAAAAGTTACGGTTCACGGAAGTTCCGAGTAATTATTGCACATTTTACGAGACAGATGCCTTTTGGCATTTAGTGGGCTCCAGATCTTGCCCCAGGCCCAATGGATGTCATTCATCCATTCTCCATCATTTCCCATTCATGAATATCCTTCCCCTTCTCTATTCGATCATTTCCCCATCCACCAACCCGAGCACCCTTCATCCCATCCAAACATTCCCTGTAATGACCCGTCCTGAATTCCGGGATTAGATTAGTAACTAATCATGATTAGTGGGGTTAATCAGTGATTAGTTGGACGAAATCGGACGAACAATGCAAAATGACCGTTTTGACCCTAGTCCTGGGTAAAACGTTGACCTTTAATTCGTGGGTTCAAATGGACTTTGACCGATGACCGTGACGTAGTTTGGGACGTCACGAGTTCATAGACAGGTGACACGTTCGATTCCGACGTTCGAGGTGAAAGTTATGACGTTCGGAAGTCGAGGGGTATTTTCGTAATTCAGACGAAAAGAGGGAAAATGTTGACTTTTTGATTGACCACTGATTTTCACACAACTCGAGGACTGTTAGGTAGGTCTCGATGCCCTGAGTACAACGACAGGCGGCACGCTGAAAACGGACGTCGGACGGACAAGTTACGGGTCTAGAACGAGGAGGGGCATTTTGGTAAATTTCCAAAGGAAGGGCAAAATGGTAATTTGGCTGTTGAATTTTGAAACAGCCGTGAGTGGAGCCTTGTTGAACAGAGTGATGACTTGTTTAATCTGCTTAGTGTTTTGATTAGAAATCCAGTGACAATTGTCACTAACAGGGTCTGTAATAAGGAGGCATTTGGGGCTTAGTGGGAAACAAGCATGCCTAGGATGGTGAAGTGTAGTGCACAGGCTGATTGTTGTATTCAATTGAAAAAAAAAAACAGAGCACTCAAACTGGGTTTTTTACAGGTGAGCAGAGCACGGGTGGCTTGATTTCAGGTTTGAAGTTTTGAAAACGTTGCTGGGGGAAAGACAGAGAAACTGAGTGACTGATTTGGTAAGGAAGAACGAGAGACTGGGTGGAAATGCACCCAGAAACCCGAACCCGGTGTTGAACAATTTCAAACTTCGAATTTGAAATGTAGGCTAGCCTAAGCAAATTTGAGGCTCGAAACACTCTTCTGGGACCTCACTTAGTCGATCCAGATCAGGAATTCGAAGCTTGAAGCCCTGGGAAGCCATGGACAAAAACGACGGAGTTCAAAAAAATCAAGAATTTAGTCGTGTAATTGGATGGGTTAGAAGATGCAATTGGGCTTGGAAACCAGTTATGATAACCTTACGATGTTTTTGGCTGGATCAATTGAAGAAAACGATGAGGATTGTTGCACTTCAAGGGATGAACAGTGGTCGGATGTTCATCGAAAAATCGAGCTGGGATGGACGGATTAAGGTAAGGTTTGTTGAAATTAAAGTTACAGACCCGTAATTAGATTCATAACAATGCCTTTGAATGAGTCAATTGAAGAATACAAGTCGATATTGGTAGGAATTGAACCGGGTCGAACACGCGGGTCGTAGACCCGTTTACCAGGTGAATCGGGTGAGGAAGATGAACAGTACCTGGTACTATAGCAGGCGCGTGAGTTTCACGTGCAGCCACTCACGGCGGCGCGTGAGGGTGCGTGGGTTCGATTCTCGAGGTAAGCTCAACACGACTTCAGTCCTATACATTGAAACGAACATTTTAGCGTTGATTTCGAATTAATCGGACACCGTTCCGATATTGTTTCGAGGGTCCGAAGGTTTAGGTTACGTTTTTAACTAACGTTTCATTCCTGGAAAATTATGGGAAATTAGTATGCTGTTATTTGAGCCCTTAGTGACACTAAAGAATGACTTCGGACAGGATTGCCGATTTCTGGAAAATGTCAAAAGTTACGGGAACGCGTGCAGCGCGAAAACGAGCAATTATGGACGGTCTGTGAGTGGACTTTGGTTTTATAAATTTTATGCATGCATAACTATTTGATATGGATTATGATTGTGATTATATGATGTTGATTTGGATATTGGTGAATTATATGGTTTCACGCATTTGGAGGCAATTTACGTGCTTGCACGTAAATCGAGGTTTTCCGGTTTTACACTAATTTTCCATACTTATGGTTTTGGATATGATTTCATGAAATGGTTTTGAAATTGGAAAGATAAACTAGGGCATGAGCCCCAATTATTTTGGAAACCTCGGACTTGGAGTCCAATTGAGTTACGTAATCGGACCGAGGACCCAATTGCTTTATGAAATCGGGCCAGGGGCCCAATTATTTATAAATGTGATTTAGGGCCGTGGACCCTAAATGGATTTGAATAAATGGTTTTGGAATTGAAAATCAGATGTTTGGACTGGTGATGGTTTTATGGAAATTTCGGGCAAGGCCCTTGAGATGTTTGAAATGATTGATAAACTTTTTTCCATAAACCATCTTGATACGAGGATATGTGATGGTCTCCTCCAGGTGTTTGGGACACTGGGGAAGTCAGGTTGCATTGCCTGCGAGGCGTCATTGTACGGAGCAGGATTGCTATGATTAGACGTCTGGGACGTCAGACATCTGGGATGTCAGAGATATTGACTCGGAGAGACCTTGGGCAGCACGCGTTGCTTATTATTATACCGAGGTATATGACGTCTGAGACGTCGAGCGTCTAGAACGCTAGGAATCTGGGATGAAAGGATGGTTTAAACATGTTTTCCTGGAAATGGTATTTATGGCTATTGTTTTGGGCGATGGCACTCTTGGAATTTGAAATTGGTATTCTGGATGTCGGATTTAAATAATATATGTTTCGTTTTCGGTATTCATGGTTTTGGGTAGAGACCCACATGATTTGGTTTTACGGTTTCTGGGCTAAGGCCCTAATGGTTGTTTTAGTAAATAGTTTTCTTACTAGTTTTCTATGCATGTATACGTTTTAATGAAGGGCATAAATATCTCTGTGAAATATGTTTTATGAACTTATTTATTTTCGTCCACTCACAGCCTTTATTGTTTTTAATGCCCTTTAGGTTGATCACCGATGTGACTGAAGCAGAGACGGGGACATTGCATGCCTCCTCCATTGATCCTTGCGCACTCTGGAAGCTCGTTGGGGCAGTGGCTTTAGGTTATCCCTTGTCTGACACTTCATGTCAGACGGGAGCATGACACATCCCACGGTAATCCCGGGGGGATTGGGATGAGTTACGTTTTTAACTAACGTTTAATTCCCAGAAATTATGGGAAATTAGTATGCTGTTATTTGACTCCTTAATGACACTAAAGAATGATTTCGGACAGGATTCGAGATTTCTGGAAAATGTCAGAAATTACGGAAACACGTGTAGCGCGAAAACGGGCGTTATGCACGGTCTGTGAGTGGACTTTGGTTTTTATAAATCTTGTGCATGCATAACTATTTTATAAGGATTATGATTGTGATTATATGATGTTGATTTGGATATTGGTGAATTATATGGTTTCACGCATTTCGAGGCGATTTACATGCTTGCTCGTAAATCGAGGTTTTTCCGGTTTTACACTGACTTTCCATACTTATGGTTTTGGATATGATTTCATGAAATGGTTTTGTAATTGGAAAGATGAACTCGGGCATGAGGCCCAATTGTTTTGGAAACCTCGGACTTGGAGTCCAATTGAGTTACGTAATCGGGTCGGGGGCCCAATTGCTTTATGAAATCGGGCTAGGGGGCCAGTTATTTACGAAATCGTGCTAAGACCCATTTGAGTTATATAATAGGGCCAGGGGCCCAGTTGATTTACGAAATCGGGTCATGGGCCCAGTTGGTTTACGAAATCGGGCATGGGGCCCAGTTAGTGATAAATGTGATTTAGGGTCGTGGACCCTGAATGGATTTGAATAAATGGTTTTGGATTTGATAAATCAGATATTTGGACTTGTGATGGTTTCATTAAAATTCCGGGCAGGGCCCTTGAGATGTTTGAAATGATTGATAAACTATTTTCCATAAACCATCTTGATACGAGGATATGTGATGGTCTCCTCCAAGTGTCTGGGACACTGGGGAAGTCACGGTGCATTGCCTGCGAGGGGTTATTATTCGGAGCTACTGGACCGTATGATGAATCAGGAGCAGGATTTCTATGTTTAGACGTCTGGGATGTCAGACATCTGGGATGTCAGAGATATTGACCCGGTGAGACCCCGGGTAGCACGCGTTGCTTGATACCGTGAGATATGACGTCTGGGACGTCGAGCGTCTGGGACGCTAGGCATCTGGGATGCCCAAGATGGTTTAAACATGTTTTCTTGAATGCTATTTATAGTTATGGTTTTGGGCGATGGCCCACCTGGAATTGGAATTTGGTTTGACGGTTTTGGGCTGAGTTCCCACATTTGGTTTTGAGTTACAGTTTCTGGGCTAAGGCTCTAATGGTTGTTTTTAGTAAATAGTTTACTTACTAGTTTTCGATGTATGCATACGTTTTAATGAAGGGCATAAATATCTTTGTGAAATGTGTTTCACGAACTTATTTATTTTCGTCCACTTACAACCTTTGTTGTTTTTAATGCCCTTTAGGTTGATCACGGATGCGACTGCAGTAGAGACTGGGACATTGCATACCTCCTCCATCGATCCTTGCGCACTCTGGAAGCTCGTTGGGGCAGTGTCTTTAGGTTATCCCTTGTCTGACACTTCGTGTCAGATGGGAGCATGACACATCCCACGGTAATCCCGGGGGATTGGGATGGGCCGTGTCAAGTGGTATCAGAGCGGGTTTGCTCTTCGTGTGTGCACAGGCCGAGGGTGTGATGTCTCTTTGGGCTGCAGTTCGTTATCAACCTGATAGTTAGGGGGTCGGATGGATAGTTGGTGGGAATAAATCATGAATAGTGGATAGAGTACGATTGGCCCGATACGTCGTGCGTTAGTGTGATTCGACCCAAGTGGGGTTGTATGTGATGAACTGGTGATGTGAGACCATCGGTTCGGTCATGTGATAGTAGATTTTTGTGCTGCTGGGAGCAGCCGGGTTTTCCCCGAGCCCCAATTGAGTGATGGGAATCCCATTTGAGTAGTGACTTGGAAATGTGAACATCAGCTGGGTAATGGTCTAATGTGAACCCTAGTGGTTATTGCTAGTGTAAGGAATGTTGGTACATCGGAGTTGGCCGAGGACCTTAGTGGTGGAACCTACGTTGAGTTGATAGCAGGATTGGACTTGACGTCCATACGATGTCAGGATCGCGGGGTTGGTCAGGTTTTGGATTACACTGCAGGGGACAGTGGGGTTCAGAGGAACCCTAGGGTGTGATTGTGGAACCCTAGTTTATGATGGTTTGGAAAGGTTAACCTTAGTTGTGATAGATGAACTAGTATTGAGTGTCCGTAGTTGCTGAGGATTGGATGATTTTCCGAAGTCGGGGTTGTCTGTCCAGGCGAACCCCAGATTAGGACTAGTGGATTGGAACTTGTGTTGCGACGAGCGGCTGAGGTCGTGGATGGCCATATGGTTGACTCTAGTGAGTCTAGCCATAACTGTAGAGATTAGTTGTCAGATGTGAAGTGAATTGGTGGGATTCGATCCACGGGTACGGTTATGAGATAAGATACGGAATCCTGAGTTTGACTGAATAATAGTGTGATGGGTGGACACGGATCTCGATAGCGATGTCTGTTGGTCGACAATCGTGTAGAGATGGCTGGCTATGAAGGGTGATTGATGTAGTTGTGTTAATTGAAGATTGGGGAACGTTCAAGGAGCGTTCAGTACCTAACTGTGGTTTGGCAGAATGGTGGTACATAGAGTGGTTGGGTACGCGGGAGACAGAGTTTCTCCAACTTGAGCAAAGGTACGGGATCGTCGCTCGGTATGAGCGGAGATCCAGAGTTGTCTGATTCGCACACTTAGTGCTGACGCTGACAGGTGTTAGTGATAGACTGGATAGGATCCAACGGTAGTTGAGAAGTGAGGATCGAGTACTGTCATGAGGGATTAGTGACCAGTTGGTCAGTGTTGGCCAGAGTTGATCAGTTATGGTGGTATGCAGAGATTTAACTGTAGATCACAGTAGGGGTCTGTTGTGACTCTCCAGTCGAGCGGTACATCAGATTAGGATGAATTGACACCCTTTTGGATGTACATACACGGTCGTAACCAGATTGATGAGTTGATTGTTTACTGACACGTGGATGATGTGTAATGACCCATCCCGGAATTCGGGATTAGATTAGTAACTAATCATAATTAGCGGGGTTAATTAGTGATTAGTTGGGCGAAATCGGACGAACGATGCAAAATGACCGTTTTGCCCCTAGTCGTGGGTAAAACATTGACTTTTAATTCAGGCGGTCAAATGGACTTTGACCACTGACCGTGACATAGTTTAGGACATCACGAGTTCATAGACAGGTGGCACGTTCGATTCCGACGTTCGTGGTAAAAGTTATGACGTTCGGAAGTCTAAGGGCATTTTCGTAATTTGGACTAAAAGGGGGAAAATGTTAACTTTTCGACTGGGAGGTCCGATGGCCGAGGACCGTTAGGAAGGCCTCGATGCCCTGAGTCCGTAGACAGGCGGCACATGTCAATCGGAGTTCGAATGACCAAGTTACGGGTCTGGATGCGTGAGGGGCATTTTGGTAATTTTCTGCACAAGAGCAAAATAGTAATTTCACAAGGGTACTGTTTGAACAGGGACAGCCGTATATGGGAATACATCATGATCAGTGCACGGGGGTGAATTGTTTATGAAATTTATGGGCTGAGGAGTTGTTTAATGGATAAGGGAGTTGTTTATGCATTGTGTGGGAAACAGGAGATTATGGGTGTGTGTATGCAGTGCACGGGCTGGCGTTTTGAGGTGAGAAAAACAGAGTGGGCGGGCGTTTGAGTGTGCACGGGTGTGGTTGGAATTGGAGCACTATTGTGGTCTGATTGTTTATGCAGTTAGTGTGGGAACAGGGACAGAAGGCAGAGCACGGTTGTGCTGGTAGTGGTGCAGTGCGGGGAACAAATTGCACAGTGAACTGTGCTGAGACGTTGAAATGGGAAAACAGAGACTATTGAACCATTGCTAATTCGACCTCCCCAATAACGGGTTTGGGAGAAATATGAGAGCTGGGGGAGAATGAGAGAAGCAAGGGAATTAAAATGGTGAGGAAAAACAGGGAGAAGGACCCCAGGAACACAGAACCCGCCCGAAAATTCCAATTACGAACTCAAAATCAATTTTGATTTGGGCGGCAAATTGATGGTATCAGAGGTGAGTTTGATCCTCTAGACGTCCAAACGAGTTGAACGGGATCAACAGTGAAAGAAATGGTGAAGAGGAGAGCCGAGACGGCTTTTGAGTTCAGCTTGTGAGATTCCAGTTGGGTTGGAATTCTTAGACGGTTTCGAGCTCGCAATTGAGATCGTGGGAAGGTTTCTGGTAGCCCTGCGAAGCTTCTGGTTCGAGGAATTGAAGGAGAATGAGGAGAATTGGTGAACCTCCAGGTTTGAACGGTGATCGGAGGTTCATCGGAAACTCAAGCTGGGTTTGACAGATTAAGGTAATGTATAGTGAAATTAAAGTCACAGACCCCTAATTAGATTCATGACGATGCTTTAGACTGAAACGATTGAAGAAAACAACTTGAGATTCGCATTGATTGAACCGGGTCAATACGAGGGTTAAAGGACCCGTTTAGCTGCCGGCGGGGTGAGAACGATGAACTGTACAGGGGTACTGTAGCAGGCGCGTGAGTCTCACGCGCAGCCACTCACGGCGACGCGTAAGGGCGCGTGGACCCGATTTTTGAGGTAAGTCCAACACGACTTTTATCCTTTATAGTGTAACGAACATTTTAGCGTTGGTTTCGAAATTATCGGACACCGTTTCGATGTTGTTCCGAGGGTCCGATGGTTTATGTTATGTTTTTAATTACCGATTAATTCCCGGAAAATTATGGGAAATTAGTATGTTGTTATTTGAGACCTTAATGACCCTGGAATGTGATTTCGGACAGGATTCGGGTTTTCTGGAAAATGTCGAAAATTACGGGAACGCGTACGGCGTGGAACCGAGCCTTAAGAACGGTGTGTGAGTGGACGTTGCTTTCAAAATTTAATGCATGCATAAATATTTCTATGATTTCTATGATTATGATATAACTTGTGATTTCGTTTTCCGTATTTATACGTATTTTTTATATGCACACGAGATCGCACGTATTTCGAGACTAAGGGTTCTTTTAAGATTGATGATGGTTTAATGAATGATTTTATGTGATTTGTGCGTATTATGTTTTTAAGATGTTGGATTGTGATTGTGAGTGTGGTTTACGGTTTGACATGAATTTCGAGATTTTTCACGAATTTGCACGTTTTACGAGATTTCAAGTATGTTGTGGTCTGACCGCGATTTCTGGTGCTTGATTGTGGTTTTGATGTTTTGGACCTTGGGATTTGAAAAATGATGCGATTTCAAGGAACTAAAACGGATTTTGAAAGGGGTGATTTCGGTTTGATGCTCGGGGCATAAAAGTAATTTTAAATAACGAGATTTCGATTTTCGGAAGTTTGAAAATGGATTCTTGGTTTGGGTTCGGGATGTTGTTTACGGATGCCTGCTTACGGAATCGTTATTGCGAATTCGAATTCGGGAATGGGTAATGGTTGATAAAAGTGTTTTGATATGATTATGTATGCCCCGTTTTAATGATGATTTGATTATGTTTTGTGAAGTAAGATAGGATTTGAATGTGGAAATTCGGACATGAGTCCTGTTATGACAAAATGTGATTTTGGGATGGATCCCGAGTTGTTGTGATTGAAAATTGTTTTGGGTTTAAAGACCCGGTGCTGTTGCTAGAGCACGTTTTGAGTTTAAAGACTCGGTTAATTGATGACGGAGGCGGGCCAGAATTGGGTTTAAAGACCCGGATTGAGTTTAAAGACTCGTGAGTTTAAAGACTCGGTTATTGTGATACCCTCGAGGCCTATTGATTATGTTTTGAGTTTAAAGACTCGTTGAAATCCCGGGAAGGCCTGATTATGCGCATGGTTTTGAGTTTAAAGACTCGGACGCACTTGATATCCAGCAAAATGATTGACTTGTGATTTATTGTTAATTTCTGATGTTTCGGTTGAGTTGGGCAGTGGCCCGATTTATATGGTTGATGGATTTGGATTATGTTGTATACTTGGATTTTTATTCATGGTTTTAGGCTGAGGCCCTGTGTTTATGATTGCGGGCTAAGACCCGAAGGTTAAGAAAAGGAAAATGAATTGATTTCATGCACTGTTTTCTTACGTTGAAAATGTAACGGATTACGAAATGATTTTTGAATCCATGAATTTGTTTTACGTGGAGGGTAAAAATGTCTTTCTGTAACTGTTTTGTAAACTGATTTATTTTTGTCCACTCACACCTTTTGGTTTTTATTGACCCTCCAGGTCGCAGCGCGTTGGTCGAGGCTGATCGAGAGGTGGAGGCATGAGTAAGTACGCATGTGGCTATCCCTGGTTTGGCAAGCACTGAGGGTAAGTTGGGAATTTCAGTCGACATGCCAGACGGGAGCAGGACCGGGCACGGTTATCAATGTCCTTTCAGGGGCGGTTCTGTTATGATGTCCGGATGAGCTAGGACTTGAGAATCCCTTCCGGATTGGTTATGGACGACTGCGGTTGACCATATCTCCTGAGTTTGGATAGACTTTATGTGGAGAAATTGGATTGTGAGACATGAAATGGGTCATTATAATAGTTATCGACAGTCTTTGTTGGATTGAATGGTCGGAGAAGTATTTTCTAGCTCAGGAATAGAAACTGTTAAGCGTGTTTTTATATAGTCTAAACTTCGAAATCAAGAGATACTGTGATGGAGGTGACACGAGGAGTGCGGGTTTTCCGCATTCATAATGGGTATATCGAAGTTAGGTGAACGAGACTTCTCATTTTCTACTTGGTGGCAGACGATGTTGGTTTACATGGCGTGGTGAGTGCAGCGAGTTTTATTTACATTCACGTAGGATGAGTTTTGGCGTCATCATTTGGGATCATCCTTGGTTTTTCCTAGGTGGAATGGCAAGGATCGATACGAGGTAATCAGTGAAAACCCACAGTCTCGGCGTGTCTCGTCGTTGACTGACCTGTTTAGATATGGGAGTTGGTTGTCGAACAATGTGACAGTATGCAGATTAGTTGAGGGTGTACGACCCTATGGTTTGGAATCTAGTAGTTAACTGTGTGGATCCTAGGTGGAGTAGGATCGTGATGTTTATAGTCGGGGACGCAGTGTTGAATCTGGGTCGTGATCTTGATGATCCAGATTGGGGGAGAGCTTATCACCCTTACTTTGGTATGTGAGTCGTAAATGATGGGACTGAACTTCTTTTCGAAGTGAATCCCGTATGGTATATTACTCAGGTGAGTAGGTTTCCGACGTGGTCAGATTTTGTCAACCTTAGACGTGTGGATGTTGGGATTGGCTTCCCTATGAAGTCAATAGAATGTATTGAGCATGTAACCGATAGGTTCGGTTTTGGTGTGTCTTGGTAGACGTGAACGAGATTTTGAGTTTTGGGATCGAATTTTTGGGTGACGATTCAGGATTCGATTTTGGAACATGAAAGTGGATTTCTAGATTTGGGTGCGGAATGATTATTCCAAATGCTAGCTTACGGAATAATGATTTCGGATTCGGATTTGGAAATGGATTAAGAATATGATGTCTGGGTTTGGATTCGGGATTTCTTACGAAATTGCGTATTCGGATTTGGATTGGAACTGGATGGTGGGTGGATTTTCGATTTGTCTAATGCTGGATTGGACAAGTGGACTCCATTATTGGAACGTGCTTGGCTATGACCTAGGTGGTTGTAGTCTGGTCGATGGATAGATGTGTATACTTTGTACATAGTTCGAGGTACGATACCTTGCAGACTTGTGGTGCTTGGTGACGGTATACGGGCTATACCTGAGGTATGTCGGTGAGCGTGTTGGTAGTCGGCTTAGTTTTGATACCATTGGATTAGTTGAGTTCGTGGACTGGACGTCGGATACTGTGCAGTGGGTCATAGTGGTTTTGATGGGTTCAGTTACACACAAGTCGAGTGAGGTGTTGATTGATGTATACTCGAGTTGAGTAAGTTGGTCGTTAGTGTAACCACGAGTGAGTATAGTGTCAGTTTTTGACTGACAACTGTCAAGTGGTGACAGATTGTCGGGATGTGTCAACGTAGATTGTTGAGTGAGGCCTGATGACTCCCAGTGGGAGCAGACGCCAGGATATATTGGTGATTGAGAAAGGAACCGTCGAGTTGTTGCGTCAACGAAATGGTAGATTTGACAAGTGGTGTCAATTCAAAACGTGTAGTTTCTGTCATTCGACGGGGTCAAATGTAGTCAATACAACGTGAATACTAGTGGTACGTTTGGGTGCAGGCAAGTTTTGTTCTGATTAGTTGGTGTACGAGCGTACACGTGTTGCAGGGTCGATTGTACATTCCACGGGGTGATTGTGGAATCAAGATAGTTGGAATTTTGAGGACGAAATTAATTAAGGAGGGAAGGTTGTAACGACCCGTCCTGAATTCCGGGATTAGATTAGTAACTAATCATGATTAGTGGGGTTAATCGGTGATTAGTTGGGAGAAATCGGATGAACAATGTAAAATGAATGTTTTGCCCGTAGTCGTGGGTAAAATGTTGACTTTAATTCGGGCTGTCAAATGGACTTTGACTGATGACCGTGACGTAGTTTGGGACGTCACGAGTTCATAGACAGGTGGCACGCCCGATTCTGACATTCGAGAAGGAAGTTATGACGTTCAGAAGTTCAAGGGCATTTTCGTAATTAGGACGAAAAGGAGGAAAATGTTGACTTTTTTATTGACCCCTATTTCTCACGCAATTCAAGGACCGTTAGGTACGTCTCGATGCCCTTAGTTCGCAGACAAGCGGCACGTGCCAATCGGAGTTCTGATGACCAAGTTACGGGTCTAGATGCGTGAAGGGCAATTAGGTAATTTTATGTAGATGTGCAAAATGGTAAATTCCTTGGGGACAATTGATCATGGATGGACGACAATTGGGCTGATGCATGCCATGGGATGCCACCCAAGGGACATTTGTCAATGGCCAACTCAGATTAGTGACAATGGTATGGTGGGAAATTGAAAAAAATGGAGTTAGTGCTTGGATTAGTGTGGGTGCCATGGAAGGGCTGCTATGAGACCCGAAAGCCATTTTCAAGTTTCATTATGATCAATAGTCGAATTCGATATTGTGGACGTTTATGGCTACAATTGAGGTTGTATTGAGCTCTCTGGAACCCAGGCGACTCGAATGGCTTCAAAAACAAAAGAAGATGAGGTCGTTTTGACCGTAAACGGAGTAGCACGACGCCCCACAATCCCAGGGATTGAGTCATGTAATTGGAGGAGTTAGAAGATGCAATTGAGCTTGGAAACCAGTTTAGGATAATCATACGAAGCTGTTGGCTGGATCAATTGAAGAAAAACGTTGGGAATCAAGGGATATCGATGACTAAACAGTGTTCGGCTGTACTTCGTAAATTCATGTTCGAATTGATGGTTTGAGGTAAGTGTTGATGGAATTTAACTTACAGAACCATAATTAACATCATAGTGATGCTTTAGAATAAATCAATTGAAGGATAAGAGTTGGAATTGACAGGATTCTAATCGGGTCGTCTAGCGGGCAAACCAGACCCGTTTCACAGTCAACCGGGTGAGAACGATGAACAGTGTGGCTACTGTAGCAGCGCGTGAGTTTCACGCGCATCTACTCACTGCGGCGCATGAGGGCGTGTGGGCTCGATTCTCAAGGTGAGTTCAACATGAATTTTGTCCTATGCAATGTAACGAACATTTTAGCGTTGATTTCGAATTAATCGTACACCGTTTCGATGTTGTTTCGATGGTCCAAAAGTTTAGGTTACGTTTTTAACTAACGTTTAATTCCCAGAAAATTATGGGAAATTAGTATGCTGCTATTTGAGTCCTTAATGACACTAAAGAATGATTTCGGACAGGATTTGAGATTTCTGGAAAATGTCAGAAATTACAGAAACGCGTGCAGCGCGAAAACGGGCGTTATGAACGGTCTGTGAGTAAACTATGGTTTACGAAATCAGGCATGAGGCCCAGTTGGTGATAAATGTGATTTAGGGCCGTGGACCCTGAATGGATTTGAGTAAATGGTTTTGGATTTGATAAATCAGATGTTTGGACTTGTGATGGCTTCATGGAAATTCCGGGCAGGGCCCTTGAGATGTTTAAAATGATTGATAAACTGTTTTCCATAAACCATCTTAATATGAGGATATGTGATGGTCTCCTCTAGGTGTCTGGGACACTGGGGAAGTCATGGTGCATTGCCTGCGAGGGGTCATTATACGGAGCTACCAGACCGTATGATGACTTAAGAACAGGATTTCTATGATTAGACGTCTGGGACGTCGGGCATCTGGGATATCAGAGATATTGACCCGGTGAGACCCCGGGTAGCACGCGTTGCTTAATACCGTGAGATATGACGTCTGGGACGTCGAGCGTCTGGGACGCTAGGCATCTGGGATGCCCAGGATGGTTTAAACAGGTTTTCTTGAATGCTATTTATGGTTATGGTTTTGGGCAGTGGCCCACTTGGAATTGGAATTTGGTTTGACGGTTATGGGCTGAGTTCCCACATTTGGTTTTGAGTTACAGTTGCTTGGCTAAGGCCCTAATGGTTGTTTTTAGTAAATAGTTTACTTACTGGTTTTCGATGCATGCATACGTTTTAATGAAGGGCATAAATATCTTTGTGAAATGTGTTTTATGAACTTATTTATTTTCGTCCACTTACATCCTTTGTTGTTTTTAATGCCCTTTAGGTTGATCACGGATGCGACTGCAGCAGAGACTGGGACATTGCATACCTCCTCCATCGATCCTTGCGCACTCTGGAAGCTCGTTGGGGTAGTGGCTTTAGGTTATCCCTTGTCTAACACTTCGTGTCAGACGGGAGCATGACACATCCCACGGTAATCCTGAGGGGATTGGGATAGGTCGTGTCACTCCCACCGTTTGACCATGTTTGAGACCAAGAGAATAAAATGAAGGCAAGATGATGATGGTGGCTGGCCAGGAGCAGCGTCGTCGTGGACGGCCGAGGCATGTCATGCAAGGTATCAATTTTGCTCATTTTTTTTTTAATTTTGATTTTGCACGTTGGGGACGGTTTAGTCTATTAGAATGAGGTTAATAGGTTTCTAGGGAGGTTTTAAGATAGTTTTGGTGGTGGTTAGTGGCTGAGGAACCCTGGGGAGGAAACTGAGAAGTGAACCGTGAGGGAGGAAAATCAAACCGTTGGGTTTTTATAGGTTTTAAGCGATTTTGCTTCCATATTTAGGTTCCTAGGATTGAATTAGGAAGATTGGAATCAAAAGGGGAAGAAATGGACGAAAAATGAAGAGAGGATAGCCCTGGACCGGTCATGTCGGTCCAGTTAGACCGGCTGTACAGTGCTAAACCAGACTAGCCGATTCGGACCGGTCTAGCCGAGGAAGAAGATGATTGAACAGTGGCGCGTGGCTCCCACGTGTAACCCCTTTGGGAGGCTTGTGTGGACGCGTGGGCCATTATTTGGGGGTGGTTCCAACATGTGAAATCATCTATTTGATGTAACGAACATTTTGGGACTGGTTTCGTGTCGATCGGACATCGTCTCGATATAGTTCGGGTTAACTGAAGGTTTAGGATCGACTTTAAAAATAGTTAAAAATTCTGGAAAATTACGGGGCTTTAGTGAGGGGTTATTTAAGTAGTTAGTAACCCTCTAAATTAATTTGGACAAGTTCGGGAACCCCGGAGGCGACGATTGGCCCGAGAGAGGCTTATGGCACGCGTATCGAGGCATGATTTCGGAAGGTCTATGAGTGGACCCTTCTTTCTAAATTGATGCATGCATAAATATTTTATAATTGTTTTACAACATGTTTTGTGATTCCATGAGTTCATTTGTTTGTGGTAGTTTAGGATCGACATATATGCACGTTTTTCGAGGTTTTGGGCTTTATGTCGTACCTTTGCGTACTGTGTTTTCAATGATGATTTGATGAATGGGTTTTGGATTTTGGAATATGAAATCGGGCATGAGACCCATTTTATTGGAAACCCTCGGACTTAGAGTCCATTTCATTTGATAAGAAATCGGGCTGGAGGCCCATTTGAGTTATACGATCAAGCCGAGGGTCCCATTGGTTTACGAATTCGGGCTTGAGGCCCAATTGGTTGTAATATCAGGCTTGAAGCCCCTTTGACTGTAGTATCGGGCTTAAGGCCCCGTTGGATTGTGAAATCGGGCTCGAAGCCCCGTTGATTTATGGTTTCGGGCTTGAGGCCCTGTTCGTTGTGATTTCGGGCTACAGGCCCAGTTGAATGTGAAATCGGGCTCGAGGCCCCGTTATTGTGGTATCGGGCTTGAGGCCCTGTTGATCGTGAAATCAGGGTTGAAGTGCCCTTAATCCCCGGTTAAGAACGATGCCTACTTATCAATGCTACAATCTACAAGGGTTTTTAAATTGTATGTGTTTTCAATTAGTGTTAATTTAATGTTTAGTTTTTACGTATCAATTTTTGGCGCCGTTTTCGGGGATTGAAAAATCTCTTGTGTGATTTTGTTTGTTTAAATATGTCTATAATGCAAATATCATACTTGTGCATAACTTTCATCCTTATACATAAATTATAATTGTAAATATTAAATATGTTTTTATTTTCTGTTTCCCGGAACTCTACACTGCATATACTAAATTTTCTGTTTTTATTTTCTTATAGTTGTCTAATTTCTTGATTCATTACTTGTCTTTATGTGTGAGATCAACATGGATAAGATGCATCTCCAACAGTAGGATATTCTAGTTGAAGACATGCTACATCACGTGTAACGACCCGAACTTTTATAAATAATATTTTAATGCAAAATGACCATTTTGCCCTAGGGGAAAAGTTGACTTTTAATCCGGGAGACTTTTAGGACTTTAACCAATAATCGTGACGTAGATCGGGACGTCATGAGTCCGTAGACAGGCGACACGTCGAAAAAGGACATTCAATAGGAAAGTTATGGTCACGGGGAAGAAGGCTAGGAGGCTAGGAGTGTCACCGGGGAGGAGGACACGGCTGTCCACGGCAGAGGTAGGTTGGAAACTCAAAAAATCGATTACCCTCAAAGTAGATTTTGGTGTTTTCACGATTGTAAACTAACTTGGTCGATCCTAACATGATCTAGGGGTTGAGGCGAGCACAGTGGGCCTGGTTTCGAGGCAAACGGTGGCTTGAGTCGATAGGGAGGACGGCTGCAAAATCTGGGCTACGGGTTTGCAATTAAAGGTAAAGATTTAGATTGTTTTTCTTGTTTTTGATCCAATAGAACTCTAGATTAGGTCCAAACGAGCATGTAGAATGAAATCGTGTCAAAAAGGGTGGAAAAACGAGGGAGAAATGAACAGGTCAACTCGCAGGTCGAGGTGACCCAGTTGCAGGTCCATGGGTCAACTCGGTATGAGGTAGGAGATGATGACGTCATCATGCTGACATCATCATGTCAGGCCTGTCAGACCTATGACCAATCATGGAGTCACACGTGGCACTATTAAAGTTTGACACGTGTCAGACCTGACAACTATCAGGTGATGTCAGCATGACGTCACTCCTGACGTCAGCAGGCGTTTACCAGCGTTGACTTTCCATTAGACCAGCACGTGGGGGAGTGTGAAGGGGAATCTTGAGGTGGGATCGGTACCATTTTCAAGGGTTCGACGATACAAATCCAATGGTGGTGTTTTTGTGTCGATCGGAGATCGTTAAGTTGGTCAAAATTGGGTTTAATGCCTCGAGAAGAGTGTTCGGACCGCTTCCTCGGGCCAGTTCTGTTATAGGGTTTCATGTTTGGACTTGTAGGACCCATTAGTGACCTTTGGATGTGTTTGGACAGGTTTAGGCGATTCGTTGAGCAACGAGGACTGTGTGTGAGTGGGCTTTTGTTTTTCGAAATGATGGCATGCATAACTATTTTCACTGTTTTACTTTACGATTGAGATTGGATGATTCTTAGTACTATATGATGATGCTTATACGTATTATGATGTTTTGGGCATGAGACCTGTCTAGATATATATATATATATATATATATATATATATATGAATATGATTTCAGAGTCAATCAGGGTTTTCTTTGGAACTTAATACTATTGAATTGTGTATACCTACCTTATGATTACTGTCTCCTTGAGACGTCTCGTAGTATCCTGGAGTAGTCACTGGCACTGCTTGAGAGGGGTTGACCCGAGGGGTAGCTCGCGATCAGGAGTGCAGTTATGGATGATACCCCTAGGGAAGGTCATTGATATGCGGGTCATTGACATAGGTGAACCCTGGGGAGACTCGAAATTTGAGACCCCGAATGGCACGCGTAGCCTTTGGACTGTGACATTATTGGGCATCGGGGATGCCAGACATCAGGGATGTCGGGGTTTGATTTACGGTGCATTAATATTATGATTGTTATCCCTATTCCGTTATATATGATTATATGATTTCATTATACTATTACGATTACCTATGTTTTGACTTAATGCATGCAAGTTTGAAAAAATAGGGGGTAAAACCTTACGATTATTATATTATTAAAATGGTTTTGGAAACAATGTTTAATTTTCTGCCCACTTACTCTTTATTGTTTTATTGGCCCCTCTCGGCCGTGCTACTAAGGAAAACGAGGACCCGAAGTCTGAGGCATAGACCAGACGTTGCGCACATGTACACCCTTTTCGATAGGTTAGCATCGTAAGTAAACCTAGGTGTCGTGCTCATTATTGTATTTCAAACTATCCCTTGTCTGACATTGTTGAACCCTTAAGACTTATGTATGAACTTATTTATCGTGATTTATTAATGTTGAACCGATTAAGGGTAATTTTGGTATTTTGGGGTTATGGGTCAGACGGGAGCAGGGCACATCCCCGAATAGTCTTAGGAGGATCAGGATGGGTCCTGTCATCACGTCTAAACTGAAGACGTTAAACTCAAGTGCTTGTTGGGAGGCAACCTAATAAAGGAGTCTGCAACAGATTTGCATTCTCCTCCCTTATCTTTTAATTTCATTTGTTTTTGTTTTCTTAGTTATTTTCGTAAAACTCTATCTCATACTTGATTCTATGCTTTTACTTTCATATATTGAGCACAATGTTGAATTTAAATGTGGGGGAGGGATTTACAACTTTGTTGAGTCTTATTATATATATATATATATAAACAAAAACAATGTTTGCAAAACCACTTTTTCAAAAAAAATTGTTTTAGAAATTTGTTTTCAAAAAAAAATTGTTTTAAAAATTATTTTTAAAATAATTTTTAAAATCATTCTCACATTTGGTTTTCCTAACATGAACAATTTTTTTTTCAAACGTGTTTTCCAAAATAAAAATAGTTTTTTTAAGAATTTTTTTTAATTACTTCTTGCAAAAGAAAAAAATTTTGTGCGTTTTAAGTTTTTGTTTTCAAGAGTCTTAGGAAGCTATTAACTAATTGATGATGAATTGGAGAAAAACAAGAATATTATGGCATTTGCATATCACTTTGTTGGAATTCTTGTGCTAATTGAGATATTTTGGGAGTTTTGAGTTGTAGTAGATATGGTTTGTAAGACATGGTACAGAAGTCGCATGTTAGAATTATGTTTTAATTCACATTAGCCCTTGTGAGTTTTTGAGCCATACGATCTTCATTTCTTGAATGTAAATCATTTATCGCTTATACGTGCCTCATATGATTACTTGTAATAGTTTTAATGAACTGGAGATTGCTAGAACATACTCATGTCAATTTGCAAAGCTTAAAGTCAATACATACTTTGATTGTGGATATGATTGAAGCCACCGAGATTTTCCACCACTTTGATAAATAGCCATGTGTCCCTTTTTGTGCGCACGAGTTGTGACACCCCTATTAGCCCCTTTGAGCCCACGTTTAGCCTTTTCTTTCTTTACCATGCATATCTAAACTTTTAACCTAGTATAAGTATCTTTACCCTCGTTCTAAGGACTTGGTTGAAGTTTCGAAGCTAGCATACTTGAGGATGGCGTGAAGATGTTATATTCAAGGTGATGATGTGTGTATAGGGATAGGTGTAGCAACCCATCCCGAAATTACAGATTAATTAAGGATTAATTGAGGAAATCCTCGACTAATTGGGATTGTTCGGATAATCGACGTAAAATGACGATTTTGCCCCTCAAATGGGCAAAATGTTAACTTTTAGCAAGGAAGGTCAATTGCACGAGGACCGAGGATTATTACGTAGATCGAGATGTTTCGAGTCCGTGGATAGGCAGCACGTCGAAATCAAACGTTCGATAGAAAAGTTACGGGTCACGGTAGAAAAATGATACTATTCACATTTTACGAGGAAATTATACAAATGGTCTTTTCGGATTGGGTGGAAATCTGGGTGGACCAATTGATGAGTGACACCTGCCCCTCATCTGATTGGCCCAAACCCCAAGTATTTAGGATATTTGTTCATGCTATTTGTTTTATGTAACCCGAAACCCACCCCAAAACTCACACACAATCACTATTCGTCATCCATTGTTTCTAGACTGAGAAGGAAGTGAGAGAGTGAAAGGAGGCAATCAGAACGGTGGCAACAGCAAGGACAGCCGTGGACAGTGGCCGAAAAACTCGAAACTGTAAGGTTTTGAATTCAAAATTCGATGTTTAGATTTTAGGGGTGTTGGACTGTTTGGTTAATCGAAACTTGTTCCTGTTGTTTGTACGAGTGTTTGGGGACCAAAACTAAGGATCGAGGTGGCCGAAATCGATGGGGAAGCACGGTTGCAGGTGGCCATTACTATTCATCATGGGAAGGTAAAATCGTGACCATTTTAACAATTTCTAGGCTCATAGAGATGTTATAGGGATTAGGACGAGTCGATAGGAACAAAAATGAATCGATTTGGTTGAGTTTTGGCTGAGTTACAGTCGGGTCGGGTCCCGAGTCCAGGTGACCCGTTATAGTCAACTAGGTTGACTAGGCTGGAGGTAGAAGATGATGACGTCAGCAGGGTGACGTCATCATCTGTTAAAGGTGTCAGGCCATGTGGCCAATTAGGGGCTTCCACGTGGAAATTTCCAGGTTGAGTCAGCACTAACAAGTGTCAAACACGTGGACCAATCAGGGGCTAACACGTGGCACTATTAGACCTGACACGTGTCAGACCTATCACGCTTATGTCAGCATGACGTCAGCCGCTGACTTTGACGTCAGCCGCTGACTTTGACGTCAGCATTGACTTTTGCTGACGTCAGAGTTGACTTTGACCAGGAACTTTGAATGGCGTGTGGGCTCAAAATTATAGGTGAGACTGGTCCCATTCGAAAAGTTACGGCGTTTTGAATCCAATGGTGGTGGTTTTAGGTAGATCATATATCGTTAGGTTGGTCAAATAGAGCTTTTTAGCCTAGGTTGGCAGTGACCTTTAAGTGTGTTTTGGACAGGTCCGAATGACTCGGAGAGTTCAGTATAGCCCTGAGTGGTTTACGACGCAGCTTACAAGCTCGCAACACGGACGGCTTGTGAGTGGACATTTGATTTCTAAATATGATGTAGTTTTATATGTTTTATGAACATGATTTGTGCTGCCTTGAGTGCATATGGTTTGTATATATATATATATATATATATATATATATGATTGTGGTGTTTTGGTAATTTCATACAATTGTGGTGTTGCAGTATTTCGAGATTTATGCTTTTTGTTGTACCTTGGGCTTGTGCCAGATTTTATACATGCTTGTGTTTTCAAATGATTTGAATAAGAAAATGGTTTCAGAATTCGAAATATTATTTCGGGCTTGAGACCCAGTTGGTTTATGATATTGGGCTTGAGGCCCAGTTAATTTATGAGATATCGGGCCTAAGGTCCAATTGGTTTGTGGTATCGGGCTTGAGTCCCAATTGTGGTTTATAAAATGATATTTCGGGTTCGAGACCCTATTGAGGTGATTTTAGACTGAGTCCCTATGAGATTTGGATTGGATCAGATTCCCTGAATCCTAATTTGGTGGAAATGGTTTATGGAAGTTATACCTCGGGCTGAGACCCTGTTGAAATATTTATAAACGGTTTTACAATGGTCTTCCATTGGTTTGATTTCGGTTTTTTAACTATACCATCCTTACGAGTGGTTGTCCCATCCAGACGTCATGTAGTATCCTAGAGTAGTTACGGAGCATTACCTGAGAGGGGCCGCTCTACGGAGAGGCTCAGGATCAGGATTTCTAGAGATCAATATAACCCCGGCAGTTATCCAGGGGAAGCATACCATTAGAGTACTGCCCCGAACACTGGTGGACCTAGGGGAAGCCTCAGACTTGAGACCCCGAGTAGCACGCGTAGCTTTAGAACCGTGAAAATATTGATTAGACATTTGGGATGTCAGGCATCTGGGATGCCATGGAATGGTTAAACTGTTTTTCACTAATTTGGGCAAAGACCCCACATGTTTTGGTTTTGGGCTAAGACCCCACTCTATTTCACTATGTACTAATTTGAAAATCCATATGATTTGATTTACTGATGCATGCATGCTTTTTAGTGAAGGATATAAATGTCTTTTCGTGAATTTTATTTTATAAACTGTTTATTTTCGTCCACTCACAGCTTTTCCTATTTTTAATACCCTTCAGGTTGATCGTGGATGCAGACTATAGTAGAGACCGAGACATCATATGCCTCCACAGATCCTGGCGTACTCTATAAGCCCCGAGAGAGTTAGGTGTATCCCTAGTCTGGCACAGGGTGTCAGACGGGAGCATGGAACATCCCACGTTAATCCAGGGAGGATTGGGATAGGTCGTGTCAATAGGCTTATCCAAATTACCTGATGTATTATGTGATTACCAAAATAAGAAAAATAAAAAAATGGATAAGTTTGAGAGCAAAGTTGTGTTTAAAAAGAAAAAAATGTTAAGCTCTCCGACAATAAGTTTTGAAAGTAAGTGGTTGGATTGAGTCCCCCGTACTTGTAGATTTGAAGTTCCAATAAGTTGAAGGCACAAAAGTTGAAATATTTGCCTTGTACTTTCCACAAAGCTCAATGGAGCCTTAGAATGAAGATGAGCCCGACAAGATGACATGTGGATCCGACATGATCTTAGTGACGTCTTGGCAAAAGATATGCTCGAAATTGATTAAGTTTTAGTGCACTGGCTAAGTCTTTGGAATGTTCTTTACCATCACATATCTAAAAATCTGAATGCCTTACCCTAGCCCCATTAAAACTTATAATTAACAATCTTTATGATCCATGAGATAAGTAGCATTTGATCTGTTGAGTAAGTTGTGTCAGTAAGCATATGCTTTGGGTTCATTTGTGAAAGTAATTCATTATATTCATGAGGTATTGTTGAAGTGCTTTTATTGTTGATATATGTGAATTATTTTTACATATCTTTGAGTAAAACCCTATTTCATGAGAGAAACACTATGAGTGCATCCATTGTGAGGTGGACTTAACTTGTTCGACGCATGCACAGACTTAATTTCACCATTGTTTTCTTTAAATCTTATTTTTTCATGGCATGATTGCATCTCTATTATCTCTTGAATTTCCTATGCATGTTTGTTGAATGTCATAATGTCATATATTTATAAAAAATCCTTAGACATATGATTAAGGGATATAGAGTTGTTTTACTAACTAGATAAAAAAAAACTGTTTTAAGTCTTTGTTTTTTTCTTTTTGCTAAGGGCCTAGAAAAGTTTTAGTGCGGGGGAATCAATGAGGATGTTGTTGTTTTAAAAAGAAAAAAAAAATTGTTGTCAATTCTTAAGTTTGTTTTAGTTTTGCTAAGGGACTAGCAAAATTTAAGTGTGGTGAAATTTGATAAACACTTAATTGATCATTTTTTTTATATCAATTTCTTTCATATTTTACTTTGTTGAAACCTTAATTATATTCATTCTATCTCATTTTATTCTTTCAAATATTAATAACTAGAATTGATTAATTAGTAACTAATTATAGAATTAATAATTAAATTTAATAATTAATAATTAACTTTTAAATGCAGGCCTGAAGTGCATTGCCTTGGCTAGATTTTCCACTGAATTCTAGCACAACGCTCACCCAAATGCCACCAAACTAGGTCCTTGTGCGAGCCAGTAGCGCAGACCAGCTCACAATCCATTCTCGCAAGCCCAACAAACCTACTAACAGTCCACTGACTCGCATCATGTGGCCCAGACAGGCCCGCTACCACCGCCAAGCCATTCTGCGAGGCCTAGGTCGCACGTGACCCAGTTCAGAGTGCAAGACACCAACACCGTTTCGATGCGCACGTCTCGCCCGTGAAAAAATCTTCAATTCCCTCACCTTTACTCAAGCCCAACACGGTTCGAAGCCCATCACCTCAGCCCATAATTTCCAACTATATGTTCCAAATAACTTGTAACGGCCCGGACTTTCTAGGAATTGGAAAATGAACATTTTCCCCAGACGGTCAGAAGTTCGTGAACCACCAGGCTCGATGGCAGACCTGTTATTTACTTTTGAATTTATATAACGACCCAGACCATTGAGAGAAAAGCGAATTTGGAAAATTACATAAAATGATGATTTTTCCCTTGAGGAAAGTCAAAATGTTGACAATTTGATTGCAATATCATTTGGGAATTCCAAGAAGATCATTACGAAGGTCTCAAAATCCTAAGTTCGTGGACAGGTGGCATGCCAAAATCAAAAGCCGTATGAGGTCAATTCAGGTCAGAAACTGACACGACCCACCCCCAATCCCCCGGGATTAAGGGATAAGTCATGCATCTGCCCAACCCACGTGCGACACAAAGGCTAAACACATGTCTAACCACCGTGGAACACGTAAGCTAGACAAGGGATACCCAGGTCAACACACCAAAATCAACTTCATACTTTCCAGAATACGCAGAATCACTGTGGATCGCGTGTGTGATGTCTCCGTCTCACTAACGTCAGCCAGCACCGCATCAACATGTAGGGTATCGAAAATAGAAAAGTCTGTGAGTGGATAAAAATAAATAAGTTTATAAAAGACATTTTATCAGAAAAGATATTTATACCCTCCATGTAAAATCAATGCATGCATTCGAAACCCATTCATAAACCCATTTCAATACTAAAATAAGAAAAATGTGTATGGAAACCCAAAATCATTTCTTTTTCTCAAACCGCGGGCGTTAGCCCGAAATCATAAATCAAAATCAAGTCTGGGAACTCAGCCCCAAATCCAAGATCCAAATCGTAATTTCAATCAACAGGGTCACTTCCCAAAACATCCGAAAATCATCTGAAATCCTGAGTCAAAAATAAATCAATCAACATGCTGGATCCCATATCAACAAGTCTTTAAACTCAAAACACATATCAGGCCTTCCCGAGATATCAACGAGTTTTTAAACTCAAAACACAATCAACAAGCCTCGGGGGATATCACAATAACCGAGTCTTTAAACTCAAAACATATCAATCCAGGGCCCTCCCCCGTCATCAATCAACCGAATCTTTAAACTCAAAACCAGATCCAGCCATATCCGGGTCCTTAAACCCAAAACCAAGCGAAAATCGTAGAAAATCCATATCCAAATTCGTAATCATGATTCCATAAGCTATCATCCGGAATCATCATTCCGAACCCAAATCCAGAAATTCACTTTCAAGTTTCAAAACCAAATCCCGAATCATCATTTATCGAAATCACTTTTATGAACAGGACTTCAAGCCCAAAATCACTTTTCCAAAATCCATTATGAATCATTGAAATCAAATCATAATCCATAATTCAAATTCCAAAGTCAAATCACCAAAACTATGATCAAATCTCAACATAAATCGTAAGCTAGTAAAACGTACAAATACGTAATTATCTCGAAATACGTGCAAAACCGTAAATCATCAATATTAGATCACAAACATAGAAATCACGTATAGAAAACATATAAAAATATTTATGCATGCATCATAAGTTAGAAAGCAAAGTCCACTCACAGACCATTCGCGATGTCGCCTCGATACACGTGCAATAACACGATCTCGGCCAATCTGCTATCATCGGACTTCCCAAACCTGTCCATATCACATACTAAGGTCACTAACTATTACATAAAGCTTCTACTAATTCCCCGTAATTTTTCCGAATTTTTAACTATTTTTAAACTATCCCTTAAATCTTCGGACATCCCGAACTATATCGAAATGATGTCTGATTGTCTCGAAATCTGTGCCAAAATATTCGTTACATAAAAATAAGTAAGTTTCATATTGTCCTCACTTTGGGAGGAATCACTACGCGCCCTCACGCGCCGCCGCAAGCGGCTGCGCGTGGGAGCCACGCGCCTACTACAGTGCACCTTCCTCGTCCCTTTCTCTGGTAAACAGATCCTGCAATCTGCGTGCTAACCAGATTCAATCCCTGTTAATTTCCACTCAATTGCTTCAATTGATTTATCTAATCGTATCGGTTTAACCTTAATTAAAGGTTTGTAAGATCAATTATACCATTCCTTACCTCGAAGGCAGTCGACTAACCATGACAATTCGAAGGGTGTTCATCGTTTGATCCTGTCAATTCTCAGCGATTCCATCAAATTGACTCACTCAGAAGCTTCGCAGGGTTCATTTAAAGATGTTTCCAATCTCAATTTCAACCTTCATTCACTCTAACCATTCCAACTCAACTGTGATTTCCAAAACTAAATACAAGTGTCGTCTAGGCTCATTTCTTCACCATTTCCTTCACTTTCAATCCCACTCGACTCGTTTAGACCGCTAGAAGCTCATCCTCGTCTCTGTTTCCATCAATTGATCGTCCAATTCAAAATTCGATCCCAAGTCATCAATTCAAGGTTTTCGGGTGGGTTTTGGTTTTTTCTAGGTTTTTCCTTCCCTTTTTCTTCTCTATTTCCTCACAATTGCACTCTCAATTCGAGTCTAATCTCACGAGTACAGTTAGGAGTTTAATGGTTTCCTTGGATCGACATCCTTCCTCTATTTCTTTGTTAAACTCACATTTTCCTTTTGTTCGTTCTTCCACCGATTACCTCCCACCGTTCACATTTATTTAACACTAATTATTCTATGCCAGGTGACATGTGTCACTTAACGAACGAAGTGAGTCACTAATGTAATTGACTCAGCAGCTCTAGCAAAAAGACAGTTTTTCCCTTGCTTGCACAATTTACCAAATTGCCCCTAACATTCCTTAATCCATAACTTTTTCATCCGCACTTTGATTTACGTGTGCCACCTGTCGTTGTACTCAGGGAATCGATAACCAAATTACCAAAATACGCATGAACTTCCGAACATGATAACTTCTTCTTCGATCGTCGGAATCGAACGTGCCACCTGTCTACGGACTCGTGATGTCTCGAACTACGTCACAGTCATTGACCAACGTCTGTTTGACCACCCGAATAAAAAGTCAACGATTTGCCCTTCCTACGGGAAAAACCATCATTTCGCACCGTCCGTCCGAAATCACCCAACTAATCACCAATTACTTCTACTAATCCATCATTAACCACTAGTCTAATTACGGTTTCCAAGATGGGCCGTTACAATCTTCCCCCTTAAAGAATTTCGTCCTCGAAGTTCCGAATCTCGTACTTCCTCAACCATTGGGGATATCAAATACAACTTCTCTCACACCTGGGACTCCCACTCGGTGTAACAACCCGTCCCAAATTCTAGGATTAGATTAGTGACTAATCAAGGATGAGTGAGGTTAATCGGTGATTAGTTAGGCGAAATCGGACAAACAATGCAAAATGATCGTTTTGCCCCTAGTCGTAGGTAAAACGTTGACTTTTCGTACAAGCCATCAAATGGACTTTGACCAATGAATGTGACGTAGTTCGGGACGTCACAAGTTCATAGACAGGTGGCATGTTCAATTCCGACATTCGAGGAAGAAGTTATGACGTTCGGAAGTATAAGGGTATTTTGGTAATTAGAATAAAATGGGCAAATAGTTGAGTTTTGACTTGGGAGGCCCAATGGCCGAGGGCCGAGGACCGTTACGTAGATCGGAATGATACGAATCCATAGACAGGCGGCACGTCGAATTCGAACGTTCGACGGAGAAGTTATGGGTCACGGAAGTTTGGTTACACTATTGCACGCATTACGAGGCAAGGATTAGGTGGCATTAGCTGATTGGTTGACTTTTCAATGGGACCCATGGATCAGGTGACAAGTGTCACTCATCCCATTGGCCCAAACTCCCAATTAGTGGATCTAAGATGTGATTGGTGGGATTTATAATATAATATTGGGTTGTGATTATTTTATAATATCCCTTAATCTTCCTCTCTATCCTAGCCCTTCATCTCACCATTCCCCTTCATCCTGGCCGTCCATTCAATTCCCTTTCACCTGATCAAATCACCTAAACCTCACCCTCTCCCACTTTATTGATCACACTTCACCATTTCGTCAAACTGTGAAGCCCATTCCACACACACCCTCAAATCCTCCAAACCATCATCCTTGACGACTGAACAAATGCTGGAGAGTAAGGACAGAGAAACTCAACGGTGGTAACCACGGTGACCGTCGTGGACGGCGGCGGTGGCTAGGGACTAGAAACCGAGCCCTGTTTCAGGGTTCAAAATGGTGGGATGTTGTAACGCCCCAGAAATTCAGAAAATGTAATATTGTAAAATAATGAATAAAATGACGTTTTTACCCCTGTGTCTCGTATGGTCAAATTGTTGACTTTTTGATTGGGGGGTCGAACGGATGTTGAACGATGACCGTGACGTAGTTCGGGACGTCACGAGTTCATAGAAAGGTGGCACGTCCGATTCGGACGAACAGGGTGAAAGTTATGACGTTCGGAAGCTCAGGGGCATTATCGTAATTTAGACATTATGGGGAGAAAAGTTGTCTTTTTGTTTGGCATTTGGTTTTCACATGACTCGAAGACCGTTAGGTTCGTCTCGACGCCCCGAGTACATCGACAGGCGGCACGCGTGAAACGAATATTGGGTGACCGAGTTACGGGTCACGAAAGTTGGAGGGCATTTTGGTAATTATTGCACAGAGGGGCATTTTGGTCATTTCACGGTGGCTACTGTTCACCACCATGAAAAACAGAGTGCGCACGGCCATGCCGTGAATGTCTTGAGCGTGCAAATTATTTAAGGTAGTAGTGGATTGATCAGACGATTTGTTTATGTGGATTGAGGTAGTGGGAGCATGACTGAGTGACATTGGAGCACGATTGGGCAGAGTTCAGGGCACGGGAGGAGTAAAAAATAGCACTGGTTTCTGTGTTTGCGGAAAACCATTTTCAGAGACTTCAAAGTGTCTCCCATGGGTTGCTGGCCGCATTGATCGATTAACGGTGTGCCTTTGAGTCTGGAAGTTCATTTGGAATCGTTCTGCTGTGGAGTGACTGAGAGAGATTGAGAGAAACCGTGAAGGACCATTTTCGGGTTTTTGGGGGAAAAACTCAGAGTTCGATTTCTACGGGTTGAGTGACCAATCTAAACATTGAGGGAGTTTTCTGGGAGTGATAGAAACACGGTCGTGCAAGAGTTGAAGAGTTTGGACTAAGGATTGCTCAGGAACTCAAGTTCCAGTTCAGAGAAAAACCAGTTTGGAGGGAAAATCGAAGATCAAATTGTGGGGCCTTTTGAGCGAAACTAAGGGCCGTATTAGTCTTCTGGGAGCAAAAGGAAACCGACCACATCGATTTCGAAGGACATCACTCACGAATTGGCTAAGAACAGAGGCCCCTGGTTCTGAGAATTGTCGAGCTTGAGGACGAAGACTTCCAGGTAACGGCGAGTTCAATTGATTGCGCTATTGTGTTCGTCTAAGTCCCCTTAAGCTACTGGTGAAGTTAATTTGGAAATGGAGCTAGGTTGGGTGAGTTTCAGACGTCGACTTGTTCGACTGTTTGAGCTTGAGTTGGGTCGATTTGGTGTTAGTCGAGAGTAATCGTTAATGCAGACCTAAAATTAATGGATTAGAGAAGGTGATAGGATTGAAAATGGGAGGAATTGATTGAGAATTGAGGGTGGGCTGATCGGGTTGAGCCGCGGGTATCAGACCCGTTTATCAGGCTATTCGGGTGAGGAAGACAGCACTGTAGCTGGGCGCATGGCCTTCACGCGCAGCCACTTTGGGCGGCGCGTGACGGCGCGTGTGAGGTCTTCTCCGATCACGGTCAACTGAGGTTTTCTTCCTTTTAATGTTTTTAACATTTTATCTTTAGAGTTCGAGTCGATCGGAAGTCGTTCGGGATAATTTCGGGAGTTCGGAAGTTTAGGTCTTTAAGTTTAATTTTGTGGAAAAATCCGGAAAAATTAGGGAAAATCACACGTGTTATTTGGGGATGTTTGTAACCCTTCTTGTACGTTTTTACAGGCCCGGACATTTCCGAAGCTACCGAGGAGCGCACGGGGCGCGATTGACGCGTCCTAAAACCGTGAGTGGACTTTTTGATTTCTAAACCGGGCATGCATGACTATTTTACTTATTATCGTATGGTTTCACATATGAATTTATGATGGTGATATGATATTTCAGTTTTACGTGTTTTCACGCTTTTCGAGATATTCATCGTATTTCACGTATTTCGAGGTTACAGTTTTCGCTTATTCATGAATGATGTTTTGATAAAGTATCTGGATATGATTATGCATGTTACGGATTTATGATGTTTTGATTATAATTGTGAAGTGATTTCGGGAATTGCATGTTTTGGAATTTGCATGTGAATTCGGACATAAGTCCTATTATGACGAGATATGATTTCGGAATGATGTTGGAAAACGGTTTATGATGAATCCTGGTTTATTGTGTTTAAAAACGGTTTTGGGTTTAAAGACCCGGTTGATTGTTGGATCTGGTTTTGGGTTTAAAGACCCGGTTTATTGATGATGGGGGCGGGCCCGAGAATTGGGTTTAAAGACCCGGATTGAGTTTAAAGACTCGTGAGTTTAAAGACTCGGTTATTGTGATACCCCCGAGGCCTATTGATTATGTTTTGAGTTTAAAGACTCGTTGATATCCCGGGAAGGCCTGATATTGAGTTTAAAGACTCGCATGGATCCAACGGCTTAATTGTGATTATTAACTCACTCTTTACTTGATTTGTGCAATTGTTGTTGCAAAATGACGGTTACTGGATTCTGGTAATATTAAATTATTTTGCATGAGTTATGACGGTTTTTTGTAATGTTTTCTATGTGTTTCGGAAAAAGTGGTTTCGAATGTTTAATACGCGATTTTCGAAAATTTTGGTCATGCATGCGTGTTGTAAAACTAGAGGGCGAACCCCGATTTCCTTAAATTGTTTTCTGTAAACCTTTGTTTCGGTCCACTCACACTTTGTTGTTTTAACTACCCTCCAGGTCGTGGTACAAGTTCGGGGGCTAGCGCCGAGGCAGAGGCAGAGGCATAAAGTTTTCCGTTGCGGAGTAGTTAGTTCACAGAGTAGGATTTGTTCTTTAACCTGTTTTGTAATATTATGCTCTGTGAAACTATGGACTTGATGTCCAGTCGGATGTATTCGTTTAATCTCCCTGGTCTGACAATGGGAGTGATGTAATGTTATTTGGTTTTCCGGTCCTTTGGTTTCGATTGTCAGACGGGAGCAGGATGCTTCCCGATTATCGAGGCGATAATCGGGGTGGATCCTGTCAGACGTTGTTCAGGGACGGATGGACGTGATGAGGGATGGGAGGAAGGTCCTACTGTCAGGGCGACCTCAACGGTGGCCAAGGTGGCGCTCGTGGCGGCGAGGTAAGCCCTAGACCCGAGAGCCCTGTTTTCGGGTCAAAAATGGTAGGTTGTGTTTTTTTGTGTGTTGATCGATCTAGCCAATCCTATTGTGTTCTAGGGGGTGAGACGAGTTCGCAGAGCTTGGATTCGAGGGAAATGGTGGCCGGGAACGACAGATAACGACGGAGGAAGTTCAAGCTTGCTGTTTGACGTCCAACAAGTAATCTCCAGCCTCTTTTTTCAAATTCTGGGTTGAAGGATCTCATAGGAAGGATTAGACAGTGAGAATGGGACAAACGGGAAGTGTTTTGGTGGTCGGACAGCAGAGAACCGACCGGGTTAAGCCGCGGGTTACGGCCACCCGGTTGCAGACCCTAACTGAGGAAGACGATGACTAGTGATATCATCCTGCTGACGTCAACATGTTAGGGATGATGTCAGCATGTTAGATCTAACAATGTCAGCTCACATGTCAGACAGAGGGCCAATCCGGACATGACACGTGGCACTGTCAGAGGGCGTCAGTGCTGAGGTCATTTTACTTTTCAACTTGTTGACCAGCGCGTGTGGGCGCGTGTGAACAGTAATTTGAGTGGGCCTAATGTTATATTAAAGGTTTCGATGATCCGGATCCAATGGCAGTGGTTTTAAGTCGATCAGAGATCGTTAGGTCGGTCAAATCGAGGTTTTTCACCTCGGGAATCGTGTCTAGGACACGTTGACTTTTCCGGGAAAGTTTAGGGTTCTTAATATGACATTTATAGAGTAGTAGTAACCTTTGGATTTGATTTGGACAGGACAGGATGACCCGGAGAAATCCGATTAGCCCGGGGAGGCTTATGGCACGCATATCGAGACGGCAGCATAGGACGGTCTGTGAGTGGACCTTGATTTCTAAACAGTGATGCATGCATAAATGTTTTATATGGATTATGAATGTGATTCTATGATGTTGATTTGGATATTGGTGAATTATATGGTTTCACGCATTTCGAGGCGATTTACGTGCTTACACGTAAATCGAGGTTTTCAGTTTTGCACTGATTTTTCGTGCTTATAGTTTTGGAAATGATTTCTTGAAATGATTTTAGATTTGAAAAGGTAAACTCGGGTTCGAGACCCATTTGTTTTGGAAACCCTCGGACTCGAACTCCCTTTTAGTTACTTTCTCGAGTTGGAGGCCCAATTGGTTCTTAAATCGATTTCGAATTTGGAAATATGGATCGGGCACGAGACCCATTTGATTTATGAACTCCCGGTTGGTTTACGAATCGGGCTTGGAGCCCAGTTGACTTACGTATCGGGCACGAGGCCCATTTGGTTTACGATATCGGGCACGAGGCCCATTTAGTTTACGATAGTGGGAACGAGTCCCATTTAGTTTATGAAATCGGGCACAAGGCCCAGTTGGTTTACGATTCGGCCCTGAGGTTCAGTTTGTATGTGGATTTGGGCTTAGGGCCTAGTTATGTTTTAAGAATGTGATTTCGGGTCGGAGACCCATAAATGGATTTATGGTTCATGAAGGTTTATGGGGACCGGCATGAACCCTCGAAAGATTTTTATGGTTCATGACGGCTTATGGGGGTCGTGCATGAATCCTCGAAAGGTTTTAAGAATGATTTCAAAAGTTTTTTCATATACCATCCTTTATATATGAATTGTCTCCTCCGGAAGGGTCGTTGGCCTGGTGGATCTCGGAGTAGTAATGGAGCACTGACTGAGTGGAGTCGCCCCCGTTGGGTTCCTTACTCTCGGGAAGGCTATGGTTTATAACCTCCAGGGAGGGTCATTGATCTACGGACATTGACCTGGGTGGACCCTGGAGAGACTTGGGTTTGAGATCCCGGGTAGCACGCGCGTAGCTCTAGATACCGTGACAGGATTGGTGATATGAAATATATTGGATGAACATGATTTCAACTGGTTTATGAAATTGTGTTTTATGATGATAAATGGATTTGGGCTGAGATCCCACATATGTTTACTATGTTATGGTTTTCTGCAAATGGTTTTGGGCAGGAGCCTGTATGGATGTGGTTGTTTATATATATGTGACTGAATAAATGGTTTAACTATGCATGCATGCTTTTTAGTGAAGGGCATAAAGGTCTTTTATAAAAAGTATTTATGAACTATTGTTTTTTGTCCACTCACAGTCTTTCTGTTTTTGAATGCCCTTCAGGTTGAATACGGTGCGGAGTGTAGCAGAGACCGGGACATCACATACCTCCTCCGGATCCTGGCGTACTCTGGAAGCCTTCGGCTTAAAGGTTTTAATTTTTCCTGGTCTGACACTCCGTGTCAGACGGGATCATGAGCATTCCTCGTTAATCAAGGGGGGGTTCGGGACCGGTCCTGACACTTGGTGTATATCACTTGTCAATCTTGTTCCCTGTTACTGACACTATCACCACAACTGCCAGTACATCTCTGCCATGCGGATCAATTCATACCAACTATAAGATCTTGCTATCATCCGGCACAAAGCTCACCTCAATCCGCCTTGGTACTCTTGTCTATCAACATCTGGTCAACCATCCATACAGACTTCGTCAGAAATCCATGCCGACCTCACCGGAATCACAACTCAAGCGTTTATACCAAACAACTTTTCAAGTCATGGGAACATCATCCACGTCCCACTCCACCTGTCGGTAACTGAATCTTATCGAATACATGTCTCACCATGATCACACATCTCCGCATCAGGGTTCCACTAGTCAATCACATCCAACAATAACTACGGTGTATACCCCAAAATTTTACAAACTTCACAATGATGTATATAGCAATCACATCCATCGTACAGTATATCCTTAATCACCCCAACATTAGCCGATCACTCAATCACTCATTTCTTCACGATATATCCCAATCCCGGCCAACAACATCATAAGGCCTCTTTCTGTTTCCAACATCATTGTGTCTGCCAACATCAGGCCGAGCATTAGTCCAGGTCCGAACACATCTTCCAAGGCATGACAACTCAAGGCCGTGCCTAGTCTCCTGGGTCTCCCGACCAACATCCCATACATCTACTCCAATCACATCACAGGGCAGATCCAGCATTAGATCCAAGACCATATACCCAGTCATATACAAGGCAAATTACTCATATCCAACATTCCCAAGATATGTACCACTATACCCATCACTATGTCCACATCATCTTGCTTCCGATATCCAGCCATACTCACTCAAGACGACACAATCTCATCATTCTCATGTCCAACATATCCAATCTCAATTCTCTTGATTCACAACAATGGTAACCCAATCCAGATCCAAGAGCACAACAACTCAATCCCGATCCACTTGCTCCTAAGCGGACCCCACTTCTCGTCCGTAGGTGTAAGACCCTCTTCAAACCTATTACGATCACATCACTTCTCATGCAAATCCCACAAATGGCCTGGTCACCACATATGATTAGATTGCTCAAGAATACTACACACCTACACACCTAGAGACAAACCAAAGTAAACACAATTTGTGTATCCACGATCGATGGGGTCACAACTCCCTCAAGTCCCCATCTACACAACTATGAGTCTATCACCATACCGACTCTAGAGTTTCAGAATCACAACTTCTCATTGTCTCAATCTCATTGCCTCATAATCCAGCGATTCCCACCATCTTGGAAGTGTCTCCACTTTTTCCAACCACGGAACTCCATCCTTGACATATATACCACTACTAAACGGATCAACCAAACGTCAACTCCACTACTACACTTACGTAGGAATCCACAACTCCTACAGATCACAACCACGTGTCCGTGCTCACTAATCAAATCGTTTTATGTCGGGACACCATTCCGATTTTCACTTCTAACCTTTCCGAGGTTCAACTCCCGAGCACCATATGAAACTACCGAATACCAACTCCCAGGATCCTCAGTCATCGATCACCAATCGCCGTTTTTCGACTCCATCTTCACTATTCTCAGAGTCATCAATCACTAATCTCGAGGAATTACCAAGTACTAGCCTCGACACTACTCATGACTGTCCTCGGAATATGCCGCGACATTCCAACATCTGCTAACTCATTCGTGACATCCCTACCCCTCAGGGTAAGTCCACGAAACTAATCTCACTAATGGTCGAACCCGACCCTACCAACCTAGCTTGATCGAAAACAAAGCATAGGCCCACCGCGTTTCCGCTGCGCTACTCTGCTCGATCAACCTAACACCAACATAACCAAGCAAACCAAAACATGACTTGTTA
Organism: Prinsepia uniflora; assembly: GCA_032719365.1. NCBI lineage: Eukaryota > Viridiplantae > Streptophyta > Magnoliopsida > Rosales > Rosaceae > Prinsepia > Prinsepia uniflora. The sequence goes on from CM064862.1 coordinate 41,901,062, forward strand.
CTGGTCATCAAATATCCCAGTTCGGTTAGTGGTAATGGTATGGACCACACAACTAGTCACAACTTCAACTCGTGATGTGCCAATCCTACCATGCACAAGCATCTCAGCTCGTGGCACATCATCTCTGATATAGTGCTCACAGCACCCTACGCATAATTCCCTGCTCATACGGAACCATATCGCCTCTCTACACTCAGATCGGAAGGGAATTGACCTCATTCGTATTCCACCATTCTGAGTAACCGATGCTCAACCAAACATCCTAGTCACACTGAGCCGCTCAAGGTCACCCACAACCTTAGATGCATCCAGCAGCCCAATTTCATATCTGGCTCAAAAATCGGCCCAATTCACAATAGCTTACTAACTCAAATTTTACAAACTAATCACCTGACTCAGGGTTTTTCGAGGCAACAGCCTTACGAGGGTCACCAAATCCGACTAATTCAGCTAGGCACACTCGGCCAAGTACATCCACTTCATCGCTAGGGGGGATTTTCTCAACGCATATCGTATCGGATGCCCGTACCCCTCAACTAATCTGACCAAGCGGTCCCCAGTCTATACTATCATCCTCCAAATGCCATCCGGCCCAACAGGCCGCCGTCATTTACCCCAACTGACCCACGAGTACCATTCGGCTCAATAGGCTATCATCGGGCCCCACAGACCGACCAGCCAACCAGCAATCATATCACCCTCATCCAATCACTATCTAGGTGAAACACCCTAGAACACATCTGATCATCTCTAGGCTCTACCCCATAAGGACTAACACTTGTATCCCGTGCTAAACATATTATCCGTTCTGGCTTAGGGCCAGCATACATCAAACCCCACACCGCGTATCGGGCGACCAGCCCCCAAACACTAGTGATCTCGCCACTCACTAAGTCATTACCTACCGTAATAACACAGCTATCACTCGCACGTCCAAGTTGATGACAAGTTGTTGTAGAGACATCACATCCATAGTAACATCACAACACTCTAATCGACAAACCAACTACTTTGGAAGCCACAATCTCGCGCAAAGTGCACAAACCATGCTTTGATACCAAATTCACACAAACCACCCCCAATCCCGCGGGATTAAGGGATAAGTCATGCTCCCGCCCAACCCACGTGCGACACGAAGGCTAAACACATGTCTAACCACCGTGGAACATATAAGCTAGACAAGGGATACCCAGGTCAACACACCAAAATCAACTTCATACTTTCCAGACTGCGCAGAATCATTGTGGATCGCGTGCGTGATATCTTCATCTCACTAACGTCAGCCCGCACCGCATCAACCTGGAGGGTATCGAAAATAGAAAAGACTGTGAGTGGACAAAAATAAATAAGTTTATAAAAGACATTTTATCAGAAAAGATATTTATACCCTCCATGTAAAATCAATGCATGCATTCGAAACCCATTCATAAACCCATTTCAGTACTAAAATAAGAAAATCGTGTATGGAAACCCAAAATCATTTCTTTTTCTCAAACCTCGGGCCTTAGCCTGGAATCATAAATCAAAATCAAGTCTGAGAACTCAGCCCCAAATCCAAGATCCAAATCGTAATTTCAATCAACTGTGTCACTGCCTAAAACTTCCGAAAATTATCTGAAATCCTCGGTCAAATATAAATCAATCAACATGCTGGATCCCATATCAATGAGTCTTTACACTCAAAACACATATCAAGCCTTCCCGGGATATCAACTAATCTTTAAACTCAAAACACAATTAAAAAGCCTCGGGGGATATCACAATAACCGAGTCTTTAAATTCAAAACATATCAATCCAGGGCCCTCCCCCGTCATCAATCAACCAAGTATTTAAACTAAAAACCAGATCCAGCCATATTGACTGGACCGTCCCCGAAGGAACATTGATAACCGTGCCCGGTCCTACTCCCATCTGGCAAGTCGACTGAAGTTCCCAAATTACCCTCAGCACTTGCCAAAGAAGGGATAATCATATGTGTGCCCACTCATGCCTACACCTCTGGAATAGCCTCGATCATCGCGCCACGACCGGGAGGGTCAATAAAAACACAAAAGGTGTGAGTGGACGAAAATGAATCAGTTCATATAACACGTTACAGAAAGACATTTTCACCCTCCACGTAAACAGGGCTCCCAGCCCGAAATCACTTTTCCCAAAATCCGTTTCAAATTTTTGAAATCAAATCGTATTTCAAATACCAAATTCAAATCACCAAAATCACGGTCAAACCACAACATACTTGAAATCTCGTAAAACGTGCAAATCTATAACACTCTCGAAATACGTGCCAAAATCGTAAATCATACTCACAATCATAGTCAAAATATCATCAAAACATGATACGCACAAATCATATAAAATCATTCATTAAACCATCATGAAAACATAGGAGGAACCATAGCCTCTGAATACGTACAATTACGTATTGCATATCGAAATATGTATAAATACGGAAATCGGAATTACCATAAGCATATGAATCATAATTATAAAGCATAGAAAACGATTATGCATGCATTGAAGTTTAGAAAACAAAGTACACTCGCACACCATAGCGTCGTCGCCTCGATACGCGCGCACTTACGCCGTTCACGGCTGTTCCACTAACCTCGGCTTCCCCGAACCTGTCTAAATCCCATAATACGGCCATTAACTACTTCACAAAGGTCATACTAAAGCCCTATAATTTTCCCGTATTTTTAACTATTTTTAACCGAGGATTTACACCTTCAGACATCCTGAAACATATCGAGACGATGTCCGATCGACTCGAGACCAGTCTTAAAATGTTCGTTACATCGAATACTTTAAAAGCCATGTTGGAAGATTCCCCAAACTACCCTTCACGCTCCCCTACGCGCATCTGGAAGCTTCTACGCCTGAAACCCACGCGCATGAATCGTGTCACCATCAACCTCTGGTGAACCCGGTTCACCTGGTTCGAACCGGTCTGGTCTAGGCTAAACCGGCGTTCACGATTTTTCATCCAATTTCATCCAGTTTTTCCTTCTTTTAATTCCATTAGCTTCGTCCTAACATCTATGATCGATCTTGCTAATTAAAACAAAACATTCTGAGCTGTAAGTTACCTTTCCAATCGAAGCTTCAACTCCGAAATTTCCTCCTTTGTGTCCTCGACATTCCGGCCACCGTTGGTCGTTGTTTAACGTCCCACGAACTCCCCTGAACCTCCAGATCATCACTAAATTAATCAAATCGATCAACATCCAATAATTAAGAAATTTCCATTTTTGAATCACAGGGCCTTACCTCTCAGTTTCTTGGTCACCGTCCACGGCGAACCACCATTCCATGTTCTTCTGACACTTCTCACCCTCCTGATCACCATCTAGTCGATTAGAGCCATCCTCAGTGGCCTGAACTAGAAGTCCAACTTCGAATTTCAAGAACAGAGATCACGGTTCTTCTCTGTTAATTTCCCCAGTCCTCAACCACCGTCCCACGACGTCTTGCCCGACAGCATCACCACAATCCTCACGTTCTAGCCCTTCTTTTTTATTCAGTGAAGAAGTAGAAACAACGAAGATTGAAGGAGATAGGGTGGGTTGATCAAGCAGGTTTCTCTGTTCCTGTGGTTTCCCTCATTTCTCATAGTCCCTCTTCTTTCAAATCCCTTCTCTAAGCACTCACAAACAACATAACCCCTCTCTGGTCTCTCACAAACCACCACAAAGAATTTCCACGACTCACACACACTGGATTTTTGGATCGATACTCTCTGTCCCTATTTTCTCTCAATCTTTCCCAGGAATTGATTAAGTTACTTCACTCAATTAATAAAATGCAACTCGTGCTCTGCTCAAACCACTCAGTTGCATAAACACGTCCCCAGTGCTCTGTTTTTCATTTCCACTAACACAGTTCAATTTCCAATTCAGACACACTAACACATACACTGTGCACTTGCTACCTCTCCACTAATCTGATCCTTCCTTAATGACAATTGTCACCTAATAGTTAAAAAATTCCCTCAAAACCCACTCAAGGTTGTTTCAAACTGCACCCTTGGAAATTACCATTTTGCCCCTCCTTCACATAATTACCAAAATGCCCTTCCTCGTTCTAGATTCATAACTTACTCGTCTGAAGTCTGATTTTTGTGTGCCGCCGGTCGTTATACTCAGGGCATCGAGACCTTCCTAACGGTCTTCGAATCAAGTGAAAATTCCATGTCGTTTGAAAAGTCAACAAATTTCTCCTTCCTAACCAAATTACCGAGTTACCCTTGAACTTCCGAACATCATAACTTTCATCTCGAATGTCGGAATCAGACGTGCCACCTGTCTATGAACTCGTGATGTCCCAAACTACGTCACAGTCATTGGTCAAAGTCTGTTTGACCACTCGAACCAAAAGTCAACCGTTCGCCCGATTTCAGGGGCAAAATCGTCATTTTCTTCAAGTTTTGCCAAATTTACCTTTTTCGAATGTCCGGGTCGTTACAACCTACCCCCCTTAATGAATTTCGTCCTCGAAATTCCATCAGTAGGTGCCATAATATGTTTCCCGAGGCGACGTGTCTAAGGTAACCCCGAAACATAATCAACCGCAACCGGATATAAGTCGTATCCAGCTTATAGGAATCATACAACCAGCCTCAATCCTTCTGTAAACCCCTGCCCCATGGGCAGTCATACCACAAACTTACTCGGAATACATAGCCTAGCTCACGTTCGAGTCCACACAATTCAGGAAACACAAAAATCTGTCAAATCTTCTCAATCAAATGCCATCCGCTCGTGACATGATACGTCTTTATGCATATGTTGCCAGGACAATAAACTCATAAGGTTCAATAACTCGGGAACTCATTCCCCTCACTAGGTCAATTACACCATATCCCTTTTCCAGGGTCACTATGTATAATAATTTTAACCTTTCCTCCTGATACCTCCCTATTACCAATAAGCACTCAGTACAATCATTCATACTATATCGCAAATCACATCCCTTTCTTAGCTTCGACTCCACCATACACCAAGTATGGCCCTGCAGTTGGACGCCAACCGTCCACGTTATCAGAAATCATGTATTACTCCAATCCTACAGAGTTCCATAACTAACAGGATTTCACCTACCATTAGGTTATCAAACATGACAATAGTCTCCCCAAATAATACCTGATCCGCCAATGTGGTCGTAATCTCAATATATTCCGACCATCACCTTATCATACATTAAGCTTTTCTTTTTATCCATTATCACTAATCCTGATGGTCGATATAGTACTCGTACATTCCTTCCCAAAGGTATATGACCTCTGCACACTCAACCCTGTGGGTCTATCTCAACTCATACAAGGAAGATCAACTTCTGAGGGTTTAACTAGCAACAACACACGACTCACCGAATCCCAAATCTCCTAATGAGTCGCCATTTCTCCACTGGTAACCATTCTATCTCAGTTCTTATTTCCATTGACTAACACGTCTGTTTTTTCCTAGGATTCACACTAATCCCGACCGTTATTCGTTCGATCAAACCCAACACTTATTTAACCATATATTTTTCCCTGAGGCATTCGCTACATCTGTCCAGTATCTCACACACTCATCCGTACATAGGAGGACACCAACCAATCATCACTCATGGTACCATACATCATCTAAATGTGGTCAGACTACCCGACTCCTCATCTCCCAACTATAACTGGTCCATTTGGCTATCCAAGGGTATCACCATCAATTAACCTTTGCCATATCAAGTCCGGATATTATCCTTTTCCCTCTTTTACTCAAAATCGACAATCACCACTATGTTGGCCTCTCTTAATAAGGTCACTAATCACAACTTTCCCACGAAACCACAAATCCTTAACTCGTGATACAGGATACTTATTCCATACCGTTAACCTTATTAAGTCGTCCATAATCAACATCTAAACTCAGATCCTCGTAAACTCAATTTCACATCCTGGAAAAACCTCAGGAAATACGTTGAAAAATCCGTGCATCCCCAGCCCTCACTAGGTATCCCATACACGAAGCACGTACACCACACATGTGACCAGCAAACTTTGAGTACCTCATACCAACAATCTATTGGTTGTGAGGATCAAAATCATCCTAGAGGGTAACACCCTCGAGTCTCCCTGAAACATATCCTTTGGAATCCTAGATTCAACATATTATTTCCTAATCAACATACTCGATAGAGGTCTCATGAGTCATCAACCCACCCAATCCAAGGATTACATCCAATTCATCCAAATCTAAGTCAGCCACTAGGCCAATAACACCAGTCATCCTGGGTAACCTCACAGCAAGAGGTCTACCCCCCTTATGTCTCACCAACTTTACCATATATAATTACCAAGATTACCACATAACTATTACTGTATCATTACCCTTATCACCTCACTTCCCACTTACCTGTCTCCTAAAGCTAAATCTCTGTCTATCTCGGGTCTCCGCCCGAACCTCAGTCACTAAATGAAACTGACCCATAAGTCCAATAAACAAAGGTAAACAAGATCAATCCATAATTTCATACTCATCAGTATCTGACCTTATACTAGTCCTTGGCATCCTAGGTGCCAAATATTCCTCAATGAAAAGTCTGCCATATTAGCAACCATAGGTCTATTCAACTTTTCCGGCTCCTCCCGAGCCCTAATACATTACCACCACTCATCTCGAGTCCTAACCAATATCCTGATGCATTTTAAATCCCGTATCCATATCTCGGCTCCTCTTGAGTCCAATCTCATACTAATCAGCCCTACCATCATTAAAATACCCAGACACTGAGCCAATACCGGTGGCAAACCACAAAATTTTATGTCTAACAGACAGTAGTTCACAGTGTACTATGATTAACATCTGACCCTCAATCCAGAGTCAATCTCATCTGAGATCTATCGCGGGGTCTACACACCCTCGTCTACCCGTCTCACTACCAGGTCGCGCACAAGGCTTACGTTTCGGAGGCATGATGTGGCAACAGAATCAGAAACCTAGTGCTCTGATACCAAGTTGACCGGACCGTCCCCGAAGGGACATTGATAACCGTGCCCGATCCTGCTCCCGTCAGGCAAGTCGACTGAAGTTCCCAAATTACCCTCAGCACTTGCCAAACAAGGGATAATCATATGTGTGTCCACTCATGCCTCCACCTCACGAATAGCCTCGATCATCGCGCCACGACCGGGAGGGCCAATAAAAACACAAAAGGTGTGAGTGGACGAAAATGAATCAGTTCATAAAACAGGTTACAGAAAGACATTTTCACCCTCCACGTAAAACCAATGCATGCATTCGGAAATCATTTCATAATCCATTTCATTTCCAAATAAGAAAACCGTGTATGAAAATCAAAATCATTTTATTTTTCTCAAATTCCGGGCCTTAGCCCAAAAATCATAACACGGGGCCTCAGCCCAAAATAATAAATCAAATCCAAGTACAGGACATAACCCAAAAATCCATCAAGTCATATAAACCGGGCCGCTGCCCAACACATCCGAAAAACATCAGAAATCAACAGCAATTCACAAGTCAATCAATCTGCTGGATCTCAAGTGCGCCCGAGTCTTTAAACTCAAAACCATGCGCATAATCAGGCCTTCCCGGGATATCAACGAGCCTTTAAACTCAAGCATAATCAATAGGCCTCGGGGGATATCACAATAACCGAGTCTTTAAGCTCAATCCGGGTCTTTAAACCCAATCCGAGCCCGCCCCCGTCATATCTCATCCGGGTCTTTAAACCTAAAACCATTTGTAAATCACAACAAATCCAGAATTCATCGTAAACCAATTTTATCAGATCAAATCCGAGATCACACTTAATCGAAATGGAACTCATGTCCGAATTTCACATTCAAATCACAATTCATATCTGTCATCCATTCCCGAATCTGAATTCACAATAATGATTCCGTAAGCCGGCATCCGGAACCATCATCCCGAACCCAAATCCGGAAATCCCCTCTCAAGTTTCCGAAATCCACTTCCAAAACTGAAATCGCATGAATAGGGCTCCCAGCCTGAAATCACTTTTCCCAAAATCCTTTTCAAATCATTGAAATCAAATCGTATTTCAAATACCAAATTCAAATCACCAAAATCACGGTCAAACCACAACATACTCGAAATCTCGTAAAACGTGCAAATCCGTAACACTCTCGAAATACGTGCCAAAACTGTAAATCATACTCTCAATCATAGTAAAAATATCATCAAAACATGATACGCACAAATCATATAAAATCATTCATTAAACCATCATGAAAACATAGGAGGAACCATAGCCTCGAAATACGTACAATTGCGTATTGCATATCGAAATACGTACAAATACAAAAATCACAATTACCATAAGCATAAGCATATGAATCATAATTATAAAGCATTGAAAACGATTATGCATGCATTGAAGTTTAGAAAATAAAGTCCACTCACACACCATAGCATCGTCGCCTCGATACGCGTGCACTTACGCCGTTCCCGGCCGTTCCACTAACCCCGGCTTCCCCGAACCTATCCAAATCCCATAATACAGTCACTAACTACTTCACAAAGGTCATACTAAAGCCCCATAATTTTCCCGTATTTTTAACTATTTTTAACCGAGGCTTTAAACCTTCAGACATCCAGAAACATGTCGAGACGATGTCCGATCGACTCGGAACCAGTCTTAAAATGTTCGTTACATCCAATACTTTAAAAGTCGTGTTGGAAGATTCCCCAAACTACCCTTCACGTACCCCCACGCACGTCTGGAAACTTCTGCGCGTGAAACCCATGCGCGTGAATAGTGTCAACATCAACCTCTGGAGAACTCGGTTCACCTAGTTCGAACCGGTCCGATCTAGGCTAAACCGGCGTTCATGGTTTTTCATTCAATTTCATCCAGTTTTCCCTTCTTTTAATTCCATTAGCTTCGTCCTAACATCTATGATCGATCTTGCTAATTAAAACATAACATTCTGAGTTGTAAGTTACCTTTCCAATCGAAGCTTAAACTCCGAAATTTCCTCCTCTGTGTCCTCAACATTCTGGCCACCATTGGCCGTTGTTTCACGTCCCACGAACTCCCCTGAACCTCCAGATCATCACTAAATTAATCAAATCGATCAACATCCAATAATTAAGAAATTTCCATTTTTGAATCACAGGGCCTGACAGGACCCACCCTGATTATCGCCTCGATAATCGGGAAGCATCCTACTCCCGTCTGACAATCGAAACCTAAAAAACCGGAAAACCAAATAACATTACATCACACCATTGTCAGACCAGGGAGATTAAACAAATACATCTGACTGGACGTCAAGTCCACAGTTTCACAGAGCATAATATTACAAAACAGGTTAAAGAACAAATCCTACTCTGTGAACTAACTACTCCGCAATGGAAAACTTTATGCCTCTGCCTCTGCGCTTGCCCCCGCACTTGTACCACGACCTGGAGGGAATTTAAAACAACAAAGTATGAGTGGACCGAAACAAAAGTTTTACAGGAAAACAGTTTTCCGAAATCGGGTTCGCCCTCCAGTTTTACAACATGCATGCATAACCAAATATTCAAAAATCGCGTATTAAACCTTTGAAAGCTCTTTTTCCGAAACACATGAAAAAAGTTACAGAGAACCGTCATAACTCATGTAAAACAATTTAATATTACCAGAATCCAAAAACCGTCATTTTGAAACATCAATTGCACAAATCAAGTAAAAAGTGAGTCAATAATCACAATTAAGCCGTTGGATCCATCCGAGTCTTTAAACTCAATATCAGGCCTTCCCGGGATATCAACGAGTCTTTAAACTCAAAACCTGATCAATAGGCCTCGGGGGTATCACAATAACCGAGTCTTTAAACTCAATCCGGGTCTTTAAACCCAATTTTCGGGCCCGCCCCCGTCATCAATAAACCGGGTCTTTAAACCCAAAACCAGATCCAACCATCAACCGGGTCTTTAAACCCAAAACCGTTTTTTAAGCACAATAAACCAGGATTCATCATAAACCGGTTTCCAACATCATTCCGAAATCATATCACGTCATAATAGGACTTACGTCCGAATTCACATGCAACTTTCAAAATATGAAATTCCCGAAATCACTTCACAATTATGATCAAAACATCATAAATCTATAACATGCATAATCATATCCAGATACCTCATCAAAACATCATTCATGCATAAGCAAAAACCGTAACCTCGAAATGCGTGAAATACGATAAATATCTCGAAAAGCATGAAAACACGTAAAACCAAAATATCATATCACCATCATAAAATCATATGTAAAACCATAAGATAATAAGTAAAATAGTCATGCATTCCCGGTTTAGAAATCAAAACGTCTACTCACGGTTTTAGGACGCGTCAATTGCGCCCCGTGCGTTCCTCAGTAGCTTCGGAAATGTCCGGGCCTGTAAAAACGTATAAGAAAGGTTACAAACATCCCAAAATAACTCGTAGGATTTTTCCTAATTTTCCCGGATTTTTCGGCGAAATTAAACTTAGAGACTTAACCTTCCGGACTCCCGAAATTATCCTGAACGACTCCCGATCGACTCGAACTCTAAAGATAAAATGTTAATTAGATTGAAGGGATTAAATCTCATGTTGACCGTGATTGTAGGGGACATCACACGTGCCGTCACGTGCCGCCCAAAGTGGCTGCGCGTGAAGGCCACGTGCCAAGCTACAGTGTCTTCTCCCTCACCCGAACAGCCTGCTAAACGGGTCTGATACCCGCGACTGAACCCGACCAGTTCAAGCTCAATTCTCAATCAATTCCTCTCGTTTTCAATCCTATTATCTTCTTTAATCCATTAATTTTAGGTCTGTATTGATGATTAACCTCGACTGTCCCTCAATCGACCCAACTCAAGCTCATACAGTCGAACAAGTCGACGTCTGGAACTCACCCTACACGGTTCCATTTCCAAATTATCTTCACCAGTAGGTTAAGGGAATTTATACGAACACAATAGCACAATCAATTGAACTCGCCGTTACCTGGAAGTCGTCGTCCTTAAGCTCGACAATTCTCAGAACCAGGGAGCTCAGTTCTTGGCCAATTCGTGAGTGATGTCCTTCGAAATCGATGTGGTTGGTTTCCTTTTGCTCCCAGAAGACTAGAACGGCCCTTAGTTTAGCTCGAATGTCCCCACGATTTGATCTTCGATTTTCCCTCCAACTGGTTTCCCCTTCGAACTGGAACTTGGGTTCCTGGGCAAAACGGGCTCCAATCTCTACAACTCTAGCACCGTCGTGTTTCTGTCACTCCCATAAGTCTCCCTACGTGTTTAGACTTGTCTCTCAACCCGTAGAAGTCGAATTCTGAGTTTTCCCCTCAAAAACCCGAAAATGTTTCCTCGCGGTTTCTCTCAATCTCTCCCAGTCTCTCCACAGCAAAATGATTCCAAATGAGCTCCCAGACTCAAAGGCAATCAGATAATCGATCAAATGGCAAACAACCCGTGGGAAACCGTCTGATTCCTCTCTGAAAATTGTTTCCCGCACGCTGAAACCATGGCCATTTTCCAAGCTCTCTCGTGCTCTGAGCACTGATCGGTCGACCATGTGTGCCTCCCACTGCCTCAATTCTCATAAACAAAACCCACTCACCAGTCCACTAAGCTATAAACAATTTGAACGTACAAAACACCACGGCACGGCCGTGTGCTCTGTTTTTTACGGTGGTGCTACAGTAACCGCCGTGAAATGATCAAAATGCCCCTCTGTGCAATAATTACTAAAATGCCCTCCAACTTCCGTGACCCGTAACTCGGTCACCTGATGTCCGTTTCACGCGTTCCGCCTGTCGTTGTACTCGGGACCTCGAGACGAACCTAACGATCTTCGAATCATGTGAAAACCAATTTTCAAACAAAAAGTCAACTTTTTCCCTTATAACGTTCAAATTACGATAATGCCCCTGAACTTCCGAACATCATAACTTTCGCCTCGAGCGTCCGAATCGGACATGCCACCTGTCTATGAACTCGTGACGTCCCGAACTACGTCACGATCATCGTTCAACGTCCATTCGACCTCCCAATTGAAAAGTCAACCAATTGACCACACGAATCACAGGGATAAAAACGTCATTTTATTCAATATTTTACAATATTACATTTTCTGAACGTCCGGGGCATTACAGGGCCTTACCTCTCGGTTTCACGGTCACCGTCCACGACGAACCACCATTCCATGTTCTTCTAACACTTCTCACCCTCCTGATCACCATCTAGTCGATTAAAGCCATCCTCAGTGGCCTAAACTAGAAGTCCAACTTCGAATTTCAAGAACAGAGATCACGGTTCTTCTCTGTTATTTTCCCCAGTCCTCAACCACCGTCCCACGACGGCTTGCCGCGACAGCATCACCACAATCCTCACCTTCTAGCCCTTCTTTTTTATTCAGTGAAGAAGTAGAAACAACGAAGATTGAAGGAGATAGGGTGGGTTGATCAAGCAGGTTTCTCTGTTTCTCTGGTTTCCCTCATTTTTCACAGTCCCTCTTCTTTCAAATCCCTTCTCTAAGCACTCACAAACAACACAACCCCTCTCTGGTCTCCAACAAACCACCACAAAGAATTTCCACGACTCACACACACTGGATTTTTGGATCAATACTCTCTGTCCCTGTTTTCTCTCAATCCTTCCCAGGAATTTATTAAGCTACTTCACTCAATTAATCAAATGTAACTCGTGCTCTGCTCAAACCACTCAATTGCATAAACAAGTCCCCAGTGCTCTGTTTTTCATTTCCACTAACATAGTTCAATTTCCAATTCAGACACATTAACACACACACTGTGCACTTGCCACCTCTCCACTAATCTGATCCTTCCTTAATGATAATTGTCACCTAATAGTTAAACAATTCCCTCAAAACCCACTCACGGCTGTTTCAAACTGCACCCTTGGAAATTACCATTTTTCGCCTCCTTCACATAATTACCAAAATACCCTTCCTCGTTCTAGAATCATAACTTACTCGTCCGAAGTCCAATTTCAGTGTGCCGCCAGTCATTATACTCAGGGCATCGAGAGCTTCCTAACGGTCTTCGAATCACGGGAAAATTCCATGTCGTTTGAAAAGTCAACAAATTTCCCCTTCTTAACCAAATTACCGAATTACCCTTGATCTTCCGAACATCATAATTTTCTCCTAGAATGTCGGAATCGGACGTGCCACTTGTCTATAACCTCGTGACGTCCCAAAATACGTCACAGTCATCGGTCACAGTGCGATTGACCACTCGAACCAAAAGTCAACCGTTCGGCCGATTCTAGGGGCAAAATCGTCATTTTCTTCAAGTTTTCCCAAAATTACCTTTTTCGAATGTTCGGGTTGTTACAACCTACCCCCCTTAATGAATTTCGTCCTCGAAATTCCAATCAGTAGGTGCCATAATATTTTTCCCGAGGAGACGTGTCTAAGGTAATCCCGAAACATAATCAACCGCAACCGGATATAAGTCATATCCAGCTTATAGGAATTATACAACCATCCTCAATCCTTCTGTAAACCTCTGCCCCATGGGCAGTCATACCACAAACTTACTCGGAATACGTAGCCTAACTCACGTTCGAGTCCACATAATCCAGGAAACACAAAAATCTGTCATATCTTCTCAATCAAATGCCATCCGCTCGTGAGGTGATACATCATTATGCATATGTTGCCAGGCCAATAAACTCATAAGGTTCAATAAATCGGGAACTCATTCCCCTCACTAGGTCAATTGCACCATATCCCTTTTCCAGGGTCACTATGTATAATAATTTTAACCTTTCCTCCTGATACCTCCCTATTACCAATAAGCACTCAGTACAATCATTCATACTATATCGTAAATCACATCCCTTTCTTAGCTTCGACTCCACCATACACCAAGTATGGCCCTGCAGTTGGACGCCAACCGTCCACGTTATCAGAAATCATGTATTACTCCAATCCTACAGAGTTCCATAACTAACAGGATTTCACCTACCATTAGGTTATCAAACATGACAATCGTCTCCCCAAATAATACCTGATCCGCCAATGTGGTCGTAATCTCAATATATTCCAACCATCACCTTATCATACATTAAGCTTTTCTTTTTATCCATTATCACTAATCCTGATGGTCGATATAGTACTCGTACATTCCTTCCCAAAGGTATATGACCTCTGCACACTCAACCCTGTGGGTCTATCTTAACTCATACAAGGAAGATCAACTTCTGAGGGTTTAACTAGCATCAACACATGACTCACCGAATCCCAAATCTCCTAATGAGTGATCGACATAAGTCCCCGTTTCTCAACTTGCAACCATTCTATCTCAATTCTTATTTCCATTAACTAACACGTTTGTTTTTCCTAGGATTCACACTAATCCCGACCGTTATTCATTCGATCAAACCCAACACTTATTTAACCATATATTTTTCCCTGAGGCATTCGCTACATCTGTCCAGTATCTCACACACTCATCCGTACATAGGAGGATACCAACCAATCATCACTCATGGTACCATACATCATCTAAATGTGGTCAGACTACCCGACTCCACATCTCCCAACTATAACTGGTTCATTTGGCTATCGAAGGGTATCACCATCAATTAACCTTAGCCATATCAAGTCCATACATTATCCTTTTCTCTCTTTTACTCAAAATCGACAATCACCACCATGTTGGCCTCTCTTAATAAGGTCACTAATCACAACCTTCCCACGAAACCACAAATCCTTAACTCGTGATACAGGATACTTATTCCATATCGTTACCCTTATTAAGTCGTCCATAATCAACATGTAAACTCAGATCCTCGTAAACTCAATTTCTCATCCTGGCAAAACCTCAAGAAATACGCTGAAAAATCCGTTCATCCCCAGCCCTCACTAGGTATCTCATACGCGAAGCACATACACCACACATGTGACCAGCAAACTTTGAGTACCTCATACCAACCATCGATTAGTCATGAGGATCAAAATCATCCTAGAGGGTAACACCCTCGAGTCTCCCTGAAACATAACCTCTGGAATCCTAGATTCCACATATTACTTCCTAATCAACATACTTGATAGAGGTCTCATGAGTCATCAACCCATCCAATCCAAGGATTACTTCCAATTCATCCAAATCTAAGTCAGCCACTAGGCCAATAACACCAGTCATCCTGGGTAACCTCACAGCAAGAGGTCTACCCCCCTTATGTTTCACCAAATTTACCAAATATAATTAACAAGATTACCACATAACTATTACTGTATCATTATCCTTATCACCTCACTTCCCACTCGCCTATCTCATAAAGCTAAATCTCTGTCTATCTCGGGGCTCCGCCCGAACCTCATCCTCATCTCTGTTTTCATCAATTGATCGTTCAATTCAAAATTCGATCCCAAGTCATCAATTCAAGGTTTTCAGGTGGGTTTTGGTTTTTTCTGGGTTTTTCCTTCCCTTTTTCTTCACTATTTCCTCACAATTCCACTCTCATTTCGAGTCTAATCTCACGAGTACAGTTAGGAGTTTAATGGTTTCCTTGGATCGACATCCTTCCTCTGTTTCTTTGTTAAACACACATTTTCCTTTTGTTTGTTCTTCCACCGATTACATCCCACCGCTCACACCTATTTGACACTAATTATTCTTTTCCAGGTGACATGTGTTACTTAAGTAACGAAGTGAGTCACTAATGTAATTGACTCAACAGCTCTAGAAAAAATATAGTTTTTCCCTTCCTTGCACAATTTACCAAATTGCCCCTAACATTCCTTAATCCATAACTTTTTCATCCGGACTCTGATTTACTTATGCCGCATGCCGTTGTACTCAGGGAATCGAGACCTACCTAATAGTCCTCGAAATAGGTACAAAAGACATGTTGCCAAGAAAGTCAACAAATTGCCCATTTTCAACTAAATTACCAAAATACCCCCGAACTTCCGAATATCATAACTTCTTCTTCGATCGTTGGAATCGAACGTGACACCTGTCTACGGACTCTTGACGTCACGAACTACATCACAATCATTGACCAACGTCCGTTTGACCACCCAGATAAGAAGTCAATGATTTAACCTTCCTAAGGGCAAAACTGTCACTTCGCACCGTCCGTCTGAAATCACCCAAATAATCATCGATTACTTCCACTAATCCATCATTAACCACTAATCTAATTCTGGTTTCCGGGACGGGCCGTTACAATCTTCCCCCTTAAAGAATTTCGTCCTCGAAATTCCGAATCTTGTCGTCCTCAACCACTGAGAATATCTAATCCAACTTCTCTCACACCTAGGACTCCCACTCAGTGTATATCACTTGTCAATCTTGTTCCCTATTACTAATACTATCACCACAACTGCCAGTACATTTCTGCCATGCGGATCAATTTGTACAAACTATAAGATCTTGCTGTCATCCGGCACAAAGCTCACCTCAATCCGCCTTGGTACTCTTATCGATCAACATCTGGTCAACCATCCATACAGACTCCGTCAGCAATACGTGCCGACCTCACTGGAATCACAACTCAAACTTTTCAAGTCGTGGGAACATCATCCACGTCTCACTCCACCTGTCATTAACTGAATCTTAACGAATACATGTCTCACCGTGATCACACATCTCCACATCAGGATCCCACTAGTCAATCACATCCAAAAATAACTATGGTGTATACCACAAAATTTCACAAACTTCACAATGATGTATATAGCAATCACATCCATCGTACAGTATATACCCATCACTATGTCCACATCATCTTGCTTCCGATATCCAGCCATACTCACTCAAGACGACACAATCTCATCATTCTCATGTCCAACATATCCAATCTCAATTCTCTTGATTCACAGCAATGCTAACCCAATCCTGATCCAAGAGCACAACAACTCGATCGAGATCCACTTGCTCCTAAGCGGACCCTACTTCTCGTCCGTAGGTGTAAGACCCTCTTCAAACCTATTACGACCACATCACTTCTCATGCAAATCCCACAAATGGTCCGGTAACCACATATGATCAGATTTCTCAAGAATACTACACACCAACACACCTAGAGACAAACCAAAGTAAACACAATCTGTGTATCCACGATCGATGGGGTCACAACTCCCTCAAGTCCCCTTCTACACAACTATGAATCTATCACCATACCGACTCTAGAGTTTCAGAATCACAACTTCTCATTGTCTCAATCTCATTGCCTCATAATCCCGCGATTCCCAACATCTTGGAAGTGTCTCCACTTTTTCCAACCACGGGACTCCATCCATGACATATATACCACTACCAAAAGGATCAACCAAACGTCAACTCCTCTACTACACTTATGTAGGAATCCACAACTCCTACGGATCATAACCACGTGTCCATACTCACTAATCAAATCGTTTTATGTCGAGACAATGAAACTACCAAATACCAACTCCCGGGATCCTCAGTCATCGATCACCAATCGCCGTTTTTGGACTCCATCGTCACTATTCTCGGAGTCATCAATCACCAATCTCGAGAAATTACCAAGTACTAGCCTCGACACTACTCATGATCATCCTCGGCATATGTCGAGACATTCCAACATCTGCAAACTCGTTCGTCACGTCCCTACCCATCAGGGTAAGTCCACGAAACTAATCTCACTAATGGTCGAACCCGACCCTACCAACCTAGCCTGATCCAAAACAAAGCATAGGCCCACTGCGCTTCCGCTGCGCTACTCTGCTCGATCAACCTAACACCAACATAACCAAGCAAACTGAAACATGACTTGTTACTGGTCATCAAATATCCCAGTTCGGTTAGTGGTAATGGCATGGACCACAAAACCAGTCGCAACTTCAGCTCGTGATGTGCCCATCTTACCATACACAAGCATCTCAGCTCGTTACACATCAGCTCTGATGTAGTCCTCTCTACACTCAGATTTGGGGGGGGGGGGGGGGGGGGGATTGATCTCCTTCGTATTCCACAATTCTGAGCAACTGATGCTCAACCAAACATCCTAGTCACACTAACCCGCTCAAGGTCACCCACAACCTCAGCTGCATCCAGCAGCCCAATTTCATATCTGGCTCAAAAATCGACCCAAGTCACAATAGCTTACTAGCTCAAATTTTCCAAACTAATCACCTGACTCAGAGTTTTTCGAGGCAACAGCCTTACGAGGGTCACCAAATCCGACTAATTCAGCTAGGCACACTCTGCCAAGTACATCCACTTCATCGCTAGGGGGAATTTTCTCAATGCATACCGTATCGGATGCTTATACCCCTCAACTAATCTGACCAAGTGGTCCCCAGTCTATACTATCATCCTCCAATCGCCATCCGGCCCAACAGGCCACCGTCATCTGGCCCAACTGACTTACGAGTACCATCTGGCTCAATAGGATGTCATCGGGCCCAACAGACCGACCAGCCAACTAGCAATCATATCACCCTCATCCAATCACTATCCAGGTGAAACACCCTAGCACACAGCCGATCATCTCTCGGCTCTACCCCATAAGGACTTACACTCGTATCCCGTGCTAAGCACATTATCCGTTCTGGCTTAGGACCAGTAGACATCAAACCCCATATCGTGTATCGGGCGACCAGACCACAAACACTAGTGATCTTGCCACTCACTAAGTCCTTACCTACCATAATAACACAGTTATCACTCGCACGTCCAGGTTGATGACGGGCTGTTGTAGAGACATCACATCCACAATAACATCACAACACTCTAATCGACAAACAAACTACTCTGGAAGCCACAATCTCGTACAAAGCACACAAACCATGCTCTGATACCAAATTGACACGACCCACCCCCAATCTCCCGGGATTAAGGGATAAATCATGCTCCCACCCAACCCACGAGCGACACGAAGGCTAAACACATGTCTAATCACTGTGGAACACGTAAGCTAGATAAGGGATACCCAGGTCAACACACGAAAATCAAATTCATACTTTCCAGAGTGCGCAGAATCATTGTGGATCGCGTGCGTGATGTCTCCGTCTCACTAATGTCAGCCCGCACCGCATCAACCTGGAGGGTATCGAAAACAGAAAAGACTGTGAGTGGACATAAATAAATAAGTTTATAAAAGACATTTTATCCAAAAAGATATTTATACCCCCCATGTAAAATCAATGCATGCATTCGAAACCCATTCATAAACCCATTTCAGTACTAAAATAAGAAAATTGTGTATGGGAACCCAAAATCATTTCTTTTTTTAAAACCTCGGGCCTTAGCACGAAATCATAAATCAAAATCAAGTCTGGGAACTCAGCCCCAAATTCAAGATCCAAATCGTAATTTCGATCAACTGGGTCACTGCCCAAAACATCCGAAAATCTTCTGAAATCCTCAGTTAAATATAAATCAATCGACATGCTGGATGACACGACCCATCCCAATCCCCCCGGGATTACCGTGGGATGTGTCATGCTCCCGTCTGACATGAAGTGTCAGACAAGGGATAACTTAAAGCCACTGCCCCAACGAGCTTCCAGAGTTCGCAAGGATCGATGGAGGAGGCATGCAATGTCCCAATCTCTGCTGCAGTCGCATCCGTGATCAACCTGAAGGGCATTAAAAACAATAAAGGTTGTGAGTGGACGAAAATAAATAAGTAAACAAAACATATTTCATAGAGATATTTATTCCCTTCATTAAAACGTATGCATGCATCGAAAACCAGTAAGTAAACTATTTACTAAGACAACCATTAGGGCCTTAGCCCAGAAACCGTAAAACCAAATCATGTGGGTCTCTACCCAAAACCATGAATACCGAAAACCAAATATCTATTATTTAAATCCGACATCCAGAATACCAATTTCAAATTCCAACTGGGCCATCGCCCAAAACAATAACCATAAATACCATTTCAAGGAAAACATGTTTAAACCATCCTGGGCATCCCAGATGCCTAGCGTCCCAGACACTCGACGTCCCAGACGTCATATCTCACGGTATAATAAGCAACGCATGCTGCCCGGGGTCTCTCCGGGTCAATATCTCTGACATCCCAGATGTCTGACGTCCCAGACGTCTAATCATAGCAATCCTGCTCCTGAGTCATCATACGGTCCGGTAGCTCCGTATAATGACCCCTAGCCGGCAATGCACCGTGACTTCCCTAGTGTCCCAGACACCTGGAGGAGACCATCACATATCCTCGTATCAAGATGGTTTATGGAAAACAGTTTATCAATCATTTCAAACATCTCAAGGGCCCTGCCCGGAATTTCCATAAAACCATTACAAGTCCAAATATATGATTTCTCAAATCCAAAACATTTATCCACATCCATTTAGGGTTCCCGACCCGAAATCACATTTATAAACCAACTGGGCCTCATGCCCGGTTTCGTAAACCAACTGAGCCCCTGGCCCGATTATATAACTCAAATGGACTCCACGTTCGAGGTTTCCAAAACAATTGGGCCTCATGCCTGAGTTTACCATTCCAATTTCAAAACCATTTCATGAAATCATATCCAAAACCATAAGTATGGAACTCAGTGTAAAACCGGAAAAAAAAACCTCGATTTACGTGCAAGCACGTAAATCACCTCGAACTGCGTGAAACCATATAATTCACTAATATCCAAATCAACATCATATAATCACAATCATAATCCATATAAAATAGTTATGCATGTATAAAATTTATAAAACCGAATTCCACTCACAGACTGTCCATAATTGCTCGTTTTCGCGCTGCACGCGTTCCCGTAATTTCTGACATTTTCCAAAAATCTCGAATCCTGTCCAAAATCACTCTATAGTGTCACTAAGGGCTCAAATAATAGCATACTAATTTCCCATAATTTTCCGGGAATTAAACGTTAGTTAAAAACGTAACCTAAACCTTCGGACCCTCGAAACAACTTCGAAACGGTGTCCGATTAATTCGAAATCAACGCTAAAATGTTCGTTTCATTACATAGGACAAAAGTTGTGTTGAGCTTACCTCGAGAATTGGGCCCACGTGCCCTCACGCGCCGATGTGAGTGGCTGCGCGTGAAACTCACGCGCTTGCTACAGTGTTGCTACAGTTGTCTTCCTCACCCGACTCACCTGGTAAACGGGTCTGCGACCAGCGTGTTCGACCCGGTTCAATTCCTGCCATAAACCACCTAATTTCCTAAATTGATCCATCAAGTAGAATCGTAATACACTTAATTAAAGGTCTGTAGTAATCATTCCAATCATCACGGCCTAAAACCAACTCAATTGAACTCAAATTCTAATCGAAGCTCGCCGTCCCAGTTTCACTAAACAACCACTGTTTTCATCAATTAAATAGTTAGGGAGCATCGCAGGCTTACCATAGAGAGGATTTTGTGACCAATTCCATTAGAACTTACCTCCAAAACCACGACCCAATGCTCGATTTTTCTGGAATTCCGTCGTGTCTGTCCATGGCTGCCAGGGCTTCGAGCTTCGAATTCTTGATCTGGATCGACTAAGTGAAGTCCCAGAAGACTTATTCGAGCCTCCAATCGACTTGGGCTGGCCTATATTTCAAATTCGGATTTGAATTGTCCAAAAATGAATTTTGGGTTCTAGTGTATATTCTTCACTCAGTCTACCCATTTCTCCTCTCCAATTCGTCTATCTGGTTCTCTCCAGTTCTCTGTCCCTCTCCAACCGTCCCAGAAATTGATCAAACAATCTAATTAATCCATCCAATGCGACGAGTGCTCTGTTCAGAATTCTCAATTGAATACAACAAATCAGCCTGTGCACTGCACCTAACCGTCCCAGGGCATGATGCTTCCCACTCATTCCCAATTGCCACAGATTCCATCCCTTGTTAGTGACAATTGTCACTTGGTTTGCTAAACAAAGCACTAAGCGGATTAAACAAGTCACTCACTGTGTTCAACAAGGTTCCACTCACGGCTGTTTCAAATTTCACGGCCAAATTACCATTTTGCCCTTTCTTTGGCAATTTACCAAAATGCCCCTCCTCGTTCTAGACCCGTAACTTGTCCGTCCGACGTCCATTTTCAGAGTGCCACCTGTCTACGGACTCAGGGCATAGAGACCTTCCTAACGGTCTTCGAATTTTGTGAAAATCAGTTTTCTATCAAAAAGTCAACATTTCCCCCCTTTTTGTCCGAATTACGAAAACACCCCTCGACTTCTGAACGTCATAACTTCTTTCTCGAATGTCGGAATCGGGTGTGCCACCTATCTACGAACTCGTGACGTCCCAAACTACGTCACGGTCATCAGTCAAAGTCCATTTAACCTCCCGAATTAAAAATCAACGTTTTACCCACGACTTGGGGCAAAACGGTCATTTTGCATCGTTCGTCCGATTTCGCCCTACTAATCACCAATTAACCCCGTTAATCAGGATTAGTTACTAATCTAATCCCGGAATTCGGGACGGGTCGTTACACTGGTTCCCATATCAACGCGTCTTTAAACACAAAACACATATCAGGCCTTCCCGAGATATCAACGAGTTTTTAAACTCAAAACACAATCAACAAGCCTCGGGGGATATCACAATAACCGAGTCTTTAAATTCAAAACAGATCAATCCAGGGCCCTCCCCCGTCATCAATCAACCTAATCTTTAAACTCAAAACTAGATCCAGCCATATTCGGGTCCTTAAACCCAAAACTAAGTGAAAATCGTAGAAAATCCATATCCAAATTCGCAATCATGATTTCGTAAGCTATCATCCGGAATCATCATTCTGAACCCAAATCCAGAAATTCACTTTCAAGTTTCAAAACCAAATCCTGAATCATCATTTATCGAAATCACTTTCATGAACAGGGCTTCAAGCCCGAAATCACTTTTCCAAAATCAATTATGAACCATTGAAATCAAATCATAATCCATAATTCAAATCTCAAAGTCAAATCACCAAAACCATGATCAAATCGCAACATAAATCGTAAGCTAGTAAAACGTGCAAATACGTAATTATCTCGAAATACGTGCAAAATCGTAAATCATCAATATCAGATCAAAAACATAGAAATCACGTATAGAAAACATATAAAAATATTTATGCATGCATCATACGTTAGAAAGCAAAGTCCACTCATAGACCATTCCCAATGCCGCCTCGATACACGTGCAATAACACGATCCTGGCCAATCCGCTATCACCGAACTTCCCGAACCTGTCCATATCACATACTAAGGTCACTAACTACTTCATAAAGCTTCTACTAATTCCCCGTAATTTTTCTGAATTTTTAACTATTTTTAAACTATCCCTTAAATCTTCGGACATCCCGAACTATATCGAAATGATGTCTGATTATCTCGAAATCTGTACCAAAATTTTTGTTACATCAAAATAAGTAAGTTTCATGTTGTCCTCACCTTGGGAGGAAGCACCATGCGCCCTCACGAGAGTGATAGACTCTGCGCGCTCTGGGAAGTTCGGAAGTTATTGAGAAGGTCGGATCGGAACTCTGTTGTCCGACTTACGTGTCACACGGAGGTAAGATGTCCGTTTGGCCCTTGTGTCATGCGTAAGTCGGATGGAAGCGGGGTTTAGCCCTTAATCCCGGGGGATTAGGGGTGGGCCCTGACAATTGGTATCAGAGGGAGGTTTTGTGTGTTCTGCGCGAGGTTTGGTGCCTAGAGTCGTTGGTTCGTTGACTTGGGTGGTGTGATGCTACTATGGATGTGATGTCTCGACGTGGAACAGCCCGACAGTAACCTGGATACGAGAGTGATAGTACGTTTGAGGTGATTGGATAGCAGCGTTTGAGGGTGCTCGTTGCTCGATACGTGGTGCGAGGTAAGACGTATGTCGGCTTAGGGCCGGAATGGTTAGTGCGTTGGCGCTGGTATTTGTGTTACTTGATGGATGGACCATAGGGTCGGAGATACGCTAGCAGAAGTAACCTGGAGGTATCCGGTGAGCTACGGATGAGTAGGTTGGTCGACCTGAGGGGCCTGAGAGTAACGCGTTGAGTTAGTAAGATACGTGGGCCGAGGAGGCCGATTGATCGTGGCCGGTTAGGCCGGAGGAGAAGTACCTGAGGGGAACCGTAAGTTGAGGTTTGTGGTAGCGTAGTCCTTGTGGTTTGAGCCGACTTACGGCCGGATTAGAGACGACGCTGCTAGGTGCAGCCGAGGTAGTGATGACCATGGGTAGGTCATGAACCAGGACGAACGGTCAGGATGTCGTGGGTTGATGAGAGTAGCGCAACGGAAGCGTGGTTGTGATCTTGTGGCTAGCAGAGTTGAATTGGGAACCTCGTGGTTAGAGACCATGGTAAGTTCCGTTGAAGGATGACGGAAGGAAATGAGAAATAAGTGACTATAACTGATCGATATGAGGTTATCGAGAGAACCCACAATCTAGGTTTTGCCTTTAGGACTTTGTTGGTTTCTTCCGACAAGGTGGTCGAAGCCGTTGAGTGTGAGCCGGTAGGTAGGATTTCTTTTAGACGAGTTTCTTTAGGATTTAAGTTGGGTTCTGGAAGGTGAGGTGGTAGTACGCGAGGACGTACTCTATGAATTCTATTGGGTACTCTATATGAGGTATTTTAAAATACCTTTGTTTTCTGTTCATAGAGTTTCCTTTGCGTACACCATGAAGTTCTTGTTGTACTGAGAGCGGGTT
Source organism: Prinsepia uniflora (assembly GCA_032719365.1). Classification (NCBI taxonomy): domain Eukaryota; kingdom Viridiplantae; phylum Streptophyta; class Magnoliopsida; order Rosales; family Rosaceae; genus Prinsepia; species Prinsepia uniflora. The sequence goes on from CM064862.1 coordinate 41,925,668, forward strand.
AGAAGTGTTGAACTGGTAGTAGCGGTGTTGTGAAATACCCAAGGTGGAATGATAGGTTAGGGCCTGTCTAGAGCAGTTGGTTTTGGCGAGAGTTGACCATCGGGTAGAAGACCATAGGTGTCAGGAACGAGCTGTGGAATTTCAGGGACGAAATTCTTTTAAGGAGGGTAGGATGTAACGATTCATCCCGGGAGTTAGGATTAAGGAAGTGATTAGTGCCGGATTAGTAGCGTTAAGGGGTGGTTAGTTGGTTACTTTTGGCCCGTTAGTGTAGAATGACGATTTTGCCACTAGTTCGGGCAAAAATGTTGACTTTGAGTTCGGGTGGTCAATTGGACATTGACCGATGACCATGACGTAGTTTGGGACGTCACGAGTCCGTAGACAGGTGGCACGTCCGATTCTGACATCCGAGGAGGAAGTTATAATGTTCGGAAGGTTGAAGGCACTTTCGTAATTTGGTTAATTTAAGGGAAAATGTTGAATTTTTGCTCGACTCTTAGTTTTCACGTAGACCGAGGACCGTTAGATAGTTCTCGACGTCCTGAGTACAACGACAGGCGGCACGCTATCATCGGACGTCGGACGGTAAAGTTTTGATTCTGTAAAGTTGAAGGGCAAAATGGTAAATTGAATACCTAGGGGCAATTTGGTCTTTTCACATTGGGCCAATCAGATAAGGCCATTTGGGATAGAGTGATTGGATATTTTAATTGCTGTCCAGGGAGAGTTGGACACGTGGGGAACACCTAGAGGCTTCTAGGAGGCTTACCGTGTGCACGGCTACAAATTGCACAATCTTAACCGTGCAATTGTTCTTGGAGCAGAAAACAGAGAGTGAAACCGTGAGGTTGGTGGATCGATTTCAAATGATTGGAGCCCTTGAGTTTGTGTGAGTACTTGAAGGAGGATTTGGTGAGTGTGAAAGTGTTGTATAGTGAGGTTGGACGGTGGTTGTGTGTGTGTGTGTGTGTGTGTGTGTCGTGACCAGAATCAGAGAAAACAGGGGCAGGGAGGAACTTGGAACCTTAACCCCATTAAACTTTGATCAGTTGAAGATGACGTGTGAAAGAAAGTTGGAGGAGGAGGTGTGTGGAGGTGACTGGTGGCCACAGTGAGGCCACGGCGGCGAAAGGAGAAGCAAAACCGTAAATCCCCTGTTTTTCCTTAATTGGGAAAACCATGTTTTTTTTTAGTATTGCCCAATTCAGTCTATGACGTGTTGCTGGAGGTCTTGTGAATCGGTTGAAGTTGGTCACGAAGCCTGCCATGGTCGGGGGACGTAAAACCGTGAGAGGTAATGTTCAAATTCAAATATGGTAAGTGGTTATTTATTGATTGTCGATCGTGTTGGCTACTTAAGTGTTAATTTGGAAGTTCAGGTGAACTTCTAGGATGTGAGCCCATAGCTAATGGTGGCCGGAGAAGCTAGAACAGAGAAAGGAAGGATCGTTCGTATTTTTACGATTTGGTGAGTATTAATTAGACCCCAAGTCCTTGTCTTGTTTGTGTAATTGTGTAGGGAAGACATAGACGAACCTAATGGATGAAAAATGGTAGAAAATGGGACAAAATAAGCTAGAGAAACTGGTGAACCGTTCACGCCGATTCGGTTCCGCCGAACCGGTTTAGACCGGGCTGGACAGAGGAAGAAGACAGTGAATAGTGTCGCGCGTGAGGCCTACGCGCAGCCCTTTTGGGCGGCGCGTGTGGGCACGTGGCATGGATTCCGAGGAATGTTCCAACACGACTTTTAAAGTATTCTATGTAACGAACATTTTGGCGCTGGTTTCGAGTCAATCGGACATCGGTTCGATATGTTTTGGGTTGTCCAAAGGTTTTAGGGCTCGGTTAAAAATAGTTAAAAATACGAGAAAATTATGGGACTTGAGTAGGACTTTTTTGAAGTAGTTAGTGACCTCGTTATGGGTTTTGGACAGGTTCGGGAAAGTCGAGGATAGCGAACTGATTTGTTTTTATAACGTCGGAATGGTCTGTGAGTGGACTTTGCTTTCTAACTCTTGATGCATGCATATTTGTTTTTATATGTTTCCTATACTTGATTCTATGACTGGATTTATGATTGTGATGGTTTACGGTATTTGCACGTTTTCCGAGAAAACGACGGTTTTTCACGTTTTACGAGGTTTTGATAAATATCGTGATTTGGCCCTGGTTTATGTTTTGATTTCGGGATTTGAAATACGATTTGATTTCAAAGAAAGTAAAAGGATTTCGGAAAGGGATTTCGAGCTTGAAGCCCAGTTCAAAAGTGGTTTACGGAAATGTGATTTCGGGTTTTGGAATCGGAATTCCGAATGACGATTCGGGATTCGATTCGGGACTTGGAAGTGGATTTCCGGGTTTGGGTTCTGTTGATACCATATCGACCGACCACCCTAGCACAGGTCCCACCAGGACAGGAAGGCCGCCGACCGATCGCCTGATCGGCACCCTCACGGCCTACGGCCCGCCGATCGCCACCATACTGCAAACCCGCCATTCGGCACCTGACAGTGAACAGACGACAGCTGGCTGCGACAGTCACCTAACCAACTCTGCCACACCAACTCCCTGACGGAGGCAGGTTGGGACTCCAGCTAGCGCCTCCTCCGGATGTCCAGGGCTTGTCAGACGGCTCCCAGCCACAAAGCACCACCTGCTCCCGTAACAGTAGCCCACCTACCACAGTTATGGCTACTATAAATACCCCGAAACCCTTCACAAAGGTAAGACACTCAGAACCGACCTAGAGCACTGTGTTTACTTGCCCCTCGGCATTCAGATACTAACTTTGGCATCGGAGCCCCTTTGGCCGACACCACACCGGTGTCTAGTTTTGTAGGATCCCTGCCGAACCACAACGCCCCCGGCAGGCCCGAGACACCACACGGCTGGTCCTAGAACCCCTAGCGGGTCTCATCGAGTTGGTCATTTCAGGATCAAACAATTGGTGTCGTCTGTGGGAAGAGACCAACACCCACTAACTCACATACCCCTGCTCGACCCTCCACTGACGAACAATGTCTACCGAACGGGATGACGGTGAGCTCAACAACACCCCCCAGGGAGATCGCGGCCGAATCCGAGCCAGCCTACCTTCCGATGATGTGCTCGAGATGCTGAGGACCCTCCGGTCGGAGGTTGCCGAACTCTGGAAGAGCAACGCTGCCATCGAGAGCAGGAATCACGTGTGGGGGGAACAGCATGGAAGCACCCTGGCCATCTTGCAGTCTACACGCGAGGAACTGGAGGAGCAGCGAGAGGCAACCAAACGGGTCTTAGCCGCTGCGTCTCGTCGGCCGGAGTTTGATGCCGGCCGAGCCGAGATCGGTGACGCCTACCGACCGGAGGCGTCCGGTCGCCTACTCTTCCACCAGACCGACATGCCTGGCCCCTCGGGAACACAGATCTACCGTGACGCTCGCGAGCTGCTAGACAGGAGACAGGCGCAGACCCAGGCCAACCGTCTGACTTACCCTACCCACGACCCCCGCATCCAAGCACAACCACCTCTGCCCGTCCTATCCCAGGGCGCCCGGTCAAGGTCCGAGTCAGCACGCCGACCTGCACAGCGTCCGCGGCTCTCCGTCCAGCCCCCAGGCAGTCCTTCTGCGCCGGTCGGCAGGCACCAGCTGGAAGACAATGCCAGCTCAACCACGGCCTCGTCCGGGCGGCGACTGGTGCAACCCACGAAGCCCAGAGGCAGCAGCGCAAACCATCCTATCGACGACCGCCCGAGTGGGGCAGATCGACCCGACCAATCAAACGAGGTGGTTCGGGAACTCCTCCAGCGCGTGCGGGAACTGGAGGCCGCCAGACCCAAAGCTAGGACACTACCCCGACCCCGGGCCAACATTGGTCCCTTCACGGACCGCATCATGCGGTACCGCCATGAAACGGAGGTCAAACCCTTGAAGATTGCCTTGTATGACGGACAAGGTGACCCAGACACCCATATCAATAACTACAACTCAGCGCTCGCCTTCAGAAATATCTCCGACGAGGCGCAGTGCCTAATTTTCAGCTCCACCCTCACCGGGGCCGTGCTCAATTGGTTCTATCGCCTGGAACCACAGTCTATCGACTCATTCGACCGCCTACACACGGTCTTCTTGAACCAGTTCATGATCCAGACGGATCGACTGCTCACAACCGAGGACCTGGGAACCCTCCGACAGGGAGATAGCGAGCCCCTACGCCAGTACACCGCTCGTTTCAGCCTGGAGTACTCCAAGTGCCACGAGACCGACGACAAGGCCGCCTACCGCGCTTTCCGCAACGGGCTGCGGGAGTCCACCTTCAAGTACCAGGCCTTCACCCAGGGTTGGGACGATTACAATGAGCTCATGCGGCAAGCGGCAGTACACGCCAAGGCGGAGCACTTCAACTCTCCCCAGGTCGCATCCCGACCTGACGTGAATAGCGTGCGCCCTCCGCCTCCCAGCAACCGGCAGACACGGTCACCTCCGCCGACCAATAACGCGCATACGGATCACCGATCTGACTCACACTTCGGTAAGCGGAAGGGTACGTATAACAATGACCATCGTGGGAGGGACAAATACCACAACAAGGGGCAAGGATCAGGCCACCACCAAGCAGGCAAACCCCATACGGGGCCCACCTCAAAGTACGAAACCTATTCAATCCTGAACACCTCCCTCGAGAACGTCTTGATGAGCATCGAGGACACAATCCCCAAGCCACGGGCACGACCGCCCGGCCCCCGCCCGGGCATCCAATCCAACTTGTACTGCCAGTACCACAAGTTCAATGGCCATACCATCGACGAGTGCGTGGCCTTCCGCGACATTGTGGAAGCACTCGTAAGGGAGGGGAAGATCAACCAGTTCCTCCAACACGCACGCCCCGGGCCGGGACTGCCACAGATCAACACGATCAGCGGGGGCCCCACCATCTCTTCCTCCTGCACCTCCAATCGGGCCAAGAAGAACTTCTTGCGCGCCACGACATCCAACCACCAAATATTCAACATCACGGATGGACGCGCGGCCAAGGTCGCCCGGGCAGGATGGACGCCCATCACTTTCTCCAAGGAAGAAGAGCGGGGAGTTATCTTTCCCCACGATGACTCGTTGATCATCCGCGCTCAGATCGTCAATTTCGATGTTGGGCGGATCCTGGTGGACACTGGTAGCTCTGTGAACGTCCTCTTCATGGACACTTTCAACCAGTTGGGCATCAACTCCACAAGCCTCACCCATGCTGGTTCCCCGCTACTCAGCTTCTCAGGCGATTCTGTCATGCCCCTTGGCACCATCTCCCTGCCTATCTCCCTGGGGAGCGCGCCTAAGATCGCAACAGTCATCACCACCTTCCTGGTAGTCGATTGCCCCACTGCTTATAACGTCATTTTGGGGAGGGGACTCCTCAACCAGCTCAGCGCCGTCATCTCTACTCGGGCCCTTCTCATGAAGTTTCCGACCGTCATAAGCACTGGCCAAGTCCGCGGTAATCAACAATCCGCCCGCTCATGCTATCAGACCGCCCTGACAAAGCTCAACCCATGCGACAAGCGGGAGACCATGGCCGTCGCCGAGGCTGCTTACGAGGTCGACCCTGTCGACTCCGAGCTCCTTGAACAAATACGGGCGGGTCCCCCCGAGGACCCGCGCGACCTCTCCGCCGTCTCGCAGCCGCAACCCGTGGAGGATACGGAGCTGATCACCCTTTGCCCGTATAACCCCGAGCGGCAAGTGAAAATTGGAAGCACACTCGCTCCTGAAATCAGGACACAACTCATCCAATTCCTCCGGGACCACAGCAAAGTCTTTGCCTGGTCCTACGCCGACATGCCTGGCATCTCCATGGATGTCATCTGCCAAAGGCTTATGACGCAGAAGCAGTGGACTTATGACGCAGAAGCAGCGGACTTATGACGCAGAAGCAGCGGACTTATGACGCAGAACGACACCCAGAAGCAGCGGACTTATGGTGCAGAACGACAGCTAGCCATGCAAGAAGAGATCGTTCGGCTCATCACCATTCACTTCGTGCGCAAGGCCATTTACACCACGTGGGTCGCAAACGTCGTACTCGTCAAGAAACCCTCCGGATCCTGGCGGATGTGCATCGACTTCACGGATCTTAACAAAGCCTGCCCGAAGGATAGCTTCCCGCTTCCTAAGATCGATCTTTTGGTCGACGCCACAGCTGGCCACGAACTCCTCAGCTTCATGGATGCGTACTCTGGCTACAACCAAATCCGGATGCACCCCGACGACCAGATCCACACCAGTTTCCGCATTAATCTGGGAGTCTACTGCTACAATGTTATGCCCTTCGGGCTCAAGAACGCCGGTACCACCTACCAACGGCTTGTCAACTTCATGTTTGCGGATCAGATTGGCAAGACCATGGAGGTGTACGTAGATGATATGCTCGTCAAGAGCCGGACGGCCGACCAGCACGTGCCTAACCTCCACAGGATGTTCCAGGCTCTGAAGCAATACAAGATGCGGCTCAACCCTGCCAAATGCGTCTTCGGTGTCCGTTCTGGAAAATTCCTCGGTTACATGATCAGCCAACAGGGAATCGAGGCTAATCCCGAAAAAATCAAGGCCATCCTGGACATGAAGCCCCTGCGCACACTCAAGGAAGTCCAAACCCTTACTGGCCG